>JANVCC010000057.1:1160649-1204829 GCA_025345505.1 Todiramphus chloris collaris | reverse complement strand
TTTTTTTTTCTTTTTTTCTTTTCCTCCCCCCCCAAAATTCAATATTTTTTTTTTGCCTTTTTTTTTTTTTTAGACTCTGAATTGGGAAACTGCTTTCTAAACCAACGCAGTCAATTCTAAAGCACGCACCAAAAGAATAACAAGTAGCATCTATATTTCTGTAAGATTTAGTCAGTGTCACTGTTTCATGATGGCTCACTTACCACTTCTTTTTATTTACTTGCCACAAAGGCAAACATACTAAAGGGCAATATATGAAATTACAAAAAAATGGAAACAAAAAAGTTAAACCCTTTCAAGGCAAGTGTCCTGTTAAGCAGCCTCAAGGGACTAAATAATGAAGGAATGGAATGTTCATTCAGCAAAGCAGAGGCTCCTTGAAAGTCTGATTTTCTTCCAGGCCAGTACTCGAGAAGCTGATGCAGTTTAATCTGTTTATTAATCAGAAGCACACTGAAATTGGCAGCATTTGCTTTCAGGGAGTGAGGAGTATCTTTCTGCATCTGTCAAAGAAGCACTTCAAATTCTTCTAGAAGTCTATAACCCCACAGAATTTGCTCCTTAGTCTACAGTAGAGACAAACAATAGAAGTTTTCAGTCCTGTCTTTTATTTTTATTTCTGGAGATAAGTACAACTTTTAGGCACAGAAAACATGTCTCTGCCTGACATTCAGTGCTTTCTGCTGGGAGCTCTCTATGAATGGGAATCTGTATGCAAAATGTCCTCCTTTTTCCATCAACCTCACTCCCACTGTGCATTCACAGACAGCTGACTGCTGGAAACACCTCGCAGTTAGGGGGCTGAAAATGCCGTGGTTCATTAGTGAGAAAAAGATGACAGCGAGAGGCTGGTGAAAGACCTCAAATATTTGATCTGGTTTTTCTCATCAAAGAATAGTCATCAAATGCAACACTCCACAGTCCACAACAACTGCGCAGTTCACAGATTTCAAAATCAAGCTAAGCTACCTGTATGTTGACTACAGGAATATCAAGGAAATCCAAAATTCATCACAAAGGATAATTTAAGTGGGGGCTTTTCTTTTGAAAATTCTGCTTAACAGGCTCCATCCTTTTTTCTCAGCAGTTTGCAGAATGAGGAAAAAAGTTTCTATTTGTATGCTATAATTCTTAACAGAAATTAATTGTACTCACTATAATTAGCGTTTTGGAGCTTCCTATTTATGACCTCCTTTCTAGAAGATAGTCTGGCTACACAAAGTCTAATGACAGATTGCAAATCATTTTCCAGCATAAATTAAATGCAGTATTTGGTTATATATAGCATCTTGTCTTCCATTAAGCTTAACAGGAGGGATATTACTTCACTAATTAAAAAAAATGCCTTTGGGGGTGAGGGGTAGAGGAATCTAAAAACCAGTGGATTTGTGTCACAATGAAAGAAACAGAAGGAAAAAAGTTATTTTAGTGAAGTATAATGGCGCACCTTCTCTGGTAAAAACACTACTGAATCTTCAATATGTCTACTGAATCTTAAAAAAACAGATAAGGTCATCACATATAGTAAAAACAGGGAAGTAGAAGTATCTAGCAAAGACAAAAAGCATCTAACTACCAGGTAACTATGAGTTTCTTGAAAGTCTGGAGTCAAGACTACAAACTCAAACACTTTGGTTTATTTCAGTGAAAATAACCTTACTCCCAAGGAGTACCTCCTTGTCCCAACATTTTACTTAACTACATCTCCTGCTGAGTCCTCACAAGACAGTTTTTTTCTCCAACTGCTACTGGTTTTGAGGGGTTTGAGCTCTGATGCAGTAATGGGCTGCACAGAAACTAGAGCAAATGTTTGAGCACAGTCTACTAAAAATGCTGAGAATGCAAATTGCAAGGCTAGGGAAAACACTCTGAGCCCCAGCACATAAGTGAGCCAACAGCACAGTGCAGCCTGCAAGGGACTAACCAAAAAGGGTGATCAGTACAATCAAGAAGTGCTCCTTGTCACCTCTAACACTGAATGACAGCTACATATCCAGTCCATAATCTTGGCAGATAGAGCTTTTCCCATGTTTAATTCCATCTTAAAAAGAGGTAAATAAAGAACTTGTTTAACAAACTGGACAATTCACGCCCTCTGTGTAGCAAGCCACTGTGCAAACAGTACCGTCTCTGAAGTGACAGTAATTCCTGCATTGTTAGAGAAAACCAGTGTGCTGCCCAAACTGGGATCACACAGGCCTCACATCTTCACAAATAGAGCAGTGCTGATTATAAAACTGGGTTAGCTGTGCCCTCCTATCATTAGTACAGGAATAAAAAATGCTAGAAGGGTAGTGGGCCAGAAGTATTTATAGACTAAAACCTGTGGATGACATTTTAAGCTGCGGTCTCTTTGTGTTGGATGGCTGTCAAGGATGAACTGAAAACCTAATGAGAGTTAGGCATTTTTTTTAAAGTCAATCTCTCTACAATTCTTTCCAATTTAAAACCAAATGTAAACAGCATTTTAGCATAAAATACATGCAGTTCTAACACATGTAGTTACTAATTCTTTATGAAATGTCTTGAAATATAGTATTTTTCAGAATAATAAAAAAATATCTATTTCCAGATGTATTATACAGCTCTTCCATTACTTTCCCTTCCCCTTCACAGGGGCTTTGTTTTCTTTGTTTGTTTTAACCTATTTACAAATCCTCATGTCAAACATGCAACTGTTTAAATTATAAATCATAAATTATAGCTTTGAGGGGTTTGCTTACATCAAAATGAAATCTATTATAATGGTAATGGGGAAAAAGGGTGTGGTGGAAAAGGCTACATGAGCCATGTATTGATTTTGTGTTTACAATACAAAGAAATGTACTGAAAGACTTCCAAATACTTATTTATCATTTTAAGACTCAATAACATTAAGTAGTTAAATGGCCAGTAATTGGCTAGTATCTATTAAAATAAATAGGAGATTTATCCTGACAAAATTTTTAGGTTTTTCACTAGAAGACCAACCAGTTACTTGAGCTGGAATGTAGTAACAATTTACAGAAATTATCTGCATTTAATCTAACACTTATTAGCAAAGGATCCTGAGGATTTTGCACACTAAGGAAAGGAATGGTTTTATATGGGTGAATACTGTGTCAAAAAAAGGTTACATAATTCACACACGTTCCTAAAGGAGGAGGTGGCAAACACATCTCTGACATCTTGAGTCTAGCAGATTTGTCTTCTAAGAGGTCAATGTTCTAACACACTGTGAATGTGTAAAGGACACGTAACACATCCCTTTAAGCTGGGGAAAAGTGGCAGCTCCCCAACATTCAGGATATGCAGGTCTATTTTCAAGTAACTTAGTAAAATAAACTGTATTTATCCAGAGAATCTTAATTGAGTTTTTTAAATGGAAAGTTTTGTCTTTTACAATTTAAGTAGCCAAGGATATAAAAACCAATCTACCTATAAACAATCATATTTATGTCTGTATCAGTTAAATTGTTGAGATGGTCCTATTTACTTTAGGCTCAACACCAATACCCTGTCTACCCGACTCTCTAACATCACTGGGTTTAGCACCCTTTTGAAAACACTGGCATTTTACAGCAGAGTGCCAATAATCTCTGAGCATAAATGGGCAAGACGGACACTCGGAGCATCTTCCGCAATGGCTCGTGAAGAAAACCCAAACCTATGCATTTATGTGCTATATATAAATGAGCATGCCCACAACTAGAGTGTACTAGCATTGCCTCACTGACTTAAAAGAAGATACAGCAATTTAAACCACTGAGGATTTGGCTCTAGAGAGACTCAGCCCAGCAACTAAGATCTCTGAGACAAACTATAAAATGTAGGATACTTCTGTTTGCGGATAGTGTTATGTGCTTCAGCTGTATTTCTTCTAGCTAGGTCTTTACAATGGTAACTGCTCTTCTTTCTGGCCAAGTGTAACATACTAAACCAGACCTTCCTGTGACGGACAGCTCTTCTCTGTGCTGAAGGCCACTGCAGAAGAGTAGGCTGCCAGTGGCTGCATTCTCATCTTAAACAGCATCACATACCCTTGCTTCAAGCTGCAACTTTTGCCAAATGAAAAACATCCAACTACTTCTGAAGTGCAGTAATTTCAACACAGATAAGCGAGGTTAACAGAATGAAACACAGAGCTTTGTGAACACCATGTTATTTTTTCAAAACAAGTGCACTAAAGGCAAAAGGTAATCAAGTGTCCCGTATGGGAAGGGTCTCAAACACTCTCTGGCCTTCTTTCCAGCTCGCCATGATGTACTTGTTCTCAGCCACATCTCAAAGGATTAAGAGTGCCAGGCCTCACACTGCATGAGTCTCCCTTTCTCTAATAGTGAGGTCACCTTCGACACCAGCGCACAACCCTGCGGTACTGCCCGCTGTACGACTTCTTGCCTGTTAAAGTTAAGAAGCCTGGTGTGGTCAGACTGTCTCCAGGAATCACATTCCATCCATTTCAGCAGCTTATTTTTCTGCCCCTTGCCAGTCAGTCACTAATTTTTTTAAGACATATATTCCTGAAATAGTTGTAGTATACAACTATTAACAATACTGTGAGTCATATTACAGCACAAGGGGAAACAGAGCTTTTAACTAATGCCTGTATGGCAAACTAACTTTTTTTTTCCCTCTCTCTCTATAAAGAGAACATTAGCAAGTTTAACTCTGTGTGTTCCTTTGGCTTTTGGTGAACAGAACACTATTTCCAGGAAAAGGAACAAACAACACCTGCTAGATTATTTGCTGTCCATTGTTTGACTTCTACACATAGAATTTACACAATGCTCTTTTTAAATTCAATCATTTCCCTGAAATAGTTTCCTTTCAGTAGCAGGAAGTTGATTTGTTATACATATTTTTCATATCTCCTCCAACTTTCCATTTCTGCAAGTTTATTTATGACAAAAAATATTTTTTTATTCTCCTTGCAAACCCTTTTTGGGGACAATTGTTATGTAATTATGTCTTTTAGTCTCATCGACTCTCTTGCCATGAACGTTCTGAGAACAGCTGATGGATTTTGCCACATCCATTTTTTAATGTGTTTTTGTCATGACTTTGTGCTCACTGACAGAACAGATGCTGAGATGTTTCTCACCTTTGCTACTGATTCATCTGTCATAGCTACTAAATTTGACTGAAACAGTGTGGTATGAAGAGACTGATAAGACAAAGTCTATGCCTCTCTGTTATCAGTTTCCCTATGATGTCATGATTTTCTATCTTTACCAATCCCCAACATTCCATGAAAGATATGAAAATGGGAAAAAGCAAGCAATAAAGCAGACATTACACAGAAAAGCAGAAACTTACACCCAACTATCTTCATCTCTGCATCAGAAAGAAAGAGGAGAGAATAAAGAGGAAGGAAAGGGAGAGAAGCCAGGAAATTAAGACAAGGAGAGAGAAAAAAGAGAAAGAAACATCACTCACAAGTAGAAGATGAAGCATGCACTTTTCATCAGAGGATCAAATAAAAGACAGAATACTTATCAGCACATGGGGAAGGGAAGGGATGTCCTTTGGGGAACTGACAAACGCCATGCCTATGCAAGAGATTTCTGATCAGCAAGTTCTGTACACAAATAAAGTTGCAATCCAAAAGGCAAGCAGCACATGCCTCATGGCTTCTATCTCTGGGGAAAGGTAAAATTGTCAGGATCAGATGGACGGTCTTAAACGCAGAAGCAATTTAGAAACAAAAAAAAAAGCACAACCACAAGTGAACAAAAACCCACCATGCCTCTTCGTGAGGCTGGTTTGACTGAATCTCTTCTGACTCGGACAAAAAAAAGGAATTAAAGTCTTTATGATGGTCTTCTTAGATCACAACACAGCAGGAAACAAAGAACATTTTACCTTTAGAAATGAAGACAGGCATGGTTATTTTGCAGGATATTAATCTTGTTCTGCATGACCATGCAAGATATCAGCACATAAAGACCAGTTTCACTTTATTTCTTAATGATGACCAGCTACCACTTACATTACCCATCTCCAAGTAAGGGAAAAAGAGGGCTTGATGCAGGAACTAATGCTACACCTTAGGAAATAACATGGGATAGGAAAACTGTATGGTAAGATACAGCTACAAAATTTTATTACTTAAGATAAAATTTTGAAAGAATTTCCTATTAAAAAAGAAAATGGAAATGTTAAAACCTATGACCAAGAAGATTCCGTTGAAATGCTAGAGCAGTTTACTTTTTTAAAAATAATTGTTGGTTCAGCAGAATGGTCACTGCATATTTTAACAATAATAGGTGATGTAGCCTTTATTAATTTATTCATAAAAATATTTTTCATCACATTGCCTTGAAAAATCTGCATCCACTTGAGAAATACAAGTCATGAACTTTCTGTGCTCATTTCTGAGAGAGGAAACCTTGTCTTTAATGAGAAAGAAACAGTTCTGAAGCAAAGCAAGGAAAAGGTAGTTTGACAAAGACAATTAAAGCAGCAGACATGGTTGAGAACTGCTAACGTGCATGACAGAGTTGGATTTTTGTTTGGTTGGGGGTTTTTTGTCGTGTCCCTGTCACCCCATAAAATGTGGCATTTTCTAACTTTAGAGAATACAAGTAAAGCTAAGAAAAAATGTTTGATTCTGGCTGTAGCAACATAAGCACAAAGTAAAGACAGACATTGTTCATGTAGCTTGGCTAATCCCCCCAAGAGATAATTTACACCAGCAGGTAAACTCAAACCCCAGGTTAAAATATGTGCTGTCACTTGAATAATGTCAAAGACATTTTTATTTAAAAAAAAAAAAGAGTATTTAGAATGAGCACTGTTCACTGCATCACTGAAGTTACTTTGTATTTTAATCTCCTAATTTTTCTAGAGATTTCATTATGCTGGAAAATAAACATGTTCATGAGAATTCTTCTTTAGAGCAAGGCTACCTGTTTCTTCACGTGTCACCTCTACTCTGACAATGTCCTAATCTCTCATTACAGGAGAAGTCTATCCACACTTCCATGGCTGCCTTTCTTTTCTTTCCTGGTGTTTGAAGACATTTTCAAACTGCTTTTCTCCTCAAATGTAAGCCTTTTTTTTTCCAAATACAAACACCTACATCCCAATAGATTATCATCTTAAAAAACCTGTATCTTCTCCAACAAGAATTGTGGTTCTCACAAACACGACATTAGCAAGCAGCTGTGGTCTTTTAACTACAGTTCTTAACTAGAGAAAGTCTGGAAATTTGAATTAGCTCCAACGAATAGAGAATTTTTAAGCTCTAAGGTAGGAGCACTTTTCACATGAAAATTGTTAACCCGTGTGTTCAATCCCTGGACAAAAGCATTGTCCAAGCTAGCACAGGAACAGGGAAGAAAGTCACTATGCCAACTAGCACAAAGCAGAAAGGGCCCAGAGTATGGAAAAACAATTAAGGGCAACATTGAGGCCATAATGTTATTCCTGAAGCTTGCTGAAATTCAGTGGTTTGAAGCATGAGGGACAGCTCCATGCACTGAAATGGAGGATAAAGCAATTCTTGCAGGAGAAATCAATTTACTTTTACAGGTATGTAGATGTTATTTTTGATGCTGACTTTTCTAGCTGTCATTTAGCTGTTCTAGCTGACACGTCCAGCTGGGATCTCAGTTGTAGCTGATCACCTTGCAGCAGCTGTGTCTGAATATCAACATGCCATATCTAATCATTTTTCTATTTGATTGCTTTGGGTTAGGACTGGAACTGCTACAAGGTCACTGAAAACTAAAATTTTTAATTGTCTTTATATCCCACATCATCTGCTGCTCTGTTGCTAATATTTTTAAAGTTTATTAATAAATAAAACACATACTGCTTTAAATCCTTTTACTTCAGTTTCTAGAAAATTTTCCTACCTACTCTGTATTTTTACTGTGCTTTCTGAAGAGCCTCCATACTAAGGCTAAAACAACTACTTTTGATACTGTGTCACTGCAGTCTTTCAAGTAATAAAATCTGATACTTTTCTCATTATGCTTTCATAAAATTTCCCATGTCTGCAAAGTCATCCTTGGTCTTGGTTATAATGCATAGTAATGAGGCAGTATTTCAAATCCTATCTATGCAATATAATTAGTAAGCCCATTTCTTACTACACTATAAAAATCAAGGAAGTCTAACGCCAGATTTTGTATCTATTGATTGCATGACTGGCGGTGGTTCTGGTTTCCTCCCTAGATGAACTCTTGACTATGCTGGGGATACCTCAAGTTGTGCCAAAACAAGCTGCATCTCAAGCTGCTGCTCCAGAAGTAAGAAGCAAACGTAGTACAACAAAGCTTCAGCCAAGACAGCTGTTGCGTGGACTAGATGCTCTGTGAGGCCAGCTGGAAAATGAGACTGAATTTGCAGCCTCATGTATCATCAACCATTACAAAAGGATCAGAGTAATTCCAGAAATCAAGGTGCCAAACTGGATTTCCTCCCCCCCCAGGCTTTGGATTATTGGGAACATGAAACTCCATGTGTTTTAAAAGAAACATCTCTACGCTTAGCATATGAGAGATATCTAATTGGCAGGGGGCTGGGGGGAATAGCAAAGCAATCTTCCCAGATTACCTTCTATACGTGTGAATTTAGCACCTTCTATTACTATAATGTTTGTTGACTAAACATTTTAGCATGCCTCCCTGAAGTTGAAATTGGCATTTACTGACAAGTAAGGGAACCCTTCTATTACTATCTTCTTCAAGTAATGCTCCCAACCCAGTGGCCCTTGTCTAGAAAAGTTTGAGGAAAAAAAAGACCAGTATTTTAAGATTAGAGTTGTTATGTTTACCTGGCATTATAACATCAGGAAACCCCAGCTTCCTAGTAACAGAAACACCTCTGTTAAAGATCATGGGGTTCTCCCTTCGAATCTGCTCCATGTCACCACGAAGAAGCTGTAGAGATATTATAAGTCCTGGAAAAAAAAGAAAGATGTTTATTTTTTCAGACCTAAGAATTAGGTGTCTGTATATACAAGGCATGCAGGTAAAACAATGCTTTGCTCCACAGCTAATTGAATACAAATCTATAGTTATTTTCTCCCTTGGAGTAATTTACAACTGAAATGGAAGAAACAAAACTGCTTTAAGGGATCAGGTAAGAGTGTAACATTATATTAAAATACAATTTTTTAAAGCACAATACTTAATTTCACAGAGCTGTCAGGAGCCACAGTGAAGTACTTAGCAGTATTTCTGTTCCTCACATACATCAGTTTACAACACAGATACGAGAAATGCAACCTCTATCTGAACTACCACATCACGTAGTGCTGTAGAACATCTCTAAAGTGCCTTTAATCCCACTTAGTACCATTAAAATAAAATAAATAAAATCTCAAAGCATTATCTGTTCCACTTGTTTCTTTACTTCATACAGGAATGTTGATTTTAATGAAATTCCCTTCAGTATCTCAACAGGTCTCAAGAACACCAATTGGTCAAACTGACCTCAGCAACTAGCTCTTTCAATGCGATCCCTTGTCCAGCAGATCAACCGAATGGCTTGACTAGGAATAATTACATGGTTAATCTCAGTCCAACTGCTTTCTCTAGCTGATTTATGTGTAGGTAAAGTTACAAAGTCAAGCACGATGCTAACAGAAAATGCCAGTTTGAAGCTCAACTGTGCAGGCTTAGTCTCATCTGCAGAGCACATGTTACCAGCTTCACAAAGCAATGTGAATTAGGTTCGCGTCGTAATTTTCCACAAGCTTTACCTCAGTCAGTGACTGATAGTCAGTTAATAGCCCTTACTATCCTCTCTGTTCACTCACTGGAACAAGATGCATGAGAACAAACACTGCCCTGTGTATATATCCTTGCATGAGCCATCTAAAGTTCTTCTATTTCCTAAGCTTACTACATGGGCTTTGTGAATGATATTTAGTCGCTAATTTGCTAGAGAAGTTACACAGGGAATGAAACCAGCAATATGATGTACCTCCCACCCACTTTCTGCTCTCTTTCCTTGAAATAATTTTCAAGCCTGTTGTTCAGCTTCAGCCACATCTGGCAAATAAGGAGATAACTAGATAGCATGAAATTTTATGAATACTAGGAGTTGGGATGAAAAAAAACCCATAAAGCCTTAAAATGCAGGAAAAGGGAGGCCAACCAGCCAGCTGGACAACCAGTATGTGTCTACTCCACAGCTGCCAAAACACGGACTTGCAACCGCCCAGCTAAGCAGGTAGAAGAGTGCTGCAAAGCACTGCAGGGAAAACAGGCTTTATAACCACCGAAAAAATTCAAACCCTTTAAATATCATGTATGAGTGTACATCTGTGTGTGCATGTGCTACAGAAGGCCTAACAGAACACAGGAGACTGCCTATTAGAAATCAGTCTTGACTATTTTTGCCACCTACAGAAAAACTTGTTCAGTTTTTATCTTCTTTTGCTATTAAAAAAAAACAGATGAAAATAAATTTAAAAAATCCAGTAAAAAGGACTGGAGCAAATTTGGAAGTTCAGACATTCCCACACTTAGCATCCCCAGTGCTTAATAAACAGCACCAGAATTAATCTATTTTCATCACTGGAGGTAACAGAATATGTAACTTTCCAGCATGGTATTATATACATGACTTATGTGATATCCTCCCACATATTGCACCCCAAAAAACTTCTAACTCCTTGCTCTACCCAAGAGGCTTTGTAATCTACTCTCCAGTCCTCTCTTCTACACAGCCTATGCTTCCAGCTTTTTTCAATTCGTTGCAACTTTACACAGGACCCAGGAAAGTGGGGAGAGAAAGAACCAGAGAGATTTTCTTCAGGAGAAGAAGGGAAAAAACAAACCCAAAACAAACCCAAAACCAAACAAACAAAACCACAAAAAACCACAACCCATCACACTAAAAAAAAACCCCACAAACAAAAAAACCCCACCAAAAAAACAAACCAAACAAAACCACAAAAAAATACACAAACAAAAAACCCACCAAAAAAAGAAAAAAACAACCAATAAAACAAGCAAACAAAACAAAAACCAACGCAACAACAACGAAACACCCCCACACTTGTGATTTGTGCATTTTCTTGAAAAGCAATTTCCGAGAGGCCCAGATTTTACTACTTATGCTTAAATTACATTAACCCTCAACACTGCCCTTCCCTCCAGGACAACACCTCTGACAGATTTCTCAGTCTCCTATTTCAGAGATGCAATAGATCTTAATGAAATGTTTTAAATAATTATCCTAGAAAGCCAAAAGCAAGGCTTTCTTTGTTTTCTGCCCTTAAAAAAAGCTCATGCTTGGGGGGGGGGGGGGGGGAAGTTTTAGGCATATAGCTGACACTGGAAATAAATGCAAATATTCCAAGTTTTCAAAGTTATAAACAATCCAGGAAATGCGTTAATGCTAAGTGGTGGATGACCTGAACTGTAACAGGAAGAACAGCATGGAAGGAGACCGGCTTTGCATATAATAAAATTCCAAGTGCTAAAACTGCTTTATTTGCTTGTTGTTGTACTTAATATCTTCTTTGGAGTGTGAACCGCATAATCTACTACAATATTTCAATATGCAAACAAGTGAAATGAAAACAATATCAGTATTTGGACATCAGTGTGCTGATAAATCAAGCACTTCATAATGAATGCAAAACCAGCTGTAATGAAGCAGAACTGTATTTTATTGGCTGGTTCATTTGGAATGGACTAGCACTTATCTCTGAACTAGTGAACTACAGAAATCATTAACTGAGGTCAAAAGACAGGACATCATTTACTTTCCATGTTTATCTGACATTAGCCAGGAAAATAAAAATGGATTTGAAAGGTGGCCAAAATTCTGCCAAGACTGTTATTCTCCTCAACTATGTTATGAAACATTTAGTACTAAAACACAGAGTCTTCTTGATAATTAATTTGCAGGTACAAAACACTGCTTATTTTCTGCACAGTCAGAATTTCCTGAACAGTCAGACAAGTATGTTAGACAAATTTAACCTCTGGCTTTGTTCCTGTTGACAAAGATGCATGGTATCCTCAGGAAAGCAAGCCCTGAATATGTTTTACATCTGGAATTTCCAAGGGAATACAGGAAAAGGAAGATAGTTTTACTCATGGAAATTCTGCTGAATAAAATTTAAATTCTTCATTTCCTGCGTAGCCAAGTCTGGTCACATTAACTTAAGGCAAAAAACACTTTTAAAGGAGTTCTGCCAATGCCGATTGCTGCTGATCTTGTATGCCCGCCCCCCATGGACGAGCAGGTTTTTTTTACAGGCACAGATATTCTTAGGAGCTGGAACGGCCAACAAATGAAGACTCACAGAGTAAGCTAATACTACAGCAGGCCACGGGCTCTCTCCACTGCTGACGTCTCTTGAGATAACACTATAGATACAATGATGAAGGAAATTCAGCATGCTTAATTAATATTATTCTCAGCTGTATCTGAGAAGGAAAGATATGAGGTATTTTTTGTGAGGTTTTTTTTTTAATTCCTGATTTTCACCTGTAAACTGAACATGAATGCATTTTAGCTAAACTTTGAAATCGCAAGTGGAGGAATCCAGCTATGCATAATCACACTGAATTTCTCTGCTACAAGTACCTAGCAGTTTCCTAAAGTAAATCTTCAGCTATGATTATGACAAAAATATACAAGTAAATATTTACCATAGTTTGAGCTGGGTGCTGTGTATTTGGTGCTAGACTTGCGAATAATATTTTCATGGATCTGGCACCATTCATTTTCATTGTTACACCTAAAATAAAAGAACAGTAATTGAAGTTAAAAGCTTTCTAGTGAACCACCTTAGGTCAGGAGAGACACCTTTGCTGCAAAGATAATGAAAGGTTGTGGGATTTTGATGAACGAGAGAAAATCCACATAACTCTTGTTTTTTGAAGTGGAAGGATACAAAACATTCCCCTCAAGTTACCTCCTTTTAATGGACATTTTGGAGTCTGTGGTGACTTCGGTCACCAAAGCCTGTGTTTCACTCTTCATATTATGAAAGAACAAAGAAAGCTCTGGACATCCTATTTGAATTCTGTGCATGTAGAACATCAATTTTAAGCTGAAATTAACTGTTGCCATATATTAACTTTTTGATTTTAATTAAAAAGAAAAAGGTAAAATCAAGAAACAAAAAGTGAATTCTGAAGACTAAATAAAGCCCTGAATTTTTTAGTATCTCAGGCATTTACAACAAGACTTTTGCTTACCTTTGTATTTCACAGAATGCCTTTAAACACGATGCAAACACCACCCCCACCCCATACTGTGGGACAAAAATACATAACACCACAAGGTGAGCTTCTGTATATGTATCATCTTCTGAAGGAGAACTTCACAACTGTTTATTCATCTGTATGTCATTTTAATGAGTATTTGTAAATATTGTTATACTTCATTTTCAGTGACATTACCATCCATAAATCCTCAATAAACTTCTAGGATAGAAATTACAATGCAATTATTTGTCAACAGATTTCTTACATTTCCACTCAGTATTTTTTCACCAGGAAAAATTCAGTTAGTATCAGTTACAATAATACACAACAACGTGATGTGTGAATGATAATGTCGTTCAAATGACATTGGGGCAGCAGAGCTGGCTGCACCACCCTTGATCAAATGATCCGAATCAAACCCGCTGGATGCACATCTTACCAAGACCACCACGTATAAACAAAGCTGTTCTGTTTCCTACTAACTCTACATTTCCTGTTAGGTTATGCAGTTAAAGGCATGTGTTGAACACAGAGCAGAGGAGGAACAATGGCATGTGGGGGAGCTCTACAGATACTCTCATTACTCTAATGGCAAGATTCTGGAGAGAGAAATTAAGGACACTGCAGCATTTGGAGATTACATTATGACAGAGATGACAAAGAGCACCAGAAGCAGATGCTTCAGTTTCCAGTCATGGAGAAATACAGATTCAGTTAAAAGATAATCCCCCCCCAAAAAAAAAAAATCTTCATATGAGCAGAGAGCCAGCAGAGCAGGAAACAGAACAAGAGCACACCTGGATGCTTGGAACTTGGGCACCTGAGTGCCACACTTCTGTTCAGGATGCAAAGCTAAAAATACAGGAATTGCAGTTCCACTGAGAAAGCAATAAAGGGCACAAGCCCTGCATTTCGAGTCCACTGGCTACTGTCCCTTTGTACGAGAGAAACACATTAGACTGAAGGGAAGGCAAAGAACTGAAGGGTCCCTATTTGTAAGCCATCACATGAAAGAGGAGCCATATAATCTCTCTTGTGAGCTGTGTTTTTAATGAAACTATGGCTGTTGTGTTTAGCAGTGGATTCAGTATCACCAGCGCCTCTAGAGGTCTCCTGGGTCTGCCTATATAATCAGGCCCTCAGCAGAAACAAGATCTTCAGTTTCATTGAGTTGTTGTTTCTAGACAATCACTAATGCCTAAGCTGCTTCATAGAGTTTAGGTATTATCTTACATATTCAAAGACAATAAACCTCAGGTATTAAGATAATGGTAGGGACCAAAATGTAGGCACATCATACAGGTTTTGCAACTACTGAAGTGTTATTCTAATTTACCATTTTGGAAGAAGAAAAAAAAGAAAAAAGGAAGAGAAGAAAAACCAGTGAGTTGATCAAGCCTAATTACCTTCTAAACTCAGTTGTGCTATATTTAAATCACAACTGCAAGATTTAAAGATTCCCCATGAAGTCAGCCATTTTTAACTCAGTAGCCATAGTGAATCTTATTTCTCTTGAAGTGCAATTGAATTAAACAATTAAACGTCTGTCCTATTGACTCTTAAAAGTTAAAAAAAAAGAAAAAGGAAAGAAAAAAAAAAAAGAAACAAAGACTATAAGCCTTCAGCTCCTAGCAAGACAGAAGCCTTGAAAAATAGGTCACTTTGTAAAACTTCTCCCAAGCATATTAACATGGTTTCCCTTGCTTTGCTTCCCCACGGGAGTATGGAATGTCGGTAAAATCAGGGTACAGCACGAACCAGCTACTGTGAGGACAGCAGGGACTTTTCCTCTGCTGCGTTACGTAACTGAAGCATAGTATGGCAAAAGGAATTAAGGCTATCTAGAACAAGTAGTAGCTGGTAATTTTCTACAGCTTCAGCATTACAAAACCATATACTGCCAAGAATAATAAGATAACCCACAAAGCCTGTTATGGCACACTTACTGACACCGCCTGCAAATGTGGATTATTATAAAAGCAAAAGGAATATTTATTCCAAGTTGTCTAACTTGGAATAAATTAAATACAAAGTACAGACAGTAGAAAAAGAAAAATGGAGAATAACCACCATGAGCTACTACCTCCCAGCATGCAAATACAAAAGTATTCAATTAAAATGCTGTATTCCTGTATCCTAAGTTACCTGGTGCAGTTACACTGGGGTTATCCCACCTGAAATCTGAGCTTCACCTATCTCAACATTCCTCCTTTCATTGCAGTGGGTTTAGGTACCAGACATCTCAACTGACTGTTAAGAACATATGAACATTAAAAAATGTTTCCCATGCTGGCAACAGGAGATGCTGCTTCTGCAAGGCTGCTCACGTACCCTGCCCTGAGGTTGCTGGATTATGGAATTTAGAGCACACCCTCCTGTCTGTTCCTATTCCTCTGCTTATGGACCTGTTGTTCATAAACTGTTCTAATCCCTTTGGACATGCTAATACTGCCTGTCTTCACAACCTCCTGTGGCAGTACAACCCAGACCATCATTACCTGCTTTCTACAGAAATACTTTACTCCATCTTTTCTAATGTCATCTCCTACCAATTTCATTAAGCATTTCTAATTTTTGCACTGTTGTCTTCTATGAACAACAGTTTTTCCTGCACCATAATTCTGTAAGCCTTGGTCATATCCCTTCCCACACCACTTTTCTCCTCTTCAAGCTGAAGCTTCCCATGTTCACTATCTCAAGAAATAACTAGGCTGTTAAACATTTTAAGTTACTCTACTCCATACCTTCTGTAACTACTATACCATTTTGGGGAGGAGAGAGATCAGGCATCCACTCAGCAACCCTAGAGAGGTCAACACTGAAGTGTCCTTCGAGAACAGTATGGCAAATTGACTGTATTTGCACTCCCCAAAACAATCTCTCAAAACCAAACCACAACAGAGCTAAGTCATTAATGGACAGTACAAAACCCCTTACAGTAACTGTAGTGTTCTGTGCTAGCTAAGAACTTGAACCAATACTCTGCTTGTCAGGAAAAAACAGCAACTAACTTCACATTGTTTAGTTCTCTTCACTTGCCAAGATATTAAAAGTCATTTATCGTACTGCAAATATCCTCCTTAAAGCAGAGAGGTAGGACAAATTCTATACCATCCTTCATCCTTACAGCTGAGTCTACAGAAAATTCCTCACCTCTGCTCATTTTTTAGTTGCTGTACTAGCCTCTGGAGTGCAAGTTAAAATAGATCTCAGTCTCCAATGACTTATGCCTGCAAATTAACCTGGAACAAAGTTATCCCAAAATCAATGGACTATAAAGACAGCTTAAAGCCAGTTTTGTACCAACTACCAATGTGAGCTGTACTTTACATTTCCTGAACATATAGAACATTCTCCCAAGTTTGAAATGCTGGCCTGAAAACACTTGCTTGCAATGTATTTGTGTTAACATCTTACTTGTCTAAATACCAAATATAACAAAATATATCTCATTTAAAAAAGAAATTTTCTTCTGAGCCATCCATCACCTTTTCAGGTTGGCTGGTTCTAGAGCAAATTTGCCTTTTGGAATGTTTGCTGTATTACCCTGCTGTCAGACAGATGAGGACAAGCTGGGCAAATAGCAACAACTGAGCATCAAAAGGGAAAGGTATTCAGGCAATACACCACATTAACAGGAAGGAATTATAAAAGCTCATGATGGAGAAAAATAAAGGATTGGGAGAAAAGAGGACAAAAAAAACCTGAAAAAGGTAATATGGAAGAGAGATACATGAGGTTTTTAGAGGAATGGGAAGACTGACACAAAAAGTAACATTCAATGACCAAAAAATTCCATTAAAGATAAAAACTCAATATACGAAATGATCTCAGAAAAAAATGGGTTGAGAGCTTAGTTTGCAACTCACTTATAAAATATTTGTCATGTATATTATTAAAAAGAATTTTATAAGTAAACCTTCATGCTTTTACATAATGAGCTTATAACTAGAGCTGTGGTACTATATCCTCTTAGTAAGATTATAACATGACTGTGGGATTAACAAAGAGGAAAATCTGGATTGTGAGAAAGAAGTATTTTTCAGACATAAATCTTTGACAATAATAAGGCAAGCTGAGAAAGACTGATGAAGTAAATTGATTTTTTTTTTCCTAAAAGCATTCTCTCTTGTGGATCCAGCAGAAGTCTCCACTGAAAGACCACCTATTTGTTTCAGCCTTTGTTAACTTTTCAGTCTCTTTTTTTTTCTTTTTCAGCTTCTCCCTGTGAAAAGGCTTTTCCGGCTGTATGCTGCCTGCCTTGCTTGTGGCAGCTGTAAGCTTTAGCCAGTGTACAAAAAGAATGCTTTTTACTGCTCCTTTAAAAATACAAATACACCTCGCTCCTTATTTCATCTTTATGATGCTTTTGTGTTGGTCTGGGGCGTTTTAATAATATGCAAGATGAGTGAAGCAGGTTAAGAAAATCAGCTCAGCATTTTTTAAGCATTCATATCCAATTTAAAAAACTTACAAAGGACAAAACCCCTGTGATTTCATTTTAATCTACAAACCAAGAAAAGGTAGGTTAGCAGATAAACTTCTGTCATGGAAAACCAAAAGCTGTTAAAGCTGCAAAAAGGATAAGCTAGTACCCTTTAGATATAGCCATTGTCCTTTCTGAAGTTCTTTTTTGGAGGTTTACAGAGAACACTGCGAACAACAGTAACATAAAAGAATAATGTACAAGGTTTAAAACAACTCAAGTGAATAATAATAATGATAAAAAAACCCTACAAGCATCTGATTACAGAGCTGCATTCTGTTATAGGCTCCAGTTCCTCTCTGGGATGGCAGCAAGGACTGTGTGTGGATGCTGGAAACAAAGGGTGTAGGGAAGCAGATGTGAAGAACAACAGCTTATATAAACCAGCTCAAACATTTAGGCAGAAACAGCTGGTACTTTGGGTGAAGGGAATCCATACTAACAAAACACTTCAGGTAAAGAGGAAGAAAGGGGAAGCTCTCTATCCTGTGACTTTTTTGATCATAGTACTAGGACTTCGGATTGCTCTAACTGGATGCATGACTTTGTCACTAACAAATCGCGAAGCCCAGTGTTTTCCAAGTTTCTTCTCTCTCATTTTTCAGTGACTAGGAAGCTAAGGATGCATGAAAAGGACATAAAACCAGAAATACAATATTTGGAATATTATGTTACTGCAAACACTAAAAATGTTGCAGTTGTAATACATTAACACCATATGTATAAGGCAAACGTTAACATAAACCATATAACACAAAAAAACAAACCCACATTGGTTTGAGATAAGCTGAAACTGAATGGGGACAAAATGCCAAGATTAGCCAGATTCTGTTAACAGAGAGAAAAAAGACTCTCTATAAGTTCTGTAAGTTCTTCTCTATAACTGACATTCTTGCTACAGTTTTCATATCTGTTGGCAAAAGGAGGCGGGAAGAGCTGACACTGAGAGACTCTTCTTTGGACTAATGTGCAAAGAGATACCCAAGAATCTCTCAGTGAAGAGTAAAAGCAAGTTTTTCATTTATACTTTCCCTTCAATGTCAGATTTTCTACTGCTGAATGCACTTCTCAAAGAAGAACAAAGTTCTATAATCCCCCGCAAATTATCTTATTGCTTGAAATAGTGGCCACAGACCACAAAGTCAAGTCAGCTGCATGTCAGTCCATCTGCAGAGCAGGTCTTGCCAGTATTTATCCTGACAAGATATTTAAACATTTCCTGCAGCCTCCAGACAGTTTGTCTGTGGCCTCTTTATTATGACTGAGAGAGCATATATCATAGCAAGAATCTGTTAGTTCAAAGTTTAAAAATGACAAAGAATTGAAGATAGATTCTTGCTGAAAAAGTGCTGCCTTGTTTTTTTGAATTTTCTGGTTGCAAACTGTTTGACTTCAGTTGTTTTCTGTTTCTTTGTTTGGTCGCCATGACAAATGTGGAATAGGAGATGAGGCATGACTATTCCCTTCACCAGGTGAAAGACAGCGTATTTCTTTAGTTTTGAGCTTGGCAGATTTTAAATAAATCACATTAACAAAAGTGCAGCTTTGCACATCACATAGATTTGGGCAATATTCAATAATTTCTGAAGCATTTCACATACCTGAAATATCTGTGATACTATTCATTAGTTTCTATGAGCTTCTGGAATAATAAAGGAGCAAAAACCAGTGCCAACTGCACTAGCTTACCTTGTGAGGAGGACAAAGCAGAAAATGCAGTTTAAGACACCTTGACGTTTAGTATCTCTTTAGTATCCCATCACTCAACATACACAAGGTGTTTTTCCTAATTCTTTTCCTTCTAGGAGTTACTCACGTGTAAACTTTGAGAACAAAATCCTTCTCTTCTTTTATTTCGGAGATTGACTGAAGTACATCCATGATGCTCAATACTGCACAGCCATAGGGGCGGCGATAGTGTAAATGAGGGGGCCCTTTTTTTGAATCATTTAGTAACATGCGACCTAAAATTAACAGAAATTTACAACGTTAGAGACGCACATGCAGCGGTTCTGTCCGTTCAGTTTTCTTACCCCTCTGAGGATGCAAAGCCACACTAAGTTTCAACTAGACCTTGTATTCTGTACCGGGTCTGTCTGAGATGAGGTTGATTTTCCCCACGGCAGCCGTCACAGAGCTGTGCTATGTACTGGTAGCTAGAAAAGGTGTTGATAACACACTGCTGAGCAGGGCTCTCACAGCATCAGGGCTGTCTCTCCAACATCCCCCCTGCCTCACCCAGCAGGCTGGGGGTGGGCACGAACTTGGGAGGGGATGTAGCCAGCTGACCTGAACTAACCAAAGGGATATTCCATACCACATGGCATCTGCTCAGCAGTAATAGCCATGAGAAAGGGGGAAGGGCATTTGTTATTATGATGTTTGTCTTCCAGAGCAATCCCTAGAGGTACTGAAGCCCCACTTCCCAGGAAATGTCTCGACATTGCCTGCTGATGGGAGATAGAGAATACATCTCTTTTCCACAATCCCCCTCCCTCCCCCCATGTGGCCTTTGCTTTTGCTTTATAAAACTACCTTTATCTTGACCCACAAGGCTTTTTCCATCTTATTTCGTCCCCTCCACCGTCCTGCTGAGGAGTAATAGAGCAGCTTGGTGGGCACCAGGTGTCCAGCCAAGGTCAACCCATCAAAACTCCTCATTCTTTTTTCTTCTTATATTCTAACAAATCCAGAGGCCCATTTGAACCCACTTGACCCACAGGGCTACTCTGAATAAGGCACACCACCTCATTTAGCTAACAGAACACTCAAAGGCAAAGTGACGGGTGTCATGTATGGCCATCTTTTTTTGCAGCTCCATGACACATATTGGCATCCAGCTGGGCTGACTACAAATCATCTGCTGAATGAGCCAAGAGTATGGTTTGTACTAACCTCTCTCCATCCACACAGAGATTCACTGTGGTGCTTCCCTTATAGTCCAGTATTTACACACATTTTGACTTTATACAGCTGCTTTAAGGGAATGTATTATCTATTGTGTCATTTACCATGTTTGTTTTGGAGTGCAAAAAGGAGAATTCTGAGGTATGAAGCTGCTCAATGATTAACTTCCTATTGTTAAAGCAGTTTATTAATAGAGTAAAAAATGCCAAGATCAGAAAAATCATTATGATAACCTAAGCTGATTTAATTTGTCCAGAACTTCTTGCATCAAGTTTTAAAAGATCTGAGCTTGAAACAGGTTATCTTTTTACAAGCTTCATTTATCATCTCAAGTGATCTAGAGAACAGAGTAATTCTAACCTTTAGACACTTTATGAGAGCTAAGTACCATAAGGCCAAACCAACCCCTCTACCCAGTTTGTGACTTAGAATGCATGTTATCATTCACAGGACAGCACAGCAAAGCTATGCTTTCACTAAGCTGCTCAGACCTCCTGTACTTCAGAGAAGGCATCTGTGGCTGGTAATGGATGCTAGCCAATGGGCTGGAAATGGGGCTAAACATCATTGCAAACACTAGACATTTTTCAGCTAACTGAAAACCTGAAAAACAATACACTACTCTAGTATTTAGAATAATGCAACTGAAGAGATTGTTATTCCTACTATATGTTAACAGTTTAGGCCTAAATATGTTATACTTAGCACAGGTAAAATATTGCTTGCTAATTTCTCAGTGAAATTACTAATTTAGATAAAATACATACACATAACTAGACAGGACATACATTAATAATTTAGAACCATTTAACTCCCTGTTACTAACTAATTATATCCTTTTTAACTAGAGCTTTTTTCTACCAACCCCATCCATCTAAATGAGATTCTAGCAATTTAATTCCCATACCAGAAGTCATACAGTCACCTCACTTAAACACACCGCTGGGCTAAAAAAAAAAAAAAAAAAAATCACCTAGCTGTCTATGAACTACTTGGAGTGGTGCACTATACCATGGAAGACACATCTTACAATTCAACTTCAGCTGCCAACACTTTCCATTCCTGCTACTGCAAATCTCAAAGAGTAAATGAAGCCCAGCCCCTCTGTCTACAAGTAGTCAGAAAAATCCACCCTATCAAGGGTGGCTAGTGGAGGGAATTAGAAAGGAAGGGCTTTCTTCCTTGGGGAGTGTCAGGTCTAGGCACCATGCATGCAGAGCTCTCCTCTGGATAGCTCCGTGTGAGCAGCCAAGAAAACCAGGAAAGAAGCAAGTGTATGCTGCTAAATGTTGGGCTACAAGCTTGACAGCCTTCCCACAGGCAGGTACTACTGCTGCTGCTGCTCCTTTTTGGCATGAGCAGGTAGAAAGAACACCTGACAGCTGTGATGCCTTCCCTGCTCTTTTATAGGCATCTCCCTAAATTCAAGTGTGGGTTCTTGGAAGGACCGATGACTCCTGCAGCAGAAAACAGATATTTATTTGTCCAACAGCCTCAGATTCACTACATGTGAATGGCCAGGTAAGCTGATGTCCAGCCCTGTAAACTAGCTTTTCATAAAAAAGAACTCACTTAAAACCTGGAACATTAAACAAAAAGCCTTTTTAGTTCCTCCCTCATTCCCCAAATGTGATGTTTAATCAAGTACTTTGTTTCAGACTGAGAAAAAAAAAAATCTCTGTTAATCTTCACTAACTTCATAACATTTGCTGCATATGATCTGAATATTCATCTCAGCAGATATGCATGGTCTATGACTGAGTTTTCTAACTGGTTAAGCCATTATAATGTAACTTAATTAAAACATACTTTTAAAGATACAGTAAAAACATTGTTAATGGTATATATTTCAAGCTTAAAATCATACCGTACCTATTCGAATTACATGGGCAACTATGTACAAGTCTCTCTTCATGTCCTTGCTGCTAAGATCCTAAAAGATTGTAAAAAAAAAAAAAGACATTAAAAAAAAGAACACATTGCCTGCAAAAGTCCCATGAACAATAATGACAATAATATCACAGCATTACTCTCCTTTCATTTAGCTCCTCTATCTCTAAAGCGAAAATATTACTAATTTACAGACAAGAAAAATAAAGCATAGAAGGCTGGAATGTTCTTGAAAAGGAAAAAAAGTTAAAGATTCTGACTCCCCTGACTAGACATACTGTATCAAAATACAGGCAAACATTTAAAATATTCATTTAATCATTAGTTCAAACATATTATTAAACTGTATTAAATATACATAATGAATTTAAGCCCTTGGTTACCTCAGATGCAACCCATTCTGGATTCCTACATCTCACTCCCTGACTGCAGGTCCTAGATCTGTCCCTAACCCTGTTCCTTTGCTTCTGCTTTCGTTTTTTTGGCTTTTCACTTCTCATGGTATAGTCCTAGTCTTACATGATGGCTCCAAAAAAAATGTGCAGCATGACGGTCAGAACTAAAGATAAACTTTGTATGTGTTTTGAACTAATAGCCATTTTATGAGTGGACAGGTGCAATTCTTAGAACACCAAAATCTGAAGAGGAAAAAAGGTGGAAGACTCAGGAGCTTAAAAGCAACTTTAGACCAATACGTCTTGCTTTTAAGTCACACAGCAAATTTCTTTCCCATGTGACTTGAAAAACCAAATCACAACAACAAATTATGATGGCAATGTACATAGACACTGAACTTCAGATTACAGTGACCTATGGCACAATAAAATCTGGGCACAGAGACCAAGAACAAGGTATAAAGAAAATTTATTCTAAGGAGAAATTCAAGTCCCTTTCAAACAGCGTTATATTGCTAAATCACATGAAGCAAGTAATAAATCCATGATTGTATCTTCATACTCTTTAGAAGGAGCGCTGTTATTTGCCTGGGCAGCATATGCAGAGAGTTGCAAATTTGCTGTTTGGTATGCTCACCAGATAGCAGATCGTGTCTCTCCAAAGCCAAAGAATTAAGCTATATAAATCTTGCCTAGTGTTTTCTCTTCAAGTCTTATTTTGCTGCTGCATGAATAAGGGAACATACTCTCTAGGCTTTCTTCATCACCTACCATACCAATGTAGCATATGGTAGGCTTTATCCTGCATGTCTCAGAGAAATTGAAGTTCCATGATAAGAAGGGATTTGACATGGTTTTATTCTCAGCAGTGCCTTACAATAGATTTCAAAAAACAAAAAGTCTTGAAGGTAGTACCTAGTACTCTAGAGAATAATAGATTTTTGAAAATACCTGTGATTTGACAGGGGGAATTTTATTATACTATCAGATTACCAGTTCTAATTAACAGCAATTCAGAGAACTAGTTTTTCAAAGGGCAGCTGTCAAAATAACAGAAAATGGTAGGGCATGCACATATTGATGAGTTCACACTTTAGTCGCTTTTCAATTTCACAAAAAATACAGTGTCACAGTCAAAAGACAAAAAAATGTGAGCCCAGATGGCCTTTTATTTCATTTTGTACAGTGGAGGCTTTTTACAAGGCGAGAAATTCTTACTATGACATGGGCTAAGCAATTAAAAACCCCAACCCTTGTGAGAAGTACTCAGATAATTTCTTCGCAGAAAATCCATGTATATGACTTAGGACCCAGAAGAGGGCAAACTACATTTATTATTTGCTTGTGTGCAATATAAATAAATTAATTTTCAAAAAGCTGTTCTGACCATGGAGTCCACAGGAGTTTACTTCCCACATCCTTCTGTGCTTCTTAAATGATAGTGGTTGATAAATAAAATGATTTCATAATAATTCCAATTGCATGGCTTTTCAGAAAACCAGCTCTCATTTTGTTTTCCCCAAAACAGATATGAAAAAAAGCTACTCTAGAATAGTGGTTAGCTCTTTACAATGCTCATTTCTATAAAGGTCTAATCATATGTTAAAAAAAAAATCAACCACCACCACTCCCCAAACAGTGCAATCAAGGATACCTGTCTGCCACTAATGAGTTATTTAAAACAGCTTTACCAAGTTCAGTGGCCAGCCACACAGGGCACAGACAGTGAGGCATTTCCCCAGAACAGCAAGCTTATACTCCATAGTGACATTTTAATTCAGACCCAGGAGTGTTTCTAAAGCATGCATAGGTTGAGGTTTGCTTGAGTGAGCTTTCATCTTCAGAGTAAGCAGTTTCTCACCCTTGGTATGATATGACAGCAGATCTAAACCCAAAAACTAAGTCATTTTGATATCTTACACAAGGAGACAGCTGAATCCCTAGAAGCAACAGAGATAGCAGGAAAAGGCAGGGATACCTTGAATTAGCTAAGATATGGGGCTTCTTGCCTCTGGGAAAGATTAGCTTTAGAAAGATACTGTGGGTTGGAGGTGGAAGGCAAGAAAATAAACAGATTTAAAATCAAGACTAAGACCAACTTGGCAACAAACCGGAATACCACAGAACTATGTAATTTTAAAAGCATTGCATGATTAAAGAATTATAAGAAGATAGAACCATTGCAGACAAAATGGTTATTCAAAAAGCTACTATTTGTTGCTCCTTTGCTACATACTTTAGAAAGTTGTTTGAATACACTGATGAAAAATACTGTATCAAAAGTATGTCATTTTTCTTGTACAGATAATTAATTTTATCATAATATCATTTAATCATAATTCCTGTTATCTAGAGTTCACACTCTACAGGAGAGAGTGATAGACAACAAGGGTAAAGCACCTTAAAGAGCCGCTTAGGTGGTTTTGTATAGTTAAAAAGCAAGGTGGCTTGGGAGTGACCTCTGCCAGAAGGACAGGGTGCTTTAGAGCAGCACACATCTGCAGTACTTGGGGCTGGCCTCTTCTAGACCGGGCTGGTCCCATTCACGACATGCAGCAGGTCTCTGCTGGAACTCGGTTATGCTCCTGCCCGTAGCATATTATTATTCTTTTTATATTTTTGAAAGCATGTGAAGACTTGTTTGTAGGTCACCAGAACAAAACTGTTTCACACTCTTCAGGATACAGTGTGAAACAGGATAGTTGTTAGATTAGCCTGAGTAGTACAGCATCAGTGTGACGGGGAGGTTTCATGGTGAAAATATTTTTAAGAATGATGAACCTCAGAGGCCAGAACGAGCCAAACCCGATATGAAGTAGTCTGCGCTGCCTTTTGGGAATGATCCTTGGAGCAATTCTTATTCCTACACTCCAGCTTTCTGCATGATCCAGATACCAGTGCTGAAGCTTCCTCCCTAACCACCTTTCTCTTAGAAGAGAGATACTTGGTTTGAGGTATCAACAGTAGAGTCATTTGTGCCACTAGCTAACATTAATACACTGTTAGCTCTGCTAATGTTTAACCAGATGGCGGCACTTCACTGATGGTACCAAAGCCAGAACTGCTACTGATGTCAGCATCGATGTCAGTGTTATTTTTGGATTGACCAACATCTCTTATACCCATGCAGAGGCAGAACTGAGTATCCTTACATCTGGCTGGATATGCTCTGTTCCTTAAGAGAGGAAATTCAGCTGTCTTCTTAAAGGAGGAATGGGAATGGTGCTGGGAACCATGCCTACTTCAGTGTCTACTTGACCTTAGAGGGTTCTGCTGCCATAACTAAAGCTGTCTGCCATCTTTTTTTCTTCACTGGAGATAAAAATACTTCTGTCAAAGAGTTTCTAGCATGTGCACTAGCTAAAGGTGAGTCACGATGGAAGGTGTTTATCACACTTGGGATCTGAAATTCCTTACAGTTATTCTGTGATGAGCTGTTAAGTTTCAGTGTCTCTAGATTTCCATATTCTTTCTGAGAAGAAGCGACAGATAAAATCATGATCTAACACATGATTCTGAGGCATTTTTTAACAGACCTTAAGACCAGTGCAGAACAGATATTAAAGCCCAAGTGTTTTGAAACTATTGCATTAGCATAATCAAAACAATAAAACAGGAAGGCAGTTAGGTGAGAGGTGAGTCAGAAGAATTAAAAGGAAGTAAATCTTAGCTGGCTATTTCACTCTAAACTGAGGTATCATCTGCTAGGAGCTATAGACGGATATTACTTATCCTGTCTTTCTGGCACAGATGGTTGAAGACTGCTGGTACAGTTGGTCATACCTGCTTTGCGTCAGGACAGGGCAGCTATTTGAACAGACCTGCTGTAGAAACTTAGAAAGTCACAGTGTTTCCTTTATTTAAACCAACTTTCTGTAGCTTAGCTTGGCTTCTGCAGCACCTCCTGGTCTTTCTGTTCCACTGCACACACTCTGTGCTGTTGACCTCAGAGGCTACTGCAGCACCATCTACCTGGACTCTTGAATGGGCCATGACAAAAATCCGTTTGGAGAATTTTCTCATTTTCCCTGTCTCTGTGTGTGTGTTGCTTTAGTTGTTTTTCCGACTTGGATTCTGAAAAAAGTGTCCTGCTTTATGTTCAGGCCAATGCAGTTTTTTCCTGGGCCCTACTGTTTATGAGCATAGTACATGCAAGAACAAATGCACTTAAAAGAAAGCACTTGAGAATATTTACTTAGACATGAAAATAATTTAGAAGTACATCCATTTTCTTATATTAACGTTTAGTTATAACCATAACAAAACTTAGAAAATGCTTTTGTTTGACTCAGTATAGTGGAAAGGAAGAACTGTTTTTTTCCTCCCTTCAGGGTGACTACATCTACAATCATACCACTGTAATGGAAGGAGAAAAGGAACAGGCACGTACTGTGAAAAGTGCACACATTCGATCTATCTTCTCCGGATTCCTGGGGCCTCCATTCTTGTTTAACCTCACCATAAACCTCTCACTGAAAAGCAAACAATATTTAAAAAAAAAAAAAAGAAAGAAAAAAAAAGACAAAATAAAATTAAAAAAAAACAAAAAAGCAAACACAAACAAGAAATTCAAATATACACTTCAACATAAAAATACAAGTATATACTTATTTTTTAAAGAAAAAGATGAACTAGGTGTTATAATTTTTTTAATTACCAAAGCATGTGAAACAGTACTCACCAATCTTAATATAATTACATGGAATAATGTAGCAAACTTTTAATAGCAAGTGCTCCGCATATGAAAACATCACATTGATGCATATTCATGATGCAATAACATTAAAATAATGTGACTATATGAAGCACAGGCTTTGAACACAAGTTCTTCAGGCAAAGGCTAAGGAACAATTGCTGAGGCATACACTGCCTTCGGTAAAACTGAGTTCATTAAAATCCACTCAAAGCTAAAAGTAACAAGATTACCAATTAAACAATGTCCTTCAACCTACAGTATTTATAGAAGCAATATACTAATTCAAGCACATTAAGATTCAATTGATAGACCTGCTTATCAATCAAATCATCCTTTTATCAGCAAAACCAGCATGTATAGCCAGATTGAAAAATAAAGAATCCTTACTATGGATGGTAAACCACGGATATTGTATTATTTCTTAATACGGACAGAGAATTTATGTATACAAATAAATTAGAGGAGTAATTTACTTATTCACTAGATGTGCAACAACACACCAAGTATTGACTAGAATTTTCTTCTGACAGATTCACAGAAATAAAGCAAGAGCACATCATTAAATGTTCTAGTTACACTTCCATTATATCACAGATCATTTCTCTTTTATCCATTTATGACTGTATCAACTGCAGTAGCTCTGATTTGACTAAAACACATTTTCCAGCACATTATCCAGTGCTGGCCTGAAAACGATGAGAACACAGTGTACACATTGCTTCCTTTGGTAGCTTGCTCTGAAAGGCTCTTCATCCCTACTGTTCAACTGCATGGGTTAGCATGAGCTTGGAACTGTCTGCTTTCAGCGCTTGGCCACTGCACTTCTTGTTACACATTTCTGCGTACGCTTAAGAGCACTTTAGTAAAGCTAAGCTCTTACACTGTACTGATATCAGTCATTAACTACATTATGTAATCAAACATCTCGCCAAAGAAATAAGGAAGTTAATGCTGATAAGAAATGCAAGAAAAAGCTCTGGAATTGTTTTATAGAACTTACCCATAGTGCAATTTTTCAACAGTATTTCATGAACACTTCTAAAAATATAAGTCTGTAACAGTCTGGTATTGGTATCACCCACACCATAAATACAAATAGACGCATATGTGTATTTCACACATAGGAAATCAAGTCCCTACTATTCCTAACTGTAATTTATCAAACATCACATATCAGCCTTTTTACTACAGCATTACACTGAAAGTTCATGTGAAGCAACCCATCCATTATAAAAATTGGTATCTTTTCAAAATTGCTCCATTTGTCAGAATGGTCCCTAATTCTGTAAGCGTGACTCGTACATCTTGTTATACACCTTTGCATGATTACTTGCTTAACTTTATCTTGCTAAGCAATGCAGATCACACTCACTGTCTGTTCTGCTGTCCCTGCTACTCACTATTACTTCAGTTTCCATGTATCCCACAACCTCATTCAGCAACAATTTTAATTAATTTGCATCAGATGCTGATCACCTGAGAGACTGCTAACGTGCCCCAAGGAAACCACACAAAACAGTTATTTCATGGTTCTTTACCTACAACTACTTCCTGAGGTGTCAGTTAGTAAATTAAGGATGTTGTAGCAAACACTAATACCAACGTACAATCTAATCTTTTAGTAAGAATTCTATGATACGTTAAGTGTAGTGCAGCACAATGTCACAACTTCTGTACATGGCACCAACAGTTACACTACAACATTACTGTTCATCGTTACCTCTCTCTACCCAATACATAAATCACAAAAAATGAAGACAGAATTTTTCAAAATAAGACCTATTGTCAATAGAAACACATTAGTCACATTCTTAACTTTTATCAGTAACTCAGTTTTGTGCCCATTATTTTGCTGGGGACTGATTAAGGTTGTGAAAACTCGTAACAACAAGCAATTCAAGCTTCATGGCCAAAATGGTTACTTCTTCCAGCTGTTTGCCTCAGCCCTTTGTTGCTCCCGCAGAAGGGTCACACCAACAGGACCTCCAGCACCACCTGTGGAACTCTAGATGTTCCCATCACCAGAAAGAGGAGTTCACAGCAGTTACAATTGCTGGCATTCAAGCTCTCCTTACTCTATGAATTTCAGAAGACTGTTACAGTGATGCCCACAGTTAAGCTCTCGTTAATACATGGAATAAACCAGAAGATAACTAACTTTTGTACCACCCATTTCCAGTCACACTTTATACAATTAAAAATATGTAGCAATTTAAAGAGAGATACCAACTCATAGCCACATTCTTTCCAAGCCACAGCAGTAACAATCAGTACTTCCAATGCCTTCAAAAGCACTGCTTAAGAAGACTTTAATTTTAATAAATCCATTTAAATTTAAACCTTGAATCATTTTAATCTTTAGAAAGGTTACATATGTTTAATTTCTTTTACAAGTATAATTTGTAAAGTATGTTTCCTTACATAAAGTAAAAGTCCTTAAAGAAAACAAACAACTTTCCTGACCTCCAGAGCTACAAAAACTTATACACAGTAAACATCAGTCCTCTTTAAAACTTAATTTGAAACAACAAAAATTATTGTAGTTTATTTGTTAAATGTAAATTTGCCACCACCTGCTACTAGTACACTGAAAAACAATTACTATGCCTTGTGCATATTAATTGTGTCTCATTTTTAAGGATAAGAGCATAAAATAGATCCATACTACACAAACAAGATCTCTGGCCAACTGTTCTTTCACTTCTGCTGCTGGGAATGTTATCTGGCCACCAAACAGGGGCACCACAGATGAACACAAAGTTGATACATGCAGCCTAGGACTGGGAGGAAACAGGACAAGTAGCCTGCCAGTTGAAGATTATGACCAGTGTAAATCACATCTGCAGGGGAAAATGTGTTCACTGGAGAAGATGTCAATTCAAAAATCCAAGTGTAAATCAAAGCTGGCTCAGTTCTATTTGACTGAAGTTATCCCTGGAAGTTATTACACCTTCTATAATGAGCACCTGGAATAGGTTTCACTTTCATTGCAGTGGTCAGATGAAGGCTTTGGTTCTCAGTTCAGAGGATGACTGACCAAACCACCAGCAGAGGACCAAGATCTTCTGTGAGATGAAGATTTACAAAAAGGGAAAACAAAAATTTGAAAATGTACTGCTGAGTAAGGGTATTTTCAAATTCTGAGACAAGAATACCGGAAATTTATACTACTATCCAATGTTAGAGAAGCACAAGATGCTGGTCCACAGATAAACTGAGTCGAGGCCAAAAACAGACCAACCGAACCAATGACTCTCCATATGCAAGGTGCATCTTACCCTCCCTAGCCTGCCCCAACAACGTCCAGTAGTGGATAATTATGGAAACAACAGAAGAATAAAGAAAGCATACAGTAATAGTCTGCTGATATGTACAACCAGCTTTCATCAAAGTGAAGCTCAAGAATAGCAGCAGTATCTCTGAGTTTAACAGCCCAAATATACTGAACCCAGGAAAGTATCCAGGCTGTCATGCTTTAAAACTTCTCACTAGTCATTTGCAGAGTTACTATTAAAGAGTGAACTTTACAGTAATGTATAATATATGTATGTACCACACAAATATGCTTAGATTGAAGATCGTCAACAAGTAATGTTGTAACTGCTCTTTAACCTCCAATGATCTCAATAATAAAGTTACAAGTTGTATTTTACATCTCCAGTAAGTTCTGTATTTTTGAACTTTCAATACAGGTTTTCTTTAAAAAATATCTTCAGCACTAATGAGCATTTCATTTTCATAACTGAAGTTGAATACAGTACTGTGTGCCACAGAATCCTGAGCAGGCTGTCTCTCTGACAATGGCTGAGAAGGGACTGTGATGTCTTTGAGCCTAGACAGTCTATTTATACTTGATTCATTACAAAAGCTGTATTGCTTAGTCTGCTTTGAAAACATCCAAAGAGATATTCTGGAGACTCATTTGATAGCCTCTTGCAAGGTTTTAAACCATTATCAGGTGGAAATCTTTTAAAATTTGTAATTCAACCTTTTCTTGTAACAGACGCAGAGAAGATCTGGTCCCTGTCCCCATATTCCAGCACTTTTCAAGAAATGAAGCAGAAAACCATCTTTTTCACCTGCCTATTCACCAATTGTTCCCTTACTCCGGCATGACTTCAGTAACAACCTTTACATTCTTTCCTTTAATTTCCAGTCCTCCTTTGCACCCTCTTGAGCTTGTGTTACTTAATAATTAAGGGAACGTTGAGGGAACTGCAGCATTTGACGACTGTAGAACACCAACAGAGGCCTTCTATCAGAGGAGAGATCCACTGACAGGACTAGGAGAATGAAAAGACAGTGGTGCTAATCGGCAAACAATTGACTAAGACACCTCAAGTTCTTCCACCTTCCCTTGCGGGTCATGTCTGTTTTGTTTCTTATCTCCAGAATTTCTCTAATCTTTGGTATTACTGTTGAAGTTTCAACAGTTCACAGAAACTAGTCTAAGTATTCCACTGAAGACTCACTAATGCTGGTGATGTTGGTATACCCTGGAACAGAACATGAAGCTTTTTACACTGTTGATCTTTATTAGATCAACTAGTTAGATGCTCCCCATTTTACAACTGCAAATTTATTTCTATGTCAAAGGAAACCAGGAAGAATAACCCTGTTTTCAATGATCTGAAGATCCACTGCCTTCAGCTAAAATTATAGCTCCTTTTTTTACACAAACACATATGTGGGTCAAGAAACTTAACAGGACTTTAGCCTATTTCTTATTTTGGGACCTACTTCCTTTGAAAGTGTTCAGTCTTCAGTGTGTCTACTGATTAAACTTATCTTCTGCACAAAGAGGAGAACATGTAGAGAATTTAGACAATAGTAAAGTCCACTTTAGTAAAACCAAAATATCAAATCCAAGTAAACTCCATATGAAATAACTGCCCCTGTTTGTACACAATAAGCATTAGTTTTATTACAACCGAATGTGCTCTAATTGCTTAAAGAAAACAGACACATGCAATTCTTAAAAAAAAACAAAACAAAACAAAAAACCTCAAATAAATCATAAGGGAAATTTTAAAACTCAGTAGTTATAATTACCAAATGTGTAATGGAAATTAAGTACAGGGAGGTACTGAGTATTTGACGCAGTCCGGCTGTTTCATAAAACTACCAGGGAAAAAAACCCAACATATTTTCAGCTATTCTGAAAACATACCAAAACCAGTTCTCTCTTACATAGAAAGAGAGGTAAGAAATGCAGCAAAATGTAGAAAATAATTAATATTTTTACCTTGTTGAGACCTAAGATATGTAACATTAGCAGCATCTTAAACAAAAGCTTACTTATTCCTCTTGCTACATGCTATAAGCAATCTTCAATTAACTCTAACTACAAGATCTCCTCCTGTGCTAACCCACATCATAGTGAAACCACCTCTTGTGCAGCAATGGCAGGTTTTACAATCCCTCACGTGATTAGTAACTGCTAAAGCTACTCAAATATAAGAAACATTTCTCTGATAAGGAAAGTCAAAGAGCTTCTTGTTCTTTTTCTTGAAAGGAAGAAAAATGAAAGCAGCATAGTGTCTCATTTCTTGGCTTCCTTTAACTGTCTGAAAAGCAAGACCATACTGAACTGGCATCTGCTTCTGCAAAAAGGAAGGAAGAAATCAATGGTTTGGGACATTACATTTTCAGCGTGAAGGAAGGGGCAAACAGGGACAGAATTTACTGTTGGGTGAGCAGGAGTGGCATTATGCCTGTGGGGAGTTTCTGTTATTGAGGTTGCTTGTCTGCAGGGCTTTTTTTTTTTTTTTTTTCATAACATGCAAAGATGACAACAAAAGGCCTGTCAAGAGCTTGGAATAGATTAGTGAGCTCCCTTGTGTTAACTCATTGGTGGGTTTAATTAGCATGGGGTTGTGAGGCAAAATTTCTGACCGTGTATCAATTTATGAATGTTGGTACAGCATTAGCAGATGCCTAATGCCAAAGCAATGGCAGTCTGTAGAGAGACTGCAGATCAATTTTCTCTTTGGCTCAGAAAATACTGATAAATAGCATGGATTAGAAAAAATTCAACAATCTATAGGAGATTGGCTTCCTGAAGCTGAGACAGAGACACATTAGATTGTCAATTCCCTTAAGCAGAAACTTCACATCTTTTACGTATCTCTTGCCTTAAACAAAGGTTCAGCGGTCATTTCTCCCAGAAACATATGCCCCCTTCACCCTCTCCATTCCAATGTGCCAATAAAAGGGAAAAGGTACAAATCTGTTCCCTCATTTTGAGTATTTTCCTCAGTGCTGCTTATTTCCAGAAAACTGAAAAACCCAGACATTTTAACAATAATTTCAATCCTTTCTCAAAAGCTTTATTTAACTGAGTTTTCTGCATCTAGCATTGCACCAATCCTTTCTAAGAATAAGTGTTATTTTTAAAATACATACTGGTCTAATGACATTCACCAGTGCATTGCAAAAAGGGCCATATGGTAGCAGAGAAGGTCATATAATAACCTGTATTTTAGTTCTTGATCTTCTTTCAGTGTCTCCCTAGGTTTCTTTCTCACTCTTCCAATACCATGTAAATCCCTACCTGCATACAAAATAAAAATTCAGAGGTCTGCAAATGTCACAGGAGCTAGCAGGAACAAGCTACATACAAAGACCTGCCTAGCCAGTACAGTTCACTTCTTTTCATCATAGTCCTGCCATTTCAATAGTGATAAGCATGATATTATTTAATTTCTCACAAAACCAAACAAAAACAAAAACTCTCTTCTAGTCTTCTCTCTTAATGAGTGCTAATATGCCTGCCATATATTTTAGAACAGTGTTTATGAGTTGGCACTGGAGTATCATAATCATTTTAAGATACTATATTAAAAGCACCATTTTTTTTGTCCCAGATCAATCTTGAGAATACACTCTGTGCACTGCAAGCCCAGGCCATCCAGGACAGACCTCAGGATGAGTAGTCATTCTCTATGACAACAGAAACCTTGCCAACACTTGCCTTCAAAATGCTGCAGTCTTGCTGTGCACATGACATTTTGGGCAGTTTGCTTTATCAGTGCCATGAAATACTGCTGCATTCTTTCTACCATTCTGTGTACAGGATGTACAAGGACAGTATGTTGACCAGGTGAATGGAATGGTGTTAGTTAGGAATTACTGGTACATGAATAACGTATTTTCTTAAAGCTGAAAAAAAAAAGGTGCTTGTTTCAAAACATTCTGAAAGTTAAAAGGGAAACACCATGAAAGAGATACCCGAGGTTCAGTGGGTGTGGGAGGTGGAGAGAACTGATCTACAGCCTCTAAATCTTACAAGTTCGGACAAGCTAATACCAAATGGTGAATAATTTGGGCTCCTCCTAAGGGCTGAAGTCCCTTGTAAATACTAATTTGTGGTAAGATCAGAAGCACTTTTAACAAAAACATTTCCTTCTTGTGAAAATATGTCAGAATGCCTCTACATGTTGCCACCATACTTTAAAATGCAGAACTCTTTACCTTTTAGAGTTGCTAATTTTTGCTCATCCTCTTGGGAAAAAAAAAAAAGAAAAATAAAAATATCTAAGTCCTTACAGCTGCTGTAAGACTGACCTAATAATAAAATAAAATCTCCTGGTGCTCCACATGAGGAGTTTACAGTTCTTGGTTTAAGTGTGAGAGCCAGTCAAAGCATAAATACAGACTGATACCATGCCTATGGCAGTATTTGAGCCATCCATCATCCACAGTGGTCCCCCCTGAACCCCTGAGACAGAAAGATCACCTCTACGAACTTTCAGTTTGCATATTGTCTGAGAAATGATTCATGGACTATTTAAAATCCTCCTTTTCAGGCAAGTGCTTATGGGATGTGTTTGGTTTTTAATTCCTTTCTTTTGCAGGGGAGGGAGAGGAGTTCTTTCATTGTCTGCCTTATCCAGCAGATCTGCACTAACCTCACTTTCAAAACCAAGGGAAGAAAAGTACACCGCTTTGGTTTATGGAGTGTATTTTATAAAGATGTCTTAGAAAAAAGAACACAAAATCTGTGAGGGAAATGAACCTGGCTCTGAGAAAACGGCTCCAAGCAACATAGTTTGCTTCCCAGCAAATTCAGGCTTAATGCTCATGAATTATTAAGTTACCATATTGGCTAGAAGCCCCAGAGGAGGATTACAGAGCTTACAGTAAGACTGTTACTGCAAACACTGGGTTTCCATAGAAACAGAAAATAGCAAAAATAACTACCTGTCATTTCTCTCTACCACATTAAAGGAAAAACAACCACAAGGTTAAAAACATTATTAAAGCCTGCAGGAGAAATGTAGCTAAGCACCAATTACTTTCTCCTTGTGTTCTCATGAGTCTGCCACACTTGAACATTTGACACTGTCATTAGTGGTTTTTTTGTTATTTACATCATGAAAGATACATATTTGTGTTCCTGAAAGGAATCCTCTCCATTAGCTAGAAAAAGTTTCTATTTCCAAAAAAAGAGACAAAAGAGACTTTAGTCATACAGTGTGATTCCTCAGTCCCTGGCAGTGATCAGGATTTTAACGAATGCAAAGCAAGCCAGGCTGAGGGGCCAGGTGGTAGGTGTGAAATGCTTTGACTGGAACTGTAGGGAATATTTCTAATTTTGGATTACATGTGTCTTACAGAGTAAGTTATCACCATCTCTCACCTGGGAGAAGCTAATGGTTCTAAGGTCTAATACAGCGGTTGTCTCATTTAATTCTTGCTCTACAAACCACAGAACCCTGTTACTTTGCTTTGCACATGACAATTTCAGTCAGAGACACAGACCTGGGTTTTGGCAGTGAATTTTGGAACAGAAGGAGCTCAAATACAAAGAGTAGTCTTCATTACACTGGGCCTTCCTACAGACAGAAAATTACCTATAACTGCTTTCTCTGAGCTACGTAGTTCAACTAAACATTTTGATAATGTGTAGTTGCACCCTGCCAGTCGAGACAGCAACATCTCTTCCATCTGTATGTGCTAATGATACCTTTCTGGTTTTTTTCTGTGGCAGAAAAGGGAATAAGAACTTTGAATACCTGCAATTAATGGATTTATTTCTGTTATCAAAAAAATTAAAAAAAAAAATCAAAATACCCCTGCAGAAAAATCTGTATCCCTGCCTGTTGATGTGTCATATCTGATCCCCAACTGAAAAGTTTTTTTTGGAAGGAGGGTGGTGGTGACAGATTTAAGGCTGATTTTTGTAAAAGCTCCTGTTTTATAATAGCTTTATATCAGTAATTTTATAGGAAAGAATTAACACCTCTAACACCACTTAGCTCTCTAAAGCAACTTTCATATTCAAATTCAGACAGAAATAGTTTGTTTAACATATATAGTATTAACAGGAAAGGGAATAACAGGAAAAACAAGCAACTGCAGGTTTGGGAGAGAGAGCTAAGGAATTACAGTCAGCTGAAGCAACTGGTAGAGAAAATGAAAAGGTGTTTCTCCTCCTCTGCACTTTAAAAAAAACCTACAGACAAATCTCCTATTCTAGAATACTCTGTAGGTTCTGCGTCTCTCCAGTGATGATCAAATTGGTACTTCCTAAGAGTTACATATTACATCAGAAAGACTCTTTGTCCCCTGCCAAATGTGCGCAGCAGACTTCAGATTCCCATGTATTTTCCATGTTTACTAGATCAACCAGAAGAAGGGACACTGGTGGAGAGCAACCTGTGCTTACTGGACGGCGTTTTTAAGGAAGTTCAGCTTGAGCAGGATAAGAACGGATACCCTCCTTGTCTCTATCACTACGGGTTATCTATTGCCAAAACCCAGAAAAATACTTTTCTTTAAATACTAAGAACACAATAAACTAAAATATAGGAGAATGGATGGAGGAATAGTTATCCCATCAGTCCAAATTGCTAGAAAAGGAGTAAAAATTAGATAGATTTTTTATTTTTTATGAGTAAGCAGAAGAAAAACCTCATTAGTTGGTAAGCCTAATCCCTAGGAAAATTCTCTGAATATTAAAGAAACAATTCTGAATGATATAAAATTATTTTTTCCCAGTAGACAAATCATTATACTGACAGTGAACAAGATAACTTTTCTATTCTAAAGTAACTGTGAGAAGGTTGCTATTAAAAATGTAACAAATGGAAAGTTTAGCATATAATTGCACAACAAAAGTAAAATGTAATTTTCTGCTTCCTAACATAGCAACTGGCAACAGTGGAACATAATATTTTAAAGCAATTAACAGGGAATAAATACACACAGGCACAGCACTCCCAGAGCTATTTCCTAAAGAGAGAAGCACTGTAAAAAAGAAAGAAAAGAGAAAAAAAAAAAAAGAAAAGAGAAAAAAAAGGCTCTTGAGGTCACTTCCATACTACAGGAGAGAAAGCAGTCAGACTTTTTTGCCACAGTTTTTAATGTGGATCTTTCCCCATTAACTAACTAGATTTCTTTTTCAGATATTCTCCTTAAACCATATTCATCTACCCAGTGACCCAGTGATGCCGTCTTCCCTTCTGACCTTATTAATGACTGTGTTCCTGTTTATTCTTCGTCTGTGTATCTTCAACTGCTTTGCCATTCTCAGCTGCTCAGTCTCCCTCTCCCTGAGCAGCATCTGATTTCTGGCATGCAAACAGCTTCCACAGCTCTGGTTTGGAGCATGTTGAGTTTGCTGTACAGGCATTCTCCCATTAATCATGCTGACTCTGCACATCAGAGCTTTGAGAGGACTCAAACCCCCTGCTCACACAGAACTTGTGGACAATTTAGTATCACTTTTTCAGAAGTTTGTTTAGTGTTTAAAATGAAAGTTCCAGATGATGATAATTGTCTATGTTAGGAAAAAAATTATTCAAGAAGACACGTGTAAACACGATGTAATTTTAGCTACACTGTTCTTGATAACATTTCTGAGCAGCTGATATACAACTCTATTGACAGTTTAAAAGCCAAGAAAATATGACTAAATGATGATGAGAACCATGGAGCTAACTGTCATCAATGAATACACAAAGGGATGAAGGATTCCTGTCAAATTTGTCAAGGTTACCTTCAGCAACTTCGTATACGAATTTGTATTCTGACATTAGGAATACCGTGTCAGAAAAAACTCCTGCTATAGAAAAAGTGAAAAACAATTCCTCTACAAACTGATCATTTCTAAATTAAGTGTTTCAAAGCAGTGAATTTTATTCTACTCTGTTTAACGAGTCACAAACATCTATTTGCAGCCCCCTCCCCCAAGGCAATATAATGAGACCTTTATCAATACCTTAATACCTATGAAAAGTAACGTAAGATCAGAGATACTAAAACAGGACAAGATTGTTCAAAAACTTGAGACATTTGAGAAAACTCTTTCTTTTCTAGCATACACACTGGCTAAACCAAAGCCACCGCAATCATGCAGTGGAAGTTAACCTGGTTACAAGGTCAAGTAGACAAAACATTTAAAATAATAATCATGTTGTACTCTAATATTTTTACACCTTTAGTATCTTAATTTTTTATATACTTCCCTGGTAATTTTTATCAGGTAAAAGCATTTGGCTCGAAAACATCTCAAGATCTTGAGGTGAGTTAGAAATGGGAAATCATTACCCACATTACTTCTGCAATTCCCACCCATGTACAACTGTACGGTAGTATTAATAACAAAACACTGCCACTTAAAATATTTTTATTTGGCATTGGAAAAAGGAGCAGACTGATTTTCTGGTAGATGACCTTAGAATAGCTAAAGCCAATGATTGTGAGATAGATTAACAGCACGTTTTTAGTCCATAATTATGTTTCCAAATCATATTTCTCTCCCGAGAGCTGCTTTGTCAGAGGTGTCAAATCTTCAAGACAGAAGATGTGAGACAGACTGTACAACTTGCTTTCTCCCCAACATCCACCCACAAAATCAGAACATTCCCACAAAAAAAACCAGCTTTCTATATCACCTAATAGCAACAGCATTCAAGAGCAAGGTTGTATTTTCTCTCATTTTGCCTATTGCTTTTCAATTCTAACACAGAAATAGATGTTTCAAAATTAGCAAATTCCTATCACTGTACTGCGAACTGGCAGCTGGGGAGAAGATATGCCTCTACACTGCTAGTATTTTAAACTTACTGTGGGTCTCCGCTTTCTCACAGTTCTGCACGTGTTTTACCTAACCATCTGCTGAGAAATAATGGATTACCATTTTATCCTTCCCTGAGAAGGAAAAGAATGTGAAAAGGCATCTGAACAAAACACAGTGAGATGCTCTGTAAAAGGCTAGATTTTAACCTTGTTAATATGTCCACATACTCTGAGGTAGGAATCAAAGAAGCAAGAGAAAGGAGTGAGGTAATGAAGCTGCTTCATGAACTTCAAAAGATTTTTTTATTTTTAAAGGAACAAGGACTATCTCTGTAATGCACCTAACCAATAAACGTTGATATGCACTAGGAGAGCGACAAGCAGATATATATTAAAGCCTTGTTTCAGAGCAGACCCATGCTTCTCCACCCTGTATCTTATTGTCCTAGGCAAACAGCAACAGTGTGATATTTGGAACTCTAAGGTAGAACCTTTGGGGAAGAAATATTCTGGCAACATGTCTTTTCCCAATTGCAGTCTCGAGTCAAGATCAGCTTCCATCATGATGCTCTTAGGAAACTACCAGCTGATAGAATACAACAGAAAAGCTTTCTATCTAACAGAATAATTTTCAGAGCAGTTGGAAACATAATAATAATTTAACATTGTCTACTATGTAACACAGACTGCACACTGTTTATGTTAATATATATACCTTGGGTTGGTTGGTTTGTTTTAAGGAGGGAGACAGAGGGGCCAAGGCAGATGTTTAGCTTATAAATGTATGCTGTTATTCCTTTTTTTTATTGCATACCTTTTGATTGATTTTTGCATGAGCATTTTCTGTCTCCTTCCCTACATTAGAGTGCAAATAATTTATGCTTATGATGCATATCAGGACAACATCCTGCAGTGTGAAGGAATGAAGTATACTCTGGTAGTACACAGTATTTCAACAAAAAAATTTTGGACAGGCATCTTACTTTACAGCAAACATCTCTTGGTAGCAAATCATAACCTGACCCTGTACCTGAAAGTCTCAGCACATTTCTCCAGTCATGACTACATTCCTCACTTAAGTAATACTTAAGAAAAAAATACCGTAACAACATGGTATGTGCTCATTGTGTAAGGTCACAGTTATACAAAATAACATAATTTAGAAAAAAACCCAAAGTATAGTATAGAGTTTTATTTAGTATAGAGTAAAAATAATCAAAGGTGTGAAATGCTATTCAGTCCAAGTTAATAATCATCCAAATTATTACTACACTGTTACTATGGCTGCATTCCTCTCACATTGCAGTGCATTGCACTCCCACAAATCGGCTCTCATGAATAATTTTAATTCCATTACATTTTTTTCTTTCTCTACCTCCTTAAAAAAGTAATTTTTATTTTACAAATAAAATTATTTTAAATTAAAATCAGAGGAAGTGTACTAATTCCATCTGGAATGGTTCTCTTCAAAAATGAACAAAAACACAAAACCAAACCAACCGACAAAACCCACAAAACCAAAAAATAACCAAAATCAAAACAAACCCAAAAATAGACACACATAAAAACCAAAAATGACATAAAACAAAAATCAACCAAATCAAAAACACACACATAAAAAGAAAAAACCCTCAATAACACAAAAAAAAACCCCAAAAGAAAACAACACACACACACAAAAACAAACAGACAACACCCCCTCCCCCCCCCCCCCCCCAAAAAAAAACCAAAACCAAACTAAACCAACCAACAACCCACAAAAAAGGAATTATGGAAAACTTATCAGGCAGAATATTGTGCTCTGTACTGGTGCCCTTGGACAGGTGTTATGGAAATGGGACCCCTCCAGAAAAAGTGCAGGAATTCAGGAATTCTCATACATCAGAACCAGCCACAGCTTTCAAGGTCAGTAACTAGGCAGCATCTTTCCTTTCATTTCATTGTACTGTGTAAGAAATGGGTCAGCAGTACATAGATTTAAACCTGACCATCACCTGTGATCCTCAGAAATTTCCCATGCATTAAGAGTCCTAAGAGTGCAGCTAGGAAGTACTTAAGTGGAAGGAAGATGCGATTCCCCCACCTCTAAGTGACAGCATTTATAAATTCCCTCAGAGCTGCCTAGACACTACCAAACTCTCACACAAAATCAGTGAAACACACAGAACACGATGCATCTATGTGCACCCCCACACGAGGGACAGACAGCAGTCCTTACCAACACTGAACAACCATCTCTTTTTTGTCCAGTTTCATATCCTTTCATTCTTTTTCTTATCTTTCTGGTATTTGGACAGGCCTCGTGTTAGGTGTATCAATTACACGACTAAAACAAACAAAAAACCAACAGAACAACTTTTATTTGATAAGCATCATTCCAATTGCATTTCGGCAGAAGATACACCCATCTTGCCTTGCTTTCTCTATAGCACTGAAACAAATCCAAAGCATAGTTAGCAGCTACAGAATAATTAAACTCATCAGTGCAAATGGGTGCCTTTTGAAATGCCATTTGATTCTCCTCCTTTAATAGTGTATCACACTTAGAACAAACTCAGTTTTGTTGGAGGGTGATACAGATAGTTTTCCAGTTCAGACACAGACATCTGAATCCAAGCTCTTAATCTTCAGAAAAATTCTTGTATATCAAGTCAATTAACAATAGAGAAGGTTTCTTGATGATTACTTCAGGATTCAGAGCATCCTAAGGATTCATACCAGAGGAAAATGTGCAGGAATAACCGACAAACCTAAACTGCCTTTTAATGTGATGAAACAGTTGGATATAATGAAAATTCTGTAGTGACCTTCTGAGTGTAGACTTACTCACCACTACCATACTGCATATGCCATAAATCTTTCCTCTGCCAGTGGAATATATTTTCTTTCCTCCCAACTCCTGTTTACATGGCTTCTCTGTATGAACACTTTATTCCCTCTGCATACCCCACTAACAAAGTGTCACAGAAACAGCCAGACACTAAATGTGTTATATACTCTCAGTTTTAAATATTTGCCATACTTTTGGGTGAGACAAGTTTAGATTCTGATTGCTAATGAACATTTTTACCTAGATAGAATTTACAGATAAATTAAGATGCTTACTTAAAAACATCTGCACAGAACAACCATGAAGATCATATTAAATATTCCCTATGGCTTTGTCAACATCACAGCTGGCTTCCACCTTTCTTTGAGTAAACTGGAATACCAGTTTCTAATGGGAATATCTTTGGTTAGGATAGTTGCTGCCTATTCTCTGCTATCTCCCCAAGGGAAAACAAAAAGAAGTAACATCTTTTTTCCCATTGCATCTCATCTTTTTCTCCAATTTCTTTTTTTTTGGCTTTTAGCTTAAGTAAGCTTTCTCACACTTTTCCTGGGGCACTACAAAATAATGTGAGGAAGAGTGTATTACTGTACTTTGTATCCTTCACGGTTCCTCAAGTAACATTTCTAGGCTACATCTTCATTAACTTTAAAGTATTCCAGCTTTAGGTTCATATCTGTAATACAGGCTTTTTAGACACACTGTACATTTAATATTTCTCAGAATTTAATTGTATGAATCTCTTAACAAGATGTGTTGTGACTGTCATACAGAAGACACTACAACAGCAGAGAGTAGAAGCAAAAGCAGTTCTTAAACCGAGTAACATCTACCTATCCATAGATACTTCCTTAATTTGTTCTATGTGATCACTTCTGGGTAACCTTGTTATACATGAATTGAAGAAAAAGAGTGCAATATTCTGAAAAGTTACTAAGGAATTCCTCTGTTCGTTTCCAAAACCAAAATAAAAATAATACCATGAAGACATTGCAAAAATAGTTACGTACATTTTTGAAAACAGAATGGAATAATAAATGTTAATAATAATAAAAAAAATAGTCCTGTAAGTGGGAAGGAAAAAAATAAAATGTGCAGTTTGGTGCTCACTGAAAAGTACATCATCATTTAAGTGAAGAGCTGATGATAAGGCAGATTGCATAAGAGCAGCAAATTTAGGAACAACTAAACTTGTGAGTACTGCACAAGGCAAACTATAGATTGTACTTTCAGTGTGTGCCTTTATGCACATAGTACAAAACAAATCAACATCAACGACCCAAAATCTTAAGGAGTTTCACTACTATGCCATTGTAAATGTCCTTAGCCATCAATCTGCACTGTAAATTTACATCTAAAACATGTACAGCCACCTGTTGCTACTACTACAATTGTTCAAGCTGAAAACTTTCATTACTTAAATCAGGCATTGTTTAGTTACCTTTTCCTCATGCTACATCATACACTGCCCTGCATCTGGGATGCGCTCTCCTTTGTTTTCAGTCTGCTGCCAATGTACCCACAGACACCCATGTGTGCAAGTCCAGCTTTCTCTCCCGCTCTACATCAAACACCAGCTGAGTTTCTGCTTTTCTAATCGTCTCTGCATTGCCTGGCAATTTCTTATTTCTCCCAGGCAGAAAAAGTGATTCACCTTCTTGACAGTATGTCAAAATGGACCATCCTTGTACTCCACAGAACACAATACCAAGATAACAGCAATAAAAGACACTATGGGAAAAGGGAAAGAAAGGGAAAGAAAGGGAAAGAAAGGGAAAGAAAGGGA
>JANVCC010000057.1:874594-1160639 GCA_025345505.1 Todiramphus chloris collaris | reverse complement strand
GAAAGGGAAAGAAAGGGAAAGAAAGGGAAAGAAAGGGAAAGAAAGGGGTGCATTCTGAATGAACAGAGCTGCTGAAAGATCACAAGGCCTTCTCATATCGCTGTGTATTAAAAAGAGGATATCAACAGCAAACGTCTGCCTCCTACAGACATCACAGAGAAAACATGGTCTCACAACAAAAAGATCTTGTGTATATTCTCTATGGGAAGTGTATACATGGACTTCTGCTATCAAACCTATCATCACTATCGTGGATACTTAGCACATCTTCCAACATCTCGTCACAAGGAGGTCTTTATTGTAACTGGCATGGTGCAGACACAGTAAACAGACAGATGGAAGAGCTACAAGCAGAAATACATGTGACGCTATTTTCCACGCACAACAACTGATTAGGCCCCAATTTTTCAAATTCAGGCACATCATCTATTCATCCTCCATAATTAAGGATATTTCTAGATAACAAGAAACTTTTAAATCCCAGGGGAGTTATGTAGGCTAACTGGTAAAATACTGTTAGACACATCTATTCTGGTTTAAGATGCAGGCAAAATAAAAAACCTTTACATGTTTCAACATAAACTTTATAAAGAAGAAAATCATACTGGAATTTATTTATGCGTTTTAATACTTTCAGGAAAAAAATGGTATCATGCTTTTGAATGTGCAAGTTTTGAAGTTACGTACTATGTAACACATTTATTAGGAAAAAAGAGCTAATGTAAAGGTAGCAAAACCTCACCGCTTTACTGAATTAATTGATTTCTGCCCATCAAAATAATGCTGAAAAACATTAAATATTTATTAAAATCTTATTAATTGAATTCTTCCAGCGCAGGTAACATCCTAGATCATCTTTATCACCAGTTTTCCAGAGCCTTTACAATACTTTCATCTAGTATGTCCCTGATTTACTACATCAAGTTTAATGCTTCTCTTCTACTGGGGCGTGAGACACATTCCCACAATACTACAACAACATTAGTTGGCTCTGACGTGCTTTGTGCTTGACAAATCTATGTTGACTTTTACTTATCGTCTTGTTAACTTCTAAGTGCTAATAAATACTTTATTTGTTCCAGAACCTTTTGCATTTGTCATCTGATTGCAGTTGACCTTCTTAGGGAGACTGAGGCAAAACAGCTATTAAATACTCCAGCTATCTTGGCAACATCTGCTGATAGCTTAATGTCCCCTTTAAGCTGTTCAGTTATTTCTTGATATTGTGAAAAAAAAAAAAATTGCTGCTAAAGCGTTACAGAATTATTCTTTTTTTGTCCTTGATATCCTTTGCTAATTGCATTCTTTTCTACAAAGTTTGCATCTTCCCATGCCTTCCTGTGTAATTTCATTAGTTCTCCTTTTTTATATTTCCTCCCAGACTCCATTTCACCAAAGGATACGTGATACAGACTTTCTGTTGTTGCCATATATTTAATCTTGCCTTCATATTGAAACAATTTGCTTTTGTGCTCTACAATAATATTAAGGAACTGAAAATTCTCTCATTTTTTGCTTACATATCAGTTGACCTATCTTTCTTTGATGCTTATTGACACCTGCCTTATTGAACTTCACCATCTTTACATTACTATTTTCCTTCTTTCCTTTTCTAGTTACTGTGAACTATCATTTCATGATCGTTCTTCCCAAAGTACTTCTCACAATGTGGCTTCATTACTGGCTGTGATCAAAACTAGATTAATCTTCTCATTGTTTTCCGCTAACTTCCGCATGGCAAATAAATGGAGGTGGTAAAGCTTAGCAAGGAAGACTAGTGTCTTTTGTATGTAAAAACAGGGGACGATTTTTGTAACAAAAAAATTCAAAATACTTTAAGATACACAAACAGACTTTCACCCCCTTTGGTCTGAGCCATTACCTAATACTCAGATTGACAGGTTTTTTCTGTTGCTGGCTGAAACATGTTATTGAGGCAGACATTCACTGATTTAGTTCTACTTACTGACAAGCATTTCTTTTTCTAATTCTGTCAAGAGCCAAAATTAAGTCACCTTTTCCTTTTATAACCTCTAGGCCTTAACCCTCTGATAGAAGCATTGTTATTCTTACTATCTGTATCTCCCCACTGTCATCTTTTGTCTGCTTCTCATTTTCAGACAGCACAAACCATTAAACACAGTACAGTACTGTATTGTATTCAGAACCTGGAAACACATCTCAAACTGTATTTCAGCTGCTGTTCCAGCCTTCTGATTGCTAACCCGTAAGTGGTACCATGCTATTACTTCAGCTCTTGAAAAACAGTGGAAATTTCACTGATTCTTCACTTAACCTGACTGGGAAATTACTATTGAAACCAACAGGTTCAATGAGGTTTGTAATTTACTATATGTCCAAAGCACTAACACTGAAAGCCAGTCAACCTCCAGAGGGAACTGTTTGGGTAAAGAATGTATCAACATCAAAACCATTTCAGAAAAGTCAATTTGGTCTTTTCATTTAGAATGCAGCATGCAGAAGCGCTGCTTGGTTTCTCAACCTCAATGTATTATTTCATGAGGCATACGGAAGAGGAAAGAAACTTAAATCTTTTAAAGTAGATATCAAAGCAACATTCTAAATTTGTAGCAGTGCGTGTGTGTGCGTGCCTGTTTTCTGGTTTTAAGTTTCTTTTCTAAGCAGAGCTCAGGCTCATTACACATTTCTTCCCCACCACTCTCTGTGATATGAGAAAATGTAAAACTTATGCTGTTTTCACTGCAGCACATCACTGACGCAGAATGTGAAGAGCTAGGTAGTAACAACTGTTTGCACATGAAAACATTATTTTATATATTTAAATCTTCCTGAACAGCTCTTTCTGCTTTTTATCACTATAAGCTTTTTGTTGGTTTTGGTTGGGGTCTTTTTGTCACCGGTAAACCCTCTTCTTAAGGCTTTCCCACTCAACATTTACATAATATGCAAAGTGCAGCCCAAGACAATGAATGTCCTTTTGAAGCAATTTCTGAGGCCTTCCACAGCCACGGAAGCAGCTTGCCCCCTTCTCTTTCCTTGCAGCTTTCCTCAGCTAAAAAAATTGAAATTTTACTGCTTTGTGGTCTGAACTAATTAACTGTGAGTAATTTTCTTTTGATTTGCCATTTGCACCTTTTCCTCTTTACATCTATTTTCTGTTAATTCTCTCAACAGAGGAAATATAGGCATGTCCTCCTAACTGCATCAAAACAAGTATTTCTCACTTAGTGGGGGTGAAATTAACACCATGTAGTATCAGATTAGTCATTTGTGCCATACCCTCTAAAATAATCTTCAAGCTGCCTAACTAAACACTTATTTATAAGATGTTATCAAGTCATTAGAGCTTTCTAATACAGACCACTTTTTTAGCCGTCTGTATTCTAAACAGCTACAGAACTGTTATCACTCTGCTCTGAACTTTCTTGGATGGACAGTATTTGCATAATGCTCTTCCAGAGAGAGGAAAGAACATTTTGGAGCTCTTTCTTCACTTTGGAACAAATCTAAACCGAATTTGCTGAAAACTAGAACAGTTCTGACCACAGTAAAAAACGCAGTCTGTGCCTACTGCTAGGATATGCCTTAATCAAAACTCAGAAAAACCCCACGCTGTCCTTTAGATCAGACAAAGCTACACTTACTTCAGTTCCGACACACAACGCATACGCTGTAACATTCTTCTACACATTCTGATGTTTTCAAAACATGTTATGAAGGAAAAATACAGCACATTTTGTATTTACTACCATCAGTATCAATTACCTCAACTTACTGAGCAGCACAGCTGTCCATCCAGACACAGGGATGAATATTAATACTTTAGTTTATATTGATAGCAACAGAGTAATGAAAACAAGGTATACTGTAACATGCCTGTAAGGAAGGAGTGGATGAGAGTTGAAGAGCCTCAGTTCATCACTCAAACACACAGCAGTCCTCTTTACCAGTCACAAAGTGTGGCCCTGCCATTAGTAGTATTTCTTAAACAAAAGCCCTAAGAAGGCAGCTAACTAAACACTAAGGTCTTCAGTAATGTGTGGAGGCCAAGTCAGAAACCTAAAATTCAACTTTTCTGTTCCTTGAATGCTTTGCTTATATGTAAGCTCTGTATTTCAAATATGATGACTAGTATTGCTGATAATTTCACGTATGCATTGAAGGGTTGTCAGTTTATGATTTACAAGCTGTTAGTCATGTCGCAAGAACAGCTTATGTATTATTCTTCAATATATTTGCTTTGTTCATATTTTTTTTTCCCTGTGAAGCTTTTTAGTTATTTGATCAAGTCCTACCTGATCTGCTTGCCTTCTCGAACGTCATACAAAGAAAAAAAGACATCTGTGTCTTCTCCTATTGTATTGTAGGTGAAGCTCTTTAGACTGAGGAAGAAGTGATGAGGCACTGGCATACGGCAAGCATCCCCATGACGCTGACGAATTGTATCCACCTGATTCAAAACAATGAAAATGATTTTTAGTTTTTCATAAATAAAGGACACGTGAGCGACTTGATAATTTTAAACGAGGTTCTGCTCTCCTTATTCCATCAAATAAAAAAGTTTCATCTCAAATACATTCTATCACAGAGATACCTGTCAGATTAAGTTTTCTTCTTCTACGTTTTCAACTTTTAATTCGAATAGTTTGGGAAACCACAATAACAAAGTAAATATGAGATACATGGTTTATGAATCTGACTATTTTTATCAAGTCAATCAAGTCAAGCTTATTTCACAAATATTGTCTTGATTCTTCTACTGAAAATAAGATCGTTCTTTATGATTTCCATTTAAAGCAGATGGACCTCAAAATATTTTTAAGAATAACAAAAAGAACTTTATGTCTCATAACATGAGCAACCAATGAAGTCAAATAGCAGAAAGTTTCACTTTTGACCCATTACATCAAGACCTACTTAAAATAGTCAAAATTGGGGTGGAGAAAAAAAATAAGTGCAATTAGAAATAAAATTCTTAATTTTTATAGCCCTTCATATCCTTTGTAGGCTGATCTTAATGAACTGGTTGTATGAATACCCTAAGATCACTGGGTTAGTCTGCTCTGAATGTACAGACAGCTACATACTAAAAAAGAAAATCTTAACATTTTCAGTCTTTCAACTCAGATTTGTACTAGCTTAAAAAAACAGAGCTTAAAATTAATTTTGTTCTGGATTTTACATTAAGTCCAAGTAAATCCTCATCCTTTAAAGACAAGTACCTGTGGAAGCACAGTTCTTCTGAGAAGATTAGGCCTGGATTCCAGGACCGGGAAGGGATTACATTACTACAGAAAGGCTATGTGAAACAGAAGCTTACTAAGCCACATGTTAGCAGGTGGAAAGAAGACTCATGTGGGCAGACTGAGGTGTTGATATCACTGTAGAAGTTCATCTCTCAAGAACACCAGTTAGAGCTAAGGAAGAGGCCTAAATGGAAGTGGAAGGAGGACCTCAGTCAGTTAATTATGTGGGGAATCTTCTGCGGAATTGTTCTATGGGTAGGGACTTACCCAGTATTCTCCATCATACTTTTACATACATTAACAAACACTTAAAGACAACAAAAATTCATACGTAGATGATGTTTACCTGCGATGTGCTCTGCTGGACACTGTGTCTACTTGACAAATGCTGTGGAGACAGAAAATAATAAAATTAAAAATTAAAAAATAATAATAAAATGATAAATAAAATTAAAGCCTTTTGATAGTAGTAATATTTTTATCTGTGTAGCATTAGAATTGCAATTTTAATTTAAGATATGACTGTTCAAGATTATTACCAACTTTTCACAGCCTTTTTTTCACAGTATTTCATCACTCAGAAGACCACCGGCTTTCCTAAAGGCTTTTCTCAGTTAAGCCAATTCTTAGCCTAACTACTTGAACCTCCAGGTAGCGTTTATCAGCTTTTAACGTAAGTGGCTGTCACTAGCTAGATAGAATTTCCAACACTGTAAAAACCATTTCTTTTTGCAAAGTCTATCACCCTATACTGTATAATGTGTCTTCTCTTGCTAAACAGAGGGATACCTCACCACTAATCCTCACCTACCAGTAAGTTGCCTCTGAAAACGTACATTTGTTAAAAACCACAGACATCTACAAAGGATGGATTTTAGACTGTTTAAACATTTTGATCTGAAAATAAAATCCTCATAAGTGATTAAAGACTCTTCTACAATTTCAGATGACCAACACTTGTACAGAAGCATCAATATAAAGAGCTACATCTCCAAAATGGAACTCAAAGGACGCTCCTGTATTTAAAGCCCTTTACCCTAGAAGTAGCTGTTATGATCAGACAAAGGACTGCAAGTCTCACTGAACCAATTTAATCTCTAAAGGGAGATTTAAATACTAATCTAAACTGAAAAGGTTTCAGAGATCTTCAAAACCTTATCATTAATGGTTCTACCTTGCTTGTTGTACACATACTCAGCATTTTTAAATGAAATACTATTAACATGACCTATGTTAATACACATTCTCTTCGTTCACCCCATCTCTATCCTTTTATTACATACCCAACATCTTATTCTGACCAAACATACACACTCTGTACCAGGATCAACATGACCTGCTAATAACCTCATAGCTTCAAAAGAGGTGAAGGTAACAGTCCACAAGATAGATTCAGCAGTACTTTTTCCAGATTATGACAGTGCCTTTTATACACAACAAAAATAAGACTTATTTCCACAAAAGGAACGATAATCTTCCTAATGAGACTAAATTGGGAAGATATTAAATAGCATATTTTGACATCTGTTTACATTCACAGTTATAAAAACATCCTCTTTCACACTGTCAGCAGAAGAAATAATGATCTCCAGCTCCATTGTTTGTCTAACTACTGCACTGTCTTCTGAAAGTTAAAATCCTCTAAGTTTAGGTGGCTGAGTTGCCTATTTAATGATTTTGTTACCTGCAACCACTAGGAATCTGCTGGTGTACAAATACCAGTTATTTAAGCTGCTCAAAGTATCCCGACTTTTTTAAATTAAAAGTCATCTGTAAATCCAAGTAAATCCAGGTAATAAAGTGGGAGATAAGCAACAGAAACATGAGAGAAGAAATATGGTCTGAAGAGCTAGTTTCCTCAGCGAACACAGCTGCTTACAGAGTACACTTTTAGGTAAACCTGTAACAATACATGGACAAAAATCAGGTTTTAAATTTTTCCCAATCAAAAGAGATTTCACTAACTCCATGTTTTTATGCTTCAGGACTGCACTAGTACAGTAACAACAGCCACTGCCTGAGTTAATCTTACAAAGCCTAGCTGTTGAGGCAAAGTGCTCAAAGTGTACATGCTTGCTTGGAAGCTGGTTTTGGCTACAGGAGAAGAGGGTGACTGAAAACAGCTAATATGGATTTACCAAGGGAAACCACGCTTGATCAACCTAACTGTCGTCCAGGGTAAAGTGACCAAATCTGTAGATGAGGGAAGACCAGTGCCTGTTCTTTATCTTGAGCTCAGCAAGGCTTTCGCCAGTCTTTCATATCATCCTTGTACTCAAGTTTTGAAGTTACATCTGGATGGGCAGACTAACTACACTGGTAAAAAACCCAATGAACAGCTGGACTGTCAGGCTCGAAAGGCAGTGGTGGATGGCATATATTCTTCAGGGGTCTACCCCAAGACCTCTACAGTCTAATAAATTCACAGATGATCCTAAATTGGTGGCAGCAGTCAATGTACTCACAAGGAAGAGGCCTCCACTCAGAGGGATCTAGGCAATCCAGAGAAACTGCTTAAAAGGAACCTTATGAAATACAGCAAGGACAAACTCATGTCCTGCACCTGGAGCAGGCTAATACTTCCATGGTATAGGCTGGGAATTGACTGGCAGGGTCCTGCTAAACAGCCAAATGTAAATCAGGAGAGCACTCTGGAAGCAAGCACATTTAACAACTTACTGTTTTTATTAACAGAAATGTAGCCAGTAGATTGAGAATAACATTTATTCCTTTTTACTCAGCACTCAGTAAACTACATCCTGAAATGCTGAATCCCATTCAGCAATGGACCATCAAAGCAGGTGGGAGATGAAGCATGTGCTGCATGGGAAAAGACTGATGGAATGCAGCTTTTTTAAAGGTTTGGAGGTGACCTGATGGCCTTTCAGTAATTCTTTAGTTATCATCAAGATGACACAGGTAGGCAGAAGGACAAAATACTACAACACAGGATATCCCGACTTTCCAACAAGGAAAAAAGTTAACCCATCAAGGCAGTCAAGCATTAGAATAGGGACCTAACGCTGTTCCTTGAAGGACTGGACAAAGCTCTGACCAGCTTGGTCTGAATCAGTATTGACCTTGCACTGAGCACAATGTTTGACTATAACAGAGTTTTTTTCCAACTTGAAAGGCCTTGCAAGGTGATACAAAACCAGGACTGTTAAGAAATTATCCATCTTCCTTCTAAAAAACAAAGAATCAGTTTTACCCAAAACACAGTTGCCTGTTAAGACTGCGCAAACTTTAACAGACACGATGATCCATTTCAGTCTATTTTTCTTCATCCAATTGCTTTCTGATTCCTCAACTGAATCCTTGTCTTTGTAATCCAGGCCCACTGATTCTTGCCTTAGCTATCATTGTAATGAAAAGATTAATTAATTCAACTTTTTTTTTTATTATAACGCTCAAATCTTCTACAAAACCACTGAAGCTTGTAACATCCCAACCTGTACTTCAGAAGTAACAACTGACTGCAGAAGTTAAAACCTTGCATTTATGATTATGGTTGGAGAGCTGCCTGGCGGAGAGGGATCTGGGAGTTCTAATAGACAGGCAAATGAATATGAGCCAGCAGCGTGCCCAAATGGCAAAGAAGGCCAACGGCATCCTGGCCTGTACTAGAAATAGTGTGAGCAGCAGAAGCATGGAGGTGATTGTCCCCCTGTACTCAGCACTGGTGAGGCCTCACCTCGAGTACTGTGTCCAGTTTTGGGCACCTCAGTACAAGAGAGATATCAAGGTGCTGGACTGGGTGCAGAGGAGGGCAACAAAGCTGGTCAAGGGACTGGAAAATAGATCATATGAGGATCGTTTGAAGGAGCTGGGCCTGTTTAGTTTGAGGAAGAGGAGGCTGAGGGGAGACCTCATCACTCTCTACAACTACCTGAAAGGACATTGTAGAGAGGCTGGTGCTGGTCTCTTCTCTCAATTAGTGACAGAACCAGAGGGGATGGCCTCAAGCTGAAACAAGGTAGGTTTAGACTGCACATTAGGAAAAAATTCTTCACTGAAAGGGTGGTGAAATATTGGAATGGGCTGCCCAGGGAGGTGGTTGAGTCACCATCCCTGGATGTGTTTAAGCATCGCTTGGATGTGGTGTTGGGGGATATGGTCTAGGGGTGAACTTGTAGAGTAGGGCTGATGGTTGGACACGGTGATCCCAAGGGTCTTTTCCAACCTGAGTGATTCTGTGATTCTCACTTCTATCCTCCACTTCTCAGATAATTTCTTCAATTTCTCTACATTATTTGGAATGCTGGTCCTTCCCTCCCATGTACTACCACTTCCAATTTTGTTGTATTTGCATATTATAAAGCATACTTCCTATTTCATCATCCAGTCTACTCATGAAAAAATGAAGCACTATAAAATGGAGGATGACCACAAGAAATTAAGCTGATTCATCCCTATTTAACCTACTCCTATTGAACCAAATGCTGAAACTATCCTTCATTTTTAAGGGGGTATGGGTTTTCTAATTATCTTTGTGTTCACAGTAATTTTGTCTAGAACTAAGGACCATAGGAGAATTTCCATTAAAAAAACACAATTAAAATCTTTACGAAAATCTGAATACGGCATCAGCTGCTTTTCTTTTATCCACCAGACTTACTTATGTTCTGGAAGTAAACTGGAACTTTTAAAAACTGCTTATTCTGAACAAGTTCACAGTCACTATTACTCATCTCTGTGTTGCAAATAGGTTTTTTTCCTGTTCAAGCATTTCTTACACAGAGAGAATGATTAATTACTAGCTCCTCCTCCATCACTGTTTTTAAAGGTGTAAAATATGCTTGCCCTTTGCCTATCCTATCATTACCAAGTCAGTCTCAAACAAATGGCTTTCTATCTTCATGTACTCAACTGACTTCTAGCAAAGGTTTAGAACCAAATGTACACAAATCTGTCCTCTGACAACCTCCTTTGTTAAACAAACAAACCAACAAATCACAAAGATTTCATGAGCTTCCTTCACAGTCTGTGTCCAGTTGGTTTCCCTTTCTAGCAGAGTTCTGGGCAATTGAATCATCTGTTTTCAAGTTTTATAACTACTCATTCTTACTAATTTTCCATCTGAATAAAGAATAAGTAATTATGAAGTAATGGCAGCATTAATTTGAAATTTATCTATTTATTAGGAACTCTGGTAAACTTGTGCTATTGTTTTCAGATAGCTGAATGAAATGGCTAAGACCTAGCAGTAATTGTGCCTTTCATGCACCTCAAATTCAACCTGAAGACATAAACACAAATCAATGAATTTACAGAAAAGCTAAACATATGTAATCGCCAGGTTTGAACATCTCTGATTTTTGTCCAGTCATTTGTGTCTTGTAATTCCTTTCACTAAAAAAGGGCTACTGAAGTGTTTTGGTCATTCTGCTGGACTTGTGCTACTAAATGAGAGCTTCAACCTAGTGGACAACTCCAGCACTGAGATCTGTAGCAGAATTCTGATGATATATTTTCCCACAATTTCAAAAGTAATGTAAATTTTTAAAAGTGTTCCATCCTATTAGTTAAAAATCACAAGCACTGTCACAAGGAAGGGCAATTTTGTTTCCTCCTGGACGAAAGCCGCAATTCCTGACAAATGCTGTGCATCCTGAAGTCAGTAGTATTTAGCTTCATAATGAGTAAGCTGAAGAAACACGATGTACAAGGCCTTAAAGCACAACAGTTCTGACAAAGATTAATACAACAGTTACAAACATAGCTAGCAATGAAAAATGAGAGCTACAGGAGGCTCAAATTTTAAAATGTATAATTTACCAAGAAAAGTAATACTAAGTCTGATGACTGTATAAAATGCCTGAATTTGTTCACAGATAGGAAAGTCCAATGTGTTACCTTGTCTGGTGTCCTGCTAATAGAAGACTGTTTTCTATGGTACATTTAACATGCTACAATCCTGCAAATACGAGAAAGTAATTGTGCTCTCACAACTACTCCCACAAGATTATTTTACAACATAAAACCTCATTGGTCATTTGAGAGACCATTAAGTATTTTGCCAGGGGTAAGGAGGATCCTCTCCCTGTTTTTTTGTTAAATGATGAAAACAAAACCAAAACCACATACCCCCCCCCCCCCTCCGCAAACAAAAGAAACCCACCAATATCCCCCTCCTTCAATTTCTGACAAATATTTTTAAAGCTAAAAAAATAAAAGTTTTTCAGCTGTTCTGGTTCCTGAAATTTCTGACTATGAACTAGATGTGATTAGACAGCACTGTCATCTTGAATCCACAAACTAAAGCAACAATGTAGTGTAAACTGACTAATGGTTATGTCCTGATACCACCACAGATCTGAGCAGCAAACTGTGATGTAGACACTTTCTTCAGTACTAAGATGGGTGACATAATCAGACTACTCTGACAATTAAATATTAGCTACTTGCTGTACTACAAGTACTCAGAGTTTAAAAATCTTCATGATGAAACAGAGTAATGAAGCAATCCTGTTAGCAGCTCATCTTGCATTCTCCAAGTCATTACTGTCTGAATTACATACTGTACTTGTAGGAAAACTGCTGTAATAGGACCAAAATCTCCTTGGACTATGGCAAATCAAGAACAAGCATTAAAAATTAGTACTATATAGTGATGTACTTCCATATTTCTTATGTAACAATTTTTATTTCTTTACACAAAATCCACTGTTACATAGTGCAAATAATCCAAAATGACAATGGCATATAACCTGTTAATAAAACATACCTTTGTTTTAGGGAGAAATACATCTTGCATACCAAAAAACAGCACCAAGACACAGACCTATCACTCCCAAATCTTATTGATAGCTGAAAGTTAATCTTAGATATGATGAAAACCCAAAGGAATATCCACAGATTTCTTACCATTTTATAAAGATCTGAAACACTGATCTGATCTGAATCCACAACCTCAAAGTCCTTCCGAGGAACTAAGTCTAGGCCCAAATGTCTGCAAAAGAGAAGGAAGGAACAATGGTAAGTATAACAGATGAGTGTTCACTATTATCTGCTACATGAGCTTACTCAAGAGCAACGGTACAGGACATACTGAACTATTCAAGTCCTTTTGCAATTGTTAATCAATTAAACAGATAATCCTTCTAAATAAAATTAAACACAAGCATCAAACAGAAAACCACTATGAACTTGCAACTCTTTGTTCACTCACTTAAGTGGATCTATAGCAATTAATGCTCATCCAAGCTTTTGACCACTATGTTGGTGCAGTATCCAGAACAAGTTAATTTCATAGAGGTAAATGTAGCGGGCAAATAAAGTTAGAGCTCTGGTTTCTGCTGTAGTATTTGAGTAGGTTCCTTCATTCCGTAATGAAAAAGTACCATTAGGAACCCTGTTTAAGTGTGCAAATAGATCCTGTGCCTTGGGAAGCTGCTTTGAAATTCCTGGTGTTCATGCCTCTAAACCCCAAGCATTATTACTGTATAAACATAGTATTTCTTAAATAATAAATGACAAATGCAATATCAACAAGAATTTTCATCTGTGCTTGTAACACACATATACAAAAAACCCTTTTAATTACTCTGAAATGAAATAATATTTTGTCTCAAATCAAATATATAAACTACTTAGCCCCCAAAAAGTATACCAGTGCAAAGAGGATGGCTAGTGAAGAAATTCTGTAGTGAACAGGCCACAGCTGCATGTGAGTAGCTGACAGAATAAGGTGGTTTGCATCCAGACAAATAAATGAACAAATATTAACAATTAATAATTTTACAAAGCAAACAAAACAACTTAAAAGGTGTCAAAACCCAACTTTTGCTTTGTAGACCTTCAGATTCTGAGGCATAAAGAGTTCCAAACACTACAACAAAAAGTTATTCTACACACATTAGGATTAAAATTAAAGAAATACAGGAATAAACAATTTTCCTGCTTTCATCTTATATAACTCTGATACTTCAGTTACAGATATTTTATTCTGAAATTCTTAATTGTGTTGAAAGAAAAAAAAAATACATCACAAAAGGTACCCTTATGAACCACCTTTGCACTCTTTCTGTCATTAACTATAAAAGAAAAGCAAAAGTCAATTTCATTCTGTAATCAGAGAGCAAAACATTCTGTACAAGCTTGTTCCTGATGGCAAATGAAAAATTTTATTTGAAAAAACCTCTCAGGTACTGCAGAATAATTGTACGGTGCAATAAACAGAAGCCTCCAGGCAATAGTGTCTCCTTCTGAACAATTAATTTAAAACAACGGGAGGGAAGAGCCAGTGGTTTGTATGAAGCCCAGTTACCTTTGCTGATTACTGCACTTCCCATAAGTTTCTCAACTCCATAATTGTTTCTGAAACTTTGCTTCATCAGGTTTTCCCATTTTAGTTATAACTCTGAACTATCATGTCTCAAGAATATAGCTCAGCCTTGGTTCACTTGCTGGCAATCACCTGTTAGGGAGAACTACAACTGTCATTAAAATGTACTGACAAATGGGAATTCTCACATTCTTAGTTCTTTGACAGAATCAGTCTATTCTCAATGGAAAGATGAACTATTTTCCTTCTTCAATGCAGTTTTCATCCCAAACACCAGTTCCAAAACTGTAAGGCTAGATTGTGAAAGTGATGGTTATACACCTTTCATATACCTTGTTTTGATTAAACCTATCAAACACAAGCTCTCCCAAGACAAGTATCTGAAAACTCCAGCTACCAAGATGTAAATTACTCTATTTACTAAATAAAAAAAATACTAAAATAAGAATGCATGAGGTAATCCTTACCTGCAGCTGCCATTTGAGCCTACTTATAATAGAAAGTTCAAAAATACAACAGAAAAAAATAGTAACAGGCAAAAATAGTAAAATTCAAAGAGTCCAAAGGTGTGGGGGTTTTTGAAGTTAATGCTCATCATATTCAGACAGAAGTTTTCCTGAATCTGAGTATTTAAGCTACTCCAAAATACCCTGTCATTCACATGTGTAGACACACTCACCTCTAAAGTACATTCATTAAAGGATTTGTCCTCAACAAACCATTTCCTAACAACATTATCAAAACCACTTGTAAGTTCCAATGCCATCACAAAGCACTATTAAAAGTGTAACAGGGCAAGCTGCCAAAGGTAATCATAGCCTGATACTGTTCTCCTATTCTCATAATTTCAACTCTCTAGACAACTGAGGTCAAACAGTGATTGGACTCATTACTCAATACATGACAAAGGTATTATCTTTCACTTAATATTACGTTCAGCACCACTGCAGCAGCATCCCTGTGAAACTCATCTGATATCCTATTTATAGTTAAACCCCTTAACACCATGGATTTCCAGCCCAGAAGATTCTCCTTCTCTAATCCTGCACAATTTTTGCTCTCAGCAAATAAAAGTGTCTTTTGCTTTAGTACTAACATGTTGTCATTTATCCTGCAGGTGGAAGTTCAGGCTTTCACATTTAATTTGTATTAATTATTTTTTGTCTGCAAAGGATTGACAACATAATATTTCAAATGGCAATGATAGTCAGTGGCCCACTTTCACCCCGTTATCAAATACTGTGTGGATAGCAGAGCAACAGCTGCCAAGCAGTGTTTCTCCAAAACACAGCATGCATAAAAATTAGATAATGTGCTGTTTTCTTTATTTGACAGTTCCTCTCTCCACAATATTTTACAAGCAAATTCCTGTGCTTCTTTTATTCTGCCTTAACATTGAACTGCCTTTCAAATATATTTCCCAAGTGTACCTATAAAAATATCCCCGAGCCTATCAATTACCTCGTGATAGCACACGCCTGGGAAGTTTAGATATTACTCCTCTTCTACACTGAAGTCTTTAGATTTTATCTTTCTTTGGGAAAAAAAATTTTAAAAAATCCACCACCCAAAATCTCTAGATACTTTTCTCTCAAGTAATGTGAAGACAAGCTGAAAGAGAAAAGTTATAGCATTTTTAATACTAAAAGGGATGAACGTAAAACTCCTACTTCAGGAAACTGGGCTTCTAGAGAAAATCAATTTGGTTTTAATGGTAATTTTTAAGAACTATCTTAATTTCTACACCATTTAGAATCCCTAAAACCACAAGTCATAACAACTCTTCCTAGAATCTTGAAGAACAGATTTGGAGAACTCATCACATCTCTGAAGTGTGCAAGATCTCATCCCCTTTGCTCCAGAAACATGCACTTTACCCTGACTTTCTTCAGCTTTAATTTTGCAGACACCAATTTTCCTTGTATTGCTTTTCTCACTATATCAAAGCCTCATTTTAATATCATTCATATTTCTCTTACACAAATACATTTATAAAGGTGGTGAAGGGAAAGGAAATAATCCTGACAGCGACAGAAATCCACAGAAGATTAAATATATGTAAAACGTTTGAAAATAAGACTGTGCTAATACAGCTTCATACTTTTCTTTAACAGAATCACAGTATTTTGTATAAAAGAAACTGCAGGGACTAAAAGAAATTAGTAAAGCACTGATGTAATGAAGAAAATTATTTCTTAAATGAAGACAATGAGATGAAAGTATGTAATCTCAGTAAGAAACTGACTAAAGGGAACAGCAGCAAATACTTCTGAGCATGGAAGTATCAGAATACAGAGAGAGGTTATCAAGGTTTTCCTCAAAAACTGACATCCCAGAGAGTTCCTTACGGTTTTAATCCCTGTCCAATCAGTACCTGTGATGATCTTGAAGGTCTTTTCCAACTGAAACCATTCTATACTACAAGTATATTCAGGAAATGGAAAATAAAGAAATAAATAATTTAGACAGAAATAGAAACTATTCTTTCTGCAACCTTCTAAAGGCATCTCATTATGGATGCTTAAATTGTTCACTCCTGATTGCCCTGGGTTCAATAATGATGACTACTGTAAAAAGAATTTCTTTAATCCTCAAACCGATGTCCAGATATTACAGCCTTTTATGTACATTTAATACTTATCTCCAAATGCATTTTACAAAGTTTAAGCTAACTGTTGCAACACTGCCAGGAAGTAGTTACTATTCCTTTAATGTCATATTTTTCTTGACAAGAGGGTAAGTCACTTAGAGTCCAAAAGTAACCTTCTAAGGATGAGAACACTGAAATTCACGACTTCTTGAGTTTTAAGACTATACTTAGTCGATTGGCTCACACCATCCCTTCTGCGGTGTATTGCATATTAGTAGTTCCTAACATTTCAACTAGCTTTCTAACTGCAATTTTGAGGTAAGAGAAAGACCATGATTTTCAAACAATGTTTCATTTTACTTCTATGACAGTGTGAAAGATCTATTTCTAACATTTCTTCCCCTCTTCTTTTATCTATAAACATTCATTTGTATCTTCTGACTATCTGTGGATCTTTCTGTGCAGAATTTATGGCAACTATTTGGAAAGTTTCTTTTAATGCAATGATTTTAGCAACATTTTATGTGATAAAGAATAACCTGTGACTAAAATGTGACCTAAGCCCACAAACATATCTTGTTACTGGCTTTCATCTGTCAAAAATCTCAAAGTATTGTTGTTTTTCCTCTCCCTTACTCTGTTTCTGAGCCTAAACATAGAGTTTCTATCCCACATCTATAGGGAAAGAAGAGTCTTCCCTCAGTGTAAAAGGGAAAGTGACTGTGCTCAGTAACCTGGATGCTTTCTGTTAATCTCCTGACAGGTATTATATTAATCTGAAACAACAGTCCTGAAGATGATTAAGATGATGTCTGATCTTTAGGTTGAATTACTCTGAAGAAATCTTCAACTGCCCCTCTGGTAAACAAGGTATGCACATATTGCTGCAACTGACTTTTTGCACTGGAGAAAAAGAAGAGGATTTACATTTCAAATAGAAGCTCTGTTAAGGCAGAGTCCCTCATCTGTTTTTCAGGCAAAAGACTTTAGAATAAAATGCAGCTTTGTTGTAAAAAGTATAATTCTGATTTCCCATTCTAAGCACTAGCAGAAGTTGAAAACTTACCCATTCATTTCAAAAAACCTAAACAAATATTTCAAATTCAAGTTTCTATTTTACTTGCAATGTGATTTAAAATGAGGTGAACTGCTGATATCACATTATAACATGATTCAAAATAAGATGATGAGCTGTAGACTTCACCTTTATAATGTTTGTTTCCTGCTCTATGTTTTCTGTGTCAGTTACAGACCACTGGACACTTCCAATAGCATATCAGCCTTCACCAGATCAACATTCTAATAGATTGTATTAAGAGTGAAACATTTATAAATATTTGTGGTTTTTAAAATATTCTGCATAAAAACTAGAAAGATATGCAGGAAAAATGACAGTGTTAAGATGTTTCAGGTGTGCAAAAATACACAAAAGGATGCTTAAAACTACAAGTTTAGAAGCACTATGATTATTATCTGAAGGAAAGAAATTCTGCTTTTTTGAGCAACTGGGAAATAGAAAAACCTATACAGCATCAATACCAGTCAGTGCACACATACAAAAACAAGGTAACTGTGAGAAGTAACACAGCATCAGAAAAAGGATGCATCCAGTATCATACTTTTGTACTGGGGAGAAAGAATATGTAAACAACAGAAAATTAAATTGCCACGGTAAGTGGAAATCAGTATTATAAGAATGACTATCAACAATAGAAAAGGTTAGCAGCAATAACTGTAAAATAAATTATAATCCTACATTTTTAATAGACCAAACTACAAAGCAAAAGGTTTTAATATTTAGACTAAGCATACAAAAAAAAACCAAAACCCAAAAGCTCAATGTAGTAGTGAACAGTCGAAATGACTTCTTTCACCAAAAAATCTGCAAGTACTAATCCAAGGAGTGCATCCGTCCCTTCCTTTCCACCAACTCCTACAAGAACAAAAGGGACAACTACCAGGACCACTGCAAATGTATTTCAGGGAAAAAAAACACCTGTTCAACAAACTGAAAGAAACCTAACTGGTAGAGACAGGAAGTATCAATTTCGTGTCTGCATCACTCCTTCCCTAATAATGCATTAATAATCAAGGTTCCTTTATTGATACCCTCTTCTATTTAAGCATACCATGTATATTTAGTCATGCATGGTCTGATACCATGCACCTTTTTCTCTAGGGAGGCCAGTATGTAGTAAGAAACACAGAAAATTTTTGTTCCTAAACAAGCATCCTGAACAGATGAACTTAGTCATTAACATATTTATATTTACTTACTGCACTGATTCTTCTTGATAACTGTCATTAGATTTACCTTTATAGGTTTTAACGTATGTATTTAATTATTTTACATTAAGAAAAAATGAAAAATGTGTGTGTAGCCACCTCCCTGAACGACATGTTCATTGCTGCACTGCTGTCTACTCTCCTCATCTTTGCTTCTTGCAACATTTTGCAGCTTCTGGTTGCTAATTTCATCCATACACTCTTTGAGAAAAAGTGTCTAGGCCTAACATTCAAAAATGGTCTTTTGGTTGTCTTTTACTCTACTGGGAATGATAATGGAAAATATCTGTAATTCCTCACTGCAGAGCAATGACTAGACACAATCTATTAGTCTATGTCCTTCAAGCTTTCTTTCCACAAGAGAGAAATGAAATGTAGCATGGGGGCTAGCTAAATCTTCATGAATGTATTCAAATACATCTCTCAGAGGGAGTCCTGAAGTAAGTGACTAAGGAACAGAGTCATAAACAAAGATGTCTCAGCAAAAAACATCTGACTTCTAGGTGAACCTGCTGTGGCAGGGGGGTTGGACAAGATGATCTCTAGAGTTCCCTTCCAACCCCTACCATTCTGTGATTCTGTGACTTTCCTCCTTAGCTGTCAACTTAAAGAATTCTACCATGTTCATTAGCACTAACCCTATAGTTGAAAAGCACTCGCCATATCCCTGAGGAAGGTGATATTTCCTTTGAAAAGGTCATATGCATGTCATGCAAAACTTACCTGTCTGATACACTATACTTCAGAATAAAAATGATTCTGGTGAAGGACTAGAAATTTTCTACTGCCAATTTATTACTATTTTAGCTTCTATCTGTATTGTAGTCATCTTTGGCACAAAAAAACCCTTCTCCATAATTTCACTGTGGAACCGACCAAGGAGAGGCTAAGCCTCTGAGAAATGTCATAAAAGTCTAAACATCAAAGGCTCAGCTCCAATGTTACTGTTCTTTTTGAGATTCTCTACTTACTGCACCAGACATTAAAATATGTCTTCAACTGAAAAAATGTGGTTCACATATCTCCTTCCAGGTCTAATATTCACTGTACTGATAAAAAGTAAAGTGGCCTAATCCTTTTAAAAGTGCAGATAGCCTTAGAAAAGCCCTACTAATAAGCAAACAGCTCATTTTATAGTAATAGTAGAAATACACAATGAACTCAGTGTAAAAAGTTATACTTGATTTCCAAATAACCAAACATTGTACCTGTGTACAAATAGTATTGGAGGGAAAAAGTTGTCGGTTTGTTGTGTTTGGTTTTGCTTGTTTTGTTCTTTAATAAAAGCTATTTAAAAATAATTAGAACAAAGAGTACCCAGCTGGTACCTGTACTTACTCATTGCCCCAGTCCAGCCTCACTGTGAGGTGTCTCTTGACCTCTCGCACCTGATCCTGTGTCAAGTGACCTGACAGCAGCTGTCTACGTAGGTCAATGAGCTCATTCATCACATGCCGCAGTTTGTAGAAAAGATCTACCTTATGTTTCTGTAAAGGCATATTTTTGGGAAGAGAGGGGAAGAGAGTGAGAAAGAAACAAAAGGGAGGGGGGTCATTAATAAGTTTAGAAAAAGAAAGAGTGTGAGAAAGAGAGAGAAAAAGAGAGAGATTAATAAGTCACCAAATTTTCATTTAATTACCCTAGAGGAACATTAATCCAGTTTGCACAAGCTTTAAAATATCAAAAAGTAAAGTTAACTGATGCTAGTTAAACCACGCAACTTAGTTATTTCTCAGGTTTCAGCTCAATCTACTAAGAGACCCATTTTCTGATGGAACCTAATGCTATAGATAAGAGGATTCAATAGGTGCAACAAGGATCACTTATTGCAATCATATAATAAATTCAAAGTTTTAAAATTAAAAAAATGAAGAGTTTTGTTTTCTGTCAGCAGGTTACTTAGTGGCTCTGAATAGTCACCATAACAGAAAACTACTTTTAATATTTTTGATACTCCAGTTACTAAAGTTTACCCAGGTATCTGTGTTAGGTGAGGGGGATATGAATATTCATTATCTGCACTCTAAAAGGGACTAAAGCAACTAACAATAAAAGCCACTTGCAAAACTACTTTAAAGGAGGAAAATTACTGTAGACAGTAAAAAACCCCACCACATCACAACCTCCAAAACCCAAATCCAAACAACTAACACAGCAATCCTCTCCAGAAGAACTAGTATTTTTCAAATGTCAAAAGAAAATCCCAAACAACGAAGAACAAAGCCAATCCCCACTAAATTCAGATAGAAGTGGAAATACTTTTTTCCCCTGCAGGAAATAACTATATGGAAAGTCCACAAAAAGTCAACACTGAGGTTAACAACAAAGGCCACACATAAGCATCCAGAAGATAAGAAAGGGTATCGAAACTACTCTAGTATCTGCTACATGAGAATTACATGTCAAGGCAGCTCTTCCCTACACAGCCACATCTCATACTGAATAAAATGTCTGATGAATCAGTGAATGATCCCAAGGAAAAAAATAAAATAAAATCTATTGCAGTTAAATGCTGGGGTGTCTTTTTTTAAAAAACTAAGTTCCATTCCTACCTGTATATAAAGTTTGAAGCATCTGAACCTCACCTGGGGAAAGAACTCAATATGTGGACTGAAACTGAGACTTGGCAATCTAGCTTTGTCTTGATCTGCTTTGTAAAACCTCTCTGAATAAATATACCTGCATTTATGAAGACTAGATCTGATAGAGGAACACTCACAAAGGAAAAAAAAAAGAAAAGTGTTTCCTACTGCAATATATTATTAGAAAAAATGTTTTTCACTTCTCTTACCAAAAAAGAATTTCCATCTATTCGAGTTTAGTTTCGGACAGGACCAGTAGATTTGTATGACTTAGGAAAACAGATTTCAATGCAATCTATTTTGATCAGCAATTTGTTACATTTCTCTGAACCTGATTATGTACCTGTTTTGCTAAAGCAGCTTGAGCATGGATGGAATAATCTGCTGTTATTATCAAACAATTTTGAGATTAAAAGAGGCAGAATTTTTCACAACTGTATGTCAACAATGGTTCTGGTCCTGCCTGAAAAAAAGTTAAACACATGCACCAGATTCAAAGCAATATTACTCAAAGTAGCACCATAAACCTGAAACTTTGTGATCCTATTAGTAGCTAAATTTAAAAAAATGCAAGTCAATCCAATATGTAAGTGTTTGTTCTGTTTTACAGTAAACTTTCATACAGTAAACCTCTCATTTTTTATCTAGCTTTGTCACAAGCTGCCAAGCAACAAGCACTTTGTGCACATTTATGAAAATATTTAGCAAGTGTTTTACACTCAGAATATAAAAACTAAATATTTATTCAAAAACTTTTATGGTAATAATTCAGGTGTGTCAGGGACAAAGTATCGGGACAGCCTTAATGAACTGAGAACATTCTGCTTATAAGCAGCACAAGCCCGTTCTCTAGCACATCCTGGTGCTTTGCTTTACTATCCCCAGATACAAATACGTTTGCTGCGTTTCTTTGAACTGCTACTACTAACAAGTCATGCTTATTAATGCTTAGATAATCTTCATACATACAGCTACATATCACAAAGAGGATTCTGACATTTTCTTTTTTATTTCTTTTAATGACTCTGTATTAACTCTGTGGAGATCGAAAGTTGCAAGATTGTTTTGGTGGCGTGGCAGGTTGCCCTTTATTGGCTGCCAGGCCCCCCCGCCGCCACTCCCTCACTCTCCCCCTTCAGCAGGCTGGGGAGGAATAAAATGAAAATATTTTTTGGGTTGTGACAAAGACAGGGAAATTACTTGCAATTACCATCCAAGAAAAACAGACTTGATGTGGGGGGGGAATTAATTTAATATATCACCAACTAAAACAGAGTTGAGTGGTGGTGAGAAACAAAGACAAAGCCCCTAAAAACCTCTTGTCGCCAGTCTCCCTCTTTCCAGGCCCAACTCCACTCCTTCATTTCCGACTGCCTCAGCAGCAGTGCAGTGGTGGATGGTCACTCCACAGCAGCTTCTCTCTGATGCTCCCTCCTCCTCACCTTTTTCCTGCTCCAGCGTGGCTTCTGCCCAGGGGGTGCAGTCCTTCAGGTGTCAGATGCAGTGTGAGTACCTGCTCTGCCATCCATTCACCTCATCCCCTTCTGCTTTGCCCCCCGGGTGTTCCGGGAGCTGTTTCCCGCTCTTTCTGCCCTTGCCCTCAGTGGCCCTTTGCCCCTTCTTAAAGGTGCTCTCTCAAGGACAGCCCCAGCTCTGCTAACGGGCTCAGCTGTGCCGGAACCAGCAGGAACAGGCCCTTCCCACAGAGACAATCAGCTGCCAGCACCCAGCACATGTGTCTGGGGTCCCTCATGAGGCACTCACAGAAAATAAAATCTGCACTTGCACCAACACAGAGCGCTCTCACGCTTCAGAGCACAAACTCCCTGCTTCATGTCTATGGTGGCTTCAAAATACAAAGGCTGACTTTGTCATTCCTCTCTAAATAAATGCCACATATTTCAAAAATATATAAAAGACTGGTGTGTATTATGGAAGCTGACCTATATATAGTAATTCTTTTACTATGACTTCATTTAACACTACTGTAAGGAAGCGAGGATTTTACCTCTCTCAAGGGCAGTCCCTTAAGACATTTCCTATAGAATTGCTTTAGGCTATAATGGAGGAGAGGGACACAAAAAATTATTTTCCTTATAAAAGCAAGTGAGTAGCTTTTCCCAGGTTACTTGTTACAAATTTCAGTATCTAAAGTAGATATTAAAGCCTGCAAGCTTCATCAGCACATGAAAAGGAATAGTAAAGCTGGAAACAACAGAAACCTCATGCCTTCCTTCTTGGTTTTCTCTAGATTTTTTAATTAAGCAAATTATTATATATTTAATATCTGTTGGAATTTTATATTTGAGCAATATTTATAGTTTAATCTTCCCCAAATCTCTAATATTACTGCCCTGCAAACCTTAAACTACCTATCAAATTAGACAGTGTTCATCAAGTGCCTGTTGATGAATAAAGGTCAGAGTTTACAGGTCAATACAAGGATATCTCAGGAATAGGAAAAGAAGTAAAACTGTGTATCAAGACTGGCACCCACAAAAAAGCAAAGCAGTTTGAGAACACAATTAGTACTTGCACATGTTCTTCAGTTCTACATGTGTGCCTAGACATCTAGTCCTGTGGTGTTACAGAGCCAAACTTGTCTTTAACTACAGTTAAATATACAGAGAACAAATACGTAAAAGTAACATCAAGTAAGAATAAAGGAAAGTGAATTACAACTTTTTCCAATTTAAACTACGAAGTACATTTACAAAGGGCTGTGGTACCATCCTGGTGGTTTCACAAGAGTCTGAGGTTGAGCTTACACTTCTTTGACAGCACACCATTGAATATTAATGAATAACATTCATTTTTCAAACAAGGTACAGACTGAGAAAGAAGTGCACCTCCATTTTGATTTGTTTCCATTTTTCTGTCCTGAAGTTCTCTGTTTATTAGTAAGGCTGCATTAACATTAATAGTATTTATTCTATCCTATGAATATTCATAGCTTCTAGCTTCAAACAGAAATTATTTACTTTAATATAAATCTGTTTTAAATTCAGTCTACTGTATTCACAGAGGGCACTTCAATTTATAGTGTATATTAAAGTGGAGTAAATTAGAGCGATAGAAAAATAAATTCTTCAGAATCTTTTGCCAATGAAAATGAGTAAAATAACTCACACATGACACAGGGAAAGCTTAAGCCATAAAAAGAATGGTGGAACACCAATATAGAAAGCAAAATCAGAGCAAGCCAACAAAATAAAGCCTTTACAGGATAAGCAGAGACATTGCTACAAGCTCTTCCCTCTTATTAGATTAAATGATATAATGGAATCACCATGTATTGCACTTAAGTAATACAGTCACATTTTTAGATATACTATGTCCATATGCTTCCTCCAAATAGCGAAATCCTTGAGCTAAGATCTAAAAGATATATTGAATTTACATTAGTTAACTTCATAAGAAGGTTCCTTGTGCTCCTGGAAACAATCCAAGTATAAATGACAATAACTCTATCTTTCTCCAATAAAATAAAATAACAAAACAAACAAAAATAACAACAGCAACGAAAGCAAACACCACAAAAACAAACAAAAAGATCTCAAAAGAATGAAACCTGTGATGAAGTCTTAAATCATAAAGAAGCTGCTTTTATATGGGTATCCCCATACTAGAAGTATATACGCAAACTCTTTTCACTACCCAATGTAACAGAAATTTCATTTGTACAGAACTTGTGCTAACCTCATTCTCTACTGAAGAGCATTTAATGTGCTTTACCAGTGAAGCAACAACTGGATTGCTTCCAAAATAATTTCAGAGCTCCCTTGCATTGCACATCTCTTAAAAAAAAAAAGTAAAAAAATGTGATTACATTTAAATGCTTTATGATAAACAGAAAACAGCAATTATTTGATCTGTTCCAAAACTGATATAGTGCATTGAGATCAAAGCTATCTACCAACAAGTCCAAAACCCTGGCGATAGGTTGTATCTGTTGCAAACTGAATGAATCCCTACAGCTTTTCACAGCTATAAACACCATACCAGGAGGGACCCAGTAACTTTACAGCAATATCAACATTTAAGGTAATAACACAGAGGAGGAAAGTTCTCATAGCATTATCAAAGCTATTTGCTCTTGAAAAAGGCTGTTTCTTTTCCTGAGAGCTCCATTACTGTCTATGAAGGACAGTGCATAATATTTAAACCTGTTACCACAATACTCTGACAAATCAATCCATCTCAAGTTCAGAGCTCTCCAGAGAATAGTGTGAAGAAAACTATTTATGAAGGGTTAGTCCCACACTATTGCCCTTCTTCAAGAAGAGGTTTTTTCCTATTTGTTCGTATCACCTCACAGTCCTTAAATGCATAACTTAAAGATGCAATTCAGAACCTATTTTTATTGTTAGTAATGCAGTATAATACAAAGAATATTGTATTTTTCAATTTCCTCTATAAAAAAACTCTTCTACTTTAAAAATTAGTTACACCATATAACTAAGTAACTCCAGGTACAAGCTATTATACTCACTGGCAGTCAATACATGCATCTTGTCCTTATTTACAGCTTCAGACACCCAAGATGTCTAATACAGCAACTTGGGACAAGTAAGAGATGACAACATTTAACAGAGAAACAACTTTAAACAAATCTGACTCAGCTTTGGTGTCTGAGTTCATCCTATTAGTAATACGCTTTTCTTACTTGAAGGCTCTGTACTGTCATCAAGAAATGGAACTTGGACAGAAAAAGACAGGTATCCTAGGTCTGTTAGTGCTGTTCGGACTTTTTTGGTTAACAGAAAAACAGGGTGCAAAAAAGGGAGATCAGTATTTTCCAGGAAAAATGAGGAGCTCTGTGAGATAATTACCTCAAGAAGATAAAATCTAGTGGTTTAATGGTTTTTGATAGGGCTAGGGGTAAGGTTGGACTTGATGATCTTGAAGGTCTCTTCCAGCTGAAACTATTCTAAGAGGAAAAACATGGTTGAAGAAATACCCTGAAGTGACTCTCTGTCTATAGCCCATCCCTATCCTGGCTGCCACTGACAGTAGCTGAGGGCTAGAAAACCTATACAATGAGACGGTGGAAGAGACTGCACCTTACAATTATTTTGTTGAAATTCAATTAAAGTTCGTAATTCTTTAGTAGTAACAGCAACATTAATTTCATAACATCTTAATAAACGTTGAACTTGTGTCAGGTTTATGATTGGACTAGATGATCTTAAAGGTCTTTTTCAATCTAGAAAATTATGTGATTCTGGGACCAAAGCTTAAAGAAAAGGTATTTAAGAGGGCAACTATTCTGAAAAACTTCAGAGGTTTAATTCTTCATTGCTAACATTGTAAAACAAGTGACATTAACACTCCCACTCCTTTTCAATCCATATTTCATTTACTTAAGTTAATTCTGAATACTTTGTATATTAAATATACTTTGTTTTCTTTTTGAAATGTTTGAATGTATACAACATAGGATGTTCATTTTCCCTTCTGAGGAAAAAAATACCCCATGCATATGGAAATGTTTTCCAGGATTAGTTATTCCAATTTCTTCTCAGGCACCGAGGTGAGGCTGATCAGCCTGTAGTTTGCTGGGTTCTCGTTTTGCTTTGTGAAGACAGGAGTCACATTTGCTTTCCTCTTATCCTCAGGCACCTGTCCCAACTGCCATGATCTTTCAAAGATGATTGACACTGGCCTCACAATGACATTTCCCAGCTCCCTCATCACTAGCGGGCCCATTGCGGCCCATGGACTTATCTATGTCTAGCATACTTAGGTATTCCCTCTTCCACCAAAGTTAAGTCCTCCTTGTGTTAAACTTCCCCCTGGCCTCTGGGATTCCTGAAGGCTGGTGACAACTGAGGTGAAAAAAGCATTCAGCACCGTACCCTTTCCATATTCGGTGTCTTCAGGGCCACTGCCTCACCAAGAAGCTGGCCTACATTTATTTTCCCTGGCTTTTTGGGTTTTTTTTTAATGTACTTATAGAATCAGTGCTGTTGTCTTTAATATGCTTTGCCAGACGTAGCTCCAGGTAGGTTTTTGGCTCTCCTAATCCTGGTATTGGCATGCTTGTAGTGTATCGCTATATTATTCTTGGATTCCTTGTCCTTGCTTTCATCTTCTTCTGTATACTTCCTTTTTATGTTTGAGTTTTACTAGGAGCTCCATGTTCATCCATGCAAGCCACCTGGCATCTCTGCTTGACTTCCTGCTAACTGGAATGGACTATCCTTGCTTGAGCTTGGATAAGGTGACTCTTGAAACAGCCAAGTTCCTTGGATGCTTTTTCCTTCCATGGCCGTGTCCAATGGGACTCTTTCAAGAAGATCTCTGAAGTGGTCAGAGTCTGCTCTCTTGATGTCCGGCATTGTGATCATTCTTTTTGCCCTGCTTCATCCTCTCAGGATCCTAAGCTCTACCCTCTCATGACCTTTACATCCCCAACATGCCCTTCCTTGCTCGTAAATATGAGGTCCCAGTAGTGAACGAGTTTTTATAAGAACTAAAATTGGTATCAAGCATTCCCAACTTACATCGTCATCCTTGTAGACTTGTGTCTCTCATTCACTTAAAAATCACAGCTATAATGGTACTTTACATCCCAAAATATATTTGCTGAATTATGTGGTCTTCCAGAGGGAGAACTGATTATCTTGATCCATTGCAAGTATGTTTCTATTTCCCCCAGAAATTCTGGTCCCACAAAGCTTGAAATACTGGTAAATCTGGCTGAAAGAGGAGGGCTTTCAACATCCTGCTGCCCTCTCTGTTACAGTCATTCCAAATGCCTCCTGCTGGAACCACTGTCTTTTGAGTCCCAGCAGAAGCCACTTAGCCTCTGATGTATTAGAAAAGAGGAAGCTCTACAGCCTCCATCTGAAAAAGATATAAATCTGGAGGATTTAAGAAAGACACTGCATTCAGTACTAACTGGCAGTATCTACCTGTCAGAGAGGTAATAAATGAAGACATTTTGCTCTGAAAGAAACTGAAGCGATACTGAGTAAATGTGGAAGTGTCTATATTTCATACTTATAGTAGGCTTTTTACTATTATTTAAATGCAAAAGAACTTCTAACATTCAGAAGAAAGCTTCCTACCCATGACTAAATGGCTTTATTTTTTTTGCAAATAAAATAAATTCCCTCCCTCCATGAATCAGTAATTTAAGATCATTTTCTGCGTGACACAGAAATTATATTACTTTTCACACTAGCTTTAGTTAAATGCTTTTGTTTCCACTCTGAATAAACATGATAATATCTTTATTAGAAGGTATATTAATAAATAGTTAACATTCACACTAATTAATAATAGTCAAGCAGTCTAAATTACAACTGACATGATAAATATCTATCAAGAAATTCAATCTGATTACAGTATATAACAAATGCCATCAGATAAGTATTCTCCCCTTAGCAGGGCGTTACAGTGGTGTGCCAAATACTAAAGTTGAAAAATACTCTCTCCCCAAAGCATTTCCCTTACATTTAAGTCAAACATCTGCTCTTCCAATGCTATTTACATACTTAACAGGAAACTTCACATCCAGGGGAGTTCAAGTGTATAACCTGATACTTTCAGCCTCTTTCCAGCTTCTCTCATACAGTTATCAGGCAACACACAAAATTAATATTCTCATTCACACATGTGCAGTGGTCTAGAAGAAGTACTACTGCTTTGGACCTGACAAACACAGCAGTAAACGAAGAAATTCAAAAGACATCACAAAGACTGTAAAATTGGGTTAATATATATCATCTTAAATGCCTCTTAAGAATTGTTTGTTAAGATGTTCATGCAGGTCATGCAATACAAGTTCATTATGTCAGAGATTTTGCCAAGAGCAAGGTTTTAAAGTTGTAATAGGGGCACCTAAAATGTTAAGCGAAAAAAAACCCACAAGGAAAACATGGTATTATACCAATAAAATAGAGAACACTGATGAGTATTTGCAGACCAGCTTGATTAGTGCATTTTTTAATTAATGGTCCTGGGCATGACGCCACCATTTGTCCTGCAACACTTCCGTGATTCCCTAAAGAAAATGGCTGAATATATTCCAACAGTTTTCCAACTACACACTTCTCATGCAAATTTAAGAAGTAAAGACATTTCAATATTGTTCAACTGCAAAAGCCTTTCAGCTATGCTTCTCATAGACAGGTTTCAGCAAATTCCATTCCTCCGAGAGATAATTTCAACCCAGAGGAAGAGTTCTAAGTCAAAAAGCATATTGGTTTCTTATGCCCTAACCTGTGATAGTGTCTGTCATTTTGTTTATGATTTTGGTCACAAAAATCTGTTTCAGAGTCAGCAAACAACAGGAAAATTCTTTTTTTATTGTATAATATTTATTCTGCAAACAACTACTTAGTACTATCATTAACAACATTAACAACCACTTAGTAATATCATTAACAACATTTACTGCAACTCCCACAGCATTCAGCATAGCTTCCTTGAATCACAATTCAATTCCTTGAATTACAATACAGACAGGCTGGAGAGTTGGCCAGGGAGAAATGGAATGAAATACAACAAGGGCAAGCGCAGAGTCTTCCACCTGGGAAAAACAACCCCAGGTAGCAGGATAGGCTGGGGACTGACCTGTTGGAAAGCAGCGTAGGGGAAAGGGACCTGGTGTACAGCAGGATGACCATGAGCCAGCAATGAGCCCTTGTGGCCAAGAAGGCCAACGGCATCCCGGGGTGTATTAGAAGGGGTGTGGTTAGTAGGTTGAGAGGTTCTCCTCCACCTCTACTCTGCCTCGGTGAGGCCACATCTGGAATAGTGTGTCCAGTTCTGGGCCCCTCGTTTCAAGAAGGACAGGGAGTGGTTCGAAAGAGTCCAGTGCGGAGCCACAAAGATGACTAAGGGAGTGGAACGGCTCCCTTATGAGGAAAGGCTGAAGGAGCTGGATCTCTTTAGCTTGAAGGAGACTGAGGGGTGATCTCATTAATGTTTATAAATGTGTAAAAGATGAGTGTCAGGAGGCTGGAGCCAGGCTCTTCTCAGTGACGTCCAATGACAGGACAAGGGGCAGTGGGTGTAAGCTGGAACACAAGAGGTTCCATGTAAATATAAGGAGAAACTTTTTTCACAGTGCAGGTGACAAGAGCACTGGAGGAATAGGCTGCCTAGGGAGGTTGTGGAGTCTCCTCTGGAGACATTCAAAACCCACCTGGACACATATTCCTGCATGACCTGATCTAGGTGGTCCTGCTCTGGCAGGGGGGTTGGACTAGATGATCTTTCAAGTTCCCTTCAAAGCCCTAACATTCTGTGATACAATAAGAAATGAAAAATGATACACCTGTAATTTCAAAATCCTACTTTCTGTTCTTAAAATCTTGACTTTGGATTAGAAGTATCATGCTGTTTAAATAGAGATTAATAGGAAGCAAAACTTTACATTCACATTTTGCCTGTAGCATTTACTCTTGTGCAGTTAAAGAGAGTGTAGGCTACATAACGTGGTTTTTTTTATAGGCCAGATGGACTGAATCAACCCGATTCACCCAATATACTGAAACCCAAGATGAGCTAAGGTTTACGAGATTTACATTTCTGTCGGGGAAGGATAACTGAACCAATGCTACTAATAAAATAAAAACTGCTTTACACGTGTTAAAAACATTAATCCTAATCCTTTTTTTTAAGAAGAGAGGGAAAAAAGAGCAAGGTGAAAAAAAACAGACTATCTCCCTGAATTATTAGAAAGTTCTAATACTGAAGAAGCTTCCAAATCAAGAGGCCACTGTCCAGCAGAGGAAAATACTTTACAGGAGAAAATTACAGCACATTTACCTAGCAATTGAAACAGAGAATCAGTCCATTTCTACTACTTCACACATATGTTGAGCACAACTCTAATCCATCTTGGAAGTCTTGATTTTTTCTATATAAAATAATTACTTGGCAGAGTTCAGGAAGTAAAAGAGCTTTTTTTTCTAAACTGAAAACCAAGAGGAAGTAAAATTATGTATAGTTTATTTTTGAATTCAGGATTTTTTTGGGAAGGCATGCCAATCACCCAAATTATCTTCTATCTTTAGAACTTTCATATTTTCAAGCTTTCTGTTTCTGTTCTGCATTATAATGCTATTATTTTTATTCAAACATCAGATATGAAATATAAAATTATGAGGAAAATGAAAATCAGAACTCCATTATCTTTATGGTTCTTTGAGCTATTTCAATCAATGCAATCTCATACTGATGTATCAACATTTTTAACAGTAATGCTCATTTTTGTCTCAGACATATTACACACCTCCCCCTACTATTACAAGGAAGGAGCCACAGCTCTTATTTACACAAACCCTCCTACTTTGGTGCACAACAGAAGGAAAAATAAAGGGCAGGTCACGGGATCCACACACTTAAAACAACAACTGTTACTATTGACTAAGTAACTGCCCTTTCTTACATGTTCAAGTTCAGATTTTAATGTTTATACATGACGAACAAAACATTTCCTACAAAGAAAGATCCAAACAATATCAGTTTTGTCAATGACTACTACCATTTGACTGCAGTCTCTGTCTTGGCTGCCAGGTCAAGGACACAAAGCTGGTAAAAGCAGAAGTTGTTTTATTTGGCAACCCTGCTGATACAACATCTCTGAACCATACAGACAGTGCTGGCTGTACTTAGCTGCAGAGTATCTCCGTGTTTTAAGGAACATGCTTCCAGACAGCTAACAGGAAATGGAAATGCACTGTATGATCAGCTCAGATATTCTGTGACAAGAGAGTCTGGGTTTCAGAACAGACAGAAATATTAAGAAGAGTCTGATCCATCAAAGTAAGACTCATATAAACAAGTAATTTCTTCCCCTTGACAGTAAATGCAGCACCACACATGGCCTCAGGAAGAATACTGGTAAAATACTAACCGATTCAAATGCAAACTAAAGATAAGCTCCTTCACCCTATGAAAGAATGTGTGAAGCAGACGAGCCATAAACTCTGGCACTGAGTTGACAGACACCTCTTAATACGGAAGGACTGAAAATATTAATTACAATTTAGTAGTTAAACAGCATAAAAACAAAAAAATAGAATGCAGTAACTAGGATGCAAATTATAAATAAAGCCTGTTTTCAAATACCTGATTTTACTTGTTCTGTAATTTGGTAAATAAAAAATTAAAATAGTTTAAAGATAACAGGCAGAGCTACAAATAAAAGGCTAAAAGAAAACAAGTACAACTCCCAGGATAAAGACTTTATTAAAATATCTTCAATTTAAAAATGTTTGTTCCATGTTTGTGACAGTAACACTGCAAGTATTTGCAATGGACCCACAGCTCGCAGCTGTTGAAACTGCAGATTTTAAACAAAGAGCCCCACACTATCAGAACAAAACCATGTTTTTCCATTTAGGGCATTTCATTGTTATCAAAAGTATCAAAGCATTCCTGTTAAGATGGGGGGTGGGGGGGATCTCACTATTCCACACTATTTTAAATAAGGTCACCTTCCGAGACAGAAGTGAGGGGTTTTCAGCAGTTCTTAAAATATAAAAGCATGGTCCGTAGACAAAAGCCAAAAGGAAAGGAAGGCTACCACTCGGGTATAAAAGCTATAGTTAATAAACAACAGTCAAGCATGATGTCAGCATTATTTCTTGACTGAAGCACAGCACATCTGGCAATGCCATACCCTCGAGTGCACCACCGATTCTCAACTGCCAAATCGGTTCAGTCTCAAAAGCAAAAGCACTAGCTATTGACTCACCCTTACACCTTTGCACAGCATCTGAATGATTTCTGGTGATCTCCCACACAAAGATATCCAAAATATCTGCTGTTCTCTACAGTGTTTGAAACATAAGTAAGCCAAAAAAAGTACTGAATGTCAATCTTTTCCACAGTTTATATATAAATAGCTGGAAAACATGTGCTTGCCAAGTAGATAAGTCATCAAAACCCACAAAGAATATGTTTAAAGGGGTACAAGAATTAGCCTATCATCTCTGAAAGACATCACTAGAGAAAGGCTCCTAAAACACCACTGCACTTTTGCATATAATTCTCTGGCCTGAAAGAATATGAAATACATCAGTGCAGTATATCCTCTTCCTAGCTTTTTTTTTTTTTTTTGTATTTTAGTAATGTTGTTTTTCAACACAGCTGGTCCTGACTACACAGATTTAAAGATTCATCAATTTCAAGACTATAAAGGATTAGCGTGATTATCGAGTCTGACTTCCTGCAGGGCACATGCCATAGAAACCTGCTCACAGATTGCTGCAACATACTTTCTCTAAGATAATGTGGCAACAGATCATCTAGAATACAACCCAGTCTTGGTTTGAAGATATCAGTAACAAAGGAGCAACTGCTTTCCATGATTAATGTATTGTTGTTAACCTACTTATTAAAAAGTGGCTTAATTTCTATTCTGAATTTGTAAATACTGGACTTTGTTACACCTTTTTTGACAGAATCAGTAGATTGAAACAAATTTTTGACAGATTACCTCAGCCATCACCTACCTGAAATCTTTCTCCATATACCCATTTATAAGTCATAAATAGGCTGACTCCTCACTTAACTTTCGCAGTTCGTCTGAACAAATGGTACAAAGTAATTCCTTCACTGTACTCTGCATTCATCATGCTTCTGCTGGAGTATTATTCTCACATTTATATGTTTAATTCTCTCGACACATTTTTATCTCTTACACATTGAGAAGGTTATATGGACAAACAGCCGATTCTTTAATGCAATAATGAAAATATTCAGAAGACAAGACAGATTCTAAAGACTAGGTTTGACTTTTTGGCTGTTTAGTCTAGAAATGACAAGAATTAGGAAAACAATTTAAATCAGAAACTTGCAGGGAAGAGGAATGGAATAATCTCTTGTCATGGCAAATAGAATAAGAAATATCAAGCAGTAAGGAAGATTCAGCACAGGCTTCAGAAAACAGTCTTTAACAGTATGGGCCCAAAAGTACTGAACTTCTTGAGAGGCTGCACATGTTGAAAATGCCATAGTTAGAAATTAACCCACCTTAATGGAGTTAGATGGAATTGGTAACCTGAAGATTGATTTTTAGGTCCTCCCCTCCTATCACTCCTTGCCTTGCAAGAATCAAGTATTACAAATCAGCTCTGAATCTTTCTAGCTTTTCCACGTTCATTCTGAAGAGGACACTGCAGAATCAGTAGCAGCTGCCCAACCATCACTTCATGTAGTCTATACAGATAAATTTTTAATTACTCTCCTTTTCTGCCCCCCAAGAGGCCCCCCCCCGCCTATAAAGGCAAGAATTCTTATCCTCTTAGCTATCCAAATCAAGAAAGAGGCTGATGTTCAATTGGTTAGTCATAATAATGTTTCATCATGTTAAGTGTCATTGCACCCCAAGACACAAACACCATCTGTAGGTCCTTTCTATATTTGGATGTATTAGAAGAGATGCTGTTTAAATGAGCTGAGTATCTGACAGAAACCATAAAATTCCTGAATTAATCATTATTTAACTTTCTACTTCTGCATCATCAGCAAGTTTTATGAGACTGCACCAATTTTTTTCTGACTCCTATTATGATACTAGTGAATAACAAAGAGACAGAAACAGATCGCTGCAGTCCTATTACAAGCATTAGCACTGAATAACAATTCTCCATTTTCAACTGCTTTGTTACCAATTAATCTGTTTTTAAACCATTAAGTAAATGCTGCATTTAATTCTGCACTGTTAATTTCTTTAATCATAGTGTTGAGGGATGGTTAGTCAATTCCTGCAGAAGTCAGTTTTACTGTTAACTTTATCAAAGCAATTAGTAATCAGATATAGGGATGTTCAGGGTTTCTATCTCTGCCACGGCTGACAATTTCTGAAGAAGGGTAACACTAGAAAATGGAAACTCAGCCACAAAGTTTTAAGATTTGAGGTCAGAAAAGATAATTGCATGGGACAGCCAGAGCAGATCTCCTGAAGAACACGTGCTATAAGCCACAGTGGTGAGACATGAACTGGACAAACGGATCCTAAGTTGGGTGGAAAGTGGCTAGACTACCAGGCTCAAAGGGTGGTCATCAACAGCATGCAAACCAACTTCTGGCCGGTTCCTACACGGATCCTTCAGTGTACCAACATCTTTATTAACAAGTTGGATACTGCAATAAAGCGCAGTCTCCGGCACTTCGCAGATGATACCGAGCTTGGGGCAGTTGGGAGGGTGGTGTGCTTAGTCATCACACTGGGGGCTGCTATTCAGAGGGGTTTCCTAGACAGGCTGGAAAAAAAGATGAATAAGAACCTCACAAAGTTCTTTCAAGGCACACACAAAGTCCCAGCTAATTGCATTATGTCCCTCTACACAGTCACTGATTTCCAAGAAAATTAAACTTTTCGTTGAACTGAGTTAGAACTTGTAGAGATTCAACATAATAGGGCAGGGGGACAGGAAGAGGAAGGAAAGGAAAAGAGACTGTCTACAGTAATCAAAGGGACACACACCAGAAGGCCCTGGCCAGGATGACTTGAAGACCTCTAACAACAGATGTTATAAGGTATAGCTTTCTGATTTCCTCTAATAAAATGGGAGAACTCCATCTGAAATGTGGTGGTTTTCACTGCACAATAATGTTCTCAAAACCAACAAAAATAACGAAATAAGCAATTGAGATAGTACCACTATTTGCATCAGAAAGTCACACTATGTACAAATGTTACACACACAGTGCATAAATATTAAAGCTTATTGTCCATTTGTAAGAAAATTCTTTCTTTTTTTGGTGATGCCTGTGAGCTACCTAGTTATGTATTTCCCAGATCTACATACAGAAACACCCCTCAAAGATGGTAGGGGAATGAAGAACTAAGGTGTTGAAAAAAAAAAAAAATCTTAAAACAGGGTATGCCTTTTCTAGGATAATTAAAACTGACAACTAGAAAAGAGTTTTCTTAAGTTTTTTTTCCATGTAGAACAATCCTTTTTAAATAAGGAAATGTGCCTAATGTCTGTCTGTCCTCTCTCTGCAATTATTTTAATTTTGTCATTCTGTGCTTTATCCAACACAGCAGTGCCATTAGTTTCAATAGAAATACCAAAGCACAATTACGTTATTTCTCAAATACTATTCTGCTAATAGAATAAACAGAATACTGGCATTTAGATGTGTTTTGAACATGGATTTACATGATGGCAGCCAACAGTACTACAGTGAGAGCTGACATGCCTGAAATTATTGTCAGATCTGAGACGGCAAATTCAGCAGCTACTTCAGAGTATGACACCAAAATCCTACAACAAAGCCTAACTGGCTTGTTAAAATCATCCTCCCGATTCTAAACTTGTCAATGATGCTGTTAGTTCCCCTAAAACAAACTGCCATTCTGTTTACATTCTGTGACACAAGGGACAGGCAAAAACTGACAGAAGACTTATCTTTGCATTGTATCTTAGTACTGGATTGGTCACCATATTTTCCTCTTTTGAAAGGCAATCAGATATCTCCATTTCAATATCTTTAGTGCCTCTTCAATTAATAACTAAAACATCTCTGTATGTCACTTTTTGTCAGCTAAATGAATCCTCCAGACAATTATTAATTGCAGGAAAAATGAACAACACTTATTCTACTTCTTGTTCCCTTTCATAACAGAGTAACAATTAAACAAAACACCACAAAAAAAAAAAGTCATTTAGGAAAGCAGGAGGTGTCTGATAGAACTCAGGAAACAAAAGAAAACACATTAAGGTTTCATCAAAATGAAGACTAGCACATGCATCTGGGAAGTAACTGACAAGGAACTAGGGAAAGGGAAATTAAGAATTAATGAGAAGCTCAGATTAGGACCTTAAGAAAGTGAAACGAATGGGACAAATGATGGGAGAAGAGTTAGATGGAAGAAATGAGGTAGTTGAGCTCCCTATATAAAACTACAAATCACAGTTTCCCAGTATTTAGGGTAGGTTTTTTTTTTTGTTTGTGAATTCTGAGAAACAGAGCTGGTCTTCAGAGCACAGTTCTGTGCCAATTCAGAACTGATCCGCCACACTGGACAGGTCTTTTTAACCGAGCAGCAGAAAGATGACAGAGCTTGATGTCTTCCAAAAAAGCATCCAATATTTAAATAACATGCACCTCCCAATTCAAAGTGACAGTATAGCTTCCCATTTTCTAAAGTATATTTTTTAAATATTAAAAACATACCATGTATTTCTAAGGATTCAGCACACGGACCAGTAACTTTCACAATTAAAAGCTTCTGTCACCACATGCAATTAAATGAAATGAAGATACAGTGCCCATAAAGTTATTTGGTTGTTGAAAAAAAAAAAAAAGAAAACACACACAAAAAAACCCCTCAAACCAACCAAACAAAAACACACAAAAAAAAACCCCCAAAACAAACACACCAAAAAAACCCCAGTGATTAAGATCTTATTTTCTTCTTCCCTCTCTTCAATTCTACTATTTTATTTTTTGCTGGGTTTATTTACAGTAATTTCATTAACTCCCTTAACTCTATCAGCACATTCCTAAAAACCTGACACTTATAGCTTCCTTTTCCTGAGTAAAAACACAGAAAGGCTAGAAAGAAAACTCTCCTGCTCTTCTTTCCCAGTTCTCCCAGAAAATAAGTTGATGGTCTTTTAGTATTATGAGTCACTATTCTATGCTGCCTTTTAGAAATTCATGGAATCCTATCTGAGCAGGTTTTCAAGCATGTCCCTCTAATAAGAAAACAACAAGTCCATTTAATAATATCAATAAAACCACCTAAAATTGCTAGATACTCGCTAAGCAGAAATCTCATCTGCAGAGAAACCGCAGAAGTTAATCTCACTGTGGAAGGTAACTGGCCCCCTGCACTTCAAATTAAATTTGAGCTATTCAGGTCAAAACAAAAATTCTGACACCAAAAATATTATTACCTTAGTCCTTTAAAAATGGTAACTCAGTGCTTCTTCAGAATGCACTCTGCAAGATGGCTCAGACTGCCAGGTTGTATATAGAACAAAAAGCCTTTATTAACTATTATGACAAGTTCTGAGGGCATCAGGAAGAATGATGGAGGAAGATACCGCTGGATTCCCTAAATAAAATGACTGCCTTCAACCTTTTGCTGGCCTACTCAAAAGAAAATATTGAATTCTGTCAGTAATAGAAGATGTGGATAAGTAATAGCACCAGGATCACTACTAGGGCTTTAACTGTTGCATTATAACACGCTAACAATACATGCACCTGTACACAATAAACTGAGCTAAAGCTAATTCATAAAAGAAACTCATATTATTCTTAAATCAATATAAGACTTACAGAAATACAGTAATTATAAACCTGCATATTTGATAAACATCAATGTAACAACTCTATCAAAAGGTATTAACTACTGGATTAAACAAAGGAGAAGCTCAAGCTCCACCAAATCAGCTGCTGGACAACAGTCCCAGAACACAGAGCTCCTCAGTCCACAGCTGCCTGAGAGGACAGGGTGGGAGCAGGGCACAGGGCAGAAGGGGACACAGGGACAAACTGCTTCTTTCAGCAGCAGTGCCAGCTTACATCAGCAGGAAAAGTCCAGAGAGGTGTTAAATAACTATCTCCCTTTCCCTATGAAAGGATGCAAGCTCAGCTTCATTGCTAAATGCCTGCTCTTGCACAGACTACAGAGCAAGCATTCACCAATTTCCCATCACCTCTAAGAACATACCTGAAAGAATAAACTGGAAACTGCTCCATCAACTGCAATTTAATTTAGAGCACACAGCTAACACTCGAATGGCAAAGAACATTAAAGATAGCACTATTTCCCCTGATTGTAAAGGTCTTTGAATTCAGACTACTGCCATCTGACTGAAAAAGACACCCCAAAACTTCAGAAAAAGAACCTGGGACACAGAATCTTCCAAATTTATGAAAACTCTTTTCAGCCTAGGGGCATTCCAAAATTCACACACAGCTCAGCAAAACACAGTAAAAAGAAAGAATTAATATAGTTATATTTGCCCTAGAAAGCCCTGTGACAGGTCACACATGCAGGCAATCTTAACTGCTGAAGATAAGACTTGGAGCAGAAGAGTGGACTTGAAGCATTTTTTAAAAGCAATTAAATTTCTTGGATCCAAAGCTATTACTTCCCCCATCGCCTCTAGAACAGGGGTTCCCAAATTTCCTGCGTCTCTGCACCTGCCTGTGCAGCAGCCACAGACACCTCTCAGCTGCAGGCACGAGAGACACAGTCTGTGGCCGAGTAACGCCTGGGCACCTCCAGCATCTGCAGTGCCTTCAGAACCAGCAGCAGCACCATGCGCTCCTGGTGAAGGAAACCAGACTGGAGACCACATCAACAGGAAGCCACTGATGCAAAGAGGTATACAAATATCAGTGGCTATTACCAGAATGTAATATAGTCCTTCACATGATTTATGTTTTCCATTATTTTAGCATCAGTTTTTTTCTTAAATACATACTGGATCTCAACTACACACATTGTATCTTGAGCTATTAGTGACAGTGAGTACTGTGAATAAAAAGAAATGGGTATTTGGTTTATAAGATGTCAGATTAATTTATCTTTTGGAGTTAACTTTTCATATCACCTGATAGATTTCCCCCCTGCCAAAGGAATGTTATTTTTATGGATAAAGTATCTATTCACATTTAATCAAAATTTATGACTAAAACCAGAGCTGTATCCATGAACAATTGGCTATATCAGGGCTCTGCTTCTAAATTAAAAATGAAACAAAATAAAACCACCATAAAATTTACAGGAAGACAAACAAAAAAATGTGAGAGACTGAGTTACAGTTGTTTCAAAGAAACCTCTCTCAATCTTTTTTTTTATTTATTTTTTTTAATTCCTTCTATTTTAAGCAATCTTTATGTGTAAAACACAGTATGGTAACTGCTATTAAACAATAAATCTTTAGGAAACATACAGAAGAATTTCTGAAAGGGCAACACATTTCTCCAAAGACCATGAATCACTATGAGCTTAAAACTAAGATGCAACCAATTTAAAGAATTATGAGTGGGTTCCAAAGAAAAAATTGGTATTTATTTCCTCCCTTTTTATTACAACATTCACCAAAAAAAGCCATTATGTTATGAGAAAATTACTCAAAGATAAAAGCCAAGCACTCAAGAAAATGAAGACAAGCAATAATGAAAATTAGCCCTGGCTCCTGTACGTATGCTTTAGAGTGGCTTTTAATTGTGTGACCACATGCAGAACCTCTCTTTGTTTTGACCAATTAGTGAACAGCCATTTAGATTTTTCATTATCATTTGTGGCTCAATGCATGGTTCTTCAGGCTTAGTTTACTAAAAATTATTCAGACCTTACCATGAAGGCAGATATTCCCCATTCATAATGATCTCTACATAATATTCAGCATTCAAGTCCTTCAAACCCACATTTTTGTGAGAACACACACAAGACTAGAGATAATACAATGATATTTAAGTACAAAACTTCCCACTAATTTTGTGTGACTAACTTACAATACTGCCCGCAGCGTTGACATAGAAGATGGAAGGTCAAAACCCTGTATGAGAGAGCATTGCATTTCCTTCATTCTAAGAGTGGCTCTCCCTCTTTCTGGAAGTCACACTCACTATCTGCTGGAGAACATGAAACACGTAACAAAGGAAGGTGGTTTACAGCCCCACCCTATACCATATGGTCAGTGACCACAAATTTAAAGGTCTTACCATAACTCTTACAGAAAAAATAGACAACTGAGAACACCGGCATTTCCCTGGTTGTTGAATGCCTGCCTTTACAACACATCTTATACTTTTACAACAGTTACTTATTTACTGATTTTCTCTACAGTACATCCATAATCGTGGCTGGAAGTTGAAATAAGAAAGAAGAAACTAGCCTTTAATAATCTGGCTAAGTGTTTTAATGTCACCTTAATATGTTATGTAAAATTAAGTATCTATGCATTTGCCAGACTTACTACTGAGCTTTTAAATTAAGATGCATTTTTATTCCTGTTTGTTTAGGAGGACACAATATTCAACCATTACTTCCTCTCCAGCCAAATGCAACAATGCAGAGAGGAATGAAATTTGGCAGGCCAAGTGCTGGCTGTCCACTGCTGCAGCTACACTGCTCTCTGCTGCTCCAGCCACAAGGTTCCTAGGGTACCTGTGCATACACTGATTGTCAGAACCCTGATTTTCTACCCTCCCACCCATGAAACTTTGTTACCACTCCTTTAGAAAACACATAAATTGTGTTATATATATAGATATTCAAATTAATTTCTTGATACAACATGAACAACAGTGCTATACAGGCTGCCAAAAAGACAGATGTTCTTTGCTTTTCTAAAAAAAAATTAAATATCTGTCTCCTATGAAACAAAATCCAACAAACTGTCTTTTTAGTTCCAATAAATACCCACTAGGGACAAACAGTATTTTTTCCTTCTAGGCTCTTTACACACACACGGAAGCTTGCTCACTCACTCCGAAAGCCAGATTGCCAGTTTCCCCTACCCCTTTCCCCCCTGCCCCCCCCTGCCCCCCCCCCCCCTTGTCTTATTTTCTGTTCTTTCAAAACAAAACAAACTGCAGTGTTTCCTCAAAATACGTCTCTGGAAGACTAAAATCAAACCACACTACCATTTGACATTACTTCATATGCAATTCTGTCATAACATCATATTTGGAACAATCCAAGTGAGTCTCTCCAGTTACAGATCAAGAAATACTCAAACTCTTGTTTGGATTTTTGGATTAAAACATTCTTTCCCTGGTCTAATGTAATTAAGTGTTCGGTACATTTACAGTAAAGAATAAATAGTTTGAGAGTATCTGCAGGTCAACCACTGGTTTCCCCTGAGGAAATTCTGTTCCCTTTCCTTGCTGGTTGTCTGTTAACAGCTACAGAATTCAATAAAATCAAATTCCCACGTTTTAATATCACACATGTACTTTACACACATACTGTAACACTGTTTTTAGTGTGCACTAGACTGAAAGGAAAGACTTGCTCTGAAAAGAAAGAACCCTTTTTTTAACTACAAACTAGCTAATACTTCAAGAATTTAAAACTAATCTCAGAAACCCCCTACAAATTCCCCGCCAATTTGCTATGAATTTCAGTACTGGAAAGGCTGCTGGTCTCTTCCATTTACCAAAATAACAGCGCATATTATGACCTCGCATATCAGTAATTAATTAACATTCTCCTACAAAGCAAGAAATTATTAAAACACCCGGAACATAGTTTGTCACAGGAGGAGTTGCCAAGGACACCAGAAAGTGACTTACATTTAATTCTGCCTTTATTTTTAAAATCTATTAAAATCTATCTATCTATCTCCATGGTAACTCAAAACATATATTCCTCTCATATAGTCTGATTAATACTTTGTAGCTTTTTTTACAGGCGACCTATTGTTTGTTTGAAAATACAGAAGATCTGTCTAGTTCATCCTAACAATCTTAAATATTTGATATCATAAATCTGTATGTGGCAGTAAATGAAAGGGGAATTGTACTGCATATATTACTCCTTTTTATACTGGTCTTTAAATCCAATCAACTAGACATAAGTTCTGTGGTCTTCAAAGGAAAGTAACTTTCAAACCAATGATAATTTTTCATATTTTAATGATACAAGACTTGCTTACAAACTAATCTTACTTTACTCTCCTGAAAAACTTATGCTTACTTCCAGTTCCTTAAAGCTCACAGACTTCCACAAATCACTATGAGGGACTGACGGCATTAAATGTCTTAAAAACAGGGAGGGGAAAAATACCAATTACGGGAATCCTTTTTAATCTGAAAATATGAAGCACTTAAACTGAACTTCAAGGAGTTAGTGCTAACACAAGAGATGTACTGAAATGGATTGCATCTTACGGCAGTAACCTAATAAATACTAAGTGTAGATTCTACAGGAGGGCTGTTCCCAACAAAGAAATGTGGAAGTCTTGACACCCACTGAAGACCTCAAAGAAACCACAGCAAATAAATTTATGTAAATGCAAGTCTCCACTTAACAAAGCATGAGAAGAACTTTTACTCAACTTTCAAAAGACAACTTATCTAAGCAGCACAAGAACCTATTATTTCATGTACAAAGCCTTCCAACTGCCTAAGGCAATGAGTAGACGTATATCACACTGTGATACTGCTATATTGTGGTCTTTATTCTGATGCCCACAATTTAAGAAAGATGCAGACAGACTGGGGAAGTTTCTTCTTTCTTATTTCAACTTCCCTTCCAAGGGAGGGCCACAAAGATGATCAAAGGGCTGGAGAACCTGCCCTGTGAAGAAAGACAAAAGGAGTTCAGTCTTTTCTCACTGGAGAAGGCGGCTCAGGGAGACCCTGATCACAGTATTTTAGTACTTAAAGGGTGGCCACAAAGAGGATGGAGGCTCTTTCTTCACAAGGAGCCACACAGAGAAGACATGGGGCAATGGGTGTAAGTTGCACTGGCAGGGGTTTTATCTCAACATAAGAAAGTTTTTACAGTAAGAACAATCATTCACTGAAACAAGCTCCACAGAGATATGTTAGAGTCCCCATTTCTGGATGCTTTCAAGATGCAATTGGACATGGTGCTACATAAGTTCATTTAGGCTCCCTTTCCCACAAAAGGTTGGACCAGATGATCTTTTGAGGTCCCTTGCAACCTAGGCTAGTCTATGATTTATCTCCAGCTTCTCCTTCCATGACTGAACATACCAAATCATAAAAATACTCACTTTCCACATACCACACTGAAGCATTCATCATTCTGCATTCTCTAAATCATTTTGCACATACTCTTCACAACCCAATCAAGAAAAATGTTCAAGTATTTCCTAGTAATCAAATGACAAATCTGCTAAAAACCTCTGATTAGGTTGCTAAGCAATCAGCTATTTTCCCAGCACACAGTTCCCTTTGAGAAACTGAAGAATTAGATGCTACTGAAAGGAGAAATATTTACTCCATGTTTCCCTTATACTCTGTACAGCACTTCAAGACTATCAGCTGCCTCAAATTCATACCTGAGTTCCTGGCCACTCCATGAAGACCCATCCTTCACAGCAAACGTAGAAAGTTACAAACATATCCATAATACTGCCAAACATTATTATTATTATTCATAGTCCTGTGTTCTAAAGTGATAACTTTGTGCGTCTCTGTTAGTGTCAACTGGGGACAGACAAGCTTTTAAGATTCTTTTTAGATACCTCTCACAATGCCTAAATAATCACCCTAAAGGAATTTCCTATTTGCAGGTAACCTCGAAAGTGACTCAGAAAGAGGCAACAGGATCACATATATGTGCCGTATCATTTCTGTACATATATCGTAGTATAAATACCTCATCTCTCCAGGAGTTTGCTTGCACAGAACTGTAAGGGTGTATGAAACACGCTCAGACTCAATTTGAAGGGATTCTGTTCCTTCAAGGAAGACCTTGAGAAGTAGATCTCAGATGCACCATGTCTCATACCACACTTTTTCTGTCTGTGTATTTTAGAAAATGCATCAGTTCCACGTTTGATCAGATGTGAAGCAAAAGGCATCTCACTAAATAAAAATGTGCCATAAATACTCCAGAAGAGTGCACCACATCAGTGATGCAGTGAGTGGCACTTTTTGTAAGGCAGTTTTGAACTAATGCTTCCATTTTAGGGACACCCTGAAACACTCAAATCAGACAGCTTCAATTTCAGCAAGTCCTTTTACCCACTCTCTTTTCCTTGATAGGATCCTCAGCAAACATAGAATAAGCCAACAGGAAATTCATTCCAGGCCTAGGTGGCAAAAATTCCATCTGTTCCCAACACCACTAGGTCTTACTCCTAAAACTAAATGAGAAGTCACTCCACACTTTTCCCCCACTCCCCTTCTGCATACAAGTAGCAAATTACCTTTACTGATCTGACCATATTCTAAATTGGGCTATTATGTTTGGTCTCTCTACAGTAATCTGCTATTTCAACAGAAATAGTCCTCACATCATGTCTTAAACTCTGAGGATTTTTTTTCCTGTTAAAATAGCTACTATGCTCCAACTGCAAGTTTCAATATCTCTTTAGATAACTTAACAACTCACAGGAGTCTTGTCTGACCTAATTAAAGAAAACTCAGAGAACTTGCAGATCCTTTATTTAGAAGTAGTACAAAAATAACAAATCTATCAAACACATACAGGGTAAGAGAGAAAGTTATCTACCTTACTTATAGTTTTGCTGTCTCAGTGGAAGTCATACACTGGTCCGGACAACTACAGAACAGTCACACACATATATTTCATCATAACAAATGCAATTTTGCATCTTTTATCCACCTCTGTGCCTACAGAAGTCTCTCCAAGGTTTGCTCTTGCTTTTCTGCTCTCCCTCCCTTGTCCCTTTGGACTAGTCACAAGAACAGGCTCAGCTTCCCATAGTGGTAGCAACAATAATTTGACTTTTCTTTCCTCTTCCACTCCATATGAATGAAGTACAGTATCAGGGAAGGGAATCACTGGCATCTTTCCTTTATAAGCCTTTGCACCACTCAGAAAGGATAAGTAGAACCTTTTTCAAAATTTCTTAGGCTTCCCACAAAACAAAATAGGTATCTTGTCCAAATTAAAGAACAATACAGTGTGTGAGCCAGGCAAAACAATACACAAGATACAGGGTCCATACGCTTAGCAACAATGTATGTACATATATGTGTATACATACACAACCTAGACAAACACACATCTGGTCAGCTATGCTTATCAGAATATCAGAAACTCTACCCACATTATGAGCAACTAAGTATACAGTGTTTACATGGAACAGATTTTGAACACTTCGTTCCTGTGAACTTCCTCGCAAATATTTCATACAATGGCAGTGAAAGTAGGAAAATCCAAAGCAAGGGGGTTAAATACAACAGTGATCTTTTTTGACAGAAGGTAGTTACTACATCATCTGATTTTGTGCTTATCTTAGAAGCCTGGATACAGGCAGGTCAAAAAGCAAAGAACTGCTTTTTTATTTTCCAGTGTCATGATACTGTATCTATCCATGCACAGACTACATATTCAAATGGGGAAAAAAAGCATGCTCTTTTCATGGAACAGGTTGGGTTGGGAGGGACCTTTAAAGGTCATCTATTCCAACCCCCCTGCAGTGAGCAGGGACAGTGGCAACTACAGCAGGTTGCTCAGAGCCCCATCCTACCTCACCTGGAATGTTTCCAGGGATGGGGCACTGACCACCTCTCTCAGCAACCAGGGCCATTGTCTCACCACCCTCATGGTAACAATTTCTTCCTTTTTAGTTTAAAATCATCACCTTGCGTCCTATCACAACAGGTCATGCTAAAAAGCCTGTCCCCAGAACCATAAAAGTTCTATCATCTTTACTCCTTTAAAAATATTTAAAATTTCAGTTCTATTACTGATTTCTCAATAACAAAAAAAACCTGATTCTTAGGTAAGCAGAGAATTTTTAACTAGCATGTCATTACTGCTACAAAAACCACCCATAGAATTAGCAAACTACTTTTATCCCTTTCCAATTTGAGAGAAACTTCCTGCATTTTCAAAAAATCCTGTTTTCTTAGCATTTGAACAGTTACAAATACCAGAATCCAACTGCTCAGGGCATAACATGATGATACAGTGCAGCAAAGAACACACCATACATCTTGCCATTTCAAATTCATTTCAGGCACAGCTCTTCCCGTATGAACTCATTGCACACTAATGCCTTTTCCTGCATGGCCTCAGCTTCTAGTTCTACTATAACTCTGCTTTCATCTTGATAGCAAAAATTACAAGAATATCACAGCCTTGTGTACTACAGTGATCTCAGGCTAATCTTTAATATATATTTCACAGAGATACAAACTAAAATTACTGCACAACTCTTAGAACTCAAACCTATTCAAGCCTCCCCACGCAATTTCTTCCTCCTAATAGCCTGGGCTCTCTGTGGTCAGAAGAAACCAAGGAACATCGCCAATATTTTACACAAACTAATTTTCTACAACTGTCTCAGAGTTGTGCTTCACTTTGCCCTTACATTTCTTATTGTTCTCCTCCTCCTTCTAACTGTCAGTTGAGCCATTTTATGGAAGAACATAGCACCCATCTGCAGGAAGTGTTTTAATCGCTCCAGGCTTCCTGGGCATTACATTCCAGCTCCTATTATTTAAGCAACTACAAACCTTACACTGTATCTCAATGATACTACTAGAGCAGCTTCTTGGAATTTTTAATTGAAACAAATTTGGTCTTTCACATTATAATTCAAGTAAGAAGTTTGCCAAAGATCATGAGATGAACATTTCAGCCCATTCAGAAATATTAACAGATACTGTACATTCTGTTGGGCAGTTGCCTTGCAGTGCCATACTACTGAACAATGAAACTGGTTGTAGTTATTGACCTAGGGAAAACATCCGCAGTAACAACTAGTACTTGAACTTTCACTACAGTAAGAAACTTTTCTACAAAGCTGACTAGGCGTAGTACAATGATAAATAACACTAATTAGAATTCTTAGATGATTCTTATTACAGTTGGGAGTAATAAAAATTTCTGCTGGTGCTGCTCCAACAGTAAGCAAGTATTTCCATTTAGTCTTTTAATATATTTTAAGATATGACCTTACAGCATAGCTTCCAGCCCAAATACCAATTATGAAATCCTAATCCCAGCTCTGCCACATCCACTTGCACAACCCCATACAGTTCTTCAAGCTTAGTCTGTAACTGGGACAATTTTCTGTTACCCACCTAAAAACGGTGTAGATTGTTCTTTCATGTCAGCAAGGCTGTGGTACTACACCAGTAGTCTTGAACACAAGAAAACAGAAGGTGGTCAAACACCGTCAGCTTTACCTAAGGAAGTTGTGGAGTCTCCATTCACACGTAACTCAGAACCTGACTGGATGCAGTCCTGGACAGCCTGGTCTAGCTCACCCTACTGGAGAAGGCCGTTGAACTAGGTGATCTCAAGAGGTCCCTTCCAACCTAAACAATTCTGTGATTATTTCTGTATTAGAAAATAAATAAATTTCTAATTTCTTGGGAAAAAAAAACACCACAAACCAATTTATTTTCTACTCTGAAGCTCGGTGAATTACTTCTTGTCACAGAACAGATGCCCCTGTTCAAAGTTCTATGAAAAGAGTAAATTCTTTTCCCTGTTCTTTAGGAATGCAATAATGTTGTGTGCAACGTTATAATCAGTATAATGAGCTAGAATAGAAAACAGTCCCAGAAAGAATTCACTAACTGAAAGTTTATAACTCCCTCCCCTCAAGGAACTGGTTTTAACAATAAAATGGAAACAGATTAGTAGAAAGGAAGTGTAACTCATTTGTAGGTAAAATGATTCCCCTTTCTCCAATTCAGTACCATTGGCAGTATTACTGTTGCCTTCTTCATCTGACACTGGGGAGAGAGAAAATCTTACAGAAGAGAAAAAAAATCTTTGTTCACATACACCAGAAGAGTCTGTATTAGAAATGGAAAAAGCAGGAGCACTAGGTGTAACTGGTGTAAAAAAGTGCATACACCATGTGCTACCCACACCTGAATTACATCAGCTGCTACTTTCCAAGAAAATTTTTTCAGCAGCTTATGATGCCCACAGAAGAATTGGAAGCAACAGAAGTAAAATTAATTTCATAATAGACTTGTTGAAGAGAGTACAGAACATGGCTGGTAATGCTAGAAATGCACTAGACTCATTTAACTGGATCTTTTCTGGTTTTATTTCCTAGATATCTAACTACTGTCACCTCAGGTTTAAACAAGGAAACAAAGCTGTTGCAACTAAGTAGAGGTATTTCTCTAAAGTAATGAACAATAGGAAATTCATGCTTGTACCACCCACAGTTCTTGCTCCTAATCCTACAGTTATGGCTTGTAATTTCTAAGATAAAAAGCTAAAAGGAAAAAAAAAAAAAGAAGGGGAAAAAAATACTTTGAAATATGGAAGTTTTTTTATATGCTCTTCCATGGGATTTGGACATTAAAAAAGTAAGAGAACAAAGATGAAAGCAGAAGCAGGTGACATTATGTGGCAATAACTGAAAATTATATAAAAATCGATGAGTATAAAACCCAGTACACTTGTCTTGAGTGTTTATTTTTAATAGATGAAGGAACAAATAGATGAAGAACAAAAAGACCTCTGTTTTGAATTCTTCCTCTTTTGAACACTATATGCTAAAAGTCACAGACTGGGATAAATAATTCTCTGAAGTCTTTGATGGGACTTACAGAAAGACTTCTATTTTGTATTATGAAATGCATATATTGTTTATTACTTATTTGAGAACACGTTAAAATTGGTATTTTTTAAAACAATGAAGCTTTCACATCTGAGGGTGTAAATTCAAAACTGCTGACATTTCCAATGTAGACCATGTGAATCTCACATATTGAGTCTGCAGTTAGCACACCCCCGTCCCCCAAATGAATCTAACAATTCTTACATCAATTATGATTTTTTCTAAATGGACTGAAATGCAGACAACATACCTCCCAAGATATCAGATAAGTACAATGAGAAAAGTACTGCTCTTACCACATACAGCTGTTTCCAGAGTACAGCCCATTCCTGCAGTGTTGCTGTGACTTCAGTCACAACAGAATCTTCAAGTGGAACAACTGTTTCATATTGCCTATACAAGAAGAGGGGGGGGAAAAATTATGAAATATACCGTGTAAAATGTAGAAAAAGAAATAAACATCAGCATAGTAACTTGTAAAATGCTAGAACTTGAATTTGTTTCAACTTCTTCAACATAAAGGAAAATATCTGAAGAGGAACATTTTGTATGTTCTAACACCGAAGCAATTCCAGAGTCATACCAACTGTTCCTCCACTACAATCCACAAAAATCACCTTCTGTGAAGCGTTTCCTAGATATCTGTTCAAAATACATAATTTGATTCAAATCAAGGTTAATGAAAACACTTTTCATGATTATAGCACATAAAATTAACCTGCCTGTAAAGTGGGGTCCTTCACAGTTTGTGTCCCTTCTCTCTAAGCCAGTCAACCCTTTTTTCCCTTTAATTAATGAACTAAAACCACTGCTGCAGAATTACATTTACTTTTCAAACCCTAAGACACACCAAGAGATGCAATGAACTAAAACCACTCTATAAATTTGAATAATTACTTCTTGGATTCCCTTCTAGATGAGTAGCTACTTATAAAGAAGGGAAAATACTTACCCTCTATTACTGACAATTGCCTTTTTCAAGTGAATATAGTTTGCAGGAAAAATCCCCTGCAAGAGGAAAAAAGTCAGCAAGTCAGAAAAATAAATTTGCTGGTTTTAGCATTTATATCCTAAGCCACAATAAATAAATTGCCCATACACTTACTACAAAAAAAAAACAAAACAAAAACCGAAAACAAAACCCCAAGCCAAACAACCCCAGTGCTGTGTCAAAGAAGCTTTTCACCACAGTGAAAAGTTAACATTCAAATTAGTCACAGTTGATCATTTTAATCTGTCTCAGAACAGGACAGCACACTGAATCAAACCTCCCTCTTTAAAGATCAGTTCCTTAGTAAGGAAGTTTTGCACATCTTTTCAATAAAAATATCATACATTCAAACAAATACTTTCCATTCCCAAAAGCTCCTCAAGTGTTCAGAAATAACACTATATGGGAAATATGGTCTGATATAAAGATCATGGGTAGGTCAACTAGGATGAAATAAAAAGATGTTACTCCAATCCTACGCAGCTGCCTTGGAAGGGACAAGATTGATCTGAAAGAAAGCATTTAGGTTTAGCCAACTGTCTTCCTACTACAAAGACTCTGTGCACCAAATAATCCACTAACAGGTGATGAGCAAGCAGGAAACGGGTGTCACGAAAAGCCTGCAGTTAGCAGAAAGGAATGAGTAACACTCGTAACTACCAGGACCTTACTGGAGAGACATAAGCTATCCAGGACCAGCCTACAAAGTGGCTATCGTGCAGTCTGCAACACCGCATCAGTGTGCTTCCAGACCAGGCCACTAGAGCAGAATCCCACATTGCATTACATGATGTGAACACAGGTTGGGAGAAAATAAAAAAAACCAAAACAAAACAAACAGCCTACGATCAAATTTGTGTCTAGCCCCCTACCAGTCTTTCACTAGGGAAAGAATTAGTTTCATAGCCTGGAGCTATCCATCCTACTCCCTCTTTCCAACAGAAAGCTGTTCAAACCCACTTGGGGTAGCTCCAGTTATTTGCCTTTTGCTGTTCCCATATTGGGTGGATTCTAACCTTGCATGAGCCATTGTGTTCTTGTATGATGAGATAAAAGAAATAATTTAAAGTAAATTTTTCATAGCATTCCATTATCTCTAAAACACATGGCCCTGAATCCTTGGTGTAAACTGTGTGAGAACAGTAAGCCTGCCCTTCAGTGGGGAATACAGAATCAACACTGGCAATCTTTAAGTTAAAAAACAGCTGACAGCTTGTAACAAAAATGTCAGTAAACAAGTGTGCCCTTTACATTTTTAGAGCTTTAGAACAGAAGAATTTAGGAAGAAAAATTTTCATGGGGAGGTTGAAAGGAATTCTAAACAAAGATGATTCAAATTGCTAAGAAAAAAATATCCCTCTTTTTCATAGGCAAGACTGAAATTTTAGAAGGAAAAAAGATTAATCTAACAGGAATAGCTTCATTAAGAAAAAAGTAAATGTGCATGCTTTCGGTCACATGAAAACTGGGAAAAGGAAGAAACACTACTTGAGTTTCTTGCTTGGTTTGCCTCCAGTTAATGCTGTTTATTACTGTGATCCTGTGCTGGTTACCTAAGAAACCAAGGAAGGTTTCAAGGGCTCTCCTATTAAAACTGAACATATCTGCAAGCAGAAGATGTACCAACGTACACACGGGGAATGTAGGTTTTTCCATTAAACAGTATTATAGTCATAGAAACATAATATGGGTAATATTATATAGTACAGGTACACATGAGGAAGCTGGTAGTCTTTCCTTTTTAAATACAAGCTATACTTAGAAGACAATGAAGTGATACTTATACAGAAGCAACTATGTAGATGTACATACATTTACAAAAATATACATAAACTTGCAAAAAATTACTGTCAGAAGAGCCCAAAGTTTTCCCAGAGCAAAACAGGGATATGACTGGAAAATAACCAAATGCAGTGGTTAAACTGCAAAAATGTCAAAAAAAGAGAACAAAGTTCCAGTGTCCCTTTTCATCAGACTTTTTTCAAAGTTATCTTAGATTAATAATGCAAACTCCTAAATGTGTTCTTCAAAAATCCTGAATTAAGTAGTGCAAGACAACCCATCTATGCGTTTCTTAGGGGAGTAGGGTGGAGAGGATCAAATTGGATGAGATTTGCAACTGTTGAAAAGATTACATGTCAGGAAGGTTTCTGATCCTTTGGGTGACTAACGAGTATCATTCTCTCAATTTAGAAAATAAATTGAAAGCTCCCACAGGAAAGAAGTTAGAGAAGTAAAATCCCACAAGTAAGGAAAATGAAAAGTTTACTGGGTTGCAACAGCGAAATAGGTATCATCTCCCACTAGATTAAAAAAAAAAAATGTATTCGCACTTACCTTTACATTGGGCTTCTTAATGGAAACGCCTCTGTACCAGCCTAAAACCAGATAAAACACACTATGAATTTGTTGTATTGCTTATGTTACACAGAAGCAAACTGGCTGACAACTCTGCAGTTACGGAGATCATCTCATAAAACAGCTGTCTCTCAAATAGGTCAAAATTTGTAAAGGGCTTTGTGGTTTGGATTTTTGTTGTTATTCTTTTGCTCTGCAATGATGATACACAATTAAGAACCTGGAACACTCCTGTTATTCCCACCAGGAATAAAAGCAGCTTAGTATACTTAGTCACTGCACTCACAGTCATCAGCCATCGTGGCAAAGATACGTCCAGTGCTCACGCATGAATCTGTTCTGAACTCTTTTCTTACGTGCTGTACATGAGTCTTTTCTTAGTGTTTATCTTAACAAAATCTCCCGACTTCAAAAATCAGTCATTTTAAAGACAGGAAAAGCCACTATCATACATTTCTAATATTGTTTAAATAAATACAAATCCTTTGCACGTGAGTGGCCTTACAGCTCTGAGACCAGAGAACAGACTTTCGGATCTAATGGCACAAACTCTATTATTATTCTTGTATCCCCCACCAGTTAACAGACCAAGACAGGACAATAAATCAGGACTAAAAGACAAAGTTGCAAAAGCTACAAGTTAAACAGTATGCCTACTTAACAGAGGAGAAACATCACTCCATTCAAGATTGGTCAGGAAAAAAGGGCTGAAAACACCACCCAGTTTAACAATGAGGAAGGAGCTCGTCATGGTAGACGAGCTGCTCTTCCACTCCGTCAGACACACAAAACTACCTTGAATTCCTGCTAAAAGCATGCTGCTTTCTTCATATCTGGGTCTACTGCTTCAGCCTCAGAAGACAACGTTAAGCGTTAAGACCTGAGCATGAGTGACAGAGTGCCAGGGTGCCAGTTCTGTGGAGGAGGCTTGGCCACCTCTGCCCATCAGAACTTTGTGGGCAACGCTGGCCAGGCACAGCTACTGCACAGGCAGTGAGTTAACTGCTGCATGTCATTATTCTAGCTACCGTAGACCAGAATTCTGACAGGCAACCACACAAACTTGCCAAAAACTAAATCCACTTTCCATACAAATTTGTCTCGTTTTTTCCCCAGCAACTTCCTACTTCTCATTTTTTTTTCTGCAGAGGACAGCTGTAATTTCTTATCTGCAGCATTTAAAAGATCGCAAGGAAAACCCGTCAGTAATTTGCTATGGAGAATACAGAAGGACAGACCAAAGTAACTGTGTATTTTGTCTCTCAGAAAAACAATGTAATATTTGGCTGAATTATGACATTTTGTTTTAAAGATGGTCTGCTAGTCTTGAATTATTATTTTTAAAGCAAATCTGAATCAATATAAAAGAAAATAATTGATGAAGTCCAGACATTAACAAATGTTAATATGGAAAAAAATCAAAATCCACCTCCTTTATTATACAAATTTCTCATGAAGATAATATATAACACAAAGATTTATTTTCCACTGAAATTATTGCTTATATTAAAAACAAGATTTTGTATTAAATTAATTTCTTAGTTTATCAAACCTCATGGCAACCATACCAATATAAACATATATGCACATACAATACATACTGATCCTTAAAATGAATGATTTCTAAAGCTCCACACAACTGTGCCTGCAACATCTGCTTTTGAGTAACAGATGCTATATATTTTTAAGGTCACAGGACAGAAAAAAAAAAAAACCAAAAAAAAAAAGGGCCTTTATCCTGTGATTGTTTCCAATATTAAATACAACATGCTGCTAACATTTAGATTCACAGACTGTACCTTAAAGCTAAACATACATTTTCAACTTTAAGACAAACAGGATGGCAAACTTCTCAGTAAATACAAAAAAGTGGTTTTGTTTGTGAACAGAACTGTACAAGTTAAACCAAAACCAAATAAAGCAAGTATCTATTAATGACCTCAGTGTGCAGGGTAAGGGATGAAACATTTTTAAATAAACTACCTTATTCCCAAGTTTCCTGTTCTTAATCCCAAAACAAATCTTTAAAGCTTAAAAGGTATTTGTCTACAGAGTTGTAAGAAATAGGAATGGAAGGACTCCTGAGAAATCACCTGGTTCATCCAAGCGATGCCTCTAAAGCTCTCCTCACAGATGTTTAGCCTGTTTTTAACAGTGGCCAATAATTTACTATCCGGACTGAGTAACACAGCACTCCTTGCCAGCGGAAAATGATCCATACAACTTCCACAAAACCTAAACTCCCAGGTAATTCTGCAGAATACTTTGAGGAAACAGAGTGCATTCCTGCTACTCCACGCAGAGCAGTCTGAAAGTGGTGCTGCTGCACAGGCATCTTCTTAGAAAAAACAATCAACACTGGGCCAAGAAAACTGATCTAGCAGTAACATTTTGGTATGGTACTTGAAAACCTAGAATATGTATGTCAAATGGAGATGGCTCAGACAACACATGTACTTTATCACCTGAACTCTCTTTGCTGCTATTTGAGTTCAGGATTTTTTTCTTTTGGAAAATATGTAAACCATTTTGTTGATTTCACTTTTGTAGGTACTTTTGTAAATTTGGAAAGTGGTACATTTTTCTTAAATCTTGTAGATTGTGTTATCTGGATCTTAACTTCCCTTTCTTTTTTTTCTTTTTCAGCATGTCATAATGTTGCTGCCATTACCTCTTGTCCTATCACAGGGCACCACTGAAAAGAGAGTGGCCCCTTCTACTTGACACCCACCTTTCAGGTATTTGTAAATATTAATAAGATTCCCTCTCAGGCTTCTCTTTTCCAGCCTAAACAGCCCCAGGGCTCTCAGCCTTTCCTCGTAAGAGAGATGTTCCTGTCCCTTCATCATCTTTGTAGCTCTGTTGGACTCTCTCTAGTATTCCCCTGTCCCTCTTGAACTGGTGAGACCAGAACCGAACACAATACTCCAGATGGGGTCTCACTAGTTCAGAGCAGAGTGGGAGGAGAACCTCCCTCAACCTGCTGGATGCACTTTTCTTTATGCACCCCAAGATACCAATGGCCTTCCTGGCCACAAGGGCACACTGCTGTCCCACAGATAACTTATTGTCCACCAGAATGCCACGGTCCCAATTACCAGAAACTTGGAAGAATTTGAGGACAGATGTAGTTAAGGAGTAAGGCCAGAGCTGGAACACCTATAAATCTCTACAGAGAAAGACTGTGCTTCATGCACACAGTGCCTATTCTCAAACTGCTTGACTTACTGGATGACCTAGGGAACAGAAGACAGATAATCCCGTTTTTCAAAAAATGAGTCCCTGTACTGGACCTGGCTGGGATGGTATTAACTTTTCCCACAGCAGCCTGTCTCGTACTGCAGTTTGGATTTGTGGCTAAAACACTACTGATAAGAGAACAATATTGTGGCTGTTGCTGAACGGTGCTTGTACAAAATCAAGACTTTCTCTTTTCCCCAGCCAGCCAGCTAGGGGTAGGCAAGAAGCTGGGAGCGGCTATAGCTGGGACAGATGCCCTGGATCAGCCAAAGGGCTATTTCATGCCATGTAACATCATTTACTATAAGAACACCCAAAACCAGTCTATTAGAAGCACCATTCTAAGCAATGTCCTATTCAAGGTAAGAAGGAGAACACTAAATATATCCCAAACAAGTATCATGAATTTCAAGTATTGTATCATAGTCAAAATAAAGAAGACAAAATGATGGAGATATTCTAGAACAGGCAAAAATACCTTTGATGATACAGATGACATTGTGAGCAAACTTTTTTTTCTTCTTTTATTTTTTTTGATCACACAGGAAGATAGGCACAGGATGAGCCTACTGCTTACATCACAGCACATTACATCTGAATGCTGGTGAGAAGCTAGGGATGAAAACAGCCATTTGGAGTGCATCTTAATGTTGCACTGACACATAGTTTTGTGTAATGTCATGGTAAAACCACGTACACGATAAATTTTGATGAATGGAGGTGCAAAGATTTTTGTTTTATTTGTTTTAAAGAAACACGGTATGATGCCTCAGTGAAACAACTGTCAGTGCAGGAATTACATACACTTCCCTAATCTAACTGACTTTGAAAACCTCATGCTTTACATTCTCAGTATGCACAAGACAAAGGTTTAATTCAAGTACTGTAGGAGAAAATGGAACGTCACGTCCATTCCAGTGTGTTCTGGTCCAGTCACTGTACCTTAAAACCCTATTCCAACTTTTACATGGACCAAGCAGGCTACCTGAAGCAATACAGCCACACTGCACAATGATCCATGTCAGCTATGCCTCCCACAGAGTTTTAAACACTGTATTTCTAAGGTGGAATATAGAATGCAGGAGAAGACATGCTCCTCTACAGTTTTTTTTTTTCAATACCAGCTAAGAAAAGTGAAGAAAAGGCTGACGTACAGCTCTGCCCTCTGTATACACTACACATCACATAATCCCTCAGAGAGCCGAGAGAATTACTTCCATGGTGACAAAAACTGGAGAAAAACAAAACGAAAAATATCCCATTAAGCCTGGTCTCCTGCACATTAGGGCCACCACTTGCTTACACATTTTCTTCAAAATGCACTATCTATACACATATTCACACTGAAGGCTGCTTGCAGGCCAGTGATAAAAGACAAATTACTTAGCAGGATATGCAAGAATGCATCCCTGTCCTTCTCTTTGTTTCTAGGGCTTTTTCAGCTATAAGCAGCATCAGGCTTCCTGCTTAGGTCATCTGAACTCTAGGCTTCTGAGAAGGCACAACAGGAAAACGGATTGTCAATGTATATACCAGTATCACATACTCAAAAAATGCTCGGGTAAATAACACACCTTTCACTTACAGCTACCTGTATGTATGGAAATTCACAGTGTGGAAAACTTGAAGCCATGTTACAGAAACCCGCACACTCTTAGGTAAAGACTGAAAAACAGCCTTTCCAAAGACATAATGCACTGAGAAGTCTCAGCAATAGTGCAATCGAGGTAAACTGCAAACGGATCTCTGGGGCAGGCTGGCACATTTCAATCTCTTAATCTAAGCTATTAGACGAGCTACTGACATTTTTTGATCTTTACTTGAAAGTGCCTTGAACAAAACAGGATAGTCTTTCCAAAAGCCACCTCTTAACCTTCTTCAGATTTCCACTTAACAAGAGGTCTGTCACATGGAAACAGCTCGTCCCTTTTGAGCACTCAGTAGCAGAAAACCAAAAGGGCCCTAATTGAAAGATATTGATCTGTTTTTCAGAAAAATAAAGTTCAAATACCCAGATTAAATGAAGTAGCATCAACTGCAGACTGCAGGAAAGAAAACAAATTCCACATACAATTTCTCATCAAACAGAATTCTGAAAATGTTTATTAATATTTATGGTAAGTCTTAAAGCTAAACTTGGTTCTTAAAGTACTGTTAATACAATCTGCTTCAAGAACTCAAACTTTCTTTGTTCTGCAAAAGTAAGTATACTTTGCAGCAATGTGAGTAACCCTCAAACCTGGAGAAAAGCTGTATTTTGCATACACTAGCTATTAAACAATTGCTTTTACCTTTTAATCTGCATATAAACTGCTATGCAGAGCTAAAGATATTCCAAGTGCCCCAGAACGCGGATGGTAACAGTGCTTAGCAAAAGCTTCTTGATGCCGAAACTACTCAATGCCAAGACCACGCTGTTCTGAGCTCGATGCTCTGAGCAGTGCCAGGACAGTACGAGCAGCAGATGAATACTCAACCCTGCCTGCCAAAACCACGTCAGGGAGCAGCCTCATGCCAGCAGAACCACAGGAGTATGCTAATTATGAGCTCAGAGATGCCACAACAACAGCAGAAGAGAGAGAACGTGTTTTTTCTTGGTGTTAGCCAAAGAGAGAGCCATCAAGAAGCCATTCCTGTGCTTCAAGAGACTGGTTTGAACAGACAAGATCTTTCACAGCAACCGTGTGGATCCCGGAGACTCCAGTTCCACTGGCACAGTCGACAAAAGACAAAGAGGAAAAGGGATGAAAAGGGAAGACAAACAAAGAGGAAAAGGGCTATCTCACTGGAAACATCTTTCTGAGGGTAAACCCATGAGTCAGTTTGGCCCAACAGCCACAAGGACATGTCCTGACTCCAGGTGGAAAGAAACCTGCATAGTTCCCACAACAACGATAGTCTGAAGTGTGATTCCTCACTCATCTGTATGGTACCACTTGGAAGCCTGGCAAAGATAACAGTGCTCAAATACATGGAATGCTTCAAGAATTTAAGAAGAAAAATCTTAATTGCAAGCTTATCTGATGCTTAATTGTCCCAAATACTGGAAAGCCTTCATTTGACTGTGCTAGAGTAACAGAGGGAAACTAAATATATTACATGCATGGTTTAAGAACATTATTATTAACATAGACACATATTAAAAACATGTCCATAAATACTTGTGTGGATAGCAGAATTTGCACAAGTAAACAACATTCTTTTAACTGGTGTCTCAGACATCAGCTAGTGTTCCGTTTCTTCAGTGAGTATTTAACAGTCTCAAGGTAATAATTTAAGTCACTCAAGTTGTAGCATTTTTAATCTAAAGAAAACTTCTCCCTAACAATAAAAAGAAAACTCTGCCTTTCAGCATGCAGAGGTGGCATACTGTTGCCAGACCCTTTCACCTCCTCAATGCATGCTATGTAGAGAAGAGAACATTACTTACTGGTTCAATTCTCTCTCAGTGGTAAGATCATAAATGGAAGGGCTCAGAGAGTGGAAGAGAGAGAGGGGAAAGCAGTGAAAGACATGCATATCTACAACTGGTATCCTGAAGAATGTTTTGAGTGAGACTGCTGGAGGACCTCAGAGTCCTCTGTGCAAACAGTAACTGTAAAACCAGCCTAGTAAAGCCACATACTTTAGAGATAGCATAATGTTTGGTGAAAACATGGATGGAGCTTTTGGTAGCTTCAGAGGATAGACAGACACTAAATCCATGGGTTTGAATCCTGTCAGATTGGATTACTGAGAAGGGGGGAGGGGAAACAGTGGGAGATGTCTGTCAGAGGTAGACAGGGATAGAAAACAGGGATTTAGACATTCGTGGTTTGGTATGAAAGCACACAGAGTGACAGGCACAGAAACTGAAATTCAGCAGTTCCATGAACATGGAAGTACATGAACAAGATTCCTATTAACAAAGAGAACTATATTTCACTCCATTTTATTAAAAATACACAAAAAAATCACAATAAAAAAAATGTTATCAATTGATATTAAATATTGATAGTGTCCTTAAAGACACAAATATTTGTATATACACATTTTTGTGTAGGTACCTGTTACTTTATTCTGCAAATACATATAAAACATAGCTGCAGAGGTACTCAAGAACTTGATATAGGGAACTCCGTACTCTTTCACTCAATTGCTCTAAACCCAGTGACTGCTTTTTACATCAGTCACTACAAAAAAGCACTTGCTGTTTTGTAATAATAATAGTTATTGACTAAGTCATTATGATTAAAAATAAGCACATTCAAAAGCATAGGTAGTATTTGATTCTTTGTCTGCTTTGAATTCTTCAGCGAGTCTCTGAAATCATTCTTCACGTCACTAGAAGGTTTGCATGTATGTTGAATTCTTTTAACCCAGACAGTAAAATCCCTACTGTAGAGAATTATTCACAAACTATTCTAAGTGAAGCTGAAACAGCAGTGATCTTCTGTTGATTCCCACAGCAGTGACCCTTATTTGCACTGGTTAACAATTTATCCAGTTTGTCTGGTCAAAAGAATCCCCAGCAACTAATGCTGAAGCAGGAGATGAGGTATGGTTCATTATCAATTTGCAAGGCAAAGACTGTGTTAAACAACCACTTAGACAAGAATGCTTAAGCAACGACTAAGATGAGCTTCATATTGTGGAGTTCCAGATGTTATGATCAAAATTAATGTATCTTTTTATGCATGTAAAGCCCACGGTAAAGGCACCTCAAAAAAATGGCAGGATAGCAAGCCCCAAAAAAACTCTGTACAAACACCTCCTTCCACCCAGGAAAACACATTCTCAGAAATATGAAGACTGGTGTGAATTGCTTTTGAGGAATAATCCTCAAAACTACTGGCAAAGGGAATATACCAAGCCTAATTATAACAACACTGTAAAGAGACACTGGATGATCCTTTTGCTTTTCAACCTGCTCCTTTTGAGACTGCTTTCATTCCCCAGAGTTTTCAAAGTTTCTTTGATTATCAGAAATAATCTGAAAACACCATGACTGCTTTCAGGAATATACACAATACAGTACTATACCTTAAGAGTTACACTGTTCTATGTAAAGTAAAAGATTTTTCCTGAGCTTGCACCATGTACTAATTCATAAGACCTGGCAGAATAACTACAATCAACACTCATGTTTTTTTAAAAACATTTATCATTTGCAGGTATGATACTAGAGGTACTCCTTACGGTATGCTTCTTCGTGGATTAAACATCACTATTACACTGCAAAACTCGTTCAGCAGAGAATTTTTACAAATGTAAGTGAAGAAGCTACTATTTTCCTAGAAAAAATAGCCTAGAAGTGGTCACTTTTTAATCAAGAGTTAAGTCAGCAGGTAAACAAACAAAACACCTGAGTATACGAAAAAGCATCAAGAGCAGAAGACAGTTCTAGGCATGAGAGAAGAAAAGCAGTCTTCTGACAAGCATGCAGAACATTTGTGTAGCAACATTAACACTGGAGATGAAAAATGACTGTAAACTGAACAAACACAAAAACAAACACATCTTTGTGGAATGTTAATTTGGAATTCAAATTTGTGGATCTGTTTTTTGTTTTAAAGCTTCAGAATTAAGGTTATATTATTTCAACTCAGACTACAGTGAAACATGTTCTCCTACTGTATCTTGTCAACCTACTTCTCAATAAACATGTTTTACACCCCTTGCTTACTCTGAGCATTTAGAATAAAAATGATTCTCCTTTTAAATATAACTTCAGTCATCCTATTCATGTGAAAAAAGCAGAGGATTAGGATGTTCAATTTATTCACACACAGACATCTCTGGACATATAAGAAAGAACTATAGCTATAACATTTACAACAGCATTTTCTTTTAGGTACAAAAAATTCACATGGACAAATGCAAAGCAATCCCCTCTAAGCCCATATTCTTTACAATTTTTCAGTGTTGCTTCCAAATGATTTACTAATCTATTTCATAACTACTATTTTTCATGCGTTTGGATGTTTCTAAATAATAAACACTGATATACTTCATTGAAATGAGGAACAGTAACATTGATAAAAAAATACTAATACTGATTATATACTTTACACAATGAATATTCACTGTAAGACCCAAGTACAATACAACAATCAGGTCAGGGTTCAAGATTTTCTGGACAGATGGTTAACTTAAAACACACTGACCCCCTATCAGACTGGATTAGTGCCAAGAGCACTCAGCCTTTCCTATGGAAAGTGGGTCAGATTAGGTTTTAATCAAGTGCTTTGATTTGATGCATCATGATTTCCAAACAACTTATTAAAATGTGCTAGATTAAGATATTTGTATATTGTTATATAGAAAATGGGATTCCTTTTTGGACATCACACTTACCTTCACATTTCTCTAGGATCTGCACAGTTTCACCTAGTTCCAGGACCAAGCCTTGCGGTACGGCTCCTCGGAAGCTGCATATCACTAGAGGGTGGAGAAAGAGAGAGAGACATATGAGGGTTGAATCTTTGTGTGAATTTTTCTTCTAGGCATAGCACTTCAGCTCACTCCTTATATAAAAATAGCTATTACATAGCTGCCCAGAAAACCTGTCAGCCAGCTTTCCCTCATCAGATATCTTTATTTTGGCCCTTCTCAAAAATTAAGCTCAGCAGCAACATAAAAGCTGTACTTTTAAAAAGATTTTTTAATTAAGCAAGGCTTGTAATCACTTTAATCACCAATCCCTGATTCATATTGCATACAAAGATTTCCTCGTCTCACAATTCTTACTCTACGACACAACTCATCAATAGAACAGGCAGTCCTAACTGCAAAGATTTTAACAGGAAGCCAATGGAAGGAATTACTTTCCTCCAAGTTGAAATTATTTCAAGTACCATCTGTGCAACAAATACTCTGCAAAAATCCTGTATTTCCATATGTAACTATATTTAAGTAGACATATAAAAAAATACATAAGAATCTGTACTTTTCATAAGCACTAACAGGGCATTTATCTTAATTTTTTTTCTAGGTATCTTCAGTTATCATTAACCAGGGGAAATAAGAACCCTTCTTTGTGTTTCAGAAAATATGAATAAAAAAATTACTATATAAACCTCAATGTAAAAAAATATTTTTTTTTAATTGTCATAGTGTATAATCATATATCCTTTAACCAAATTTATCAAAATACAATAGGGACATGGACATGGGTAGTTCCCCAAAACATGATGTTATCAAAACAAAGCAAATAAGGTCTACCCTCTCCCCAGTCCCGTAATGCCCGTTCATTTAAGAACTCACTCAGGCACAAAGTTAATTAATTCAATCATTCAAGTACCTTGTTCTAAGCAAATACATGCTCAGCCACAGAGTACACCTTGCACGTCAACTACACACACACACTGGAGCACTAGAATTCCAGGAGTTGAAATAGTGACCTCCAGTGGGCATCATCCTTTTTCCCAGTTTAAGGGAACACTCCCCTTTAAAAGCAAACATTCATGCTGTGGCCGAGATGTTCCCATGTGATGGAGCTGCATTTCATCTCCTCCCCGAGTATCTTTCTGTGTCAAAGCAACTGAATCTCTTATGAGCAGAAGTCACCACTAGTTAACAAGGTTTTAAATTCTTGTTTACATGAGAGGCAGGAGAAACATAACAACTGGCTCCAGACTGGAGTAACGCAGACAACATAATCCAAGAAAAACACCAGGCTTGCCAGCATTCTGGATTCGTTCTTCACCCACAAAGAAATCATAAATACAGATTTTAACCGAAGAAAAACTACTTAATGCTTCTCCCAAAGTGCAGGAACACTAACAGTTGCTGAATGCTTAACTGGTAGGCCACAACCAAACCTCTAATGGCTTCTCCTTCTCCCTCCAGTATTTTAGATAGCAGTATCCTTTAAATACAGAAAACGTTTTGGTTTTTTCTTCTAATAGGCAATACATACAATTTTACCAAAACCAAGAAGGTATAAGCATCTTGTGTTTTGCAAAATATAGTCCTATATTAAAATAATATGCCTTATTCATTCAGGCCAACAAAAAATAATAAAAAATCCAAGTACGTCTCAAAAACAGAGGAATTCAAAAATCCTGGCTGAAAAGCTACTATTGAAAACATCACAAAAATGGAGAATTAGTAATATAGTAACAAGATAATTCATGAGAGCAATTCTAGATACATAATTATTATAAAATATATATCTACATGTTATATATACTAGTATATATAACATTAAATCCAATTTTCAAGGCATGTCCCACTTCTCTGACTGTGCCAAGATCATCATGACACAGAGACAGCAGCCATGGGACAGATGAGTATTAGTGGTTGTAGACAAAGAGTAGTTTGAACTGCAGAAAGATTAATGACTGACAGGTCTTACTCAGTAACTGAGTCCAACAAGTAACAGTCTGGAAAACACTAGTGCCTGGTAACAGTGCATTAGAAGGTTTGGATTAGCGAACAACAGCTAGCTTCCTATGACAATTATTTACTGTAAGAAAACTACTGAATAAAGGCCACAAGTAGGAAAGAAACTAGATTTGATGCAACTACCAGTTCTTTGGCCAACAGATACTTGCCTATCATGTAAAAGTGAGCTTGGAATGAAAGCTTAAAGAAAGGTACCAGGAAAAGAGGGTACTGGTTTTTTTCAATTGCTGACATAATATATTTAAAAATATGGCCTAGAATAATGACTTGAATATATTTAGGCTTACAAGAAGGGATTCTACTAGTCACACAAAGAAAATCTGATATAAGGACTCTACTGTATCAATGTGTAATCATCTCTTTACAATTCAGAGTACTTTATTAATAAGATAGCCAAGCTCTTTTCTTAGGACTATTCCTTGAGTCAAAAAAGAATAAATAACCAAAAATCACAGAAAATAAATTAACTGATCCCATTAGCTGTGGATACTATCTGGATGATCATTCGCAGAAAATAAGTTGTCATACAAAAATAACATCCACCTCATTTTTCTCATTCTTCATACAGCAGTATGAAACAATTTTCATAATCAATAGGGTATGTGAACAGCAATATGGATGTTTTCAAAAGAGCAGAAGCCAAATCTCAAGAGTAGTTGACTTTCCAGCCACACTAAATGAAAGTCAGGAAAAACTGAAGAACTCAAATAGACTGACCCAAAACACCAAACCATATCTTGTTAAAACCACGTAACAAGAACATAATTAAACATCTCTGGAATAAAAAAAGGAATGTTAAAAATAGCTACTGATTATGACAGAATCCCAGAAATTTGAGACTGTTTTATAGCCTGATATAGATGATTCCCAAAGGTTACTTCCAAAGATACAGATGTTACTCATTTGTTAAGTTAAAGATGTATTACACAACACGATCTTATTTATTAAATCACTTTTAGGTACACAGTTCTTCTTAGCAGCATTATTTGAAAAATATGAACACAAACGATATGGGAAATATGTAATAATTTAATCATCCCGGAGAAAATAATTTACAGAGAGGACTCCAATAACTGACTTGTGTCCTTCCGACAGAGAAATTCTTTATAGCACATGATCATCTACAAATTGTCTGTCAAACAACTCTCGGTCATTTCTTGCAAGAGTCATCCCCTTAGTCACCAGACTACTGAAGTAACGCATCATCAAAACCATCAAAACAGGCACACTGCAAAGCTTCTACCTACCAGTTAACGGATCTGAAAAATCCCTCCTGGATTCCAGGATGGACTACCAAACTACCCAACATCTACTTGCGGAATCAAACCCTCTTGTCATCGTTCAGGTTTATATGGAAGTCATAGTTCCCATTCATGAAACAGAATTTCAGCCAGGGGTTAAACTCAATGTTTCACCAAGCAGGAATGCTTTGAAATAGCACCACACCCCACTTTCAGGAATTATCTCCATGTCAGGGGTTCCTTAACAATGGCATTTGAACTGTATCAAAGTGGGCCATGACAAAAGAACACCCCCCCCCCCCCCCCCCCGTACCTCTCTAATTTAATGAGAAAGGCACAAACTAGTTCACAGAAGCTGTTATCTCAAGCTATAGCAGAAAATATGAAGGAATTGGGAGGTATAGCATTTAAGAAAGATGGCAGTGGAGTAATGATTTGGAAGCCCAAAGTTCAAGGAGAGGACAGATTCAGAAGTGTTTTCCTTGCCTATGGACATGCCCTGACACAGTATAAGCAGCTGCACTGTAAGTCACCAGCAGTAAGATACTGCTTCAAATGAACATGACATCTTAAAGAACAGTCAATGCATCTTTGCATAGCTTACTGATTTCTCATGTCTTAGATATCTAAAGGAGCCGCTCGCTAGATGGACAAAGGAGATCCAGTTGATATAATCCAGTCTGTTTTTTAAAAAAAATCTATTCTGAAGCAACCCGACAAAAGCTCTTGCAAACACCGGGCTTGGCTGTGTTAAAGCAGGAAGGCATTTGCACAGTAAGTAATGAGAAAAGAGATAAGAAACAGAAGTAATGGCCAGTTTTCTTAGTAAAGAGATTGACCAGCAATCTCTAAAGGGATCTCCATTGGAGCCTTTTCTGTTTAAAGCATTTCTAAATGATCCAGAAAAGCTGATCATTTAGAGAAGTCACAAAGTTTGTGAAGCCACGCAAGCTATTCAGGGTAATAAACAGCTGTAGATGGACCTAAGTACATGAGTAGAACTGTCAGATGTGCACCATTTAGCTCATCTACACAGTGTTTCATAAGGAACGAACAACCTTCATCTCACACACAAACCCATCATCTCTCCTCTTGCTATTAACCACAATGAAAGAAACCCTGCAGTGTTACTCAGAGTTCTCCCCCAGTTCTGTTGGTACAACCTCTGACAGTTAGGCCTCGTCTCTGGCTTTGCTATAACATCTGGCTATAAAACCTTTGCCTCATCCCAGCAATCACAGTAACTGGGCCAGGTCATAAAACTTAAGAACTGCCAGGTTGTGAAACTTCCAACCTGGGCTGTGTCTTGGCCAGATAAGCAAAATGCTCATCCCACCGCCCCTGCTCAGTGCCAGGTAAATGGTAAGCACGCTAATTGGCCTGCATTCCTGTTTCATGGCAAGCCGGGAAGTTTTCCCACAGCCAGGTTTCCCCCTTCCCCTTTGTCAAAAATATATCTGTCCAAAAGGATGGGAACAGCGTAAGAAAACGTGGAAGGAAGCGAGAGAAGAGATACCAAGGACTGCATAAGAGCTTTTGTATGATTGATTAATTACGAACCAAGACAGGACTCTCCTACTAGTAAGACTTACTACTGAAAGGGGTGGAGACAGTATAACTGGTAATAAATTGCACAGAGAAGGTGAACAAGGAACAACTGCTAATCATCCCTTCCAGTACAAAAAGCAGAGCAGCATCAAATGAAACAGCAGAGAAGAGTTCAAGGCTTTATTAAATAAAGTACTTTTCCACACTGCATAAACTGTGAAACTCTTCACGAGATGCCATGGGTGAGAAAATAGAATAAATTAAATAATAAATAATAATTAATTAATTGAAAAAAAAATCACTCCAGTTCGAAAGCAAATAGGGCAAATTAACAGATGTGTACTACCTTAGGCTCAGCAAGTTCCTGACCCAGAAAGCACTTAAGTCTTGAGAAAGCATCACATATGCTTATCTTGCTGTGCTACCATACTGTAAGCACCTGCTACGGGTCACAGTCAAGGGTAGAACACTGAATGAGCTGGGTATGGGGCTGGATCATTACAGGCCCTCTCACACTGTTATTAAGGAATCACAGCCTGATCTTTTGTTGTCCCTTGCTATCTATTTTGATTTGTGACCTCATCTAAACACTATTATGGGGGTGGGGGGAGAGAACACAATTCACAGTTAGAGAAATGCTGAATTGGATTTCACATGTGTCATTATTGCTTTCTGTTGCTCACCTAAGTAACAGAGCTGTTTCTACTTTTGCTGTGGTATAATTTAAAGTCTATCTCCCTTATGCAATTCCTTCTAATTCTATTTCCTTTGTCCCAACTACCCCATCCAGTCTCATTTGGGTCACAATGCTTCCATAGATCATTTTCCTTCTCAAATGAATTATGCCAATTACATGATAAACACAGTAATTGAAATGTGACATTTTTTACACTAACAGTGGTAAAACCCAAAACAAGACCAGGAAAACACCAGAATATTGTCCAACTCACTACAACCACATAAAGATCATGCAGCATCTAGCTGCTAATTCCCCCTAAACACCATTTTTTCTTGACATATACGTAAGAATACTTTGCAGCATAATGAACTGACAGATATATGCCTTCTCATATACTTTCTAATTTTTTCAGCCTATTTCTACACAAAGTCTAAAAAACCATCTTGATATTGCATAATGTTCTATTTACAATATGAAATATATTAGCTGAGCCCACAAGTTTATTTTCATAAAGAAGAGTCCTTTTCCTGCACTTTCCCTCCCCACCTTCCAACATGTGCCAATGAAAACTGGACATATTTATTTAAATGAGGGCTGAGAAACAAAATCAGTTCAAGAGGTTTCCTTGTTTACATTGTGCCCTTTTCCTTCTCCAAATCTAAATTTTGTCTCTAATCACCAAGTTGGGCCTTTGAAAATTATTATTTCTCACATTTCCTCTTCCACAACAGAAATCATTGCTGCTAGAACAGACCAAATATGCTAAAGCACAGCTTTGTTTTTCTTTATCCCAAGATGTTGATGACACAAGGATTTAATAAACTTAATGGATTAACTCTGAAGAAAAAACCCACAACATTTGACATTATCAGCCATGAACACGCCTTTTTTTGTGTTAGTTTCACTGTGTCTTTTTTAGTTGCATAATGTGACAAAAGAAATGTGACAAAAGGAGTTCTTAAACTGTTTCCACTGTAGCAATCATGATTTTGTGAACTTTCAACATATCTCTATTTACTCATGGCTTCAAAAGTCGAATCTTCTTGGCCTTCGTGACAACTTTTTCCAGTTGTCAACTCAGTATCTGTCTTAGTAAAATTCTGCTAAATTGCAGTATTTTCAGATTACACCAGCAGAACAAGTGTTTCAGGTTGAAGTGTGCCATTTAATTTCTGTAACTGCTTTGTGCTACACTCGACTTGCAGTTATTCAGGTTATGCATTGATCATGCCCTACGTGTATCTCTGACCAAGCTAATTTCAGAAGGAATGGACAGGATGGTGCACAGAAGCACAGCTACACTTGGGCTGCTCTACACCCAAGTTATGTAGCTCCATACCCTACCAAGTTACAGTCACACTGTGCAAACACTGAATTGTGAAGTTTTCTGACGGTGTAATTTACACTTTATAATACATAACCATGGTGTAATTCATGCTTTATAATACATAACCATATTTTAAACTCACACCTCTATCACACCAGCTAAGAATTTGCTGATCATATTCACTTTGGGTAAAAACAAACTCCTAAATTTCACAGTCCCTATAAAGAATTTCATATTCAATTACTAGCTATCACTATTAGTAGTTTACATGGAATATAAGTCAATCCCTGAGCCTAAAATTGATTTTGATTAATCTTTAGGAAAAGAATGTATAAATTAATGTTATGATGAAGATATATCTTTCTTTAAAATGCCTTTTCATGTTAATGCATCTATTAAAAGTCTTTAGTATCAAACAGTATAAGCTAGTTTTAACATCTGTATAAGGTGAACTTTATTTTCTTCCTTTTAACACCATGGAACATAACTCAGGAGTCACTGTATTAAGTGAGACCAAAGATGGCTCTACAGTCAACACCTTAGCCCTAACAGAGGCTAAAACAAGGAGGTGAAGGAAAGGTATTATAATAGAGCAAAGAGGTAGCCTTCCCAAACTTCAGACATCTGTGGACTGGGACTTCCTAAAGTAGAAGTTTTTATTAACATTAGTTTTATATATGTATTTAATAGCGCTTTCTATACTTTTTCTTCTACAAAGCCATCCAAATGTTTTTGAACCACATCAATTTTTAACATCCACATCACCCCAGAACTCCATGCTTCACTCATGCATCATACAGACAGTGTTTTCAGTTGTTCAGATCCTGCATCACCAACACCCTCTGAGAACTGTATTAAAATAAAACCAGTGAACAATCAACTTCTATCCTTTCACTCCACAGTATTTATGGTTTTAGAATCTTCCAAACTACCTTTTCTTCAGTAATTTCTTTTCCAAGAAGGGTGACATGTTAATTCTTTGTATTTACACACAGAAGACAGAGAAAGTCTCTAAGGCACAGCAATATGACTGCACAAGAAAGAAATCCTACCCTGACACAAGTTCCCACACAGAGGAAAAGGCAGCTAAGAGTCAAGACTTAGCTTTACCTTTTTTTGAGGCAATTGTGTTGCGCAATCACGCCTACAGGCGGCAAAGAACTAATGCTGCCCAATCCACCATGTCTAGCCTGAGCCTCTCTCAGAACTACAAACCTTTTTCTAGCAAAAAGGAGTAGTTCTTGCTAATAGAAAATTGTGGGTTTAATAATTAAAAACAAAAAGGTTACGAAGGAAAAAAAATTCAAGTGTTTATAACAAAATTAAAGGCTGCTATGATTAAATTTTTGTGGAACTGCTTGATTAAAGCTGGCAGCTTCATAAATTGCACGGTTAGACTCTGATGATGTTTGACAAGGGAGCAGAACCACAAGGAAATTAAAATGAAAACATTTTCATTTTATTCCACAAATACCTAGAAGAATGTTTTCACCTTCACGGTATACCTTCCAAGTATTTAAATGATTAATTGCATATGAGGGTTTCAATTATTTGCCAGAAATTAATTTGAGACGTGCAAATTTATTTAGAAGTTCAGGTCACATTCAGCAAGAATGTTTATAAATAAAACAAGTGAACAAAAACCAGGTCTAGTACTTACAAAATATTCTGCTGTTTAAGCAAAATGGACAATATGAAGAATTTAGGTATAAAGGAGAGGACATAACCAATTACACCCTAAAAACCCAACTACCCCAATGAAACACAAGATTTTTTTCAGCAAGGGCCATTTCTTGCAGAGTATACTGGTACATATGACACAGAACAGGGCTCTAATCCGATTGGAATTGCCAGGCACTAATGTAATACACACACACACACACAAAAAAAAGATTATCAAAAGCTGATTAAAAGCCATCCAAACATGACAATCGAAAAGTAGGGATTAAACAAAAGACATGATTTAGAACACGTCTAAAGAATTTTTTGACCTTATTAACAGTCCATATGAACTTTTATGCAAAACCCTGAGGGAAAAAAAAAAAATATATATATACTTCAGAATTGATCCGTTACACTTAAGGTTTTGTAAATTACTAAAATTAAACTACATTAAGTGAAGGTATTTCAGGCTGGACGGGAAGCAGTGGCAGTTGCTAGGCAGCATCTGGTCCTGTCAGAGATGCTGCTTTCTTTGTGCAGTACAGAACCTCAGCCAGGAATACTGCCACCAATGGATTATTACAAGGCAGTTTACTGCCATCACATGGCATCTGCAAAGTGCTCAAACTGCTGCCTAGCAACACCGCCTCTTTCTACTGAGTCATACCATCACTAAGAAAATATTCATGTAAAAAAAGAAGCAGATGCCTGAGAAGAAAGGTGATCATTCACTAGCAAAGTGAGTTATTGCTAGCATCCTTTCCCTACCCTCCAAGATAAAAATAGAGATCAGGCTCAAAAATCATGAGCTGTTTTAGTTTTGCACATCCTGGTGGCATGAGGTAGAGCTGAAGAAACAGACCAAAAGCCCACAGCATTGGCTACCTTAGCCATATTAAGGACCTGATTTCAAGCCTCTAGCTTTGCAGGCAACTAGCCTATTCCCCCAGGTATCAGTTCATTCAACTTCCACTTCGGCAGTACAGAAGTCCCTCATCCATACATCATTCCCTCTATGCAGGACGTAAATGCAGTAGTTTCTTTTTCTCCCCTTCAAGCAGAGACAAAAGCTGATTCAGTTTCTGAAACTCTTTTCCCTCTTCCCACTACCTAACTAGTGAAAAGGAGTGAAACACTGACCATACCACACTTTGCTCAGAGGACCGTGAAGCTGTTCTGCACAACTCTGCCTTCCAGACTGCAAATGTGAGCCTGAAATGGCTACACTTCACTGCTGAACACTAGGAGACCAAATGAAAAAAAAGTCACCTCTACAGGCACCCCAGGTCCAATCTGCAACTCTGACAAGCACCTGGCTCTGTCTCCTCCATAGGTCTCTAAGAAGTAGCTAACCGCAAACCAGACTCCTCCTTATCCTCTTCTACCGGTGTTAGCACCCACATCTCCCTCCTCTCTCATTGCGTGCTCCAGCCTCCTCCTAACCATCTCTTAACCTCAGCCCTTAACCTACAGAGCTCTAGGGGCAGCCCCAAGAGGGGTTCCTCAAAGGAGAGAATGATCACTTCTATCAACATCCCAGCTATACAGGAATGAAACCCATATGTGGCTCGCTACAAGGGAGCACCACTGACTGACCTTCACACATGCAAAAATATAGCTGTCATCCCACCCTGGTTCACATCCTATCCCATTGTACACTGCCTACACCCTAAGAGCATTATTCCTCTCATCTAGCTGCTGAACAGGTTCCTAACATGATAAAGTTACCTTGGCATTTAGGGCCAGTTTGCACATTTCCTAGGAGGAGGAAGGGAAGAATAGGACAGATATAGAAAAGTGGATTTATCAGTGCATCAGCTCCTGCATCTTCATCAAAAACTCTTGCATTTTAGCCTATACTGTCTGCCACACAAGAACTTTTAGTGGACACCTGGCAACAGCTGACAAGACTGCTGAGAAATCCTTCAACCCACACAGAAGAACTTTCACCTTTTTAGTAAGCTATTTGCCACTAAAATACACAAAAAAAAAAAAATTTGCCTGACATAACTGAAAATGCCTTTTTTTCACGAGACGTAAAGAATTTTTACCACTTCTACTCTTGACATAAGCAAACATACATTATTTAATGCTATCAATATCATCTGAAACATGGGGAAAATGCTCTTTTACTCTCACTGCATCCTCCACACAGGTTGAAATAATTAACCTATTTTTTTTTCCTTTTTTTTCTTCATTATTAAAAGAAGAATACTGCCTTGTGCCAGCAAACTGAAATGTGGTCACTCCAGAACTGGATAAAAAAAACAAGAGCAGAAATTGCAGTTTAGGGCCCTGATGTGATAAAGCAAGTAAGAGAGAAGCCTATATTCTACCTCCTCTACTCCAGAGACAAAGGAGAAGTTGTTTCTGGAAGACAAATGCTTCAAAAGCAATATTCCTTGGGGTAAAATCCTTGGATCACAGAGATAGCCAAATACTTATCAGAGAAAAAAACCAAACCAAAACAACACAACAACACGGCAGAGCAACTTTGCTCTTAATTCCAGTCAGACCCGCATACTGGGACGGATGAAGCAGAGCAGCAAGTGGGCAGGACAGATAGCTGCAGATGACTGTACGCATGACAGAGAGCTGAGGGAGCACTCGTGACAGCAGCACCGCAAGCTGTTCCCAGCAGAGCCTCAGCTGCATGGTCAGCAGACAGCAGGCCCGAGCACACCAGCTCACAGAACTGGTCTTCCCATGCCCCAGAATAGCTCTTCCCCTACTAACAAGTCGCCAGTCAATATAAAACCTTTAAACAGCAGCACACACACTCAGCTGATTCACCTAGTCACTCTCTTCGTGTGAGGCCAGGTGCAGAGGTAGCACACAGCTCCTTTTTGTACAGTATGTAATAGCAGATGTCAGGGCAGAATTCTCTCTCAAAAACAGATCCTGCTTCACTAAAGGCATTCAAACTGGACTGTTGCTTGTTTGGTTTATCAAAAATGCAGTTGCCAGTCATTCAGCTCATGAGCATTTAAAGAGAGAAAAAACCCACAAAGACACACCACAGACAGATCAAAGTTCAAACCAGTTTTCAATAACCTCCTTTTACAATAATTCTTCTATTTTTGGATTTTTTTAACCCACACTGGCTGACACTCTCTCACTTGCGCCTACGCTCTCTGACCACGTATACAATATAGCCATACATACGTAAACTTAAATAAACGAGGACATGTGTCCAGGTGAAGTGGGCAACCTTAAAGAGATATCTCCATAGGCAATTTTGTCTACAAAGGAACAGATGGGCGAAATAGAAACACAACCTCCTATCCTATACAGTTCCAGACCCAGTTACTGGAAAGACACACATGGCTCCTCCCCACAGGGACTATTTCACACTGTGTGCGATACTCTCCCATGAAAGGTTTCCTGCTACCTTTATATCTCGTTCAAGCAGACTACATACCCCAGCAAGACAAAGGACTGTACGCAACCCGATACCCAAAAAGGCCTGTAAATGTTATATATTGCTTTCAACTGGTTTCTGTTTAACAGTTCTGCATTTTTCCAACATGTATGCAAGGCTTCATTTATCAAGATCAGAAGACTGAAAGGGCAATATTAAATTAACAGCTGGCATAAACAACTCATTCATGTATGTATTTAAAGGTAAGAGAGAAGCCCTTGCTGTTGAAATACACTGAAACAAGAGATTTCTAGAACAGAAAGCAACCTGCCAAAACACACCAAATGACACTCTGGCTAGGCAGCTTACAGACATATTCAAAAATTTAAACATTAATAATTCACCATTTCATCAACTACCTACTGTCAACACTAAAAAAAAAATATTAACGCCTAAGCTTCCTTATGTTGTACCATCTAGCCAAACCTTTATTTTTGTTCCAGAGAGCAACTGCTATCAGCTTACCTCTGAAAGCAGAACGACCTGCTCTTACTCACTCAGCTGGTGCCACTGGTCAGAAGCTTTTCGTAAGGCTTAATATCCAGCAAGACTCAAGAGGAGAAAATGAAGTCAAATGCTGAAGTGGGGCAAGAAGAAAGTCTTACACTTGCAGTAAGTAATCACCTCACAACTACACTGAAAAGCACTCAGTCTGCTCAAACCCATACTTACCAGTGTTCCTAATGCTTTCAGTAAGTTTTGACTAAAGACCCGTTTAAACAAACACTAAATTATGTCTAAAAGGAAGCAATTACACCTAAAAAAACTTAAGGGATGCTTTCAGGATCTCAGTAGAGATCACAAAGTTCATTTTTGACAAGCACAAACCTGAATGAATGTTTGATTTTAATATCAGTCACTTGAGTGAGGTATTTCATCTCTTTGCCTTGAGGTTCAGTAAGTATACAGATCTTGAAAGAGAATAATGAAAAGAGTAAAGTGTAGTGTTATTAAAGCTGATTCATAACTCAAAACCAATCAGTCGAAAGACTGCTGTCAATTGCAACTTATTTTGAACCAAGATCCTACTGTATGCTTCCTTTAGCCTCTTCCTCTGTGATATCACAGCTGAAAAAAGAATACAATAAACTTAATTCACTATACAAATTGACAAAAATTTCTCTGAAGCAGGAAAAAAGATTGCATCAGGCTCTTTAACAGCTGAACAACCTTTCAAAGACCTTCCATTCTTTGGACAGTGTTTCCACATCTGAAAAGATTTCTCAGAAGAACATAGCTATGCGATGTGTATGGCCTCCAATAACACTAGTCACTGGAGGTCATCAGGGATTTACAGCTCTTCTATAGAAGAACTGTGTTGCAAATAACTAACATAAAGTAGAAAAGCTTGTGTATCTACATGTCATTGTGCACATGAACACAAAACTCTTCCTCATTCCCAATTATTGACCTTTTTATGGGCTTTTAAATTCCTCTAAGTATGTGGCAGAGAATTTTCTAGATCACAGGTTTTAGTAATAGCTCTTAGACATTTCCCTGAGATTTATACTGGACTCTTACCTTTTAAGTATATAATTTCTGAAAAGAAAGGCTTTACAAGACAATGAGACTCAAGTCCACCTGAGCTCTATGCCACTGACTGTAAACTAAGAAAGCTACCTTCAGAAGGATTAATAAAAATGACAACTTTTGTCTCCTCCTCCTCCAAACAACTGCAAACCATGACCTGCATAATCATCCTATACTAACACACCAACTTCCTATGCCTTAAATAGTTCACAAGATAAGTAACATTATATTTTCCTCACTAATTTCTCTCTGAAGACTCTCCCTGCCTCTCCTTCAGGCTTGGCAATGAATTTAAACCCAACACATACAAATAAGAAGCATGAAAGAATCACCTAAATTTCCCAAGAACTAGGAGCATCTGAGGCACATACCCTGTTTTTAATTGTAATTGATAACTGATGCATTAAAAAAAAGCAGAGTTAATTGCTCCTTGAATAAAAGTCTAGTTTCCTATCAATTGATATTCCTATTCCCTCCACTTCACCAAGAGCCCTCTGACAAACTGAATGTAGTACCATCAGACTTCTAACTTTCTGGTACCCCCCATCCTGCTCCTGAGCACCCCTGTCTACAAAGCACAGTAACGTTCATACCCGTGCTCACATTGACAGCTTCCCCTTCACATTCTCCAGCAGGCAAACAAACGAGTTCTATTACTGAATCCTGACAGAACCTCATTATCCATTTTTTTTTTTCAGCAAGTCAGTAGCTTCTTCGCTGCACTTCTATCCACAGGAGTACTAGTCACATTCTTTCTTCCCCATCCAGCCACAAATTTTCATCAAGTTTATGGGAAATGTATGTCTGACACTGCCGACTCTCATCATAAAATGTTGTTCATTACTGGATGAGAGGTATTGTTGGGCGAGGACAGAAAGCCTGAACACTTGGAGAATTCCACCCTTAAGAAATCAGTCTAAATATCAAATCCATTCTGCACTACGGTTAAGTAAGCAGCTGAAGTCTTGAAGGTCTCAGCTGGATACATAACATGGCATAATTACAAACAAATGGAGAAAATTGCTATCAAAACCATCAAAGCAACAAAGTTAAAACCCACATTGTAAAACTATCACTTCTTACTCTGAGATCGCACCTACATTCCCATAGAAACCAGGTGATAACCTGCTAAACATACACATCTGATTCCTCGCCTTTGCAAGCAACCTGAAAACACATTTCTCAACTACATCCCATTTGTATTTACAAAGTTTTGGCTAATTTCTACTGTAAACGTCCTTGCAGACAACTGGTATTTAGATGATCTCAAACTAGTAATATCTTACAGGTTAATTCTCATCCAGCTCTGCAGACCAGGTATACACAAGAGTAACAACAATGCCTTTGGTTAGTCTTTTCCAGCAATAAAGGAGCCAAAAAGTATTCGTCTCTTCCCACAAAACAGTACCTTTAATCTCCAAGTTATCTCAGCAACAGCAGAAATACAGATTTACGCTAGACTGAAACTCAAATTGCCCACTCTGTTAAATGACACCTCGGTAAACTTTCCTATTTAGACTGAGAGTCTCCAGTCAGGTGCATCTCGGGACTTGCTCTTCTCCAGAGACATTTCAAGGCATGATTCATTTCTTATTCAGCCAAATAGCACATACACATTTCTTTTATGAGCCCTGACTGACAAATTCTTCAGTCCTAAGGGTAAAAACGGCCCTTGGGTGCAAAATGCTGAACAGAACTAAAAATTATCTAGTTTTCCTGACTAATGAGAAGACCCCTGGTATTTCTACCATCTCCCAAAACAGCCTTGCACAGAAGGTTCAGGAGCACATCCCTCAATACAGCTTTGGTTCCAGCACACATTGCTGAAGAATATCCTTAGTCACCTCCCTTCTGCTGCCAGACAATTACAGTTTCTGGCCATAAGGTAAGAAAAAGAAGATGAAATATAATATACATTCCGTAACACAGAATCCCACTGTAGTGATTGATACGGCTTCCCACACTACCAAAGATGGGCTTTTTTCAAATTTGGGGGAGGGAGGGGTTTGGGATTTTTTTCTATCCCTCTGAAACTTTTCATTTTAAGCCTTCAACAAACGGCTTCAGTGACTCAGAAAAAGCCCAGCTCAAAGCACTCCTTCGTTCAGCAGCTGCCTGCTAAGCAAACAGGTTAAGCACAGAGCAGTACTCCAAGAGACTTGGTAAGGAAAGGTAGATGTTTTATAAGTTTTGCAGTCCCGCTTTTCCACACACAAATATGAACTGGGAAATGTGTAAGCCAAGGTTGAGTGACAGTGGAGACAAATTTTAAAAAAGAAAAAAAGATACTGATCAAAAAGCAGGAGCTGACATAAAGAACTGCAACTAGGACATTATGATGTTCCGTACTTTCCTAGTAGGAACAAGGGAAACCTTAGTTATATATATTTGTGCTTATGGATTTACTTTTCATTGTTACCAAGTAGCGAAAATAAAGACAAAAATTAATTTTAAATAAAACAATTAACAGATTTTAACACCTATTCTTTGAATAAACTAAGAACAGGTGCTGTTTATGCAGGCAAGCTTTCCTTGTCTATGATTTAATATATACATATTTAACACAGTCAGCCATAAAAAGTACAGGATTAACTATATTAGGAAAAAAAAAAGCACACAAAAAAACCCCCAAAACTTTCTTGAGAACCATCTAAATGTGCTTCTTACATGAAAATAAAGCAGCAGAAACTGACAGCCTAAAGAAATATATAATCAGCTCTCACACATTTGCAAAACTGGAATTAAATTTATTCAATTATTTACTGAAGAGTTCTCTCTGCTTAGCTTTTTCTTTTAATTCATTATTATTTAATACTTACTTTAGAAGGTTAATGTAACTAATCAGATCACTTTAATATTTCTTTTCTTAGAGACAGACTGCTTTAAAAATATTAAAGCACTGGAGGGCTAGAGAGCTAGTTATCTTCAATAATCAGTTTAGAAACCTCACTAACCGTTCTCATAACTCGTCATCTTAAGCACCCGTGGAAGAACTGCTCGGCTTTCAACAGCAAATCTGAAGTTTTAAAAGTGTAGTTAGGAGTAAAGGCACTGAATGTTAAGCATTTCTAAATAGAACAGAGGGAATCATTCACAACAGCTACCAGGTAGTAGCTGAGAAATACAACTGAGGAAGAAGTAATGTTAAATGTTAAAAATAACATTTTTAGGGGAGTGGTTAACTTATTTATTTAGAATTATCCTGTGCAATCTTTTAGTATCTTTGTTTCACAAGTATACGATGACTTGTATCAAAATGAGGCAATACAATAGCGTTCCACAACTATAACCATTGAAAAATTATTTTAATTACACCTAGACTGGTAGAGAACTTCAGAACTGCCAAAGAGCCACTGACTTCCAATCAGTAAACTGAACATGTTCTCTTGCATCCAAGAGTCGGTGTGTAAAGAGGTATCAGTAAAGAGGCTCCAGCAAGCATGTGAGAAATGTCTTTGTCTACAGCTCTTTGAAAGCCAATGCAGAACACAAAGCCCTTCTATACCCACATGTTGGGACAGGGAACATGGTGTCTTTCTGAAGGAACAGTTTCTATAAATTATCATCTCTGAGCCAGGTACCTAGAGAAGATGACACCAATTATAATTTACTCTTAACAAAGAGAACAGCATCAGAATTCACTACATTATATGATACTTTCACTTTCCTTGATACAGATGAACAGGTCTGCACAGAGCCTGGATGCCCAGGCATACTTTTCTGTTTCACCAGAAATCTCTTTATGGCATTCCAGTTGCAGAAATAACTGAATTTTTTCCCCACCCAACTTACATCAACAGGGACATAAAGTCTACTGCTTTAGTCCAAATGCACATCAAAAGCTTTAAATGATTTAACAGGAGCATGGAGAAAACACACAGGGGCTGGGTTTTTTTGGTTAGACACTGGTCAAAATAAAACCAAACTGTTAAAGCCCAAGGCATAACCTCATCCCAGCAACACATGCCAAGAAAATTATTTTTGTACATATTATTTGTGAAATCAGGATAACTTACATAAGTAAAAAAGAACTTTTTCTTTTCCTTTTATTTGTTAGTATACCTCCTAACAGTAAAACCTTAGTTCTACACCTTCTATAGACCAGTTTCCCCAAAATGCACAAAAATAACCACTTCAGCAAGGAAAGACAGATCTATGTCTACAAAACTAGCACTCTTCTCCCCACTTACAATAACTAAACTCCAGATATAACCAGCATTTTTCACCTGTTCTACCTGGAGAATTATCCACCAATTTAAATTATAGGAAAAGTAATTAAAGCTACCCGAGAATAAAAAAATACCCCTTGCCTAGAGATCACCAAAATTCTTAAGACTTAGCCATGATCTCACATCTACCTACATGTGCATTGTCTGAAAAATAAACACTGCAGGAATATTTAGACTACAGAATATTCATTGAAGTAACACTTGTTTTCATTCACTACTCTCTTCTAAATGCCTCTTCTAGACTTGTTTACAGCCTGAAACAGAGACCTCCCATCTTTTCCTCCCATACGTCTGCGTAAAAAAAAAAATTAGTTCACCTACTTTTCAATTAAGGCAGCATGCATACTTTCTTATTTGAGAACATGGGCCAAATGAAAACAAACAGAACTCCGAACATCCAACCCTGCAAACAGCGAAGAAAAATGACTACAGAAACAGAACAGAGGAAAACAAACAACACTTGGAAAATAACTATTTTGAAACATCTATTACGATTTTAAAGCAACTTTAACACTAGGACAACAGAGGTGGTCTTTCACCAGCAGTTAAAGTATGAGCAAGTCTGGATACTTTGCATTCACTGGACACCCAGCTAAGATCTAGCAAATACTCCCAGTGACTGACAAACACAACAGCATTGTAAGGAGCTACTTTCTTGTGCTATTTTATGCCACTTGTGTATATTGCCCTACACTTACACATTCTCATCGAACACACTATATGGGATTTTTTTTCTTAAAAATAAAAGTGAATTCCTTACTAGTTCTTCTCATTATGAAAACTGCAATGTACTAAGCAAAACATTTGTTGCAAAAGATTAAAAAGTAACAAAAAGCACTGTTTCATTTTGTTTGTTGAGTATATACTTAAAATATGTTACAAATATCAGCAGCACTAAGGCTTCTAAGTGCTGACAAGTCAACTGTCAAAACCCCACTTTAAGAGTACAGGTTAACAGGTCTTTGTAGCAAGTCTGTATTTTTTAAAATATTTGCAGAAAATTATCATCACCACACTGAGAAATTTTAAAATCAGTATGAAAAATTGATAACTATAAATTTAATGAAGCATTTAGGTAGGTAACCAGAGAAGGCTATCTACTTTTATTATTATACAACTCAGTAGTTACAGAAAAAAAAAAAAATCAAAATAAACAAAAGTGAAGTTAAAGTCTGTGCCTTCCTTCTTTTTTATCGGGCATAACACCTCTGCCCTCATAAGAAATTACTGTACACCAAAATAAACAAAACCACAAAACTGCCAATGATAATCTCTCAAATTAGCACAAACAATTTAGGATGACCATAAAACCTAATTTACCATAAACAACGAAAAATAACACCAGGCTGCACGTACAGAAACACGGGTGGGTTTTGGTGCACGCAATGCACCACAAGCGCCGCAGCCCTCGATTGCGGGCAGCCCCGGAGAGCGGGTGGGTGCGAGGCCGAGGCTCGGGCCGGGCCAGCGGCAGGCTCTCGGCTCTGCCCCTCGCCGGCTGCCGCCCGAGGCCCCGCCAGCCCGAACAGGTGCATCGCCGACGCCCCCTAATGACACCGCACCGCAGCCGTTCCCTTTCCCTCAACTCCATATAAACAAGATCACCACAAACCACAGATTAAAACGGAGAGAAAAAGGAATCGCGCGCTTAAGTAGATTAAGGGCTCAGCGACTCGTTTTCTGACTATTTGTGCAATCATGACCCGAGCGCGGGCCCCGAAAGTCTACTTTTTTTCCCTATCGCCCGTTGCTTCGCCTCAAAAAAACTCGGTGCGATAACCCGTCAAAGCACACGCAGGCACATTCGCGGGGTGCCGGGCACTGCGGGCCAGAAAGGAAGCAGCACGCAGCCCACCGCCGTGCCCACTCTCCCTCAGGAGCGGCCTCCCACAGCCCGCGGAGAGGGGGTGGGGAGCGGGCACCTCCGGCCCTCGCCATCCCTCCGCTCTCTACCTGCCGGGCAGGGGGAGGCGACCATCGCCGCCCCCGTGGACGGGCAGCGGCGGCGGGGGCCGGGGAGCAGCCTGCCCCAAAGCCCGCGGGGCCGGCCGCTGTGGAGGGAGTAGGGGGTGGAAATGTGGCAGGCACCTACCCACGCCGTATTTCTCCTCCTCGGTCGGACTCCACATGCTGCTGCGGCGGCAGCCGGCCACGGCCGCGGATCCCCTGGGCAAAGCGAGGCAGGCAAGCGGGCGCCACGCATGAAGCGGGGGCGGCCGCTCCTTCCCCCCCCTCAGCGGGGGCGCCGCTCCGCGACCGCAGCCTCGGCAGCCCCCGCCTCACGCTCGCTCCGGCCGAGACTGCGCTGAGGGGCCCTTGGCGGCCGGGGGGGGGGGGGGGGGGGGGGGGGGGGGTAGGGAGGTCGCCCCCCGCCCGCCCGCCCGCCCGCGCGCAGCAACAGCCGCCGCTCCCCTCAGCGCCCGGCGGGCTACAGCCGCCGGCCCAGCGTCAATCTCTCTCCTAGCGCGGCCCCGCCGCCTCAGCGGGCTCCCGGCCGGCCCCGCGGAGCTCGGCGGCGCCCACCCGCCTCCTCCTCCTCGCCGCCACCACCGCTCCTGCCGTCGTCGCCACCGCCGAAGGACTCGGGCTGCCGCGCCCCCCCCCCCCCCCCCCCTCCCGGTGGAACCCGGCGCGCGTGCGCAGATCGCGCCAGCTTCCCCCCCCGCCCCCCGCCTTCTCCCCTCCGCGCGGCCGCACGAGGCACGCGCGGGCGCGAGGCGCGGGGGCGGTGGCGCGTGTGACGGGGTGGGGGGCGCGGCCGGGGCCCGGTCCCGCAGCCGCGGTGGCACGGACGGCACCGGTGGCACACACGCACCGACGGCCCCCCGGTGCTGGCGGGCCGGCCTGGCTGCGGGGGAGGCCGGCCCTGCGGGCACAGCCCCGCGGCGCAATGCAGCGCGGAGCGGAGCGGCCCTGCCGCGGGTGCCCGGCCGTGTTGGTAAACAGCGGGGGAGAGGCGGCACAGGCGCACGCAGCCCAGCTGCTGGTCACATCAGCTCTTCGCAGAGGATTCCTCGGCCCCCAGGGCACGCACTCGGACTCCAGCCTACTGCCGGGCAGACGGCTTCGTTTTCAGAAAGAAAAAGAAAAAAAAAAAAAAAGATAAATAAATTCCTTTAAAAAGCAGAGAAAGTGAACCCATCCCACGCAGGGCGGGTGGGAGGTGAGCATAACGGGACACACCCCCCTCTACCCCAGCCTGCAGCAGAGAACAGCGGCTGCTTCCTACTGCACACGTGGAAACCACCAGAGCACAGGACTGGAGCAGAAGTGTTTTTAAAAACACTAGAAAAATCCAAAGAGGCGAGGTGAAGGGAAAAAGAAATTCCTGTCATGTGTTCCCACACCAGTGGGTATATCCTTCTGCATGTACCTGCTGCTCACACAGGTAATGTTCCTACTGGGAACGCTGTTGTCCAAATGGGACATGAAGATTCATAGCTCACCTACTGCTTTTTGGAAAATACATCAAATTATTTCAAACAGTAGAAATTACAGTACGTGTACTTAAACTGTTAAACGAGTTACTCATAAAATCCATTTATTTATGCACTTTTTTTTTTTTTACTTTCCCACCTAAGTATACAGTAGCAGCACTTAAGGTTGGAATTTCAGTAGAAAGGAGAGTCAGGAAATTCTATCAGCACTCTTGCCAGTCACCACCCATACTCAGCAAGATCAAAATTTGTCTAAAACTGGGATTTAATTCTTTTAAATTAATTTCTAAAGCTCCTAAGAAGCTGGCAAAATTTGTACAAGTTGTGCAATGAATGGTAATCCAAAATTTGAAATAGTTTTTAATTTCATCTTTATTTCATCTTTCCTTTCTACTCTTCCCATAAAACCTAAATTTGAATTCCTCAGAGCAAATTAAAAGCTGAAACATGTAATTCAAAACTTTTTCTCTAACTGAAGTTTGGATCACTGCAGATACTCTGCCAGACTAGCAACTTTTCTCCAGTCAGAACCTTCCCCAAAGCTTAAGGAAGAAAACAACAGTTTTTACACAGCACTTTCAGAAACCTTTGTAATTAACCTAATTCATGTAAAGTTTTAGAATTACACCAAACTTTTTATTAATACAACTTCATCTGTACCCAACACTTTTTATAGAATATCTGTTGTATCATTATATAATAAAACAGAATGAAAGTCATCAATTTGCACTACAGAACTTAGGTTGCTGTGGAAACCTTCATTATTTATTTTTTTAACATGTGCAACTAGGGTTTCTCACCACTGAACAGGGACAGCTTTCTGTTTGGGTCTGGGCTGTTGGTTTTTGCTTTCCTGCGTAGAGTGCAAACAGAAAGTGGCCAATAAGTAAGCATATTTGTAAATTACTGATTTAGGAAAAAAACCCTTATTCAATCACACCTTAATTCCTATTCACATTTAGGCTTATATATTTACAATAGCTTCATTACTTTCCTTCCTGAGGCACTCCCACAGCATGCAGAAATAGCTTTTTGAAGGGACAAAACCTGACAAAGTCATTGAGTCACATCTGATAAGAGATGGGCTGCTGCTGGGTTTGAGAAATTGGGGGTTTATTGATATATATATTTATCTCAATAAATACCTCTTCATCTCTTCCTGGTACTTGGAGAGCAGAAAACCTCTGTAGTGCCAAGAATTAGTTAATTCTTCCAGCTCTCAGCCTCTTCATTCTACAGTCTCAGCACTTCATGGATTCTTCTGGCTGCCAAGTTGACCACTAGTGAGACAGATACTTCTCCTGCCTAAGAAAAAGCACAGTGGAATTTTCTTCAAAATACAACCATGTCTGAGTGGACTCTTCCCCTTGAAGAAAACATGGAATGAAGGTGAATTTGGAAAGACAAGTTAAGCACCTTGCAAGGCTAGGTAAACTCTGAGAAGGACACCAAAAACAGTTGACAGAATGGGACCTGCAAGGAACTAGTAGAATACGAGAAATATTTTCTTTAAAGGGAACTATGCCATTTGTACTTGCTGATCATGGACGTACAAATGATACCATTAACAGGCACAGTCATATTGATAATTGATTAGTTTTATTTGAAATACAGTACACCTTATTACATACTCATTCCTAACAGCTCTCTGCACCACTGCTGGTGATACCTAGTTTCCAACAGAGAGAGTCATCACAAGGACATATGACACACTTCAGAAAGAGAAAAAACCCCAAAACATTCAACAACAAATCGGTGTGTTTTAGTGTAGCCAGTGGAATGCAACTTTGCACAACAAAGTTACCAAATCCATTTACACCATTCACCAGTTTAATGAGCCTCCTATCACCTCTACATAAATACTGATTGCTTTAGTAAACATTCTAAGCTGAAGTGTAACATAGAACAAACATCTCATCCTGCAAAGGAGGTAGAGGCACGGTCTCCCAGGCAGCAAGCAGGTATTCAGGATCACCCACGTGCTAAAGAGACAGACCGAAGCCGACAGCCGCGATTATGCAGGGCTGCAAAAACAACTCTGTCTTTTGTCTTTTTTTGTTCTTAACAGAGCTCACTCCCACCAATCTCAATATTCATACTACTCTGTATGGCACGGGAGAAGCACAGTAGTATTGTGCAAGCATAAGCGAGAAATTCTGAGGGTTATATGCCCCAGGGTTTGTGTTGTTTTGTTGTTTGGGGTTTTTTTTCCCCCCCGGAGCTGTCTTTATTTTTCCTTATCAAAAAGGTTGCACATTTAAAAATCACCACCACAAAACTGGAATCCAATACCTACTTCATTAGATTATTTAAATGGTTTTAAGGTTTTGTGAACAAGTTTGAAAAGTGAACTTCATCAAACTAAATTTTAAAGTCTGCTGTAAATGTCAGAGCTCCTACAAGAACTTCTCTAGGTGAAAATCACAGGTCCCAAACACGAATGCTTTTCAGAGAAAAGCGGCCCCCCCTTGCAGAAGTCCTCTGAGCTGCCATTCTGAGTCTTTGTCACTAAGCTTCTGCGTTGCACCATGTGGAAATAATGGGAAATACTATATGTAATGGCAAGGCCATATGTAATCGAACAAGTCAAGTCAGAAGGAAAGCACTAATCACTTTGCAAAACACTCTTAAAAGTTACTTAACATCCACTGTATACAGGAGCTGTTATGTCAGAAGTATCGTGAGTTGCTTATGTTTAAGTTACTGCAAACACAACTGTCCTTAGCCAAACAGAACGTGAATTAATGTTTAACAGAGTATTAATTAAAATACATTAGACAGTTAATCTTGTATCATACTACCTTGCCATGATGTAGATGGGATCTGAAAGACAGGTTGGGAATGGAGAGATTTGACACAGTTTCTTTCTCTTAAATAGATCAAGGGAACTGCACAATCCTTTCAGACGCTTTGCAGGGGACAATGGAAGGTCAGGGTGCAGAAAGCAGAGAGACTCTTGTACCTCCCTGAAAGCAAATTCCGCTCAGTTATCTAGGCCTTAAGATATCATGGAACATATCACCCTCTTGCCCTCTCTTTCAGGTAAGAGCATCCCCATACTTTACCCTTTCTCCCCATTCTCAGGGCTATAGATCCTGGTAGTTCTACTTCCATTATTACTTCAAACCTCTTTTTTAGAAACACAGCCCAGAACCCCTGCTATCAGAAAAAAAAATCAGGGATTAATTTTATCTCCCTCTGACAGTCAATTTATTTGATTAAGTTACCTCCTTTTCTACACGAGGTTCCAATTTTGTATGTTTGTTTCATTAATGTTCATATTATATCCCTGTTGATAAGATGGTTTAAACCATTAAACAACTTGACTTTCCCATTAAATTATAAATTCCTCATCTTGCATGAAGAAGCAAAAGCAAATCCACTCTATCACCATCTCCCACAACCTCACAGGTATTGTTGAAGCACCAAGTGTTTCTCCTCTGTGCCTCAAAACAGGGAATCACATGTCTCAAGAAATGAGCTATTCTTCCTTTGATGAAGTAACATTCTGAAACTTATAGGCAGGAAGTCTCAGCTTTTGACGTATACGTTATATCATTTGTCCTACTGCACAAGGCTATCTCATGTATTCTTTCCTTCGGAAGACAGGAGCAAACCATCACATCGGGAAGATAAATGCAGGCAATGACAGCAGATTTTCCCTTCAGGGCACTGCAGTGTTTGAGCCCCACAAGTTCATTCCCCTAGTTACTCTTTCATCAGGTTGATTTCTGATTAGTGCTTATGTCTCAGGAAGGATTTTTAAAGACCATTACCTTAAGACTCCTTTTTTATTTTTTAATTTGGAATGAGATACTTATGAGCAACTCTGCTCCCAACCCTCACAAATTCCCAGAGTGTCAGGAAAGGAAAGCAGACCCCTATACACCAGGCAGCATTTCCAGCCTGTGTTAAATAGTCTCTCCATCATCTATTCCTTATCAAGTGCCCGAAGCAGCAGCACACGATTGGAAGCAACCAACACACATCAACTTTATCACGTGAGATGTAGGAATCACAACTTTCTGTTAATCCGAACAATTATTATAGTTCTATTGTTCCATTCCTTTAGTGCCAAAATTTTTCTTTGACATTAAATGGAAGTAAAGATAAAATATTCCAGCATGAGCCCTATTTTTAGTGTAATTTTCTCCAGAGCACAAGTAATCTAAAGTCACTGGGGGCAGATAAAGAGGTACTTTCAAATTCCTGCAGGACATTAGACATTTGGAGTTCATTCTCACCTAAAAAAAAAAAAACCTACAAAAACATCAACTAAGAACAAACAACACAGCTTGCAGTTTCAAATATAATGTTAAAAATTACTTTTACTCTGTTTGTAATATTTCCTGAAGACAAATGACAAACACAGAAAAGACCAGGACTTGTGTAAGGACAAGTATGGATCAATGTTGTTATGCCAACATATCATGGTTTGTAAGTTTACACGTTGCTTGCCTAGAAGGTATCTGGGTTAAGTCAGGACAATAATTGTAATTTTTTTCTTAAGCCCAAAAATAGAGAATGGACTGACTAATGTTTTAATACCAATAGCATACATCAAGTACAATTACCAAGAATTCACGGTGCAGGTGGTAATTATTTAGTGAGCTGGACCTTTATTTAAAATACATCACCAATTATGCTGAACAAATGTTTTCCTGACACTAAAGAAACAGTATTTTGTTCTTCAATTAGTAAAAAAGGAAGAGATTCATTTGAATCTTCATGTTTCATAATGAGTTAGGAAATTTGAGAAAAATACTATTGAAGCCTCATTCTCACATCACTACAGCAAATTACCTATTAAAACAGTGAGGAAATCATAGAACATTAATTGGCACTGTTGTGACAAACTGATACCTTTTCCTATTAATTTCTTTTAATGTTCAGGATATAAGAAACCCTACAAAAGTAATAATTAGCTCCTGTCTTATTTTTTAAAATGAGAGTTCAGAAACATTTATGAAATCTTCTTGTGAGCATTCTTTTTCTGGTCTTTTAATTTCTGAACTTACATATTTCTTATCATATATTTATTTATTGCCTTGAAAGAGATTTCTTTGATGCCGAGAGATTTATACTATTGAGATAGAACATCAGAGAGCGGGTTTCATCACTCATGGAGATTCAACAGGGTTGCCATTTCAGAGGCTGCCTTAACTGATTTCAGCTATTGCTCATCCAATCTGTAGTCAAATCTTTACGAATGAATGCAGAACTTTGTTGTTTTGTTATTTGTTGTTTTTTTTAAGTGCTCTCTCTAATGTTACTGCTTTGTTTCAGAGACAACTGAATGTTTTATTGTAGAGAATAATCTAACACACATCCAGGGAATAGTGGCTGAGGACTAAACAGTCCTGTGTTCTTATTTACATACACTGTGTTGATCTGTAAAAGGAAAAAGTGAGCAGATGTACTTAATTTTGAACTGGCTAAAAGGTCAAAACAGGAATCCCTTCTTATTAGTGTGCTGTCACCTACCTCACCTGTAGCAGACTCTGTTCCACCTGTCACAGCAGCCTTACTATCAACTGAGATATCCCATGGTTGCTGTGTTTAGAAGGCTCCCTGCTCACATTGTGTGGCATCACCCACTCGTGAGGCACACAACAGAGCCCCCAGCAGGGCACTGTCCATGGTGCTACCGGCCAGAAATGCCGCCATTCACCTGTACGAATTCATGGCTGCACTCTGGGCTATTCAGTCACCTTCTGTATTCAAGAGTTCAAACTTTTCCTCTGTCACACATCACTTGACGTCAGCCTCCCTCAGCTATTCCAGCAAAGGAAACCAAACCCTACTGTTGCATTCCTCACGATTTTAGGAAGGGAGCACTAGCTGGCCATGTTGGCCAACCCATGAACTCAAGGACCTTTGTATCTGGACAGTACCTTTTGACCTGTGCAGAGAATATGTTGTTTTCTGGAAATAAAGCCATCACTAACAGAAGCAGTTGGAAAACCTGGACTTTAGAAGTGCTGAGATGGATAATTTCCATCCCATTTTTTCTTACAGAAATGCTAATGCACACAGTTTAGCTGTGGGCAAACTATTCCAGTTCAGCTACTAAGAAAGACTATGGGAATATACAGTCATGGCAAGGTGCTCTATACCCAAGAAGAATTGTTTAACAATTCCTACTATCGCACTGTCCATATTAACTACAAATTTATATTTAAAAAAGATAAACATCCTATGTGCTTAACTGTGAAATTATCTTGATTATATAAAATACTGAATTTATCTAGGTAAAAATATGTATATTCAAAATAAATAATGTCATTTGATAGCATATAAATTAGAAAGCTTAAAGAAATTTAATTTTGTTAAGATCAGAACAATTAAAATTCAATTAGTTCAATAGATAGCCAAATCAAATTTCTAACTGCTAGTGTTATGTGCCCAGAGTGAGATTCTCCCCTTAACAAGTAGATAATACTTAAGTCTTCATATGAGCCTCATATTGCAATACTAATTTGAAATATAATCCCTGTGAAAGACATTCCAATATTCTTGTGTTTAAGAGAAAGAGGTATCTTCTACTTGTGTTCCCTGCACACCAAAAAACATTTCAGTCTTCTATAGAGCAAACTTCTGAAACTTTGTCTCATGGATGCCTAAATCACATCTACATCCAAAGACACTCTCATGAGGCTCTTAGGTTAAATGGGGGGGGGGGGGGGGGGGGGGGGGGGGGAAAGAAATTTATTAATTTATTTTAAGAGATTTGACCTATGTAATGAAATGAAGATCATCTTGAGTGGAATAAAAGAGAGTATTTTGTCACATGACACAGCGGAACAATTAGTCAAGTATAACGATTACGCAGACTGGCATGTCTCTGAGTAATAAGGATGATGTTACTGTAAAACCATCCAAATACATGCAGCTCTGAGCGTGAATCAGCACAAAGTGACCAGCAGCTGATTCATCTAAATAACAAAAGCATGAACACCTCATCAGCTATTACCACAAGGAAGTAATCAATAATTACACAAATACACCCTCCTGCCATTATGTAGTAGAGCCAAGCTGGCAAAGAGCTCTCAATATATCCAGCTAACTTCTACTCAGAAGCAGAGAAATACAGTTAGATGATATTCACACATCTTGTCAAGGGTGTTGAATATTCACTTTTCCTTAATGGTGTTATTGACACTTCAGCAGTAGAATAAGTACATTTCTGATAGTTGTTCACCAAGCAAAAAGAATATGAATTTAAGTCATTCCCCCCACCCCGCCTCCATCTCAGCGAACAACTCTCATATAAACTCAAGCAGTAAAGACCTAGCCTAGAGCTCCTCAAGGTGCTGTCTCACAGACATGCAAACAGCTCAGTTTGTGTGAGAGGCACTTTGCCAAAAACCATAAAGAAACGGCCTTATATCATGAAGTGACTGAATCAGGTGACTGCATCAGTCAACATCAGAAGAAGCCTAGATAAAGTGGGCTGTCTCCCGCATGGAGAGAGCTGAGAACCTTCTCGGACTGTGCAGGCAACAGGAAAGAGTATGTTCTTTATATCCTGTAAAGATACGCAATAAAATTTTAATTCTTTATGTTGCCATTAAAGTAATAAATAAATAGCAACACAATTCCACCTGTCCATCAGAAGCAGAAGTGCAGAGTTCTGCACAAAAGCTCTCACAGAAACATTCAATCTAACGGCAGGACACTGAAAGAGGAAAGCATACCCGTATTATGAAGTGGTCAATGATAGGCACAAAATCTCACACGTAAGAAAAATTAGGAGGAAAGAAGCTGGTAATGACCACTCAGAAACCAGCCATGCCCCAGGTAGTGCTTCAGCCACAGAAGTGTAAGATGGAGGACTTCACTAAACCCATTCATTCCTTCTAAGGGAGGGGAAAACCTGGAGAAGAGTTTGCAAAAGCTGTTTCTTCCACCTACATCACATGACACATAGTAAAGGGTAGATTCAGTTAGAAGATTAATTTTTCATTTATGATTCAAAAATTATCCACCATCAGGTGGACTACCGTAAGGTTTGGAATGGGCTATGGCCCCTGCAACCTTCCTACACAGCACAAAAAAAACCTTACATATTTTTCAGTAGTACTAAACCCAGCAACCAATATAAAAATATAACATGCCTGTCAAGCGAACTGCAAATATACACTGCAAACAGATTGCTCAACTAATTGAACCTGTTAGGATTATAAGGATGAAATTCAGGTAATTTTTAATAATTACTTTTTTTCTCCCTATTGATGATAGAGAAGGATCTCCAGGAATTTATGCTCAGCATACACTGCTACAAATGTCTTACTGTTTAGAAGAGTGCACATTTTGATTCAATTATTACCTTTTCCTGTTAATATAAAATCCTTGATTTGGGTGTCTGATACATCCCTCATTCCCTACTGCAGTCCAAAACACTGTTTTGTTCTCAAAACACTTTACTGTATTAGCTGGAGTTGAACCGTGACAGCTGTTCCTTGGCACCCTCTAGACAGGATGCATTCAGCAGAGATTTAAGATTCCAAGCCGCTGTCTGGAGGAGCTCATGGCAGGATTTCTAGAGGACAGGTAAGCTGCCACTAACACTAATTCTACTGCAACCCAGTAAAATCTGCTGTTCACCCACTACAATAAATGTACTATTCCTTACTAGTTAGTCTGGAATTCATATTAATTATTGCAGTTTGTAAATTGTTCATTCTATCACAAATAAGGAAGTTAGTGTCTTTTATTAGACCAGCTTTGAGGGAAGAAGCAGACACATATTTGGGCACACAAGCCATTGAAGAAATTACGTTATTAAAATTACTACCAGTGCATATAAAGAGGCAAAGACTGGAATTTATTGCACAAATACAACATTTTATAGTTGGAATGATGAAATACAGCTTATCCCTAAAGAATAAAATATAAAAAATATAACTAATAAAAAAGGAATATATATCAATATAATGTACGTGAAATATTGTACTGTTGTGTGTGAGATTTCTCTTTGAATAACTAATAATTAATCCGCTTGTCTAATGTATCATTTAAAAGAACCTGATGAAAACATCTATGGAAGATTATAATGAAAAGTGATAAAAATAAATTAAAGAAATAAAATGCAGAAATATAGATATACTAGTGTTATTAAACAAGGAGACTATAGATTCAAGAAATAGGAGTAGCATGGAGAAAACAGAATTTATCTGAGCTGAAAAGTTTTTGTGGTATGATTTTCAAGCGCATTCTAGGATTGGATTTGATTAACAAAATGTTTAATTTTATCACTTCTAGAAATTGTATTAATATAGGAACTAAATTTCCAGACAGACTCAGGAAAAGAAATGTTCCTGTTAGCGGTAGCATTCATATATGCATTAGTGTTAGAGATGACAGATTTCTTTCCCAAATGTTTAGCAAATTCACACAAAGTGATACTATTGTGAATGTGATTTCGATTTGCAACAAGGACATTATGAAAAAGAGTTGATCAAACACCTTTGGAATGAATGCATATAAGACAGAATGGTAGAATATCTTTGAGTAACTATGGTAACTAGTTACTGAAAATAATTGGGCTGAAAAACTTATGAACACGAAGGTCTAGAATGTATTTCATTTGTAAATAGATTACTATTTCTGAAACTTGAATATCAAGCAACGAGACTTCAGTAAAAATGGTGTCCAAAGGAATAACCACCTCAAAGAAAGTTGACAGTGCAAATGCAAAGCTTAAAAGGGCTTTCAAAAGGTGTCAAGTCAAAAGAGATAGGTACAACTTACAAGTGTAAAATGTGAAGCGAAAAAGAACTTCCAGAAATCAATCTGAGATAAATCATGGAAAGGACAATAATATTTTGGTTTTGTTTGTTTGTTTGTTTGTTTTTTTTTAAGGCAAAATGTGTGACTACATTGCAATGAAAATGAGATGGAGATTAAAGGTATTCTAGAAAATAAAAATCCCCTTATTTTTCAATTTTGAGTAAGGGTGTGTGCCAGGTTCACATTCTGAATGGCAAATTAACACCAGCCTTTTCGAGTACATGTGAAAAGAATCATGTGTAGGAAGCAAAGGTCAAAGAGTTCAACACAACCTAACTGGGAACCTCAAGTATACAGCTCTAAATTCTGTAATATCTCGATACCTTAGTGTCCTGTTCTGAAATCAGAAATTTGTAATATATTTCATCTTTTGATTCCAGCCTTAAAATGAGACAGATTCATTACTTGCATTTAGAAGGCAAGAACAGGTGATCCAAGCCACTACTTCCCTATTAGCCAAACAACAGCAACAGGCAAAGTTCTCAAATGTTTTGAATGAAATGCTGTGTGACAAACCATAAACTTTATTTAAATACAAAATAACTACTATTCTAGGTAAAACTATATATGATAATCTACAGGAAGTCTACCTAGGTTTAAGTGAGACTAAGTACACAAGGTAGAGAAGAAAGATCTCAGTAAGGGAGCTGACTGGTTTAGAGACGCCAGTGGGTGTGGAGTCCCCTAAGGGTGCTTTCTGAGATCGTATGTTCACACAGTATTTACATCAACAGCATTTCCACAAAAAAAACAGGAACTGTATTAATATAAACTGACTGCAGTATAATGTGAAAGATCAGTAGAAAATCAGAGTATCTTGGGAAGAAATGGATAATTTTAATGACAGAGCAATCAGCATGGGATAAATGTTAACAGGACAAAGTGGAAAACCATGCTCTCAGAAATAACATTTGCTATAAGCCTAAGAATCATTTGTTTAAAATGACTGAGGAGGCAAAAAGCCTGTGTGGGGCTGATCACAGGATGGCTAACAGCCCCATCTGTGGCACAGCCATGGGGGAAACCCAGCAAGCATGATACTAGAATGGGACAGGACAAGTCTTGCAATTGAAAACAGACCGCTCAACTAAGTCTCAGTAAAAACTCTTAGTAAGCACTTGGGAGTAATTTATTAATATCTCCCACCTTCCAGCAAGGTAATGCGAGTACAAAGAAAGGCTATGAGAACAATTAGAGAAACGGAAGATCGATCACATGAGAAGAGATGAAGAGAAGAAACTTTGGTTGCCTAGCTGAGAGAAACAAAGAGAAGACACAGTTGTTGTGAAATCATTGGCAGTTCGGTGTTTATTAGAAAGACCTTGCTATACAGTAAATAGGTTTATCTTGTATTAAATTGCTATTGTAACAAAATAAATATTTTCTTCAGGGCATCTCCCCCCAATTTTTTATTAAACACATTCATTATCGTGTAACCATGATAAAAGCAGAGAAGGAGGAGTAGCAACCTGCCTGGCTTTTTGCTGCTGTAACGGGATATAGATTAGATCCAGGAGCCAAAATATGCAGCCGGAATGCAAATTAAGCCGTTTGTATGGGAACTGACTTGTTCTTCCCAAACACAGAACATGCCTGATGCAAGAATACCCTCTTACAAACACTTCAGGAGAAATTTAACACAGTATTAGAAAATAATTCTGAAGCCAGCATACCGTCTACTGATCACAGCCAAGAGCAGTTGTGAACTTTTCATAGTATTACAAATACTATACTAGAAGTGATCCTATAAAAATACCATGAACTACAAGAAATACGAACATAGTAAGTTAGCTTGCTTACAACAAAGACAGACAGACAGGCTGAGTTACCTGAAGTTAAGAAGTCACATTTTTACATCCTATTCTAAATACGTGTTTATGGGAATTGCAGCTCAGGAAATATTTGATTCAGAGTCTAACCAAGGCCATATGATTTACTCAAGCAGGCTATAAAACAGTGATGAATCCCACACAGGGAACTTTGCATTCTGAAGCTGTAAAACATCTGATATACTTTCAGAAATAACTTTCACTAATTCGGATCTTTACTATCCACAGATGCCTAATTTCTCTAGGATTGTTTGCTGAAATATTAAAAAAGTTTTCTATTTACAGTGAATATGAATCATAGGAGGCTTCCCACTTTGTCTTATAAGTGTGTTAGCTAAAATGCTTTTGAGACAGAAGTATTATAATATTGAAAAACATAATGGTAATTGTCATTCCTAAAATACCATTGATGTGCATCCTGGGCATCGCAGATCTATTAAAGATTAATACAACACTCTGAAGATTTTACTACTGTTACAAGTAGTAGCTCAGTCCAGACAACTTGAATGAAGCAATCAGACCATAATCAGCTATATGACTAATCATAACAAACCTCATACTGTTACAGGTCTCAGTGAGAGCAACATGGATGGATTCAGATGAAAAGGGAAACAATTATTTCTAACTAATTTGCATAAAGCTAATCTTACCAAAAGGTTTTGCATCCCTTTCATGTTGTAACGTACTGTGCCAAAAGAATAATTGGAGGACTGGAAAAAAATAAAAATCTTCCTAATGCAGAGATTTAAAGAGATCAATCTCTTTAGCTCTATCAAAGGGAAATGTGCGATATATGCTCAGCGTCTATAAGCATATACACAAGGTTCTGATAGCTCTTTAAATCTAGCAGACAAAGGAATTCCAAGATTAAAAGGCTCAGTGCTGATGACCTATTCAGACTGCAATAGGTGCAGATTTTTAATCATGGGAGTAAATTGGCACAACTTACCAGAAGATGTAAATGATTCTTTGGTGCTTCAGCGTCTTACTCTAGGTTGGCTGTCACTGGAAGAAACATTCATTAGTTCAACTAGAAAGGATAGGCTTGAGGTAATTCTTAGGTGAAATTCTTGGACTCACGTTTTTGTGGGAGGTTATTGGTACCATTTTCTACAGAACAAATTATTAAGTAGGTGATCCTAGCTCAAATTTATTTTCATTATCAAAATTTAAAATACATTTGTATGAATATATGAGCACATACAGGTCTTATTTTAAGAACCTATTTAAGAATATTTATAGAACCATAGAATCATAGAATGTTAGTGGTTGGAAGGGACCTAGAAAGATCATCTAGTCCAACCTGCCAGAGCAGGATCACCTAGACCAAGTCACACAGTAACATGTCCAGGTGGGTTTTGAACATCTCCAGAGAAGGAGACTCCACAACCTCCCTGGGCAGCCCATTCCAGTGCTCTGCTACCCTCACCATGAAAAAGTTTTTCCTTGTGTTTACCCTAAACCTCTTATGCTCCAACTTACTCCCATTGCCTCTTGTCCTAACATTGTATGACATTGAGAAGAGCCTGGCTCCATTCTCCTTACACTCACCCTTAACATATTTATAGACATTAATGATGTCCCCCCTCTGTCTCCTCTTCTCCAGGCTAAAGAGACCCAGCTCTCTCAGCCTCTCCTCATAAGGGAGATGCTCCACTCCCTTAACAATCTTCATGGCCCTGCGCTAGACTTTCTCCAGTAGCTCTCTGTCCTTCTTGAACTGGGGTGCCCAGAACTGGACACACAGTATTCCAGGTGGGGCCTCACCAGTGCAGAATAGAGGGGGAGGAGAACCTCCCTCAACCTGCTGACCACACTCTTCTTAATGCATCCCATTACTAGACACCACATGTCTATGATGTCTGTCTTATGGAAACAAACCTTTCTAAAAATTAAAAACATTTTTGTATCTTTTTCCAGAGAGAATTTCATTTGTTCATGAGTCAAAGTAGAGAAGCCACATTTTATATTGCCTGAAACAGTTTAAAGATAAAAAAAAAAATCACCATGAAACACGGCTTCCTTGGAATTTTCACAGCCAGGAAAAAAATGTTTTAGCTGTTAGGATCCTGTGAATTTTCCTATTTTTGTAGTTTGAAATTTCCTTCCAGCCTTAATAAATTAAAAGATGCTATGGACATGTCAACTCTAACTGGCTTACTGACAGACTATACTTAGTCTCAGCAGGCAACACCATCTACATTTAGTATGACAGAGAGAACTACAAGTTTATCTGTTCATTTAAGAAATGCAGAAAGTTGAATCTGCTCAGAGATTTGGAATAGCTGAATAGATCCTGGAAATGACAGCTCAGCAAGATGGTCAATACAGACTAGTGAAATTCACGGACATTAGCAGGTTTTAAAATACACAACTCTAATAATATCTACTTAACCATTGCTTCTATTTGTTTTGCTATCTGTCTGTCTGTACACTTGCTCTTCCCTCTCTCTCCTCTGTCCTCAGTCTTGATTCCTGTGCCAATGGGTGTGAGGCTAGTGGGGCCTCACAGTCCTTGGCAGACTGTTTGCAGTCACGTTCCTGTCTCCCTGGAAGAACAGAGCGCTGGGCAGGGGTGGCACTGAAGGACTCCCAGCCCGAGACTCTCTCTCACACAAATAAATTAAACTGCAAAACAATCAAAGCTTCTGCTCCAGCCTTCACATTCACCTGCTCTTTGCTAAGATCACCAGACTTCCATAATCTCCTCAAGTTTCTCTTTGCTTAGAGAAAAGGAGAAGGGCTTCTTAATACTGTGTGTCCTGGGTTTGCACACTGTGTAATCTCTAATAGCTTTCCTAACCATGTACTGCTTTTGAATCATACAATCATTGAATCAATTACCACGTGTCTAAAACTCAGATGCTCAGGAGGTTGGCAATGAATTTCCAGTAAAATCATGACTTTGTACACACACTTTCCAATTAAAAAAATTACTTTGTGATGCTAGAAACAGTTACTGTTTTCACACCTACATACTGGTTCCTGTTGCTCAAGGGATATTTGCAAGCACATTGAGAGGGTCTCTGTGTGACAGCTCCAGTGGAACAGGCACAGAAAATGCTCCACTTTGAGCAGCCTTTTTTTTCTTTTTTCTCAGTGTTGCCCTTCTGAAGTATTCCAGGCATATTTCTACTTGATGCACACAACATTCAGATTATGTGCTGCTTTTCTGATGAATCACTGAGTCAGATAATGCAGTAAATGTTTTAAGGGATTTTTTTCAGATTAGGCTGAACCTACCACAGCATTACCAGGTCAACAGTCTTTAACAATTACTTACAGTGCTAAAAATTTATTGTAGCAAAGGCCTTGATTAAAGTGCTAATGGAAAAGGCATCATCTCAGTGATCTGGAGCACAAAGTTCACTTTTGTGTGAGACTTTCCAATACATGACTCCATGAACTCAGCTGCCTGTGGAAGAGAAGTGCTTGCTTGAATGACTGAAATGGAGTTACATGAAAAGCTCAGATGCAGATGCTCAAATCTGGATAGATGAATCTTGCATTTTCCTTCAGTAGTTACATGAAGCAAGGTAGCTAAGATCTGTAGGGAAGCAGCAGACTTGGGAAGTCCTTGTGATGGTCAGTGTATTTCATCCTTCCTTAGGGGTCCTTCCAGTTGAGTGTGAGTCGAATGATTCCCATTAGCTGTAGCCAGACAGATACTGGTCGTTAGGCAAGCAGTAAAAAGTCAGACTGCAAACTGCTCTTCTGCTGCTTCTGTCAGTGGCCTGTGTACTGTACCCTTGGGATCCAGGTAATGTATCTAAGAAACAGTAAGGGGAGCATGCGTGCTCAGCAGTCTTAACTGAAACAGTTGGAAAGACCTTCAGACCCTTGAGCACAGAGCAGGAACAAAAATGGAGAAGAGGAAAGGTAGCAATGAGCAGAGCTATTTACTTCTCTGATCCTACATCTCTGTCTCCAGTACACTTGACAAAACTGGCGCAAGGAAGAGCCTTCTCAGACCACAGCACTACTTTCTGTTCAAGACTCACATGCATACTGTGAAGTGAGACAGGAGACACCTGCACAGGAAAACGGTGCCGAGAACCCAGCATCTACGATATACGTCACTGTGGATAAGCCCTGGTGTGGACCCAGGAACTAACATGCTCCAACTGCTTCATGAACTTTCAAGGGTGTTTCTGGAGTGCATATTCTAGTTTAAAACAGAAGGAATGCAATTACTGTGCTCTGACACCACTCAGTGATGTAAGGGAAAATGCAGTAAATGGCAACAACTGAGAGATTTACTTCAAAATTGCATCAAAGGTAGATGTACTCAGTGGTAAAAAATGTATCTCATGGGAGACCCTGAGATTTAAAAAAAAAAAAAAAAAGCAGGCAACATTGAGTTGGGAGTAAAACGTGAAACAGCTGCAACTTTTCCTTAGTGTAGAAAATAAGGCTTTGCTTGGAAGGCAACCTGACAGATATTAAACAACTGATATGAACCTTCCTACAGAAAGGTACTTTTACCACAGTGAAGGGTGTGCTAGAAAATCCTGCACAGTCTCAAAGAGTGAACACATTCCCCTGTTCTCTGGGCCAAGATCAAGAATCAGTGAAGTAGAATGAGAGGTTGCTTCTGTATCCTCCTTAGATTGCAGAGCCACAAAGGTATGGCATATATAGAAGGAGATGTAGCTGTCCTAGGAGCAGATCTAATAATAATTGAGTAGGGCATTTACCACAAAAAAACCAGAATGGTAAAATAGTAATTTACAATTAGTTCCAAATCAGGTTAGAGATAAAAATATCAAGCTAATTGGCTTGCCAGGCAATACTGAGTGGGAGGGCCTTACAGGATTTCTGGAGCCTTGGTTTCCTGTGACTCTGTTGCTTGACAGAGTAAAGCTGGTTTATATGAGAAATGGCTTTCAAGAACCTCATAGGAAGAAATAGGTAGAAAGAAATTCCTCAAGGAAAACAATCACAGCTTTACTACTATAGGGACAATCATTCACATGGCTAAAAAGAACTGCCATTTATTCAAGAATGACTGTTCCCAGACTAGCTAATTACAGGAGAAATTTCAGTATGGAGTTCCTATGAAAAGGCAACTTTCTGAGGCTGTGGTTCTGCTCTCTCTGTTTTACTCCCGCTGTGAAAACCGATGTTAAAAAACCAAACATATATCAAATACTGAATTTGTATAACTGCATTTCAAAATACATGCACAAGTACGTATGTAGCTGACTAGCAAAATGACCTGATATTTAACCTTGACAGCTTTAAAGAAGCCTAATTTTTGTAATTTAACCTCAAAATTTCTTTCAAAGGCAGTTTCTATTTTTCTCATGTTATTCCAATTCTAGCTCCACTGGTGCTTGCAATCTGCGCTGGCAAGACACCTCCCCCCCCAGAAGAGATTTCAGAAATACTCTTTTCACTTCTGAGCTATCTAGAGCCTAGTTGCATATTTCAAAGGGATTCCTCATCCCCCAACTTTCAGAGAACTTGAGAAAACAAACCCCTAGAATTTTCCAAGACAGACTGTGTGGCTCGGCACCAGCAACTGTGGCCAAGTTTTCCAAAATGCTTAGCTACTTTGCTGAACATCCACTAAGCTGAACGCTTAGAGAAATGAGCATTTATGGTGCTTGCACAGCAAACAAGCTTCTCAGAAAACCTAGCCTATGACTACACTGAACTGATAGAAGACTGTTCAGAATTGAGGCATATCTGTTCTGTTACCTGAGGCTGTTGTAAGAATTAATTTAATTAAATGGCAATAGCAGTGTATAAATGAGATGTGAATTACATTTTGGGGAGTATCTAAATGGGAGCCTAAATAATTATGGTTTGTATGGAGATGGGTAGAAAAAAATGCAAATGATACTAATTTAGATGCAATATGGAGTTCAGTCTGAATAAAAAAATTTTAGAGATAAAAAGAGTTTTAAGGTGCAACTTTAAGTAATTCCTAAATGTCATTTAAAGTCAAGGGAATTATAAGAACGTGTAGCTGTTGAAATATTTTGTCATTAATTCATATCAGACAATCTGAAATATTTTTAAAATATACTAAGTATATGGTATCTGCTTCAGCTCCTTTTGGCTCTCAGCAGACAAGAGGACTTGCTGTTGATATGCATGCACATGCACACGCACACAAACAGTTCCTACCCCAAGGCAATTACAATCTAAACAAATATTCAGACATAAGGTTGAGATAGTGCTGTGATATGCACACAAAATACAGTGGTGGAAAATATTACATTAATTCCATTGTATACAAGGGTTCATTTAAATAAGAAATGACTGCATAGAAAGAAAAGTGAAAGGGACTTGGGATGCTGACAGATGTGGATGGAGGGTACCATAAGGAGTAAGCATATTTGAGGTACTGTAATTCCTACTGCAAACCCAGGAGCAAAAGATACTAGTCCAGAGCTATAATTTGAAGTGGTGTGATGACAGAGGGACACCAGGAAAGGACAGGATGCAAGGTATGGAGAGTTGCTCCAAGGTGTTAAAAAGCCTCACTGTAGCTCAGGAAACAGAAGATGAGAAGGGAGCCACAAGAACTATTATGATATAAACATTAGCAGAAGAGAATTTAAAGAATAAACCAGAAAGCTTGTGACAGGTGTCCCCATACTGTGAGCCAGAGCAATTCATCTCCTGAGTGCATGTGTATTTGGATATGGGGGACTTTAAACATCACCTATGGTTTCATGAATGGGTGTTAACACTTCTGTTTGCACAAACCAAGAGTCCAGTGACATACACGCAGAGTGGTTTTGAAACTTCCAGGAGTAAATAGGAAATTTTTGGAAGAGATGTTTCAGCACTGCACCTAGAGAACTTGATTAAAATTCCACAGAACTATTTCTGAAAACTGAGTGAAAAAAAGCAGCCTTATTCCATCGCTATAAATGTGTGTAAGAGGCAGGACTGAAGGACTTCACTCCTTCGTTTTCTCTTTTAATAGCTGTGGTCAGAAGCTTTGCCGCATTGCGTACGTCTAGACCCTGACCAACTGCTCTTTTGAAGAGCCAGCTACCATGTGATTCAAATTACAAATGTAAGATGAACATGCTGCTACAATAAAAAGAAAACCAAAACATGTCATTAGTGGCTTTTCACTGATCTAATTTAATCAATTTGCAGCTTCAGAAGAAATGAATATAAACCCAGGGACATTGCCAGAAAGCCTGAGCTCTGTACAGCATTTGGACACAAAAGGTCCATCATCTTCCCTTAATGTTGTACTAATGCTTTGATATCCATGCTGAGGATTAAAACTCCCTAAATTTTCCCCAGGTAACCACACTCCACACCCATCATGTTTATTTGTTAACACACAGTAAAAATTACTGATAGCTTTTTAGGAACTCCTCTAAAATGATAACCAGCCACTCTGCACTAGAACTGCACTGTTCTCCAAGTGAATCAAAGTCCTAAGGGATGGGTTCTTCTCACTTGTCTGAGCTCCTGCATACATGCAAATATGATGAACTTCAGAGCCAAAGAGCAATCTGGCTCACAGATCTGTTTCTGGAAAGGTTCATCTGCAGGCCCTGCAGTGGTAGCTGTACTGTGCGAGAAGGTGTGCAGGGAGGAGCTGAATGCCTCTCAGTGCATGAAGTTAGAGAGATTTCAGAGAGTTGGAGATCCCAAAGCCAGTCTTTGAAGACAGGCCGAAACACTGTGAAGTGTCGATGTTCTAGTTTACAAACAGGGGCTATACAAACTTCAGAAGAACACCATTTTAAAGAGGCAGCAGAGGACTCAATTTGTCACGCACACAACAAGGGTTTTGATCGAGGAAGTTTCACAAGACTCTAAGTTTGAAAACAGCCACGGTACATAAACAAGAACCCAAGGTCTTCAACCTTGGGAAATTTCAAAAGTATAAGCATGTTGGTTCTTTCTATTCTTTCTCACCCTGTTGTTTGTCGGGAAAGAACAGAAACACTTCATAATCATCACCTTTTGCGTGCATTTGCCTGGTGTGCACATCTCTTGATGAATATATTTTTTTAAACTTTCACTCCATATATACTTGCAATGAAACAAGAAAACATTCAAGGAGACATAAAAGAAATGGAAAAAAAAAATCTATAGATTGTCATCCTTTGGGGAAAAAAAGGTCACTTTGCTATTAATTACAATTATTCCCAATGTTAGGGGGTTTTATTAACTGTCTATACAGCATGACAGGTCTGCTCTGTGGGGTACTTCCCTTGAATCACTTAAGTTGCTATTCACACATCTTGATTTTTGTGCTCCGAGAGATCCTTTCCATATGGAAATATGTAAAATCAACATCATTGCATTTCTGAACAAGACCTCTCCAGCATATCCAATCCTGGTTCTACCAAGGTCTCAGTCAGCACATTACCTGCTCAACAGTTTCCTTCAGAGAGCAGCAACACGTACCTTTTTGGTGTATATTAGTTTAGCTCCACCCAAATAGCTACCAGCAGAGGATCTGGCCTAACACATTCAGCATTCATGCTGAAGGCTTGCTATGCTACCTTATAAAGATGGATTGGAAAGTTTAAAACAGGATTATTCAACTAAAATGAGACTTTGCAATGACAGAAACATAACACACCTTTCCTCTTAGGGAAAAATCTGGGACTTAGATCAGCACAAGAACAGAAGGAGAAGAGGCAGTCTTCTAGCACAGATAAAACAAAATGGTGCCAGCAGCACGTCCTCAGACACAAACACGACTGAAGTAGATGACGACAGCTTGGTAGCCAGAACTGTGAAAGATATTACACACAATGTTACCCTAGTAATAGGGGGGGGTGGGGGAAGTGTCAGAGCATCTAATCCTCTCCAACAGAAAACTATTATATGCAAAATTCAAGCAGAAACAAGAACATGATAATGAGGGAAATGTTACGCAGGTTAGAGTATCACATAAATACAGCAGGTATGTGAAGATAAATTTCTGCCACTGCTAAAAGAGCTACTAGAGCTTAAAGATTTGCCAGAACATGCCAAAAGGCCTCAGAGAAAATACTTGCATTTGTGCATTCCTTTCAGCACTGAACTGCCTTTTCAGATTTTGTGTTGGTTTAGTTTCCAACTTTACAGGAAATGGTAGAACGAGCAGGTTCAAAGCTGCAAAGGCACATCATCCAATCAGCCATAAAGCTATCATGATCTGGATTCATAATCAGAGAGGCAGACAAAGCCATTCTGGCTGCTGAAATAAATAAACAACACTCCGCCACGAACAAGTGCAAGAAATGATGATTTTTCTGTATAACAAAACCAAGATACTTGGGCCTCTGCCCCAGAAAAGATCATGAAGAGCATGGTGCACAGACACAGCTCCAGTTCTGCAGCTGTTTTCAGAAATTTTTAACAGAAAAGAACATAAGATCTTTATGACACTAGTCAAAGGCTTACTCTAAAACTGCTTAAAGCACTGGCACAGAAAGACATTTTCTAAACATATACTAGTGGAGAGAAATGCTTGCATATCACCATATGGATTTGTAGGAGATATATATATATATTTTGCTGTTGGCTTGTAAACTACAATAAATTAGAGCACGCTTAATCACCTTTGGTTACAGCTTCTGTATTGAAAGTAAGTTTTAGCTTTGTCTTTGGCTCAAGAGAGGGATTAATTTCCCTTGTAAAATTCTGTCCAAAGCTTGTAAATGAAATTTGAGAATAACGTTTAGGGACATGTTTCTCTGGCTTATATGAATTCAATACTCAGTAATTAATTGCTTATAGATTATGTATTTTCCCCTAGTAGACAAGAATCCTCATATATAGCTACCCTTAAAGTTTCATCACTTTTTGAGACAGTCAATGTGGTTACACTGAGTCTAAGCTCTGTTCTTGGCATATGAAAATGAAAACACTCTGGTTCCTAAACAAATTAAAAAGAAAAAGAGAAAGTAAAAACTTCAGGGATTAAAGGGAACAGGGTCCTATGTACCTTTCAAAAGAATTACATCTTTAGAGAAGAATCACCTGTGCTAAGTAGCAACATCTTTCACCGTCAAACCTCTTTTATGTCCTAGCCTCGGGGAATAACTTTTTATTCAAAACAAACAAATCCAGAACTTCTCTTCATAAAACAAACAGCTAGAACCTCAGAAGACTCTCCTTTTGCACCTCTTTCTAACCAGAAAAAGGGAGAGGAACTGGTAGGAGAAACACAAAGCAGTATCCCTTCCTCTAAAAGGCTGCTGAATCCTGTGATAGGCAGGATATCTGTTTGGTCCTGTCACACCTGTGATGTTCAGCAGGAACATCACATGGTACTAAGATCAATATTGCTGGCATATTTTCATCTCCCCAAAAGCAACGTATTTTCCACAGTTTTCATTGCCAATTTGATTGAATTAAAGTTATTCCTGTAAGTTATCATCTTTCTAATAGCAGCGCACCTGGCAACGATGCTGCAGGAGCTGTGGGTTATTATATACTATTTTACTCTGTTAGCTGAGGAAATTAATTTAGAGTTTTATGCTGAGTAGAACAATACTAACATGAGGAGATGTTTAAACAGTACAAGAAAAAAACCTTCAGTTTCCACTTTCACAGACATTAAATAGCCTCTATTTCCTTCTAGCACTCACTGAGGATTCCGCTACACATGTGTAAAAGCCAAACTAATACTATTCACTAAAGCTGTCCTGACACTTGACATCAGGAAGCTCCATTTTCAGTTAGTTACAATTTTGCCAAACTTTCTTCATTCAGCCTGAACGTTCTGATGCTGAACATCACCTGCAGGGTAATTTGTTTGGGGTTTTTTTTTCCCCCTTATAGACAGACAGTTTAGCCAGTTCTAACTACAAAGCTAGAGTAGGGAAAATACATTTCTTTGCTAACATAAAAAATGAGCTCTGGCAGTTTTTGAAAAGCAACTGACACAATTTCCATTAAACTTGCAGTGCTAGGCAATGACCATGCTGCTGCTGAAATTCATATTCTAAGTCCATCCACTTTCTAACTTCATCTTATCAGGGAAGCTTTCAGAAGACAGACCTCACAGGCTTCATGGGGCTACAACGGAATAAGTTAAAATTCCTTCCTTTTACTGTTAGAAGAATATAGAAGCTCCAGAGAAAATGTAAAGGAATGGTCTTGTAGTAAAATGGCTCTTAACTAGAGTTGCAATAATTTTTGGAGCATAAAAAACTTCACATAAAACAGAATTCAACAGACTGGTCACTCAAGTTACTCAAGTAATCTTTATGCATAAAAATTACTTTTTTATTGCTCTTTTCTGCAAGAATATTTTCATTTATTTTTTGATAGCATAAATAGATATCTCATTGAAATAACTCTACTTTGTTTTTTTCCATATCTTAAGCCAAATCAAACAAAATAACCCTGCAGGTATTCTTTATTCTTTCTTTATATTATTATTTTACTTCATTCACTGTAAAATTCAAATCTAATTTAAAGTTCGAGTTGGGAAAGAGAGATGAGAGCAAGTTCCTCTGGAGTCTTGTCAAAGGAAGGGAACTCTCAACCACCCGTCGTGACACAGGGCTGGAAGGTGCCAGGTGGAAGGCAGAACATCACCGGGACATCACAAGATAGACAAGAAAGTTTGGTTTGCCCAGTGACTGACTGTGCAGAGCCAGTGCTGGTGGCCTGGAGAAAGCTCCAGCTGAGAACAACTGCACCGAAGCAGAGCTGGAGTGAGGGGGGTGGAGCTGAAGCGTATCTGTCTAGGAAGACAACCTTCAGGTAAAGCAGCCTGTTTTTTAATACATCAAAACAAGCTCTTTTCCCAGGCTAGCAAGATTCTCAGACATGCTTAGAAAATGGGAAGAGCTGCTACTAAAAAGCCTTTAGGTATTTGTATTTTAAACTCCTGGAGTCAGAATTTAAGGAGAGATTGATTTTGCAACTAGAAGCTAATGTTTTGTTAATGCTCAAAGGGCTCTTTGATGTCGTATCACACTGACATAATGGCCATTACACATGGCAGAAAGCTTAAATACACCTCTGTGAAACAAAGGGGGCAATGTCACTACTGTGGCCTCTTGCCTGGTGCTGGATACACTTTACTCTGAGCGTAGCATGCAGTTAACTGGCAGGACTTGCCAGCACAGCTGAATTAGTCAGAAAAGCTGCCAGGGAGGTGGGAAATCTCCAAGTGTCTTTCCTTGCTCCAGCGCTTATTCCACCTTGGCACAACTGGGAATACACAACTGTAAAATCTGCTGTGCTGCTGGTTCTGAAAGCAACAGTTCAGGGTCTGGTTTTTTATGAATTTCTTTCAGCACTCCAATTAACACTGACAGGAACCATGCACATCCAGAGAGAAGCACAGACTCATTTTTCTCCCAGGTAAAAGAATTTCATTCAGAAGGCCCATGCTTAAAGACAGAATAAGTTCTTCAAACACATGAGTTTCAGACTTACTACGGCTGTCTCATTCTTTGAACTCACTGCTCTTCTTTACTGTTTAGCACTAGCAATCCATTTAATATCGCATTATAGATAAGTAATCTATAGCCAAAATGTAGATCTCTATCAGAATATTCACAGAAAGGATATGTAATTATAGCTGAGAAGCCTATTATCTTCCTGTGGTCCTGTCAGTTCTCACAAAGGTGGCAATGTCAGGCCAATCAGTAACTCAGCAAGAAATTCAAAGATCAAGAAATCAAGCAATGGAAAAAGGGATTCAGCAGATAAGAACCGTAAGGTTTGATTTACGATGGCCGTCTGAAATCTTTAATAACATATGCATAGTCTTTTTCTACATAAATTATTCTGCATATTATCTACATAATGTTTGCATAAAATGTAAAGATATAGTAGCTCCCAGATTTCTATGTAGCAAGGGGTCTTGGGGAACTGCTTAAAAGAGAGAAAGGGAGAGCGCATGGAAATCACTGCAACAACAAGAACATGCCCATGGAAGGAATATGCTGATTAGATTATTAAACAATCCTAAGAAATTATGGTTACTGATTATGGGCACCCCTCTCACTAACTCTGTCAAAATCTGGTATTGTAATATTACAAGCAGAAAACACTCATATACCCTGTTCTTCACATTTCTGGAATTAAATCTTTTCTGATTCACAATTCTCCAAGAAGTAGACCAGATGGACTCCAGTAGATCTTGAAGTCATAAGCATAGTTCCTGAAACAAATGACACTTAGAAAATGCAAAGGCTGTATGAAGATAAAAACGCATCTAGAATGCCCCAACAATTTTTGAGGCAACATATATTCTTTTTTTCTTTTCTTCATAGGCCATCCAGAAGAAAAAGGAGAAACACCTGAGTGACGGCTATGGCCAGGCTGACTAGTGTAACTGGACATGAGATCAGAAATGCTTTACTATACCTGACTAAGCCTCTGCTGCCAGATTCCAGGTAACAAGAGCAACACTACAAAAACTAAAACCCCAAGCTGCCATAAGGGAACCCAAGTCAGCCTTTACCATCGGGGTTAATGCTCCCTCTTTGAGAGATTTAATACCACAACAAATGCATATGCTGAGGGACTCAGTCTTTATGCCTATCAATAGCTGTATCATTAATTCATTGCTGTGAATTTGTAGATACACTCACTTGAATTATTCAATTGTTTCAGTTCAGGAAATTTATGACCTGAATGAGACACAATCTGTGCCTTTGTAAAACAGACAATATAGAACCATATGAAAAATAATGTAATGATGACCATGGAGAAGAGACGAGTATAAAGCTGTAACCTGGTTTAAAAAACTAAAAGAAAATGGCTAAAAACCTGACAGTAGTCTGTTCTGAATGGGAAAATGCTGTGTTTCTCAGCTTTGCATTTGGGACCATTTTTATTTAGTATTTTAATTAATAGTGTTGGTACAAAAAGTAGGAGAGCACTTGCGGGAACTCCTGGTGACATAATGGAGGCACAGTCAGCATATGCAGAGGCTCTGTTTTACACAGGAATTTTATTTGTGGATGATCTCATTTAAGAGAATAGTCAAGACAGGTAAAAAAATTAATAATACACAGCTAATGGTAATAAAATCAAAACATTACTATAACCCTTAACCTTACCCATGGCCAGTGACAGATGAAAAAAACCTGTCTCTTTATCAGCAAATCTAAAGCTGATCCCAAGTCACCTGTGTTACATGGTCATGAACGCGGCAGTGCAATACCACTTAGAGAGAAAGGTCAAGAGGAGGTAGAGAAGCATCGATACAATGGGGTAAGTTACCTTCTTTAGAACTTTGGTAATGAGGTTTTGTAAGTAATAATTTCCTGCACTAATACCAGTTTGAGGGACTGCTGTAGAAATATGAGGAACTGAAAGGCTATCTTCTGTAAAGATAGTAGAAAGGTTGGCTTGCCTGAACAAAGGCTAATAAGTGTTATTTGCTTGAACTGCTTTAGGAGAACAAATACTCGGACAAGTGAGGAGGGAAGGAGAAAACAATGATCCAGGCTAAATAACACCTGCACCCCAATCAGTGGACAGAAACTGGCAGTAGTAAAATGAAAGCCAGAATAAGATTCCGTTCCTGTCTTCTAAAATGACTTTCAGGGACACCTTACATTTCTAAGACTAAGCCCAATCCATTTGCCAAAGAGATTTCTGCTGATATGATTACTTCTGATAAAAATGGCTTGGACTCTTGACCCAGACAGTCCCTCGGAGATTGATAATTAGCAGAGAGTGGATTTCCTCAGGGCTAGCACAGTATCAGTGCATGTTATCAGACAGAAGACAACACGCTACTTCAAATCAGAAAACACACGGCTCCAATTTTAATCATACACTGCAATTTTATAAATCTCTTAAACTTCTTTTGGAAGTTATGCCACAGTTTAAAAAATGGATTTGAGATGGCCTTGTCAGAAGTGGAATATTTCAAAACAACTGACTATTCCAAATTCTTCTACTTTTATCACGAGATTAATTTAATGCCAGTTAGTTGGCAAGTTCAGTGAAGATTTTCTGGCATTTTGGATTTCCCTTAAGCAGTGATTAGCAAGGTTACATTCTATCTTTTAAATTCACTTGCAGTTTTATCCAAATATGGTATTGATCACGGTCTCCTCCTGATACAAGACACTGAGCTGATAAACATCAATTCACCCTACAGGTGTTTGCATTTGAAGCAGGAATGGATATTTCACTGTCAAACCCTCTGGGGTTCTTCAGGAATACCGGAAGGCTGTGCTGCCATCCAGTGAGATCTAGACAGGCTGGAGAGTTGGGCAGGGAGAAATCGAATGAAATACAACAAGGGCAAGCGCAGAGTCTTCCACCTGGGAAATAACAAGCCCAGGTAGCAGGATAGGCTGGGGACTGACCTGTTGGAAAGCAGCGTAGGGGAAAGGGACCTGGTGGACAGCAGGATGACCATGAGCCAGCAATGAGCCCTTGTGGCCAAGAAGGCCAACGGCATCCCGGGGTGTATTAGAAAGGGTGTGGTTAGTAGGTCGAGAGAGGTTCTCCTCACCTCTACTCTGCCTCGGCGAGGCCACATCTGGAATAGCGTGTCCAGTTTTACACCCCTGAGTTCAAGAAGGACAGGGAACAGCTCAAAAGAGTTCAGTGCAGAGCCACAAAGACGACTAAATTTCCCTTATGAGGAAAGGCTGAGGGAGCTGGGTCTCTTTAGCTTGGAGAAGAGGAGACTGAGGAGTGATCTCGTTAATGTTTATAAATATGTAAAAGGTGAGCATCAGGAGGCTGGAGCCAGGCGCTTCTCAGTGACGTCCATTAATAGGACAAGGGGCAACTGGTGCAAGCTGGAACATAGGAGGTTCCATGTAAATGTAAGGAGAAACTTTTTCACAATGCAGGTGACAAGAGCACTGGAACAGGCTGCCCAGGGAGGTTGTGGAGTCTCCTTCTCCTTGTGTGACCTGACCTAGGTTACCCTGCTCTGGCAGAGGGGTTAGTCTTTCGAGGTCCCTTCCAACCCTGAACATTCTTTGATTCTGTGATTAAAGCTATATCAAATGTGATGTATCATATGATTAGTATATGGGTTGTAAAGTGTAAGTTATGTGCCACTTGCACGTTCCCTGGTATATCAAGTAATCTTTCTGCATTTCGGCATCAAGGGTCTTGCCAGGTTACAACTCCTCAATAGTCTGGTTTGAAGCTGACTTTTCATTGTAACTGTAAGGAAAAGAAATGATGTGCATCTCCTGAAATAAAGACATTTATGAAAGAAAATTACACTAGTTAAAACTCTGCTTGTCACAGATGCCTGTACTCTGAGAAACTGCACAGAGTAAACAAACCATTTTGCTGTACAACCCTCAGCAGGATACATTAATGAACAACAACAACAACAACAACAACAACAAAACCTCAAACAAACAAAGCCACTTTCTGTATCTATAGCTTAGGAACTTTGCTGTTCACATTCATTCAGATAATAAAACCACTTCCAAGAGAGATAAAGAAGTCAGATGATTACCAATATCATCACAAAGATAAAAACACATTTCTTAGCTTGAGAAACATAATTTCAAATGGAAGTTTTGGAAAGAAAGAAAAATGTGGTTTCCTACTAGGCATAGTTTATTTGTCCTAAGTTCTGGGCCTTCTAAGCATTAAAACAATAAAATTGCCTTTCTGTATTTTTATTGAAAAAGAGCAAACACACACAAACAAAACCAACCAAACAAAAACCAAAAAAAAAAAAAAAAAAAAAAAAAAAAAAAAAAAAAAAAAAAAAAAACCCACAACAAAAATAACCCAAGCACAATCTCCATTCAAATCTCAAGTTATGGAAACATAAAGAACAGGCATTTTCAGTCTGTTTTCCCATCAAAACAAGGAACCATGAAAACAGTAGTCCTATCTCTTGTCTTTTCTTTTTGTTCCACCCATAACCTGTTGGTGGATTTGAGAAGTCACTCAGATCCTATAAACTCACGGAACAGACAGTTGGAGAGGAAAACACTGATGTACATTCATTTTTAGCAACAGTAGAGTGAGTCCTGATAAACAGATAAACACCAGATGGAAAACAAAAATTGCATTTTGAACCTGCATCATATTAGATACTGTGGTCACTCAAGTGAGACAGGAATGCATTGGAAGATAACATTTTTATTAATACCAGTGCTTACAGAACTACTCTCTGATGTCTCAGTATAAACTAGTTTTTCAGTAAAATATGTTCTATACATATAATCTTAGGCAGCTGCAAAATCTTGTATGTCACTGTGTAATACACAACGTAGCCACAATTTAATTTCTGCAGAAATAATTTACTAATTTTACTCTGCCAGCAGGAGAGATGCTAATAAAAGTACCCAGTGCTATAGAGTTAAGACCCGTCAGCTCTAGCTGTAGAATTAGCGCTACATTCATACACCATTTTTCATATTTTTTTCCTTACAGTAGGAGAGACAGAATATGTGGTACAGTGTTTTTTTCCTTGCCATATGGACTTCAGTTAATAACACAGATTTTGGACAGTAAGATGTTTTAAAAAGTTTTCCCTTCCCTCTCTGATTTACAGGAATGGAACTGTCTGCCTATCTGTAGAAGAGAGAGAGATGAACAAAGTTCTATCATATTTGACTTTTTAATAAACTTTTTATGCTACTTAGCTGGAAGATAGTTTATACTATTTTCCAGGAGCTACTTGGGAGAAACTCCATTTCATCAGAAACCTGTATTTTAGATTTGTGAAACTGCAATGAAACCAACATGAATAAAGGAATTCTGAATACCCCAAGCCCTTACTTTCCCTGGCACAAGTCAAAAATCTTTCAGGTTCAAGAGAAAATTACACTAGAGGTGACCTCTTCAGCTATAATCTCGATTTCTTAAGGGAAAGAAAGGATAAGCAGATACTAACTGATAGTAACCAGCTGATTTCAATAGGTAGTAGAATCTCCAACTTTTAAGTAAAAACGCTACCTGCTGAAGCTAAAAAAAATAAAATAAAAACCCCAAACCTAATTGCAAAAATTTCATGTAGTGCACAGTGGGCAGAGTAAGGGCTGGAGGTTTGTCACTGGACACATGACTGAACTCTGACATAAAGTGCAGTCTAACTGGGCCTTTAGTCCTTAGGATCCTGGGTTTTTTTGAGAGCCCTTCACAGCAGGGACAGGAAAACCGGCAGGTCTGCAGGATCTTTGTTCATCATAACCATGCAACAGCAGCTGCAGGAAATGTCCCCATCTATGGGTAATGTTCCCACTAAGCAAAGCTTCTGGAAAGGCCCATCAGGTAGTTAAGAACTGTGGCTGTGTCCAACTCTAGCATATTTTCCAACAGCTTTCAGTGAATATTGTCACTGCCACAAAGCTATCTCTTTCCGTGCTGAATCAGCATTTCCAGAACAGACTGTATTTGGTAAAAGGCATCTGGCAAAAGTCCTGGTCAGAGGTGCTGCTTTTTGAATGAATGTAAAAGGAATTTATGCAGGGAGGAAAGAAAAAAGAATACAGGTCAGAAAAATAAAGAATGCATCGAAGAAAGATGAAAAGTGACACCTGAATCACAAAATGGAAGGTCTGGAGTAGATTTCTAACCATGCTCTGCACCCCAAACGTCCCCCCAAGGTAAATCACTCAATGCTAACTTCCATTTTCCTCACTGGTGTACAACTTGCCTAATAAGAGATCTTTAAACAGCTTACTGTTCCCCAAAGTACTTTGAAGCAACAAAATGCTTATTAATGAGGATGAGGCAGAGATACACTGAAGGATAACAGAAGAGAGCAACAGAAAAGAAATTTAGAAGATTTACAGATTACTTGAGCTATGGTGCAGCAATAAAAGCTAAATAGAACAGATTCAGAAAAATGTAACAGCAAAACCCTTCCAGCCAAAACTGTCTACAAGAAATGACCACAAAGAGGTTTGTAGGTAACCTACTTGGGACCTTTGGGTCTTTATTGTTCATGATAGAGGGTTACTCTTCTAATCCTAATTCATTTTCAAGAACAGCAGATTAACAAGAAGGATCACTATCAAGCTGAATCTTCCAGATAATAATCTCCTAGCTCTAAATAATCACTGAAAGAGGAGCAGAAAAGGAACCGTAATCTTTTCCTTTTAATGCTGTTGACAGGGAACATGCAGAAAGCTAACATAGAAATGTGCTAGAATGTTGTATTTTCATAACAATTGGAGTTTTATCCTAAAATAAAACCAGTCAAATGAAAAAGTAATCTTATTTATTTCACCCTACAGTGTTATCTACATCTAGAATTATTCAAGATAAGGAGAAAATTATTGGTTCTCTATCTAGCAAGTTAAATCAGATTAAAATACTGTCTGAATTTTAAGCAGAACTGTTCCTACACACACTTATTTCAGGGGAATTTAATTTGCTTAGAGAGAATTAAGCTAAAAGAACAAGGCTTACTGAATTCTCAGTAACAGGGTCCACAAATTAAGCTATGCTGGGTTTTATGATTACTTTTCAAATTTGCTTAGGCCTTATAAGTCACATTCTTTTGCCGAACACTGAACACATAACGCTTGCCTGCTGTGGCTGCTTATACAGCTGTGAACTCAGTTCCTGCCAGCTCCTGTGTAGGTACAGCAAGTATTTGAAGTCTAGAAATTTAAATGTATGTACATATGTATGCATGCATACATACAAACATACTGTTTTCTGCACTTTATGGAGAAAAAAATATAATCTAAAATCCACACTCCTCAATTCGTAGAAAATTAAGATTTAAACCATAAAACAAAAACTTAGCAGATATTTTACCTTACAACATCAAAGGAAGTTAAAAAATAAGCAATCTTAAGAGAAACAGTACTGTTCACGTTGGCCAAAGAAACACCTGAAATCTGAAAAACGACACAGAAAATATACTGGCCATTACCCAAATCTATGCACTCATTGGCAACAGGGGTTGTATCCCTCAGTCTAACACCAAGATCTCCTGCATCACGTTTGCACCAATTTCATTAGCTGCCTCTTATGTTTGCCTGTGAGGTTTCAAACTTTTTTTTTTTTTTTTTTGAAAGCAATAGTGCTTGTTCTAGAGAATATAGAGGACTTGAGATGTCATCTTTCTATTGCTCACAACATAGTTCTCATTCTTACCAGTGCAAGTTTTCTTTCCTGTCAGTAGGAACACAATCTACCAGACTGGAGTGCAACTCTCCATTCACTTCACTGGTTGAACAAGCTTGAGAAAGAGAACTGGCAATATCTTCCATTTCTAGGTGATGCCGTAAGAGCGCTGCTTGGTGTTCAGCAATATGCAGATAAATCTTCTCTGCCTGGCACAGAGGGAGAAGAGTGAACCAAGCAGCCAGAAGCCTTCCAACTTCACATATCTACAAGACAAATTCAGCAAATCTTGTTTGCTCCCTCAGATTTATTAGATATTATCTACAAGATTTGTGTACTACTGCTGCCTGTCCTATGATGCTTTATGCTCAGCTGGTCATCACCACATTACCTGTAACACAGAACTCCAGTCTATTAGCAGGCCAGGGAAGAAAAGCCATTCTAATCAGACAGAACGACAGAGGCATAACAGACTCGTATATTTTCAACTGTGGCACAAGGACTAACTTTAAAAATATTACTTCCATCAGTTATTTGTACCCCCAAATCAAATGAAATCTAAGACCAAAATAAAATGAAAAACACAATAAATAAAATTGCAAAAAAGTAATTTTGAGCTTGAATACAACCACACTCTAAAAACAACAATGCATTATGTATGAAGCAAAAGCAAGTGACTGACGTAGGAGTTTCTCCTTGGAAGTAACAATTAATTCCTATCACTCGCCACCACTGACAATGTGCCTGGTGCTTCCCCTCAACACCAACTGGCAGTGTGATCATCTCCCCACCTCTTCCAACCTCCCAAGAGCATGTTTCCAATCCATTAGCTGTGGAATACATACATACATCTATATGTAAAAAACCTCTTCCTGGGAATGACAGTCTAGTACTGCACATGTCACACAGGACGACAGGCTTTCCAGAGTTCGAAGCAGTGCGTGCCTCCCTGCCAGAAATGGTTCTGCTCAACTTTACAGAGATCATCCCTCAAGTGTTTGCTGTGTTATGCTCCCAAGGTCAATGTTCAGAAATGAATGCTGCCTTTATTTTTTCCCAATGCACATCTTGGAAATGCATTACATACAAATATTCCCTGAACACAAGTCCCTGTGATACTTTACCCAAACAACCAGCTAGCCGGTCAGTTTAGGATTAATTAGAATCCTCCTTCCCACCCCCTCCACCCCCCTAATTTCTTCTAACATCTGAAGATGGTACCTTGTCCTAATTTTGCTATCTCTTTCTCTTAAGATTGATTTATGGTAGTCATTTTCTACCATCTGCATATCCATGAAACTTTGGGACCCTGCAGCAGAGCATAAGCTTATTCAAAAAGTAAGAAGACTTCACAAAAATTGAAGCCATATAAGAACATCCATGGTGAGCTATGAGTACATTACACAAAACACAATAGGGACCTTATGGAACACAACAGCCCTGAAGTATTCTAGGCACATTTTTATCCTTTGCAAGCAGATAAAAGATGACTCTTAGTTTTCAAATCTCTGAAGGATGAAAAGAAATTCACCTTGGATTAGGATAAATACCACATCTTTTAAGAGACAGACAACAGAATTCTCTATGGGAGTCAGGTTTCTCGGTAACTTTTTCTGATTTTTCTGTGGGTTCCTGTTAAATTAATGATCCTTGACTGCTTTAAACATTTGCAGTGTTAACTTACTGGATCAGTAAGGAATTTAGAACTTCCTTTTGGGAAAGGAAAAGAAAAGATCAGCCACCAGCATCCACATGGAGGCTTTATGGATTTTATATTGTGTTTTGTTTTTTCTGGGGCATGTGCATAAAGTATAAATAATTATCCAGACAGATTTTTAAACAACATAACAAATAACTAGGTACTGAATGTAAAAGTAAATATAAGCCTGCTAATCTAAAAGCTACTTACTTTTTTAAGGCAACTGGGTTGCTACTCCATATATAGGTTTGCCTGTGAACACGGGAAAAAGTTATTTAGAATGTAAGTGCATTCCCTGCAGTGCAAAATGAATGCAACCCAAACGTACTACTCCTACAACTGGTAGTTTTATGTCATTGGAGACAGATCATGACACAGGTCCTGTACCACCGATGCCACAACTACAGATGCTCAGGTTGGTTGTGGAGGTCATATGCATTTTACACCTGGAGTTTTATGGGGTACTGTGAAAATCTCATGTAGGGCCGATGCAGACAGAAAAAAAGCTGTTTACAGTATCTCTGGCTAAGCAAAGAACATACCTCTGAAACTGTCAAGTCTGCTTCTTTCTGAAGTACTAAATTCACAGGGGCTAAATTTTTTTTTTTTTTTAATATAGGAAAAATGTTCCCAGACTTTCAACATTACAGGGAATTGATGAAACTGTTCAGAGGGATGTGTATCTGTCAGCACAGCATAGACAGGCTGATTATTTTAAAAATTACAGGAATAAAAACCATAAAAAAGTTTCCTAATCTGAGAAAATTCATCAACATAGTTTTAAGTTCATGATTACACATGGCAGAGGTTAAGTAAGCATGTACCACAAAAGAAATGTAAAGCCTGGAAGAAGGTTGGTTTGTTTTCAATGTATTGTGTATGGTTACTAGCTAATGAAGAGTACAAAATTCAACTATTTGCAGAGAAGCTGCAGTATAAAGAGTTCAAGAACAGTGCTAACCTTAGAAAAATTTTGTTGGACAGTCTATTTTAACACTAAGAAATACTATCTTGCCTTTTGCTGTCTCCATACAGAACTCCCACAGAACTTCTGAGAGAAAGCAAACTGTTGCAAATATAGTTGTGATCCCATTGCACTTTTTTTTTTTTTTTAACTTGGACCTAAACATGCATCTTGGTTAAATCCACAGGGACAGAGGAAAGAGTGAAGACAGCCTGCCTTGCAAAGCTCGCATACAGAGTAATTTCTTCAGCTTTCAGTCCAGACTGATCTCTGATAATGTTTCCTCTAACTGAAGAAGTAAGAAAAGAGGAGGGGGGGAAAAAAAAAACAAACGAGAAAAAGGTTTAAAAAATACTCCTTCAAGAAAGAAAAAAAGACTGGGAATTGTTGCAACAACTCTGGCAGGTTGCTTCTTCTGCAGCAAAACCAGAAAAGTTCTGTTAACTTTTTTCCTGCATACCTAGAAGAGAGTCTTTGATATGCAAAAAGCTAACTTATGATTATTGGAAAACTCTGATGAACTAGTCAGTCAAATAGTTTAATTTAAATCAGTACTCTGGGTTCACTTACCTGGACCCCACTGTCCCGAGAGCGCCCAATCCACACATCTCTACATACTCTAATGCTCTGGGTAGACTCAAATGGTATTTCAGATTTTACTAAAGAACCTTACTCCTTCCTTAAAAACTGTTTTCTTCATCTGTGCTGTTGTTACATCATTACAGTTGGCATTCCCTTGTCAGTGTGGTCAGAAGAAGGACCAGCTGCATGAAGAGAAGTGGTTATTCACATCAGTCTTGGCAGCATAACCACAGCAGCTCGACTCAGGTATGTTAACCTCAGAGATGAGCCCATTTGCAAATCTGTGGGATCACGGTGTCTGGCTCCGTCAAGTTTCCTTCCTTGCTGTTTCTTTTTATTCACTTCAAATTATTCCTTCAAAATATACTCTTTTTTTCAGTTATTTAAGAAAGCCAACCCTTTTGATCTGCTCTGCAAACCTTCTCTATGTGCTCATCCCTCCCCAGTCTTCTAGCCTCCAGGGAACAACAAAACAGCACAGTGAGGAAAACACTTTAGTACTGCCCTGAGAAGAGAAAAAGTACCAAAAGGACCTGGAAGCTTTAATGCAGCAACTGGCTCCCTAGCAGCTCTTCGTAGGAACTGCAAAGTAAACATGGAGCCAGAGAGCATTTCCCTCCTATCTCAGAAGAGTAAGTGATACCAGCTGCTTCTCTTTGCAAAAGCAGTGAAGGAATTTCTATTTCCAATGGTCTTTGGGGTTGTCAGCCACACTCCTGCTCCCTGGAGAAGCAGGTGACACTACTTTTCTGCACAGAGAAATGTGGATTGACCTCAGACTGTCTGCATGGATATGAACCTTAACTGCTTAGTTTGACTTCAGTTTATAAATTCTATTTTTTGTCTCCTGCACTGACCTAAATACTACAATGTTTGGTTTACAAACATGCCAAGGGAAAACTGGTTTTGCCCTTGCCCTACATTTCCCTCTCTCTTCCCAGTTTAGCATCTCTCATATATTTCCTTTACCCATACTACAGAAACTACTTTTTCCACATAGAATATTTTAGCCATTTGTTGGAATTTGTAGGCTTGTGAGTGGCCTTCATATCCCACTGTTGAAACAGTAAGCATTGAATCTATACATTTATGTTAAACCATTTATAATTAAAAACATTTTAGATGCTACTGCTTTAATGTTTGTAAGCCTGTTTTTTTTTTTTTAAATTCTGGTTGACGGGGAAAACTTGCTATAGTTTATAATTTACAAAATAGAGAAATACTCACCTCTTCTGACATTCATTTTCGTTCCACTGACTTTTGTTCCATCCGACTATTCCCTCTGCACACCTGCTCTCTTATCTCCATTTGTCTCATTAATTATCCTCATTTCTTCTCTACAGGCTTTGACAAGTTCCTCTTCCTTCTCCAGCTTCATCCCATTTTTTGACTTGTGTGGCTTAAATCTCCACCCTAGATATAATGGCTCCTCTCAAAATCAAATGACACAGAAACTACCAATGAACAGTTTTAAATCAAGTAGCAATATATAGCAGAACATCTTCACTATATACCATTTTTTAATAAAATAAGCCATTTTCAGACTAGGAGCTGGATGAGGTGTATAGGTTTCCATGTGATACATTCTCCCATGTAGAAAAAGACACATTCAAAGATGTTTTTATGGCAGTATTATACACATTGTTTCCCATAGATAACACAGTTAAAAATTATCAAGTCAGAATCTAACACAAATGCTAAGCAGTATTTTCCTATATGTAAAAGTATCACATAGGTGCATGTCAGTTTATTTTTTTTAAAAGCAGAGTTGCCTGGTCGTATAATTATTCTTCTCAGGATTTCCACAATTATTATTCCTCTCTTGTCGTGCTTTCAGTTTGTCAAACCTTGCCAAAAAATCCCGCTGGTAAGCTAAAACACATCTGGGCTTCATCACTCACCTAAATATTAACATGGAAACGTTGTACGTTTTTATTAGTAAACAATTCAAAAGCAGATATATAATCTCCACAAAGATGGGTCTAAGTGTTCATTGAGAGGGTATAGTAGAGAGAACTGACATGATCCAGAGTTGAAAGTGCATTTTTGATGTCTACTTTTGTGTTGGTTCTTTCTCTGCCCAAAATTCATGTAACCTTCCCAAGTCTTTCAGTTCCAGATTCTCAACAGCCATTAAGTCCTTGAGTACCCTTGAAATCAGAGTAGTCCTACTGTTCTACTTTCACTGTTCCATAAGACTGGTAAGGGTTTCAGCCCGCTGATGAGATAGGCAGTTTAGAAAAAGCACGGAGAGTATGTTTGGCTGCACAGACAGGCAGGGATACAACGAGTATTACACACCTGTGTAAAGGGCACCATTTGGCCACCTTGTCAAAGAGGCACAGAAAGAAGGAAAACACTTCAAAAATAATTTTGCACAGAAACATTTACAAGCAATTGCAGAGTCTTATGTTCTCACCTTTTCTTTCACATATCTCTAAAACAACCTCACTCATTAGATGCCCATTTGATTCTTTTGCCCTGGAGGTTTTTGCCACCTTTAAAATGGATCCATTCTTTACATTTAACAAATTTACATAACCTTTTTTTTTTTTTTAACATTTACATATGTAGTTATGGTGAGATGTGGGTGTCCTGACAGAAAGATTTGGCCTCACATGTCCCACCTCCACTTATTTCTTTTTTTCTTTTTTTTTTCCTTCCCTCCAAGAATGTTATTACTGTCTATGAGTCATTTCATTAATCCGGAGAGAAGGCTAGAAAACAAGTGAATAAACACCCTGCTTCACAACCTTCTGTCTGCACTGTTTACTTCTTTGCTAATGAATGAACAGCTAAAAACCAGGATTATACTAATTGGGGACATTCAAAGGGACATTATCACCTCTCTGTCAATAGCTGCTGCTTGGGTCTGCCCATGATTACATTACACCATCAGAGGATCATCTCTGAATGTTCACTCCCAATGACAGTGTAAATATGAGAGAAAGTCCAGGAAAACAGTGGAAAGGAACACAACACACAAGTCAAACAGAAGAGCACAAGAATCTTCCACATGACCACACCTTTCCTATTAAAGAAATAGTTTAAAGAAGTGTGAGAAACACAGAACATCTGTGATGCCAGACACAGGACCGTGTCTCCAGCAGCACAGGGTCAGGTATCTTGTGCATACTGTGCTGGAACGCGGCACATGCTCCAGGTTCTGCAGTTCACTGTGCACATGGATGGGGCTCTTCATTTATCACGACTATGGCAGCCAGCTCTCTGAAATGTCCTACTCACCCTTTTACAGCCATCAGAGTGATCCTATCTCTACTGACATGAATACAGATAGAAAATGAAGGACTAAATGAGAAACAAAATAATGTAGCCTCCATTTTGCCCTCGAATGCAGGAATTACAGGAATTCAAGGTCTAACTTCTGCCATCCTGGTAGCATGGGCTTTCCTCTCCCTTGAAGTCCTAAAGCTGCAGAGACAGATACAGAGGAACTGATGCTTAGTGCAGTCCACACTTTGTCCCAACTCCTTCTGGATTCACAACCAGCTTGTTCTTGCCTCTGTCAAAAGCATACATAGAGTTAAACCTTAGGACTATTATTTCAAACACTGCAAAGTGTTTAATAAGTCCCTTTCAACTTTCAAGGATAGGAATATTGCACAGTTTCTTCATAAAACAAGTGCTAAATGCCCACAGCATTCTAAATAAGTCACATTACTATGAATTATTTTCAAAACAAGGCATGACACTAAGTCTGCTTGTGCACTTTATAGACTCTTTTTTCCCCCTTTGTTGCTACATATGCTCGGATTTTGGAATTTAGACTAACACTTATATTTCTGCACTTTGGCGCATAGTTGAACACACTCCTCTCTGATCCCCTTTCAAAGAGAATCTATTAATTTATCAAGGAGGGCTTATGTTCAACTGCTGAACTAAACACACAGTCCAGCACACCAGGAAATTCAACATTTGGCCATTCCCTAATGATTTCTTCTCCTGTTCCCATTGCATAATGGGGCGGCAGCTTGCACATGTCTCCATCATGGGACCGCTCTATTTCCACTTTTGTGACAACTGGTTGCAAATGAGGTTTTGTCCCTGCTGGTTGTCACACAAATACATGCACCTGCCTAAAACGTATTCAAACACTTGTAGAAATTGCAGTCTACTCCCTGTGTCTTTCTCAAGGAGAATATGTTGTCCATGATGTCTGGGCTGGACAGAAAGAACAGACATCACTGCTCTATGACACTGCTGCAACACATTGACGTGTGTCAGCTGGACTCCTCGGGACAGTCTGCAAACCTGGTCTGAGCCCTGACGAATCTGTGGTGACATCTTTGTGGCTGGCAGCGTTTCAGATCAAGTGTTAATACTTTATCAGGCTCCTTGATATCCTGTGACATACAAATCAACACAAATCCCGAACTCTCTGTAAGACTACTTCAACAGAACAGTTCTCTTCTTGTAATCCAGTTGTTTCAGGAAAAACAGAAAAAAACCCTGAGCTTGACTCAGAAGTGGTCAGCCAAGTACTAACCACCATTCCATCCCAGAGAGCCTGTTCCCCCTTCACCTGCCACACAGTGCAGTGGCCTGTAAGAGGGGAGGGCTGCCAGTAACCCTGGCTGCCAGGCAGCTTCCCACAAAACCCGTTTCCTAAAGAGAAGAGGTACAGATACTGAGCAATACCTACAGACAACTAACTCTGTCTTTTCAGCTGACCTGCCATGCCACATCTGCAAGTGCAGAACACCACAAGCAAACCCAGCCAGAGCTCCTCCCCACTGCTGCTCTCCTCCCCTTCTTCAGACTAAGCAATGTCCAGTGGCAGATGGGAAAGAGATGGCAGAGTCATGAAACCACACAACATTTACTGGCAGTGAGAACCTTACTGCAATGGTGCTGTGGGAATAAAAAAGTGAACCTGTCAACAAAAGCTCTGACTGACTTTTTTGAGACTTTGAACCACAGTATATATTGCTACATATGTAAATATATATATACACACACACAGAGTAAATATATATACACACAAACAGAAGACTAGCATGGCTTTTTTTTTTTTTAATTTTATCAGAATGGCATTTCTGATTAACAGAAATCCAAAATAAATTTCTCCTTTCACATTTGCAGTAGCTAATTCTCATGAAGCAAGCTCAAGGTTTTCAGTTGCCTGGATAGTACTAATTAGATCCTGACACATTATTACCTCAACCTATGCAATCATACATGGCACACATGACAACTTTTTAACAAATATGAGCCTTCTTTTCCAGTGAAAATTTGAAATATTTCTCTGATTTTGGGAACAAAATCTGCTTCAAAGTGAAATACACAGTCTCAGGAAACCTACAAAGGAAAGTGTCAGGCTTAAAAGAAATACTTTAAATTAATTTGCTTAATACAGAACACTATCACCATTTATGTTTCATATAGAAATAAAGGAATTCTTTATATTAGACTGTAGTTATGGTAAGAAGGTTTGATGCGTGTGCCCATGCACACACACAAATAACACTCTGTTGTTTTCTACGAAAGCAAACAATATTAACAAGCTAAAGTCATTATTACCAAGCTCCTGTTAGCCAGGGATACAGTTGTTGCAACCTGACATGACAGAAGCTTCAAGTGACAGCTACAGATGCCTTATGACATAGAGGTATGTACTTTTGGAGCTAACAGTCACTTACTAGATAGTTGTTCCAGCATCCTCAAGGAACAGTTTAAAAACTGACTTTGTGCAGGAATAAGAAATTAATCGAGAAAACATTTGATAGCTTTACCAAGTGCCAGCCAAGGTTTGAGCTGGATGCAGAGAATCTATTACGAAACAAGGAGACAGACCTAGCTGAGTCACTTTAAATCAGGAAATTCAATTCCTTCCTACTCCTCAGATTTAAAATATCCTATAGCAAAAGAGTCTCCTTTTTTTTTTTTTTTTTTTTAAATGTTTAGGGAAGAAACTGAAATACTGCAGTCAAGTCTCTCTAAAGGAATTACACATGACTTCCAAGAAGTGTAAAATACAGCAAAGTGACAAAATTAAGAAGAAAATCAAAGTATTGAAAAGGGAGGTAACCAGACCACCTCATTTTATTCTTTATCATAAAATGAAGTATTCCATATGACAACTTGAAAGCTAGGAGGAGGAAATAAAAGTATTTCTGCTCCATGTGGCTACTTCTGAGCGAGATAATGTACAGCCAACACCAAGAGATTTTGGAAGAACTGTTCTATGACCCAGCACACCAGCATGGTGCTTTACAGAGCTGATTGGAAAAATAAAAAAAATGCTTGAATCTCATGGGGAAATAGGACCTTAAAGTAACAGAACTTCCTAAGAAATTTAAACATTTTTATTCTTTATAGAGGTGAGAAAAAGCAAAGGTTAAAACAACCTTTGCAGGAGCTGAAAGGGCCAATGGCTCTACTTACACCCCTCCATTCACCATAGCACCTTGGGTATGAGAAATGATGACAGAGAATGTGCATCATCCTCTGGAAGAAGTCTCAGTGAGGCAAGCACAGCAGAGCTTCTCACCACACCAACAAGCAGGGGACTTCTAGGACTCTGAAGGAAGAGCAGCATCCTTTGAGGTGGCACCCACAGATGCTGGAAAGAATATCCATACCATAGCTCATTCTCAAACAGGTTGAAAAAAAATATTAAGTTCTAATTGCCTTAATTTCTTTGCAGAGGTCTTCTATTACCCTCAGAGGGATACTTTTCATACTATTACCCACTGCTTGGAACTTTTCTCCTTACCAATTTACCTACAGTGTTCCTTGGTTCCTGCGAGGGAGTGGGATTCCTTCAAAACCTTCTAATACTTTACACCACAAGAAGTTCAGAAATAAATGAAGAGGTGGCACAACTGTAAATGAACCACAAAAGAAAGAATAGTGCATCATGGAATGTTAGCCTTGAGACAACTAACTAGATGTTTTACTCGAGACAAAAGTCAAACACACACAGAGATAATGTGCAAGATAGAAATGCAAAATGAAAGCAAGGGAAAGCTACCCTCACCTTGACAAGGTTTCTGCAAGTAGAAAGGAAGCTCATTCAGGCAGCCTGGGGAGGGCAGAACTTAAATCTTCAAAGCGTGTTTGTTCAGTTAATAGTTGCTCTAAAAAAAAGGGGCATTTATTTGGTATACTAACAGCATTTACTCAAAAGTCTCAATTATAAACATCAAGATGTGCCTTGCTTTAGACTACCTCAGGAAAAAAAAAAATGGAGTCTGTATTTTATATCTATCTTTAGGGAAACAAAATTATTTCTGAATTTAGGAACTGCTCTGGGTTGGAGCAGCAGCTAATATCCGAACCAGAATTTCCTTGATCATTACTCAAGCGGTAGCATTTTTGGTTTAAAAAAAAAAAACCCTTAGTCCTCCTCCCCCACCAGTATTTCTCTTCTAACACATTCCATTCTAATTTTAGTCTTTTGAGAAGTTTCTTTTCCAGATCAACCCACTCTTTTTCACATTTAAATAATTTTCAGGGTTTTTTTTAAAGAGCTCAGCTTTAGCAGGTGTTCCAGTAGCTAAGCAATAAGAAATCTCTTGAGAACATCTTCCATGTTTCCCAAATGGATTAGCCTGGAAGTTTTGGGAGAACAACATTAGGCAAAATATCCATGCCATTTAATTTCAAAACTGGAATAAAACTCCTAGGACAAAAAGACACCAAAAAGAAGCACTTATGCTCCCTGTTAACAAATAAAGAAGGTGCAATAAGAAACAGTTGTTACACTGGCAATACCAGTAATTAACTTGAATGCAGTAAAATTCAACAGAAACAAATTTAGAAGCTTAACACTGGAAGAAAATTATGCAACTCCTCCATTTTATAATTCGTCAGCTTCATTGCAGCCCCAGGACCAAGAATGCTAAGTGGTTTGCAACCACAGATCAAGTTAAGTACATTTCAGTGGCGAACAGTGGAAAAAAACCCAGCATGCTGTCAAAGCAGCAGAGTCTTTACCAGCAACCTCGGCCTACAGCCCCACACAGCCAGAACACATTTGTCATCAGATCTGGAAGCTGAACTGAAGGAAGATCAAGATATCTGTAAACTACCTTTAAACACCACCCCTCCTCAGGCAAAAGTACCTTCTTTTGTCCAGCCTTCATGTCACCTCCAGCTATTTGAAAGCTGCATTTTTTCTCTTTTGGCTCCTGGAAGCTAAAAACACTGCAGTACATTTCAGCAATTGCTTCTTGTTGCAGTTTCAAGTAGTACGAGGAGACGCACAGACAATGATGCCTCTGTGCCTTTATGCAGTTAGAGCAGACCTATGAGATCTTGGCACCTGCTAGATTTATGAGGCAGGAAACTCTGGAATAAATTCAGTGCATTTAAATCATTTACAGATTTACCAATATAAATTTTCATCTACTGTCACAGGGTTATCTTCCAGATTTCCCTAGAGTGCAGGACCATCCTCCTTCCTTAGTGGTAAAAAGACTAATAAAAAGTTGAATCTATCCTGCTATGCCTATACAGAGGTAGCACTTGCAGTAAAAAAATAAGTTGGAGTAGAATACAACAGCAGCCATCTTATTCTTCAACATGACATATCATTACCCATTCCTACTCCCTTTGTCCTATTAAATTCTTCTAACCACACTGACTAAAAAAAACAACCCTATTTTAAAGCTGTACTTAAAAAGCATTTTCTTACCTAGTACAGAGATTTCAGGGAAACATTTCTTCAGCAAATGTTATCACCTAAGGTTGCTCTAACCTCAGCTTTCCAGATACAAGATGCATTTAAGTAAACTCACTTATTAGCTTGCAAGAATTTTCAACAGTACTTTTTTTCCTCTGAGGTTTCAAGTATGTGTTCTGTGTCTTCCAAGTTTGCTTCCTTCTCTTCATCTTGGTTAGGTTCTCTAAAAGAGAATTAACTATGTTCATTCTCAGCTCCACTACTGGGAACAGCCAAAGTGAAGAGGGGTAACACTGGAACCCAGCAAAAAGAGAATCCTGGTATTGCCACAAAAAACGTCTCCAAAACATGTACTCTTGGAAGGAAGGGCTTCTCCCCCATGTAATTTTGTTTCCTTTTCCTTCGCTCCCCTTTGTCCCTTTGGCTTGTTGGCGAGCCTGAAAGGGCACTGGTGAATGAGCTGGGGTGCGTCCTCAAGGACAAGTTTTTCCCCCACCTTAGTACAGCTGAGCTGGTTTCCACGTCTGCCTCCATCCTTAGGCTCAGCATGCAAAGGTATCAGAGCACCTGGACACTGATAACACCTCTCTCCTCCCTTTAACCCAGGTTTAAAACAGTACATATACTTATGATTACATGCAAGTAAATAAAAGCTTCAGTTCTCTCCTTGTCACTACATCTTCCTTTTCTCAAAAGACACTTTGTCTAAACATGGACCAAATACAGTCTGAATTGAAAAGAGGACGGAAAATTAGATCAAACTGAGTATGTGGCATTCTCATTATCCCTCGTGTCAGACAAGTCAGAAGCAGTTACATAATTGGGCCTCTAGACTCTAGGCACTGAAGTGTTAAGAGAGAAAAGCAATCCCAGGACTGCATGCTGGGGTTTGACAAATAGAAAAACACAGAAGTAGGCCAAGAGCTTACAATTAATGCTAGTTTTTAATTGTACCATGTTGATAAAAGGTTCGTCATATGGCACAAGTGGTCAAAAGGGTAAGAAAGTACGTAGTGCAAGAAGTGGAAAAACAAGGGAGGTAATTTTATCTGTGCTTGTGTACACACTTGTGTGCAAACCAGAGAAAGGGCACTTGCGAATGAGCGAGCGAGAATGTGTGTGTATGAGAGGAGTACAGTGCAGAGAAATACAAGGGGAGGCAGCGGCCCATAAGCAATTGCTATGAAAAGGAATGGGGGTGGGGAATTGTGCACAGTCCTTTTTTTAGCTTCTGCTGTAAAAAATAAATAGATCTTTTAATCTGTGTTCTCCTTGAAGCCTTCTCTATTGACCATTCATTTCTTCTTTCTCTTCCCAGCTCTTTAACTCCTCTATATGGCTGATGAATATGCAAATGCATAATCAGTTCTATAATAGCCTATCCTTTCTAAAAACAGGCTATAAATTTGGATCCTAAGCAGCAGGTTCTAAAAAGACTATTATACTATATGGCTGGGGGAAGAGGCAAGACCCAAATACCACCACCAGTACACCAGAGCTCTTTATAACGCGTGTGAATGCAGCTAGAAGGCAGGCCCTCCATCAAACAGAGCCAGGAGCCAGAAAGGAAACATCTTCCGCAAGCCGTGCAGACGGGCCCGAGAGGGGCTCCTGCAGGGCACGGCACGGGGGCTGGCAACAGGCAACGCTCCCCGCCGTGACACAGACCCCGAGGGCCGCGGGGCTCAGCTGTAGCTGTGGGAGCTCTGGGGAGCGGCTGTGGGTGCTGCTGAGGGCCGGGCCGGGCTCCCCGGTGCAGAGGGGCCGGGCCGGCAGCAGGTGGCGGCGCGGAGCCAGGGCGGGGGGCGCCGGGCGCTGCCAGCCCCTGCTCCTCTGCCCTGTCCCTGCAGACACCGAGCGCTGCTGGGGGAGCGGGCTGACAACAAGCACAGACCCCAAAGCGGGTCCCCGGCAGAGTCGCGCAGCCCCGTCTGGCTCAGACACAGTGAAAAGGAGAGCAGAGCTGTTGGAGCCTGCTCCCACTGTACCACTTAAGGCAACTGCGTCACCAGCGGGACAGCAGTTTGATGGTCCAGACGCCACCGCACTTCAGCTGCTTCCCAGCTCAAGAGTTGCCTCCTTTCTTCTTAGAGCAGGCTATAAGTTCTTGCTGAACTTTTCATCAGGTTCAAGCGTAAGGTCTTGCACCTGCAAAAACATAATCCAGGAGTGCAGCACAGGCTGGGACCCACCCACTGAAGGGCATGTCTGTGGAAAGGGGCTTGGGTGTGCTGGTCAGTAACAACCTCAGTCAGAGCAAACAGTGCGCTGCTGCAGCAAAGAAAGCCAACAGGATGCTGTCTTGCATCAACTAGAGCATCACCATCAGAAAGAAGCCAGTACACCACTGTACTCAGCAGTGGTCAGGCCACTTTCCTGGAATATCATGTTCAGTTTTGGTCCTCACTATACAAAAAAGATGTGGACAGGATAGAGAGGGTCCAGAGAAGGGCCACAAACATGGTCAAAGATGACAAGGAAGCTGCTCTACGAGGAAAGCCTGAGAGAACTGGGTTTGTTCAGATTGAGGGAAGAAGGCTTAGGGGAGACCTTATCACCATGTTCCAGTAGTTAAAGGGTGGCTACAGAGAAGATGGAGACTACATTTTTACAAGGATTCACATGGAAAGTAGGAGGGGTAATGGGCACAAGTTACTCCTGGGGACATTCCAATTGGACACAAGAGGAAAATTTTTCACAGACAAAAACCATCCACTGCGATAATCTCCCCAGGGAAGTGGCAGAGTCCCCAACATTAGACACCTTTAAGATTCAGCTGTCAGGGTGCTAGGCCATCTTGTCAAGACCGTGTTTTTTTCAAGAAAAGTTGGACCAGATAATCCTTGAGGTCCCTTCCAACCCACTATTCCATCATTCTGTAAAATAAGCACAAACACTGCTATACAATACTTGCATACTCTTCCATGTCTGCCAGTTTTAGGCCCTCCTCAGGTTCCCCCTGGGCTTTACAGTGTTCATGGATGTTGTCACTGCAGGGTAGAATATAGGAACTGTCTGTCTAAATGTAATGAGATGGTACTGTTCTACTACATAGGGACTGAAAACTGAAGGTGCTGTGCCCAAGTGCACCAGTCCGTCACTCCAGCTTCTGAAGTGCAGTGCAGTAAAGACTGGAACCCCCCAGGAAGGAATCAAGCCCAGATGGGCTTTATAGTTCTCCATGGAAAACCACTCAGGAACAGATACATTCCTTCAAGCGCCAGACTGAACTGACATACAAGAAGGCACCAGCTGGAAACCACGAGCTCCTAATCAAACTTCAGGCAAGACAGAAGCAAAAACATGGGTTGAAACAGTTTCACTGCAACTCTACCCTAGGCAGCCAGGACATCAGCACATTATACCCAGGCTGCCCTATTAACTGCGAGCATGCATCACCCTGATGGGGCATGGAGATGCAGAGGTAAGAGTGATGCACACAGCACCCCCAAAAATCTTGGATAAAGGGACAGAAACTTGGATCTGACTCTAATCCCAACTGTTGTGCCCTAAACATTTCACAACTTGTCATTTGTTGTATTATGATTTACAGGGAGTGAATAATATTTGCATAATTCATAGGAGTAATATGATAAAATAAATATATACAGGACAGGCTATAATCATAGAGGTACTTAGATAAACATGAAATAATTTAAAATTACATCTTTGCAGAGATTAATATTTAAAACCAAACTCTTGTAATCTTTGAAAAATGCTCAAAGTTGGGTTGCCCCTGAATGCGGACATCATCGAACACTTTCCTTCTCTTTTCCCATCATCTTCAACACAGATGTACCTTGCAAAGCAATACAAACTCTGCAACATATCTCGACAAAACCAGGGATGACAGGAGGAAGGAATGCTGTAACATGATTTATTAAAATCAGTTTATAAAACCCTAGGACCAGTTCACAAATAGGAATGGAGGTCTCATCCTACACTTTGAAGTTGGGAACAGGACTCCTCCCCAGACAAGGTCCAATGCCTCTAGCTGATCTTGGTTGGAGGTAACAAGACCTATGTGGCAGCCAGATCTGACAATTCAGATCCTCTCTGGAGCCTTGTTTTCCTTTCCATCTTTTAACATTCTTCTGAGCCTATTAACATACCAGTACTCCATGTGCCTACCACAAAGTAGTTTTTGCCTGCATGACTGGAAGCACATACTTTTCATCCCAGACTCTGGTAATACTTTCACAAATATTTGCTTCACATCAACTAAAAAAAAAAAAAAAAACCCAAAATACAGCAAAAGGAAATCTTTTGATCACAAAGTAAAACGAATTAGCAAACCAAGGTTAGGATCCCATAAAACAAGAATCAGAATAGAAAAAAACCAATGGGTGGATATACTTATAGGTAATCTCCCTTAGGTGGCGAAATTTTTTGGATCTAGAAACACTGAGAAAACACTGCAAATCAAGTAGCAACTTCCCCCTTCCTGACCCCAGGAAAGAAACCAACCCCAGCACCCCAAAATTTGCTATGATCAGCACATCTTAGGCACAGGATCTGGAGATAATTACCACGAGGGATGCTGGCAGACACCAGGGTCCATTCAGAGAGCATGCATTTGCCATTTCTTCCTGAATTTCAGAAGTCTCTCCTCTAGAGCAGTCTCCTGTATACAATTGCACGTCCAGTTGCATGCCCTAGAGATTGTGGATCCAAAAGGAAGAGCAATATCCTCTGCAGGATACTTATCAAAACCTTATTAAAACTCTTCACATGAAGTACCATTTAAATTAAAAACAGTGCAAGAGAGGGGGTCTGTCAGTGGCATAGACACAACATAGGAGTTATGGTTTAGAAAACTTACATGTTATCAAATGAGAATCCTTGAGAAATTCAAATCTTCACGAGACTGCGTGAAGATTTTATGAAAATGGAAAAGTACAGATGTTTTTTCCTGTAACAGGAATAACTGTTTAGGTGATACGCTGCAACTAGAGGAGGTAAGTTAGGAAATAATGACTATTGTAACATGAAATGCTGCCTAGATGCATCCATAATAGAACTGCACCTGTGCTACTCATATAAAGAGCAGTGACATTTTTCTCCTTTCTCAATATTCATGTTTGAACTACTAAAACACTTCTAGCAGAACACTCGGCATTTTTCCTATTCCCAAGTTTAAAATGGTACCAGAAGTTACTTTTGTAAATGACTGTGAAAGCCTCAGTGCATTAGTATGCTCAGACTGCCTCCTGTTCTCTCCTCTCGTCCAATACAGTTAAAGCCAAAACAAAAACCCATGACATTTCTGGTATTACTGCACCTTCCCCAGCAATATGCAACGAAATCATGTAATATACATTAGCCTTTAAAAGCAAAGTCCTGATTCAAATTATCAAAATGTAATCTTTCACACTGTTCCCTCTTTACAGGATAGCTTCTTCACAGACTCATTGCCTTTGTGGTATGGACTTAGTTGATCATACTGATTCTGAATTGTTCATTTTAACTTTCACCCTCCACCCACAAGTCCTTGGCTTCTCTTCTCATTGGTTATTGCACCCAGGGGCTGCAGAAGAGGTCCCTGCCTGCTTCTGCTTCTTACGGCGTTTGTTCAGGAGGCGGTTGTTGGACGTTTTCAAGTCTTTGATTTTCACCTGATCATAATCCACCCTCATGGTAGCCAAAGCGCTGGTCATCTCCTCCTGAAACCAAGAAAGTGATTTATTGAAAACCCGGAGACAAGGAGCAGGCAGCCACCCCACACTACTGCCAGGAGATGAGCACACAAAAAGGAGCCCTCTGTTACACTACAACCAGCAATAGCTGAGCCCTTTCTGCTGCACTGGACTATGACTAAAGGCTTCGTTCTACTCATGGAATTATTCAGGAGGAACTATTCACATGATGTTTCATATGTGAGCTCACAGGACCACATGCCCTTGGCCTAAATTCCACGAAGTCCCTGTGCCCAGCATTTCATACTGGCTGGCTCTGGGCCTTCACCAGCTACTGAGGCTGGGCTGCTTATAGCGGGCTCAGCATCCTGCTTTCCTTCCTCTGTTACAAAACTGGGTTTAGCAGCAACTAGAATAAAGAGTCTGTACAATGTTGTTTAAAAGTACATTGCTTCAAATGCTCACACTTCATTAGTTCGAATGACTGTTTAAGTGCAGGAAAATTCTAAACTTTTTAATAAGATTACGAACAAAAATCTGCTGAAGTAAATGAATGTATAGGCATTTAGTTCAGGAAAGGAAAAATGATTAAATATTATGGAAATGTCAATGGCCCAAGAAAATACCTCTGGGACCTGTACAAAGCACAAGCATAAGAAGTTCTCAGAAACATGGAAATAAAGCAAGCTAAGTGAAAATATCTCTTTGATGCCTTTGACTGGGGAGGCAAATGCCGCCTAGGTCCTATGAAATTTTACCATTCCATAGCTCAGCAGCTGAGACTATACATCAGTAATTTAACTAAAATCAGAAAATACACTACAGGAATGTTGCAATTATCAAAATGCCAAGCATTGTAAGCACAGAATATTCAGAATTAATTGTAAAAGCATGCCAACCTGATAAAGGCCAGCAGGAAAGAGTTAAGGCTTGCAAACAACTTTTAGTCTGCCCTATAGTTTCACTTTGCAGGAAGCATTCAACTGTCATCAGCACAAGCAGTAGGTGAGGCACCTGGTTAGATTAAGGGAAAGACAGATACATTTTTTTTTTTCTCCCCCACCCCAATGTCATAATGAGACAAGGCTGAAGTTAAGTTAATATTGTTTTACAATACAAGAACAGAGTAGAAAACCAGAACGCAGCTCAACCCTCCCACCCAGTCCCCCTACATTTTCATCATATTCTTCACTTCACTGTAACAAACTTCAAACTCCCTCAACACTGTCCCTCTCCTCTGTGGTTACAATACAGTGGCTCAGCAGGTAGCATCATTAATACTTTTGAGCATAAAACATCTTCTTTGTTGATACTGAGCACAGCTGTAAGGCTGTCAGATGAAGCTCAAATAGGTTTGTTGTTTTTTTTTTAAATGGTTTTCATATACACTGCTGTTCTAACCAAAACTGTTGATGCTTCCCTTGTTTAACATGGTTGAATTCAAAACCACAATTTCCAAGGAAATAAGCATATGCAGAGAAGCCAGCCCATTTAATCTTACCAGACTTGACTTCAAGAACTCTGAACTATGAATAACTCACTTTAACTTCATCCCAGTGGTCTTTATCCTCTTGCAGGACCCGTGCAGTATGAAGAGGAGTTGGTGGCACTGCCATTGATCTCTGAGAAAAGGGAAAAACACCAAAAGAAATGTTCTTCAAAATCACCTTTGCGAAGTCACTGCTTGCTCTTTGATGTGTATGGAGGGCATAAAACTTTATCTAATATCCTTCAGTGGCCCTCATTATTCATGCTTCCAATCACCGCACAAGTGAATTCACGTGTGAGGTAGGAAAGGACTATAGCCCCCACATGACATTCTTTAAAAGTATCTTTAAAAGAACAAAAGGACAATTTAGGTTTTAACTGTCATTTCACTATTCATTAGTCAATGTTTTAAAGTGGTTAATTTGACCTTTCTCTTTTAGGATTTCAGGTAGGAGAAACGTTCTTGTACATATACATTAAGTGAGACTACCAGTTCATCAGATGGTTAAGCATGCCCAAAAGAGGAAACTGTACTATTATTCAGAGTAAGGTACAGTTCAGAAGACAGTGCATCGCCTGAGATGCTCTTCCACATAAAACTGAGATCTATGCTCACCTGTCATGAAAGATAAGTAGATACTTTAAATTGCAGTAAGGTACAATTTCTACAGCACGAAGCACAGCTCCTTAGCTAAATTAGCAAGAATCATGGTAGTTCTTGCCAGTCCATAACCCAAACTATAATTTTATTTGGATATTCTACCTTCCTTATGTTTTCTACCCAAACGTGCTGTCTACTGCTGTGGCATCCTACACCAGACAGCGCTGCATGTCAATAAAGTCAAAGGAGATCCCTGTACATGTCACTGTAAACTAAGCATTACATTGGAAGCAGTGCTTAGACTGCACTGAGATAACAGCAGCCCTGCAGCAGTTACAGAAGCAGAAATCATGACTCCTGCACCCTCTGGAAAAGGACCCTACCTGGCCACGATACCGTTTTACCAAGCACATCTGGGACAAGAGGAAAAGAAGAACCAGCAGACTGGGTTTAGCAGTGTCCCTGAGCAGGTTCTAAAGGTGCTCTCCTACCTGTTGTGAGCTTCTACTTTTTAAAAACTTATCTGTAAGCTAACTAGTTGATTATGTGCTCCATCTAAACTGACAAGTTTTACATAGTCCACAATAATACTTCTGCCATCCATCTACTTGAAAAAAACCAAAACCAAACCAAACAAAAAACCACAAAAGAAAAGAAAAAAAAGAGGAGAGACAAGCATCCTCCTCTACTGCTTGTGCAAGGCATCTCCTCTTACATGTTCCCACTTTGGGATTTAGGAAAAGGAAGAACACAGACATTCACTGTGTTGGTCTTTCCCTCTCCCTCCCTCTGCCTCATGGAACAATAGGTTCAGCAGGGGAAAAAAAAAAAGAAAAGCCAATTTGCAGTTCCTAGAGCATTCTCCCAGGAATGATATTCTAGCACGGCTCTTCAGTGCAGCAGTGTCTATAGACCTTGTCTCTAATCTCCTCCTTATTAATTGGTTATGTGCATATTTCAAGTAACATGTGTCGCTGTAGGTGGTAGCTTCCTTAGCTATTAGGCACTCATTCTGTGAAATTCATCGCCTGCTGACTTCTGAAACACCTCCTTCTTGGGTCCTCAAACACTTAAAGCTGGAAGTATTTATTCTGAACGGTGATTACATTTTTATATTTGGTTATAAAAGACTCAGAAACATTGGCTAGGTTCTCTTCTATAGTCTTTGTAACCTTAATTTTTTAGCTTTCACAATTCTAAATGAAGACATTTATCTGCTTCATCAGGATGTTATACAGCTACATTTCTGTATGATTCTAAGGGCTTTCACATGTCCAAACAGGTATTATAGAAATGCTGAGTATAGTCATGCCTCTGTATCTGCCCCGTCCTTTGAGGATCAGCATAGATGGAGAAAGCACTATGAGAGAAAAAGGCATTCTACAGTACAAGTGATTCTGAAAAAATCTTCAGGCTGATGACTTTTTGGTCACTGAGAGCAACTCTGGTGCAAATGTAAGAAGAATGATCTATTGTTTTGAGTGACACCTACAGAGCAGAGATGACATCCTGAAACTCAGCCTGGTAACTCCTGGGATTTTTGTCTCTTGTTTGAAATAACCAGTATCGTATTACTAGAGTGGGGTTTTTTAATTATTTTATCATCAAAAATACATTTTAAAGATAAGTAAATTTAACCAAGCCATAGAATGAAACCTGAACTGGGACCATTAATAGCTCTGTGTACCATGCTATCTGGCAGTCTCTTACAGGGCACTAAGCTGAGACCCTTGCTCCTCCCCCAGGCATTTCCCAACTCTGCCAAGGATGAGAATTCCCACTAAGCATAGGAGTATGTTCACACTAACTCAGATATGCACAATGGTGCCTGAGACCACTAATAATAGCTCTCTTTAAATCCTGCACTGATGAAGTAAGTACATCCAGTTTATTTTTGTATTTTTAAAAAGAGTAACACATGCATATGCTGCAGAGTCAACAGTGACTGCCTGCTCACAGAAGATACAGATACATTAAGCTTTTGCTTCCAAGGATGCTGTTGTGGGTGTCTCTCTTTGTGTGTCCTCCGGTAACACCGAGAAGAATTGTGGTTCTACGGGCAGATTACCCTCTGTGGAGGGCACAGTAGGTTAATTAAGTTTTTTACAGTAATCATCATCCTTCTCTTGCTGTGCTATGTGGAGCTCTGTGTAAGTTCTGCATATAATGATTTATCTTGTAGAGAGAGATATAAAACTCACATTAATCCAAGGGTGATTCATAAATTGAGAAACTGTCATCCTCTCTGTTGGGTCAGTCTTCAGTAAATGGCGTATCAGTTGCTTGGCTGAAAAACAAGACCAGCATGGCATGTTGTAGTCTACTGCTGTGTTCCCAGATAACCTTGAGAACGCAAACACCTGCTGAACAAAGACAAGACAATTTTGCAGAACTCAGAACACCTACCTATTGCTGCTACCATGTACAGTGAGGTAGGTGCCTATGTTTAAAGAGGCAGAACATGAAAACATCCAAAACAAGAGGTAAGAAGGAAAGACAAAGGCTTGGGGATTCCAGCTATGCTATCTACATCACCAAACTGACTTTTCTGAAAGCGAGAACTTGAGAAAAAGCAAAACATAAGAACAGAAAGCTGGAAAGCTGCCTGTCTGAAAGGTGGCAACAGGATTGGCATTATGGGCTGCATGAATGCATAAGCTGATGTTTTGAGAAATGAAAGAAGACAAAAACTAACACAAGGTGTGGGAAAAAATACAAGACAAAAAAACAAACCAGGACAATAAACTTTTCTTTGACAATTGAGAGGCCACTAAAAAGACAGCAGAGTCAAAGAAACAGATTGCACAAACAGGCTTTGCAGTAGATTTCTGTGAATGTGGTATATAGCTGAAGCAAGAGCAGTAAGTAACTGAGATACGAGATGATGAGAGTCTAGGCAAGAGTTTCATTAATACGTGTGGACAGCCTGGAAACACTGCATCCAGGGAATGCTTTTTAGAAAGACTTACACATAACTTCCTTGGAGGAACCTAGAAAAACTTGTGAATATGAATTCTTTTTCAGAAACACCGAAGCCAACATAACTAAATGCTCGTAAAAGGCTGACAGAGGTATAAGTTGAGACCTCAGTTTGTGGAGAGAAGCTGCGAAGGAGTTTTACAATAGAGATTACCTGGAGCCTAATATGTGCAAGGAAACAAAAGAAGAGGACCACAAACAGATCCCATTAAGATGATTACAAGATGCTGCAAGGGAATTTAGAGTAAGTATCTGTAGATGATTCAATGAGGGAATGATTCAGTCTGCTAAAGGTGCCTGATCAGCTTCAAAGATAAAAACTGTTCAAAGATAAAGGGCACCTGTTTTCATTCAGGCAAGCATAGAGAAACCCTAGAATTTTTCCAAGTGCGTGTCGTCTCACCCACCAAGCTCCCCATGCATTTTAATAACTGCTGTAATATGAACAAGCCCCAGGGCAGGCAAAATATTAAGCCAGAAACCCATAAGTAAAACATCTTCCTTATTAATGTCCAGCAGTCTGTGATGCACATGCAGCCAGGAGATCCAATGAGGAGTTAAAATGCCAGAGATCACAATATCATTCAATGATAATTTGTAATTACTAAACAGCACACAATAAAAGGATGCTAGCAACAGCAATATAAAGGGCTTTAAAGAAAAAAGATGCACCCAGAGGTTGCTGATCTTTCTTTCTAACATGATGAGACTAACAGGTGAGACTTCTAACTTATGAGACTGTCAGAATAAGAGGGAATCAAAACCACCCACTTCCAGAACACCGGTTTGAGCCCATCCAGGTCACAGCTGAACAGCAGCAGCTTTTGGTCAATAACTTACACAAAATAAATTGTTAACCTCGATTTAAGTGGTGGCTGGTGAGTTCCCCCATCACAAAAAGCTAGCATGAAAACTTGCCATCCTTGCTGGCTGTATCACCAAGGAAGGCAAAGACTGAAAGAGTTCTTAAGACAGTTTGCCTTTCTTCCAACTCAGCTTGCACTGCAGCTGTCCTGGCAGTCTCCTTTCTCAGGATTAAAGACTTTTGTTTCCAGAGGGTTTAATCTTGGCATTCATTAGCACTAGCTGGAATTTGAAAGTTTCAGTCATTTACTTTCCGCAGTACTTTGGTTGCTGGCTAGTATCTGAGTTCCCAGACATTCTCTGGATCACCTTACAAAAAATTAATTTAAATTCTGAAAGAAAGGGAAAGGAAAACTAAGACAGGTTTTTAGAAATAGTCTCCTGTAAGCACTCCACCACTGCACAGCACCATGCACATACCCATCAGCAGCAGTGAGCATTGTTACCTTCCTCTGATACTTCAGCCCACTCTGGATTAGGAAACCCATATTGCCCCATCCGAATTCTTCTCTTCATCCCTGGAGAAATGGCTTGACCAGTGTTTGAGTAGAATGGAGGAAACCCACACAGGCTGTAAGAGTGGACAGAAGTACTCTTATAAATAGGAAAGTCCTTTCATCTCTTAAGAGGTCCTATACAAGCTTATATTCTTTTGCAGGTTGCATGATCCTAGCAACACATTACTTGTAAGTGCAGCTTTAACAAGATGTGTCCTTTTTCTGTCCATCAAGCCTCTTTCCAAATACTTACAGAATGTATGTGATGACACCCAATGACCACATGTCACATGATTTGTCATACTTCTCAGGACCAAGAACTTCTGGGGCTGAAGAAGAGTAAGACCAGAAATTAACAGAGTACCAGATATTTCCTTTCACCTCCATCACCTTATGAATAGCAGCACACTTCAAAAACAAATAACCAGAGGCATTAAAACTATGCAACTCACTGCAGGAACTGGGTACTGTTTTCTGTTGAAAGTTCCTAAACACATCTAATGCAGTTTTAAAAAGAAGGAATGGAGCTGGCAAAATGCCCTACTCTTCACCTTAGTGTCTCTCTGCTCAAGAGAGTATTAAGATTACAGAAAAGCAGAAGGAGCGATAGCTAAATGTGTACAGGGCGACACTGCACCGAAAGTGGCAGGAGCATATGTTCCAGAAATCAGTACAGAAAGGACCTATTTCAGCTGTGATAAAATTTTGAACGATGCTTAGGTGGAGTGTGTGGTAGAGTGTGTTTAGCTCTAGCAACTACAGAGCATTGCATTTTTCTTTAGCCTCCAGAGCACGATATTTCTTCACTAAGGAACAAAACTATAGACAGATACATTTAAAGGGATTTTTTAATTTTTTTTTTTTTTACCCCTGGGGCAGGTGAACTGACAGGGAACTTGGTTTTGTAAGGAAAATGATTCTCTAAACATATGAGCAATCATGCTGGTTTATAAAAAGGTGTTGAGAAGGGAAAGATCAGCTTCTTTATATACAAATATAAAGGCGTAAAAACAGGCATAAACTCCTTAACACTTTATCACTAATGCCAGCTTACAAAAATATAAAAGAAAGTAACTAACAATGGACAACAGTATCTTTCAACACAAAAACCAATATAAAGAATTACATTGTAGAAGAGAACTAATTCTTCCAAAAAATGCAGCCCATTTTTCCTCCACAGAAAATCTGAGCGCGGACTGCCTCAGTCATACCATATGGGGAATGACTATTAACTCAGACCAAAAGGGACATGCTTTAAAATGAGTGCATAAAGGACAGTCTGCTGTGGTATTCATTACACAGTGCACTGTCTTTCAGAAAAATGCAGGCAAAAATTCAGCTGTGATTAAATGACATTGGTCTTTTATTACTAATACCTCCGCTTGCCAGCTTTAAGAAGCTTTACACCTGAGGCAATATTCTCCCTGTTCTCTTTTATTACATGAGTTAAGCTAAGGGAAGCTTTGCAAGGGAACACCCAAATAATCATGAAGTTGCGTTCAAATTATGGCTTTTATTGCCTCATTCAGAGGAAACATCAGGATTACTTCAAGTGTAATCAGAAACAAGATATTCTCTCTCCTGGATCCTCATTTGCATCCCCCGTTAAGGCTGTTTCCTCTGCAACCAAAGGAAAAAGCAGGAGCACTGAACTGTACTGGAACCAGACTAGGTTTGGGCTGGATCCCAATTTAAATTCTGCAAGCTACCTCCTTGTATTACATCCACGGTAGAAGATTTCCCATCCATTCCTACAGCTCACAAGCCCGCTATAAGGGGACAAACAACAAACTGAAACACAAAAGAAACGTGTCTTGGATAACTTACCCACATAGTAAGGAGTGTAACAGGGGGTCTGCAGCGCATTTTGTACAGTGGTTTCTTTGGCAAAGCCGAAGTCCGTGAGTTTGAGTACAGTATCCTTCTCTTTAGACGTGTACAGCAAGTTTTCAGGCTGAAAGGCCACCAAGAGAAAGGATAAATCGGACAATGAAGAGACATTTCTAAGGAGGCTGAAAGGTCAAACCATTCCTGCTTGCATGGATGCATGGAATTGGTATTCTTCCTCCCAGATATGCAGTTTCTCCTGTTTCCAAATGGGAATTTGGTGTTTGTTTTGGTGGTGGGTTTTTTTTAGGCAAATATGATTCCAAAAACAACTAATAACCAGCAAAGACTGTGCATAGGGGTATAGCATCTGGTACAAGTTCACTTCAGGCAGTGTTATTTTCTTGTTAATTAACTGGATCACAAATTGGTAGTACCTCTTTAATTAACCATCTGACTATCACCAGATTCTTCTCCATTCTGTACCCAACTGGAAGGCATTAGCATACTGACCTCTAACTAGCTGCAAACTAGTTGTGAACAGATCCCTTCTCACACTGGCAGAAGAAGAGGAATGCTTTGACCATCTGATTGTACTTCTAGTCCTATTTAAACCCCCCCTGCCTGTTTAGCCTTCTGCCTCCCGCTCTTTTTTCCCTGCCCACACACCTTCAGACCTCACCTTGACATCTCTATGGGCAATGTTCATTGAATGCAGATATTGGATGGCTGTTCCGATGTCTCTCATGATTTCAGAGGCCTCTATAAAGACAATTTTAGAGAAAGGTCACATTAACATTCCCACTGTAACTCAGGAACACGCTTGGGAATGCTTATGACTTACAAACAGCTTGCTAGAATACAGGACTAGCGTCAAGACTAGAAAACCTAAAATTAGCCCTAACAGCTGTGTTTTGGTTTTGCAGGCAACCATACCCCCCAATTCTTCATCTCCTCAGCCCTCCTCCTGAGCAGGCACTGAAACCAAATGGTTGAGACTCCTACTTTTGATGAGCTTCTAAACTTGTGCTTTAATGTGCTCACTAGAGAAGCAGCAAGAGCAAAGCAGGTAGGCAAGCAACGTGCAAGACTGTGGAGAGAGAAGCCCCAAACAGGGCACATCCCTGCTTCTCCAGGACACATCCTTTGTTGTCTGAGACAGAAATTTAACTTTCAGCTTCTAGTTCAGGGGTAATAGGAGGATCTAACAGATTTTCTGAAAATAGAGCAATGTAACAATACAGTAATCTTAGGATAGGTCACGTTTTCATTCCTCACTGTCGTTAGTTTTTCCTCAGGAGAAACAAAATCAACATTTCTATTCTTCAAAGCCCAAACTGCCACCTTTGAAATAATATGTTTCTAAAAGGTAACATGACCTCAGTGGGAAATTCTAATGGTTGGTGAGCTGCCTTACAACAGCAGTACTCCGGAAATCTGGAAGCGTTCCGTTACACAGGGGTCTGAGACCAGGAAAGAGTGACACTCCCACTGGACTGGGTGAGCATTATATTACATCTCCATTGACAGGGAAACAATGAGCAACTTCAACCTGATCCTCTTGTTTTCTGCATAAGTGGAAAGCCCAGCTGCAGTAGTGAGAGAAGGTAGAAATTCTTGTACTGTAACCTAGAATCCTTCTTCACATGGCTTGAGACTGAAATGACAGGATCTCAGGCAAGGCCAATCAGAAGGCAGAAACACTCATCGTCTTGGTGAAAACCTTGCACAACATCCTCATTCCTGGTCCAGGCCAAAAGCCCTGGCTCCTAATGGGAAGTTGTGGCTGATACATAAACAGGCAGTGAACCTGGGGAATCCAGTGGAACAGGGCTCATTTATCTCAGGAAAGAATGAAGGTGTTTTTTAGTTTAACACTCCCAAATGATTTCTGAGTAAGTATTCAGAATGTTATACAATGGTGTTTAGTGTAGAAGAAACACATTTTTAGCAGAGTGGAATCACTAATTATCAGAGAACCATTTTTCCCCCTGGAATCTTGCATTTTAGAGAAGAACATGTATTCCTGAAAATGCTTATTTTCCCTACACAAGCTTCTCATACCACTTAAAGGGTTCATTGTAAGCTAGGAAACACAGGATCAAAAAAAAGCCTGGCCTCTCTACCAGCCTTGCAAAAAAGTCACAGTAATTTAGAAGCTCAGGTGTAAATTTTTCTTCTTCTAATCATTTTATCAGAATGCTCGTTATAAACACTAACATTTTTACTTCCAAGCAGAAACAAGCACTTGTCTGTTGTGAATGGGCACAGAGAACTATAGCCAAGCACACCTGTGGTACTGTGCAAATAATAAATAGCAAACAATAAGAAACAGCAAGACTATTCTATTGCAAGCTCTGTCCCTGACTCAGAGCAGGTCTTTAAACTTGTCCTATTAGAGATGAGCAGACTTGTTTACAGTGTGGCTAATAACACTTCCTTTCAAGTAGTACTCTAAACCCTTGAATAAGACATGTTTCATCAAATGTTATCTGCTTGTTATATTCATCACCTAACAGTAGATCTGGGCACTGTGATGCTGCTTGAGGGACAGCCAGAAGAGAAGTCACAGTAGAGGCTGAGTAGATCATCTTAGAAGTGGTCTGGCAGGAGACCAGGGACTAGAGTAACAAAGAAATGGTTCAGAAGTGAAGAAGCTGAGCAGATTTGTAGTAAGAATTTTCCTCTAAACCTTCCACGTTATGCCTGAATTTGGCCAATTCTGGTAATTCCTGATTTTCAGGAACTTTTAAAGTTTAATACAGAGTTGGATATAATTTTTTAAAAAAGAAAATAATTAAAAATAGCAACAAAAATCAAATCGAAGAAAAATTCCTGTAAGGGACCCAAGCAAGGGGACACAGAAAGGGAGAAGCAATCTTTCACAAGCTTTAAAATTAAACATGGTTGTTCACCTCTCTCAGTGAAAGCTTGATCTCCTCTCTCCTGGATCCTGCTGAACAGCTCTCCTCCCTCCATGCTGAAACAAAGAACACAAAAACCCCCACCTCACATGAGCAGAAAAGATCAAATTAACACCCGACTGTGCATCCGTATAATCACACAGAACCATGGCAGGAACAGATTAGAAGAGATTACAGGCTGCCTTCTATGCCAATGCTTCCTTTGTGCATTTGAATCAATGCACAAAGCTGTTGTGATATGAAATACATAGAGAACAAAACAAGACCAAGGAGTTTTGATGCTTTCAGTTTAATGTAGCCTGTCACAAGGAACATGACACACACAGCTGGGAAGTCAGATACACTGGCACTGGGAGGCTGACAGTAATCGTGTTTTATGTAAAGGCTAGAGATGAAGAAAAAAGAAGGAAGCAAAGATACTGAAAAGGATTATCAGTCTGGCCCCAGTGAAGAAGACGATAACTCTGGTATTACAGATCAACAGAGAACGGGAAAAGTTAGCATCAAAATAGTAGCAAAAAGGATATGTCAGATCACTGGATTTACATCTGAAGTTGGAAGCCAATCACAAAGCGCATCATATTTGTAGACACATATCTTTCGAGACCATATTAATTTGTCAGTGCTTTAATGAAGACAATTGTCACAGAGTACAAGGAAAATTTATCTTCTGGTTAAGACTCCTCATTCTCCCATCATACAAGATAACTGGAGCAGCTTTACATTTCCCTACCAATTCCACTTCAAGACATGCTCTAGTGGGATGGTGAGGTGTTTGGTTTTGGTTTGATTTTTTGCGGGGTTGATGGTTGGGTGCAGTGATCTTAGAGGTCTTTTCCAACTGTGACAATTCCATGATTCTGTGATAAGGACAAAAGATTTGCTATGCAAACCTAAGCAGCGATACTGAGAAAGCTCACCTAGCTCCCTGCTAAGCCCATACATTCTCCCACTCCCTCCACCCCCACAAAAAGCAATGCCTGGTGGAGGGGCTGCTGCTGGTCCATACCATTCCATGACAATGAGGAGGCATCTCTTCCCGTGATGTATATTCTCATAGACATCCAGGACATGGACAATGTGGGGACACCCTGATGCTCGCCAATGATACTCTACTTCCTGACGGGCTTTTGGGTTGTCATACAGGAGCTGTAAAGACATAAGAGAGAGCAATGTCAGGGAGACGGCATCATTCAGCTTTAAATTGGTATCTACGTGCATTCGAGCTCAAAGATGGTGGCAAAAGCTACTCTCAGCACTTTCTCCAACCAAAGGATGTCAATCCATCACAAGACATTCACCATCTCTGGGCTGTCCAACTTCCTAGATGGAGGAATACAGAAACAACTGGTCCTCTGGAGCTGGAAGAACCTTGAGTGGCAGTGAGGAGAGATTTTGAATTTGAGATGGAGACAGACCTGTCTCACCCACCTCTGGATGGGAAACAGACATTTTCTTCTACTTGCTTGCAGTATTTGCAAATGGAGGAGAATCCCTCTGCTAAGGACAAGAACCTTCCCACCTGCCCCCCAGCTGGTGGGAAAAGAGACTTGTAGGTGCAATGCAAATCCTTACAAGTTCAGTGAGGTTTAAAACAATGAGGACTTTAAAATGTGCTTCTTAAACACTATACAGATTTCTGACCATCAAGATGCTTGAACTTCTCTGTCACATGCAAGGCCAGTTTATTTTAAGGGCGTTAATCTCTAGAAGGGAGGCAAGAGCTCATCTTTCCTGATCCTGCAACCTCGTACACAAGAAATGTCTTCCTTCCCCTTTGCAGAATGGCTCTGTATCAGACTGTCACTGAGCTTTTGTGCAACTGGGGCACATTGCTGAATCATACCTTTTCTTCTCTGCCTCGTCTCCAGACACCACTAACACTTTGTGACAGAAACTCTCTCTTTACTGCACATTTATACGGTTCCTACACAATGTGGCTGTGATCCGAGTTTGATTCTTTATGCCCTATAGTAATAATCGTTGTAATGATGAAGCAGCAACAAAACTGATACTATATAAAGCACTGTTAAATGCCTTGAAACAGAATAAAAAACGCACCTCTGATTTATTTGCCTTAGAAGAGGGCTACAACAACTGTGGGGGAACTGTTTTCAAACAGGCAGTCAATAAGAATCATTGCTGCACTATTGGCCTTAACCTGAAGCTCTTCTCACTCATGTTTGCTAACAGGTCCCAGGCAAAACACAACTGCATGATAATTGCTGAAAACAGGTATTAACATATAACCTGTCATTAGGGACCTATGAATCAGCCCAGGAAAATGACATTGCTTTCCCATCCAGCTGCCAAGCTGCAGCACAATGGTGTCACAGACACCTCTCAATATAGGGAAACACACGATTTAAAGGTCACAGGAAGGAAGTCAGAAATTTCAGATTCTTTATTGACTCAAATACAAACAATCTGCATCACTGGGGAAAAAAAAAAAAGCTTACACTTTTTTTGCTGCTTCAACATCCCCTTCAGCAAAGCAGGCACAGTAACATGGCAGGAAAGGCCTGTAACGCATTATGAAACACTGGGAAGCCCTTGGGAACCACTGGACAGAAGGTAAGAGGTTTCTCTTCTTTTCCAAGCTGGGAACAGGCAAAGGGTGACACGTACTCCTCTGCAGAGCACACGGTTTTCTATTTTTGTGAAGCAGAGCAAGGTTGCAGGAGGGGACAAGTGGCCTCGGGGGGCTGATGGATCCTCAGCTGAATGGGCAGGGAGCCTCACCGCTGTGACTGCCCTCCAGGCTCCCTCAGCTCCGCTCCAAAGGCTCCAGCACGACACCCGATTTTCAGCGCTGCAAGGAGCTGAAGAAGCTTTCTTGCCGAGTTCAATGCCCTTGCAGCCAACCTACTTCTCCCACAGCTGTCATTCTGCACCCAGAGCACACCCTTTTGAGATCACTAACTATCCGCCTCTTCCTTCCTGCTCCAGCCTGGCTATGGCCTGATTTCCAACACAAATAACTTCCTAGAGAAAGAGATGGCTCCAATTTGGACAAAAAGCCCATTAGCGAGTCCAAGTGCAACCGCTTTACTTCTTTCAGCCATCAGCTCATTCAGCAGTTTTTCCTTCACAGCCACTGTGTTGTAGCTCAGTAGAACTGTCTATCAGCATTTTCCCCTCTGCCCTTCTGAGTTTGGGCTGTTGCCTAGAGGTCTCTTTAAAAGTTCATTAAATTACGCGTACAACAACAATAAAACCCAAACACCCCCAGGAATAACCAGGCCATTCAGAAAAGCATTACAGAGTTTACTGCTTGGATATTGCTGGATTGCTGCCACTTCTGAGCAGGACACTTCAAAAACCTTCTCACCTATCCTGTGCTACTAATTAGACACAACCATTCTCCTTACCAATGTTAACTGCGCTACAGTTTGCGTATCTCGTGCTTGCAGTGTGCAGAGATGTTGCTCTTCATGTTTGCACCAAGTGCTTATGAAAATTGTTTCATAGAATTGAATTCTCACCCTCTAAAGAGCTTTTACAAGACATTTTGTTAACACACAAGGGTGCTGCAGTTTCTTTTCTCTACCCCTACAAGCTATTTCTTTTACTCTTTAGTGCCAAGCTTGAATGTACACTCATGTCAAGATGACACCTGGAGAAGCAAAAAAAAGGAAATGCAAAAATAAAAAGTAGATACATGTACCAAGCAACATCTGATGTATCAACCAACTGTTAACCTTTGGATTTCTCCTTCTGAGCCTTAAAAATAAATGAAATCTTTTCCCTATGTCTAAAACTGGAAGCCCTAACTATACCTTTTAAGACATCTTAGAGACACAGACACCTGTAAAACGAAAGCCAGACAGGGCTGGAAGCACCAATTTCTACAAAATTATGTGATCATTTAGAAGCACAGACTGAAATTCTAGCCCTATGGTTAAATTTAACAAACCTGTAAAAAACATAAATTAATATTCTGCCATCTTCCCGAGCCTGCAGAAAGACTCTGCTTCTCTTGCTGCAATAGCTGTGATAAGACTACGACCAAACACCCCTGACATTCTACACAAGTGCAGAGGTAGCTGTGAACAAACCTAAAGACTCAGGTAAGTTTTCCAGCACTGCTGGTTCACACTGGTTTGAGGAAAGAGCAGCTTTGTCAATCGATCTGAGCTCAAGGAGCCCCCAGTCATCCCCCTAGAATTCCCACACAGTTAAACTGAGTCACAGCTTGTCACAATGGGCTGGGGGCAGGATCATGAACCAACCTAACTTCAAAACAAGACAAACACAAGAAGCACGGAGGAGCAAGCAGCTGCTGGAAAAACTCGTGGAAGAAAGAAGTTCACAGTATGTGGAAAAAGGAACTGGTCTCTTGGGAGAATTATAGGAGCACTGTCAGTGTATGTAGGGATGCAACAAGGAAGGCCAAGGATCTCTTGGAATTAACTCTGGCAAATGAAGTAAAAGAGAACAAGAAGCACTTCTTCAAATACATCTATGGTAACAGGAAGACTAGGGAAAATGTGGGCCCACTGCTGAATGAGGTGGGACCCCTGCTGACAGAAGATGCAGAGATGGCAGAGTTACTTAAGGCCTGCTTAGCTTCAGTCTTCACTTCTAAGACCAGCCCTCAGGAATCCCAGACCCTGGAAAGAAAAGACCTTGGAAATTACAGACCAGTCAGCCTCACCTTCATCCCTGGAAAGGTAATGGCACGGATCATTCTAGAACTCATCTTTAAGAACATGGAAGAAAAGAAGGTTTTCCAGAGTAGGCAGCATGGATTTACCAAAGGGAAGTTGTGTTTGACTGATCTGATAGCCTTCTACGATGGTGTGACTGGATGGGTAGATGCAGGGAGAGCAGTGGATATTGTCTACCTTGAGTTCAGCAAGGCTTTTGATACTGTCTCCCATAACATCCTTGTAGGTAAGCTCAGGAAGTGGGGGTTAGAAGATGGGACAGTGAGATGGGTTGAGAACCGGATAAACAATGGAGCTCAGTGGGTCATGATCAGTGGCATGGAGTCCAGTTGGTGACCTGTAGCTAGTGGTGTTCCCCAGGGGTCAGTACTGGATCCAGTCTTATTCAACATCAGTGACCTGGATGAAGGGATGGAGTGTACCCTCAGCAAGCTTGATGATGATACAAAGCCAGGAGGAGTGGCTGATACACTGGAGAGAGACATGGACACTTCAGAGAGACATGGACAGATGGGAGAGCTGGGCAAAGGGGAACCTAATGAAATTCAACAAAAGCAAGTATAAAGTCTTACACCTGGGGAGGAATAACACCATGCACGAGTACAGGTTATAGGTTCACCTGCTGGAAAGCAGCTCCATGAAGAGGTACCTTGGAGTCCTGGTGGACAGTAAGTTATTCGTGGGACAGCAACGTGACCTTGTGGCCGAGAAGGCCAATGGCATCCTGGGGTGCATAAATAAGAGTGTGTCCAGCAGGTTGAGGGAAGTTCTCCTCCCCTTCTACTTTGCCCTAGTGAGACCACATCTGGAGTATTGTGTTCAGTTCTGAGCTCCCCAGTTCAAGAGGGACAGAGAAATACTAGAGAGAGTCCAACAGAGGCTACAAGGATAACTAAGGGACTAGAACATGTGCCTTACAAGGAAAGGCTAAAAGACCTGGGGTTCTTTAGTCTGGACAAGAAAAAACTGAGGGGGATCTTAATGTTTAAACATCTGAAGAGTGGGTGTCAAGTAGAATGGGCCAGTCTCTTTTCAGTGGTGCCCTGTGATACGGCGAGAGGTCACAAACTGTTTAACACAGGAAGTTCCACCTCAACGTGAGGAAAAACCTCTTCACTGTGAGAGTGACAGAGCCCTGGAACAGGCTGCCCAGAGAGGCTGTGGAGTCTCTTTCCCTGGAGCCTTTCAAGACCCACCTGGATCTGTTCTTGTGTGGCCTGGCGTAGGTGACCCTGCTTGTGGCAGGGGGGCTGGACTTGATCTCCAGTGGTCCCTTCCAACTCCTACCATTCTATGATTCTTTGATCTCCCAGCTTTTCATGAAGCCAGATCAGTGATCCAATGCACAGCGGCCTTTTCATAACAGCGAGGAGAAGCCCATATGTGGGGTCAGGCAACACAGTTTGGAACAAGAGCTGCACAGTAGAAAACTGTGTTTTTGCTGGAGCTCAGCATTACTGAACCACTGCTAGAAGAAGCAGATGAAGCAAGTATTAGCAATTATTCACAGGGAGATCACCAAAACCAGAGGTGATGGAAGGTAAGAAAGTGCAACCTAACTCCCTGGAGATTCACATTAACTCTCCTTGGTATCTTAAAAAGCTGGAGAGGGAAGAGAGCTGTGCCATGGGGTGTACTCAGCCTGTTTCTGAGGAGCAACGGGGCAGATGCCAGGGGACGCTCCAGGATGCCTGCAAATTCAGAACCTGGGTGGAGGAGGGAGACCAGAACACTCTCACTTCTGGAGTGATGGCCTAACTCACGTTAGTGAGTGCCTGCAAAACACAATCTAAGCTGCAGCTTCAAGGCCAGCTCTGTGAAATTTCTCTCTGTACTGAATTTCTTGATAGGAAAAAAAAAAAAAGCCCAAAGCATACCAAAACGGAGACTAAAAAGTGACACAGTATCTTCTAATTGCTTTTCCATTGATTCAGTGTTGTGTAAGCAAGGATGGATAGCAGGAGCCCTCATACCTTAATGGTCTGATCTATAAAGGAAATAGCCTTCTAAGGACTCGGGGGAGTAGCAAGTGATTTTTCCGGACTCTGAAACTGTAACAACAGAGAGAGAAGATCTCCATGGGCACAGGTATGAAACAGGTTGAGGAGGGGAAGCAATGACTTCTCTGTGACTTTCTCTTTAATATGCACTAGCAAGTTACGCAGATTACTAATACACCTGCTATCTGCTCCCTGCATAGGGCATTCAGGCCCTCATATATGCTTTTTATTTCTTTTGAACTTCAGCAATTCCTCCTAGTTCCAAACACTAGTGGTGCTTGCATTAGAAGTGTTACAGGCTCAGTTCTCATCTACTGCGTGTGCCATATTAAAGCAGCATCCGACCCCGCAAGCATCTTTTATTTACTTGCACCAATTCCAGAATCCGAACTCTCCTTCAGCAGACAATCAGTTTTATAATCTCTACGCTACTTTCCTCACAGGAAGGCTTCCTATCATTAAAATGGAAAAGGGACCAGAAGAAACTTTCCATCCTAGGGGTCCTCAGCATGTAATACTGACATATCAGCACTTAAATACAGCTTTGTTTATTTTTCTAGATGGGAAAAAGAAGTCTCCGCTCAGGCATAAGTGGGTAAATGTCTAACGTCATTTGCTTTCTTTCCTCTTTCTGTGTAGCCATTACAAAAATGCTGAATCCTACAAATAAGCCTTGGAATCTAAATTCACGCTGATGCACAGAAACTAACACCATTTTCTGCAGAGCAGCTCCTACAGTTGTTCTTTATTCAAGAGAAGTTGATGGCAAAAGGATTCTTGGATAATGTTTCTTTTATCTCCTCCCTCCCCTCCCCTATGCTATAAAAAGAAAAGGGGGGGGGGGGGGGATAACGAAGACCTGTCACTATGGCTTTGGACATTTTGTCTTTTATTACATCCTGATTATTTGCACTCCATCTATTAATTCAATGTTAATAATATTTATCTGTTTCCAGATCTCAAAGCCATGCTTTGTGTTAGAATGTTAAAAGAATTGAAATTACCAAGGTTTTCTTCTTCATGCATCAGCACTGCCAGTCAGTCAAGCTGCAGAAAGCAGCATGTGTCTTTTTGCTATGGCAGCCCAGAAAGCAGGGAAATCCACACATGAAAATCTCAAAGAAATCACTGATTTTTTTCTTAAAATAAAAAATAGAACACATTTCTGCTCAAATTATTTAACACTGAAGCATCCGTCTATAGACGAGGAATAAAAACAGGGTAGGCACAGCTTTTATTTCAAATTCAGCCTGGGCTTTAAGAAATGAAATCTGCTGGGAGGCTTCATTGAAACAGTCATCCCGATTCCTGCAGAGCTGTCCAAGCTGCTACCACAGCTGGCATTAACCGGCACCTCCACCGGTGCTCAGGTAGACAGACAGTCCCAGAAGTGGGATTCTCCAAGTTAATAACAGTCAGTAATAACAGATGAGTATTTGGGTTGTGCAACACTCCTGCCTGTGGTATCTAATCCTCTCAGCCTACTGAGTGTCAGGGTTGTACTGTATGCACCGAGGCACCCTTCCCCAGCCACCTCTTCTCTCCAGGCTTCTAATCTCAACTCAGCTTAGCCTTTGAAAGGGCAAAATCTACAACAGATCTTTGGTATCTTGCCAGCGCAAGGGAGAAGGTAGAGGACTCAGAGAAGAGCGCTTGCATGTGGTGTCAGTCACACTCTGAAACCAATTTCCTGATGACAAACAAGGCTTCAAATTTCTTAAGCACACATTTTAAGGGGAAAACAGGAGAAAGAACAGAGTGGGCAAAGAGTAAAAGAACAGGTTAACATTGAGGTGTGCTCTTCTGTAAGAGCTTGTGCACTTGGCCATACAATAAATTCACTGAGGTATTTAGCTCCCTGAGCACTTCTGCCTTGCCGTCCCCAGAGAGCGCACACCACAAATACTATTTTGCTCCAAGGCTCTCTCCTGCAGTGAGTCAAGTAGGTCTCTCTAAAATAACTTTGATTTGGTCCTGAACTTTATTTATTGTAGCAGTATTCAAATCACCACCAGGCACTCAATATGACTCTACAACCTGAGGTAAATGAGACATACTGCTATTAATTCTCTAATTACACGTGCATCTAGCCATTCACAATGCACCGGTCAACTCTCTCTGCTCATAAACATTCGTGGAGATAGGGCAAATACAACTGAAATGGCAAAGCAGTAGGCCAGTATGTTTTAAAGGTATACCCCTGCACACACAAGGTTAGCATAAGAGGCAGGCAGAAAAACAAGCAAAAAATGCTCATGAAGAAAAACTACTGTCCTGATAGATACCCTGATATTACATGAATCTGTTTGAACTGCAGTGCCAAACATATGCAGCTGTACATTCAATACTATGGGGAATATATAGATTTAAATAAAAAGCATGCTGTGCATTTTGCTACAACCCTAAGATTACTTTGCATTTTAATACTGCACTTGCTCTGCTGCGTGGATAGAAAAATAATTCTTATTGGTGCCTTAAGATTCCAGTTACACTCAGTTGTGACAGGCTACAAAGCAGGTACACGCAGCTTCTAGTTTATTCAACATACTGCAACTCTACTTTAAAAGACAAATAAATCACCAACAGCTACTAACACACTGTTACCAGACAAAAACATCCTCAAATGCTTGCTTATACAAGAAGGCCTAGAGATCAGCTCCCCCCCACTCTCTCCTTACGAGAAGTTCTACCACAGAACGCTGCTGTTCAGCCAGCACTGACAACTGCATTCAATACCTGCAGTCAATAGTCAGCATCTGGGGAGCCCCTGCTGCAAAGCCCTTTCCAAAACCCGGATACATTACAAAACATCCTTTCTTTCCTTGATTATTTAATATGTATATTATGACCATCTGGGACAAAACAAAATTGGGAAGTCCTCTAAAGGTCCTTCTACCCTTCCTTTTAAAGCCTCCTCTCTGTGCAGGAATAAGCAGAAACTCAGGATGAATTGGCAAGTCACAGGATTTGTGTTCACACTCCTTCCATCTCTGATCCTTGGTCTGTAGGGTCTTGGCATGGCTTTGCTCCATGCTGAGATGCTCTTCATCACCAAAACCATCATTTCCTTCCTGGAGCAGGATTTTGACCGTAATGTCCACATGCACACAGCACAGGCCACCTGGCAGCTGTGGCACCTAAAATGCAGGATGCTGAGCATGTCGTGCCAGCGTTGCTCTGCCTATAGCATGCTCAGGCTACCAGCATGATGCCAAGTTTTCAAAAAAATCATATGGCATAAATACCCACAATAAATTGCAATTGTGATGACAATAATCTGTAGATCTACCACTACTTTTACTCTTCCTAAATTTCCGAATTGAGGAAATCTAAAAACCCAGCTGAAAATTATGACACTTTTTACTGTATAGTTTCACTCTAGTGCCTAACATAAGGTTTGCCTTTGAAAAGGAAAGAAAAACAAGGAAAAAATGCTTCAACAAAAACTTCACTCCTGCCAGCTATGAGTTCATAAATTCTGATAACAAGGATTCAGGCGACCGCTTCAGCAGTTCATACGTCTCAATCTTGGGCTGATCAAAAGGAACAGAGCTTGCTTGGGAAACTTTGCTGCTTAAGAAAATTCCAGCAGACAAGATGCCATGGCACTACCTCAGATCATGAGCCCATCAAATTTTCCCTCTGCTTTGACTTTAGCTAGTGACAGATCACTAAAACAAATTCAAGACCATAATCTTGACCTTCTAGGTGTCCAACACCTTTATATGCTTTAATCAAAGCATATAAAAGATCACTTAAAACTTTTTGGCCACCAGTTTTGCTGCACTGCCGTAGTGAGATTTCCCACAGTGAGGCTACATCTTGTCTGTACAGGAGTCAGAGCTGTCTTGGGGGCCAATCTGAGACTGAGACTTCCAGAAGAACTATGGCCATTACAAAAAGCTCTCCCATTTGATTTTTAAGTTCCAGCTGTATTTCCTTATCTTTGCCTTTCTCCCATGCACTGTGATACAGACAAACATCACAAATGTTATTCAGGGTGCTTAATGCTCATTTCAGTGCTAACTGCCATGAAATGAAACCCACCTGTAGAGCTGTGGGGGACAGCACGACAATGACACCAAGATTAGGAAAGCATGGCACACCTTTGTTGGAGCAAGATGTGGCAGAAGGCCCAAACCAGAAAAAAAAAAAAAGAGATACTGAGAAGATCTAAGTCTGATTCCCTTTCCTAATCTTCATGCTAATAAGTGGTATCAGAATTAACACAGAAGTGATAATACTGAACAGGGTAGAAGCAAAAATTAGCAACATGTTTAATCTTATTAACCACAGATAACAGTAGCTCCAAGAGGAACCCATGCTGCTTCCCAGCCTTTCTCTCTATTTCTTGCACGTGTGACTACAATCATGAAGACTAAATCCCTGAAGAACTCCCAGGAAGCCTCTGACATCCTTCCCCAATACATGGAAGCTCTTTGGTGTGCATGCTGGATTCATGCTGTTAGGCACCTTCTCTGCATCTGCCTTTGCACTCTGCCCTCCTCCCCAGCCCCACTTTTCGACAGTTAATACCTGACAGAGCCTCTCCCCACGACTACAGCTATATTCTCCTCTATGGCCCCACCACTTGGCAGCAGAATTCAGAATGAAGATGCCATCCTCTCACACCACCGCCCACACACCTAAACTCCCTTGGAGCTGACCTCCCTTCCACATGAATTTAGGATTGTCACCCATGCATGCAAAGCTTGGCAATATGCAACCCCAGGCCAGTTCTCTCTCACGTATTGCTGTTCTTTCTCTCCTTTCACATTTCCTTTCCTTACCCCAACACTTGTGTTGTCACGTAACCTACCAGGACAAGCAGTGTCCCTCTCTCTTCTGCTGTACTATCTCAAATATTACTAAATATCCAAACACAAGAACCCAGATATAAACAAAGAAGTCTCAAGTTCTCCTTCTTTCATTCCACAGGGCTCACCTACTTCTTTTAAGCTTTATCTTAAAGGGAGTCTTGCTAAATCCCAGACATCAGAGGCACTGACAGCAAGTGCACCTCACATCCCTCACAGAAGACATACTGAGATTTCACCCAGTTCTTGGGAATCTAACTGGAGTGACTATGGCCAGCATACCATCAAACACTCACTCCTGAAAGCTGTTGCCTCTGGGAACTTGACTTGTCTTCAAAAATAAAACAAAGCCCTCAGACCTTCAGCAAGGACATCTGCAAGATTTCTCTAGTGCTGAAAAATCACTGCTATATTATGGTTTTGCACTCACATTTGTGCAAGCTCTGCTGTTGGCATTTTCAAGCAGGCATCTATAGCTAAGTCACAACTCAGTAGACAGCTCAGTGGTCGATGGTTTAAAGGTCCATCAGGCATGAAGATGCCTGGAACTGCTTATTGTGACAGAGAATGGTGTGACTGTGAAACAAAAACATGCAGCATTTAGTGAAGGCTAGAAATGCAAAGGAAGCAGTTAAGAGAAAGAGGAAAGTAAATTGCTCTCCCAAGACTTCTTGTGCTTATTTTGTCTGAATATATATTCTAAAGTCAAGTAAACTATTACATAGGAGAGGAATGAAAAGAACTAAACTGGGGGAAGAGGGAATTCAACAGATGGAATCAACATAAGCAAGTGACAGCGCAGTAAACCTGTTATTTATGTTGCAGTTCTCATGGATTGATTTTGCCCAGTGCACTAGCTTAGCCACCCTGGGCTACAGCTCTGCTGCACCAGCATCAGAATCCTGCAATCAAAAACATTGCTTTTCTCCTGAGCCCTACAGCACATGCCTGGAGCAGATAATGCCTTACAGGATTTGCTAATTGATTAAATGCTCTTTAATATCCAGGATGCTGGAAAACACACACTTCCTAGAACACAACTGGGAGCTGCCAGTCCATACATAGCCTAACAGTCTTTCCCAGTTCCTTTCAAAAACCTTCAAGAACTGTAATGCAAGCTGCCTTTAAGGAAGATGCCCTCGCCCCATAAATGCCCTATCCTTCCAATCTAAACCGCTCCTGAGCCACAGCTCCCTCTCTTCATCCAAACCTGTTCAGTTATTTCCCAGCCCATCAAGACTCCCACCCTGCCTGGTTAAGCACCAAACCCCTGGAGGCTCTTCTTCAACAGCCAGGAACTTCTGCTAGCCCCTGACAAGTCACTGCTGCTGACTACTCCAGGCAAGCAGACTTTATTTCCCCTAGGCTCCAGAGAGCAAGGGACATCTTGCCATTTTGTTGCCTGCTTTATTTCAGTTTTTAGCCACCTAGCCTCCCTCTGAATATTTTCCCTATACCAGGATATGTTGTGGAGTGAGAAGAGGGAGCAGAGGGCTCCTTCCCCTACATCTGTGTTCCATTTCTTTGACAGATATTAAGAGAGAGCTGCTTCACATTCCCTGCAGCCAGATGACAGAAAGCAGTCAGACACCAAAGGTAGAACAGAGCAGTTTAAATGGAATATACAGCCAAAATAAAGAGCGTATCCTTCACGTTCCTGAACAGATTTCCTCTCTGCTCCTGCATTGTTTTGGCTGCTTCATGACTACACATGCAAAAGGAAGAGGAGGAAGATACCAAGAATATTTGTAAGTCTAATGTTTTGATGTCTCATCTAAAGCAGCATGACAGTAGGGATTACACAGGGGTCAGAAAAATGAGACGTAGCAAAAGCACTTCTGAACAAAAATCATTCCAGGAACTTCAACACTTTTCACCTTTCCAAGCTGAAACATACAAGTATTTCCTTCTTTTAAAACGCTGTCCCTTCCCCCCTCTCCCTGCAGCAGTATCTGCTTGTGGTACACTGCAAGACTGGCTCATTTCCACAAGTCAGTGTGCCTGAAAGAGAGAAGTCTGGGCTGGAGAAAGGGGAGAAAGGAGTGAGAAAGCTGGGACTCAAGAATATTTTTCTGGGCTAAAGTCACCTGCCCAATTCCAACTAATGTTAGCACCATGGAAACAGCTGCTCCATGAAAGTGTTAATGACTTCTGAGGTGATGATTCCACAGAAGCACTGTGCCATTCTGTATCATTCTCCTAGATGTGACACATCAGGGAATCAGGAAAACATACCCACACTAAAGCCACGAGAGCGGAGAGAAACAGATTGTCTGAGCTGTGCAGCTGCTGGTCTCTCACCAGAGCCGATTCAACACAGCAGGCAGTGGCAAGGGGAGAAGCGCTGAACCATGATGCTCTTCCCATCAGTTGGGAAGACAGATCCCCAAGTGGAGACAGGAGGGGTAAGGGCAATTTGCAGATTTTGAACATCATACAGTACTCTGTAAGACCTGGATACCTGCTTAATATGCAAGACTTTGTCCAAGACCTGTCAGGTGATGGCAATTTCAACTTTCATGGATTAATCCTCCTCCTTATCACAACAGATGTTTATGTTGTTTATTTATATAGGGCCACGTATCATTTTTCCAAGCAGCAGCCACTTTGAAAACCTCTAGAAACCATCTCTTGGTTTGTCTTCACCATTTGGTAATCATATGTCATAAGATGAAGGAGGGGGTAATTTGTCCAAATTCACAGACACACTTGCAACCCTTCTGCCCCCCCATTAGTTACTAATGGAAGTTGTAAGAGCTACCACAACCAGCAAGAGACCAGCTCTGAGGAGCACCCCAGTATCCCTACCAACACAAGCTTCTTGACTCTCGTTGCCCTGCTTTGGGTGAGGGAGGAAAATCCCTGAAGGTCCAGTGAAAGAACATCAAGACAGTGATGTATCATTCTCATCTTAGAACTATGCAGTACAAGCTCAAGCAGGTCAAATGCAATCACTTTCAAAACACTTCTTAATACTAAATGATGATACCAACTTTGCAGAATTTGGAGACATTTTTCAAACCTTAATGCATTAAACCTTAAAGCTCCTGAAGCCTCAGTTTCTTCTTAGCAGCTGACTTTTAAGCTAAGAAGCTGTGATACTTTGAACATGGGTGTGCTTCTACCAGAATTCATGATTATCCATCACTAGCTGTATCTTTCACTGCAAAATTAGAATTATTTTAGTCAAAACTAAGTTTCCACATTAAAATATACAATGGATTGGTAGAAGAGCATTCTTAGGTCCTAGAGAGAACCGCCATTCAAACCCACAGAGAGATCCTTCATTTACATACCAGACCATCAACAGCTGATTTGCCTGTCAAGTCTGGGTGCAGAAACCCACTTCCAGATCCTTGCTCTGCTTGACTTAGATCAGGGTCCTCCACTTTACTACCCGAGTCCTTACAGCTAGTACAGAGAAGTCTTTGCTTGTCTGCAGTGTGCTACGTCTCCCTGTTTCTACTACTGAAACACAAGTTCGCAAAGGAGGGACATGGCCCTGAACTTCTCAGACCCCATCTGAGTGGAAACAACTGTCTATTATGGGATGGTGTGGTGGTACAGCTATTCTCATTTCTCACGAGTGAGAAACATGCCCATGCCTGGCTGTTTCTAAATGTGGGGAATACAAATTTTTGTATTCAATGAAGTTTTCATGCCACCAAAACAACAATTTCCTTTTCAGTTGTAAGAAGGGTATTTCTAAGAACAATTATCACAAAAGAAAGGAAAAGATAACCCTTGTTCAAGAAAACCTCCTTGGGCGTACACACAGTCACTAAACGCAGCACAAGGGGGATTCAGAAGACAGCCTGAGAAAATGAGACACCCCTAAGCCAAGTTCCATGAATTCTGGCAGAACTGAAGGGCTGCACACTAGAACTCTCTCAGGGTCTCTGGGGGATGCCATGCAGTAGCTGCACTTAGTTTCTAGAACATACACCGACACAGCAAACACTGCTGGGAAAATATTGCTGCTCATTTCCCAAAGGACTGTTACCTGAATACTTATGCCTGCTTCACTCATTTATTCCTGTGAGCCTCAGATGAAAAGACCACAAGAACCTGGGACTCGGAATGTGAAAATGAAGCCTCTTCCCAACTCCGCAATGTGCTTACCGAGGCAATTTCTAATAAAGGGCGTTTCAGCCTCTGTATCAGAAAGAAAAATTCTCCTGCCTTTTGAGAAAGATGGAATAAGGTTTGGCTGCACAAACACGACTGACGTCTGGATGCTTACTCAAATGTCTAAGTGCATGTTTTTCGTGACCCAAATTCTGGCTACACCACAACAGTACCAGGGTGGGGAGTGGGGAAGCAACATATGAAGCATACAGCTTCAGGTGGGAATTAAGCAAATTTTTAGGGAAACTAAAGTAAACAACAAAACAACCCAAGAATGCACATCTGATGAAGTGAGTGACAGAGCTCACAATCTTCCTGTAGAGACAGGTCGGGGAAACGTGGAATTGTGAGATATAGTTACAACCCATAATCTCACCTCTCGAGCTGCCCAAAAAAGGCCTGACTGCAACTTTTAAAGCTGCAGAGCCTCCACAGCGTTGGAAGCTTGTAAATAAAAATGCTACCCTCTTTTGATGTCTCTTCCCCTTGACAACCCTGCAGGCCCTGGCCATGTATCCTCCACTGTTCTGCAATACGTGCAATAGCTTTGTTCTCTTGTAGACAAAGGCACTCAGTTGTCTTATATACCTTGTAAAGGGTATAAAACCCAACAAATAGCTGGCAGAATTCAAAGTCAGGAAGTTACTTAAATCCCAGGATCCAGCAGTGCTCTCTGACACTTTAAAAGTTAAATATAAAGGTTCCAGTATGCAAAGATACTATCAAATGTAAAGATTGCAGATTTACAGATTTCAAATACCCACAGCATTATAGATTCTTGCAGTACTCCTCAGTCCAGATTTCATCTGGGCCACATTTGATAACATGATCTCCTTTCACTACACAAACCTTCCAAACAACACTCGTTATTGCCTGTCCCAGAATTCAGGCTGTCACATTCCTCTTCCTATCTTTGCTGATCTCCACACTGTTAGCCTGTAAACAGTGTTGACAGCGATTTCCTTATTATCAATAATCTAATGTGCTCTCTGTAGGTTTATTATTTATTGTATATTTATCTCAGACATCCTGTCTCCCAGTTTGTATTATCTGGCTAAAGTTAGCTCAGAAGCTCACTGTGGTAGCCCTACCAATTTAACACATGAGAGAAAGCAGACATCACATGCGCAATCCCGTGCCCTCCCTCCCTCTGTCCTAGCCCTGCAGAGCCTCCTGCAGTACCCTAATATGGGCTCCTTTCACTGCTCAGAACATGCAGGGCTGCAGGTTTAAAAACTCCAAGCAATGCTTGGATCTTTGTGCCACTAAATAAAACAGCAAACACAGCCCATATAGCTTCTTTTCCTACGAGGACTATTTGCAGAGTTTGTTGTAACCACCACATGCACCTAAAGTGCCTGGAAAAGAAACTGTGTGGCAAATCCAGCCAAGGCAAATGAAAGAAATGAAAGCTGAATCCTCTTCTTTGCACATTCCTGACCAATAAATAAAATTAAAAAGAAGTAGTACAGCAGGCAAGGCCCAGGTTGCAGTTTTCACTGAAAAGACTTCAGTGATACTTTACGGGAAGTGATTGATAGTAGAAGTAAAATACCCCCACCAGCAGTTGATTTTCTGAGCAGTGTTTAGTGAAAGCTGTTGTGCGATGCAGCTTTCACATGGTGCGTCTACTGTGAGTTTTCTGCAGTTCATGGCCCTGGAAAGTGCCTTGAAGATTACACCATGGATTCTTCTGACAGAATGATTTATATACATGCATTGCCTATATGAACTGCTATGGCGTGGCTAAGAGCCTATGTTCTTGCCATTAAGAGACTGGACTTGGGAATCTCAGATCCTTTTCTAGGTCACAGGCTTCTTTTGGGACAAAAACTGTCTCTTCATGTTGGTTTCCTCACATTTTACTGCAACAGGGTGCTTATGGCACAAACTGTTTGACTGTCTCCAACACAGAGATGACAGAGGCTGTAATAAATCCTGGTAATATACATTCTGTGCATACAGCATAACTTAGCAATTTCATCATTCTGTTGTTTCTCTAAACTGTTTCCTCCAAGCCATTTAATATCTCCTCAATAAATACATAACAAATAAAATGTTGGAAATAAAAAAAAGAACCATTATTCTAAGTTGTTACTGCTATCAACAGGCCTCTTGGGATAATTTCCTAGTATGATTAAACTTGCCCTTTTAACGATAGTGAATTCCAGGATTAAGGTGCTTGAGCAACCTGAACATTGTTCCCTTTGTATGTATGCATTAAACACAATACCCCTATACATTATCGCTCCCTCTTTAACTTCATCCTTACAACAGTCAGCATGCAGCCTGAACCTGATCGGGATGCAAGTCAGAATGCAGAGTGGCAGGAACTGCTATCTGCAGCCTCTCCCACCTCCTCTTCATTTTACACAAAAACTGGGAAGTGAAATAGAAGAAAGAAGGGTCTTGTGGGTACCACAGCTGAAGGCAACTCTCAAAAATCTGGATTCTCCTCTTGTCCGTCTCTGATGTTTCATGCAACATCTCAGGAAGTCAACTGAGACAAACAGGTAGTTACTAATTAGAAGGGGGATGGGAGATCCCCCTCATCTGAGATATTTCAAATAGAGCTCCCTCTTAGAAGTCTAACACACTCCTCTGCTCCCCATATGTGAAGTAGGGACACTACAGACTTGTCTTAAAGCCATGTTGTGAAAACAACAGCAATCCAGGTATTGTAATGAAAACATCACAAAACACAATCAAAAGAAAATGGAAAAAAAAAAAATCTGTTTTCAGAGTAGGTCTTGAATAACCTGAAGGAAAGAAACCTTGTCCATATGCTGAACAATAACAATGAAACCAGCTATTTAACTCATCATTTAACAATCTAATAATTTTATCTGTGCACCAGAAAAAGGCTAAAGTGTAGGAAAATTAGAGAGTACAAGACAGTAAAAGCATGGATCCTGACATTTACTACATCTTAGTGCTCAGTTTCCCAACCCAAAACTGCTACTTTAGGAAGGAGTTTTATGTATGTGAGGAAGTTGGTGTAGTTTTTGTGGTGTGTGGTTTGTTTGTTGGTTTTGATTTTTTTTTTTTTTAGCAGTAGCAAAACAACCCTGAAAAAAACAAATACCCTTATGCATCCTCACACTGACATCCCTCATGGCTTACCTGCTCACATACCTACTGTACAAACCTCTGCCAGTTAGCTAAAGAAGTAGCTAGTGACAATTGACAGAAGATAACAGCTGTGGATAAGAGAGAGGGTTTACAACATTTTATACCAATGAGTTTCACAGCTACTTGACGACTGGAGAGAAACCAGGAGATTCTGAGATGCAGTCCTGCCTGCAGAGGTGAGCACTATGCTAGGAAGTTTTCTACTTATTTTCTGTAACTAAAACCAAACCCAATCCTCCTGCTGGTTCCATCTGTATCTCTTACCCCTTGCCTTGATCCCATCAACCTGTCCTACAAAGCTTTATCACCCAGTGAGGTCTTTCCCCACCCCCTGAAACTAGAACCAGAGCTCTCACTTAACCAGCTTTTCCTTGGTTCCTGTGGTGTTTCTCTGCCGCCAAATCCCAGACTCCAGCTTCTTTTCTTCCCCCTCACAATTCTCCATCCTTTGCCTCTCTGACAGAGGTCCTCATCCAAACTCCTCCCTGACCCCTCTGCTCCTCATCCATCATCTTGTTGATCCTGTCTCTGCATCCTGGCTACTACGTCAGCAATGCTTCCTCAGCAGATCTCATCCTTTACCATCTCCAGGCCCCAGCTTCTTTGCTGCCCATTCTCTCTGATGATAGCCAGCAGATCTCTGCTTTTCTGTGCTTTTGGGGACAGTGGGAGAGTCAAAGGCCAGCCTACAAACTGCTTCTCTTAATACCTGTGTCCACAGTCAGATTTCAGAAGCACAGGAATTCATTCATTTCCTGGAAAATGCCTACTCTGCTGTAGTCTACTACACAGCCAGTGCAAATGCACCTTTGGGAAAGTCAGCTGTCAGAACTGAACACATCATCTTCTCTGACCAGTAAAGATTTAGAACTTGTCTGAACTTGGGATGATTTTAAGGGTGACAGGGCAAGACAATCCTAAAACAAAATTCACCCTTCAAACTCCAAATCCAAGTAACTTCATTTGTATTTTATGTAGGCAAAACAATTTCTTCCTCTAGTCTTACTACTGGAAATGGTTGAAAAATTTCTGTCAAAACAACTTTTGCAAAACTATTCCTTTTCAGCAGATAAAATATTATCCTTCAAGTTTGTTAGAATATTAAGATGAGAGAGGCCCTGTAGATAAAGCAGTCCCACCAGGAAGCTAAACTATGAGCTCTACCTACAGGGAAGCACTTTGTCCAGCCCAATTCCATGTCTTTCCAGAGGCACAGTAGAGTTCCCCGGTCAGAGCAAGCAGAGCATTGCCCTCACAATATCATCATTTTTCCTGACATCTATTCTTTTTCTTTTTACACGAGATTTATCACATTAGTCACAGCTCTGATGTCTTCACCAAGATAAACTGCCCTCTTAACTTAACAGATACTTTGTCTGAGCAAGGACAATGACTTTGACGGTTATTTTCACTTCTTTCCACAATTAGCTCTGATACTGCCTGAGAAGCTAATTACATCAGAGAAGTAATCAGTATTTTATCAGAGATGCCTTTTCCTGATGCTGTCTTCAAACCATATGTATCGAGCTTTCATCACTGCTCACCCTTGCAAATGCCCGTTATCCAGTACAATCTGCTCTTGGAACACTTCAGATAGCTGATGTTTCTCCATCTTTCCTGACAGGCAATATCTGTCACTCCATGCTGGGATTTGCAGGGTGCACATGGTAGTTCCCTCCATGCATTAAGTAGTTCCAACACCAGCACTATTGCAGCAAATCAGATGAACGCTGATGCACCAAATAAAACTGAGGGTCTCCAAGTGCAGCTCACAGAAAGTTCTGTAACTTTTTAAATGCTGCTGTGCTGTCATTAATTAATTCCCAGAAGCAGTAAAGTTGTGCTCGGGTACCAGTCCGCATCGCTCTCGGTACTTTAGTTCTGCCTATTTCTCCCATCTTCTAGAGAGCTACATGTCTTCCACTTTGTTTTGATTGTAATTGTATTGATCACTTCATTCTGTTATTATCCTGTACCTTTTACTTCTGCTTGAAAATAATTTTCAAAAACAGAGGAATCAATGACTTAACACAAACCTCAGCATCTTTTACTGTAACTTCATCATTTGCTTTGTTCAAATTCAGTCTCATTTTTTGTAGGAAGTCTGGGTGCAGTGAAGAACCAAAGACTTGAATAGAAGACTTCTAACTGGATTAATGCCAGCTCAATCCAATAATCAAAACCAGGCATTATCTTTATTTCACCATTATATTACATAAAATTGGGCCATTACATCGCTATTTAAAAATATGTAATTTTCTACCCCTCTGATTTTGGTTTATTTTAATTCAAATCATAAAATCAATAATTCTTAGACTCATTTATTTGACTGCTCTTTTTTTTCTGTAATGGTAATTATCTCTCTGTCTTCCAATCCCAGTATACTTATTAGTTGTTCTTACTTCCCTCAGTTCTACAGGGCAACACTAGACCATTTGCATGCCTTATTTGTTTGTCGTACAAAGTCTACGGGTAAGTAATTTGCTGCCTCCTATTCTCCCATTTCAAACTAACAATAAAATGGGTGAAGTTAGAAGGTAATTATTTCACGCTTCCTTACTTTTGAAGCGATTAACAACAAATTACATTTTAAGAATAAAAGAGAATTTTAAATAAATGTAGCCAAGCTAGAGAAGTCTAAGAGTACCTGGCAATTCTGTGCTAGGCTTTTTGTAACACTTAAGTCTCTTGATCTAGCAGAGAGACCCAATTCAACAGCAACAGCAAGGAAGGGGAAGCAGGCTGAGGAACAAAGCGTGGAAGCAGCTCTTGAACAGCCAAGCTTCCTGGAAGGCAGTTCTAACAGTTGTCTCATGTTTTCAATCACCTACCTAGAGACACTATATAATTTGTTACTGCTAGCACAGAATGAGATGCTGTAGCTTCAGGTTACAAGGAGAATACAGTCTTTGATACATATATCAGGTTGATACATGTATCAGGTTACAGCCCGCATGCTGACAGCTTGAGTTGGGCCCATCCTTATCATCATCCCATAACACCCTTATTAACATAGCTCCGGCCCTTGTACCTGGGTCACCTCACCAGAGAAGCCGTTTGGGAGGTGGCAGGGGAGATGCCATCCTGGAAGACTTACCTGACTACATAATAATGAAGACTCAGATCAGGGGAGAGCACATGCATGGGAAGAACAGATACAGACAGCCCAGAATCCTCCTGCGTTCTGGTGCAGCCAGCGCCTGCCCTTCCCAGGGGGCTGCAGGCAGCAGTAGCGCTGCTGACCCCAGTGCTGCTCCGCAGGTGAGCTGCCATGCCGCGCAGCCCAGCGCATACCCATAATGCAGGCCAGCGGGAAGGCACGGGGCACATTCCACAGTGCTCTCCAAGCCTTTCAAAACTGCACGTAACAGTAACAACTGCATGAAAAAAGCCCTTTGGGCAAACAGCAAAAGCACTGGGTAGACATGCCTCAGAGCTCCTCCAAGTCTTCACGGGACCACTTAAAAGAACTAGATAAAAATTTGGTATATTCTGCTGAGTAAAATCCTCATATGTCCAAATTTTTCTCCTCCCACATTTGGCAGACTTTGAGATGTAAATTATAATCCTGTGTGGATACACAGGAAAATGTGCATGTGGAAACTGGAACATAGACCTCATGGGCTCAGTGTTAAAATCACCGAAACTTGGGTTCTGGAAGGGTCATCAGAAGCACAAATGCAGTACAGTTACATTCAACTGCAGAAGTAGCAAGCCATCTATTTTGGGACTACTTTTTCCTATGTCCTTGATCTATATTATGCATTGAAGCCTGCATATTTCCTGAAAATGGCAATGCTTACTGACTCCTATTTTCACAGTCAGTGAGAAAACAAACATAAAGCCAAAACTGAATACCTAATTCAAGGCAAACTCCAACAGACTACTCAGAAAAAAAGGCAGAAAGGAACACAGCGTTTTTGGGTTTACTCATCCTACAAGTTAGATTCTGTTATATATTTGTGGTTATTAACAAGCCCCTAGTGGGCTACAGTGCCCAGTAATTAATGTTTATTTGTTCCCTTTTTCTAAATAATATAAATTTTGACTCTGTTGTTCTCATGCAAAGATACATGCAAACATGCAAAAAAGGGCAAAACTATGTATTTTATTTTGACCTAACAATCTCTATGATTTCAGAAAACAGGAGATATACCCAAGCTTAGATTTCTATATAACTAGTTAAAAAATAATTAAAACTAAATGAGGAGCATATCAATTGTAAAGAAAAAGCAGAGTAGAGAGATAATACACCTCCACCTCACAAAAAGTTCAAATGCAAATACTTGTTTTATATTTAAAGCAATTTTATTTTTTTCTTCTTCAGTGTATACCTTTCGAAACGGAAAAACAGTAATACTGAAAACTCCAAATGTGGTAGTTTGCAAAAAAGATTAACAGCAAATTTAATCATACTTCAGAAGTTCAGTTTCTATTTATTGAATGTTAAATGGATCTGAGAGAAGGAAAAGGGGAAAAAAAACCCCAATGAGTGATTTTCCACTCATATAGTTTTTAATAATAAAATGGAAGTTTTGAGGTGGAAGGAAAATTTGACATTTACTGACATTTAGCAGTTAAAATGTAATCCTTTCAGAGAATGTATAGCAGAAGAAGGTGGGGGTGGAAGAGAATCAATTTCTGCCCTGATTACACAGAAGAAAAAAAAAAGTTGAAAAGCATGGAATAAACTGAATGAAAGCACAAAGTATTTGCAGATGAAGTTCTCCCAACCATGGAGGAGGCTGTCAGATATCCCAGGAATACTGATTGTGGGCTCCCTAGAAATATTCCCTTCAAAACAGTCAGCTACAAACCACTAGTGGTAGTCAGTCATACTGAACTGGAAAAGAGACCATTGCTCCTGATGTCTCAGTGGCAGTCATTAGTGACCAAAGCACACTACCAGACAGCTCTGAATCTGCACATGACCCTTTTTGTTTGTTCAGGAAAATGCTTTCCAATTTAATTAACTATTTTTTTTAAAAAAGGAAATAGAAAAGAAGAAAATCCACACAAGTTTTGTAGCAGGGACACCAATCACTCTATGTAGATGCAAACTGAAATGCAAAACATTGGGAAAGATTTCTGCATGATCATGGAAAAAAAAAGTGCACAGGAATCTAAAGGTTGACTACAGTGGAAAGGTATAAGGTATTTTGATCAATATCTTGCGGATTTAGATTAAATGTCATATGAAAGTGTAAATTATCTTTAATTAGAAAATAAAGTTTAAGTATTATTTGAAGACTTGAACTGACATTTTAAGACAACCCAATGAAGCCTGATTTTTCAGTAGGATCACCATATTAGAAAAGTCAATTCTTCCTTTGAATTGTTTCAAGTTAAGTAGTTGAAATTGAGGGAGCTCTAATGTGGTAACTTAATAAAGTACCTGATGTACTAGAGAGGTTTGAAAGATATCGACCTTCGGAGAAGGTAAGGAACCTTTGGGTAATAAGAACCAATCAAAAACCAGAATCTTGATTCATATTAATAATATATTAGCAGTGCTAATCTCAAGCAGAGAGCATTTAATGCTCTTGTGCACATAAAGGAGTAATGACATGCAGTTGTCTACTAGTAATCCCCTACGCAGCAGGAAACCAAGGGAAGATGGAACACATTAAGGCTGTTCATGTAAAGCAGTGCAGTGTTCCTCAGCGCTGTAGGTAGCCTGTTGTGCACATGAGAAGTTGGTGACTAGCAGTGGTGGTAACAATACCTTCCCCTACCAAGTCATCCCTATTTTAACTTGCTCAAGTGCAGGTCAGCAGATGACTTTTAAAAGACAGAAATGACCATTTTGGTCTGCAGAGTCCAGAGCATCCTCAAGAAACAGAGACAGAACAAACCATATCTGGAACACGCAAGGCTCCTGTTAGAAAACAGTTTTTCAGCACACAGTATAAAGTCATGACACACTGAACAGGCTCAGATGTTCAAGTTCAGAAGTTTCATATAAACCAAAACCAGAGAACAGCCATCTCCTCACGAGATGACATGTTAGGAATTCCAAGTTCAGCAGTATCACAGATGCTTTCCCACCCTCTCCTCAGAGGACGGCCACACAGCCCTTTCTCACACTGAGTCTACCCTGGCTCCAAGCTCAAACCACTCTCCTCCAAAACTGCCCTCCTGTGAAACATGCTCCTTTGCTTGTAGGATGCAGGCAAACTCTTGCTTTAGTTTTTAAATTAAACAGTCCTACACAGTTATTAGCTCACACTGACAAAAGTCAAGACTGTCACAGATACCAAAAATCTGTTTGGGGTATTCTGATTTAACAAAAGCTTATCATTTCTGTGTTGGATGTTTTATTGAACCTATACTTACAGAGTAAGTTCTCACATTTCCCCTGTGACACTTGGCTTTTGGCAACAAACACACAACAGTGCAGTCACTCACCCTCCCTCACACCTCCACAACGGTGATTCAGACAGCAGAGAGGTGGGAAGGACTCAGAATTAATTGCTCTTGTATTAAGTCTTATATCATTAATGTATATTGCTGTTTTCTCCTCCTCCCTACTGCAGTAAGAGGTTAGTTTTTGTAGATGTTGAGTGTCATGTCCCATTTTTCAACAGTAACAGGCACAAAGGCCCAGCCCAAGTCAAGGCAGCCACACTCACCTGCCAAAACAGAGGCGTGTCTGGCAATCAGGGCTTCTGAAATGTAACTGGAACTGAAAGTCACTCTCACAACTCCCTCCGCCTTCCAGAGGCCTTTAATCACAGCATCTCAGCAACAGGAAAAAGCTATTACAGAGCTGAGAGACTAGAGGAAAATTCCACTTGATACCAATCCACCAGAACTGAGACTGTTTCTAAATTAATTGACCTTTCCTCATCTACCACTTTCACTTTGTCAGCCTGCTTCCCTGCAGTCTGGTGCCAGAAATCCTGTGAGGTGCTACTTCACAGGTTCTCAAACAAAGAAAATCAACTGAAAAACCATGCAACTAAACATGATAAAACGGGCAAACCACTTAATTCCAGCAGACAAGACAGTTATCCAGAGATTTTGCCCTTTGTAAGAATGACTTGTGTACCATGAACCCCAATACAGAGCCAGATGCTTGTTCAGAAAGTGAACAGAAATAAGCAGTAAGAATACAACCAGCTATCACGAGCGGGTTGTGATTCTATTCTAAGTTGCAGATATAAAGCTTAGTCTTTAGAAGTCATTAACAGTCATCCAAAAATTGAATTAAAACCATATCTGCACTTGGGTACATGATTTTATCATGCATTTGAGTCAGTTTAAAACATTAAGTTCCCATTTCTTTAAAGTTTCAGCTTCTGGTTTTAACTGTCTTCAGCAGTTGCTTTTTTTGCCATAACTCCTATTAAAGATGTGAATGAATAGAAGAAAGCGCCCGAAAAGAAGTTTCACCAACATTATACTGTTTGCATTTGCATGGCTTATGTCTGATAAAAGTGCTTTCCTGCCCCGCCCTTCGTGGGGGGAGGCGGGTGGAATTTAAATATGAATAGCCATTGTGAAAAATCTATTTCACTTCGCGTTTACACCCTGATTTAGACAAGAACAACTATGCCCAGGAAGACACACCCTGATGTGAAACTGTTATGCAAGTCATGGGCATTACCCGGAGCTACGGCCAACTGCAAAGCTGAGACCAAAGCTCCACCTCCCTCTGCTTGGCCAGGAGAATACTTGACACCTACAGCAGCAATACACTTAAGACAAGCAATAAGAAGTCTTCTGAAGCCCAAAGTGTCATTACTCATCCTGACATTTTTGTAATTATAAGCTGTAACAACAGGCTCGAGAGGACCACAGCCCAAATTGTACAGTATATTGAAACTACAGGGGTTTTCTTCATATTTGCAATCCTCACAGAGACACTTTTTTTTTTCTCAAGCCCTTCAAAGCATTGCTACCACTCAGCTCCTGAGGTAAGGAATTTCACAGGTTAACTGTGTATTCGAAAATACTTTTCAACAACGCAATTTTCCGAGGTCAGCAGGGGTAAGGTTTAGTTCCTCCACTACGGGGATAGGTGCCTCAAAAACCCCATCTGAGCAGGTTTAATTGGAACAGGTTTCTTATTACTGGGCAAGATAAAAGGACTGATCATTTTTCATCTTATCATTCATAAACAGACATCGAACATGGGTCAGAAAGAATAGGGCCCTCCTTTAGCACAACCTTCCTGCTACAGGCTTTGCATGTATGCAAGTGCTATTCTGTTCCCAGAAAAACTCTTTAAAAAGCAGACAAAAGAGCAGCACCCAGAGCAGTGCCCTTCAGAACAGAGGGCTTGAAAGAACAGGAAGCTTCTAAGCATCAAGGAACCATCAAGCCTCGTCATCCTCCCAAGTGTCAAATTTTGACTGTAAATTGATTGGAAAGGGAAGAGTAGAACAAAATGAAAGGCTTTTACTCTTCACAAAGACAATGGAGACGTTGTACTGTAGCGTGGCTGCAGCAAGGGCCTCTACGGCAGCCAGGCAGCTGAGCCAGAAAATGCAGCCCCCTCCCCACCTTCAAGCACTGACATCTTTGGTGTTAACAACTCCATTGCCATGGAAACCAGACTGCTTTTAACAAAGCCACATTGACTAAAAGCAACATGTGGGAAAATGGGATAAGGCCATGAGAGAAATTAATCCTTTACAAGGAAAAAAAAAAAATATATATATATACACATTTTTGGTTAAAAATGAAGCAGGCAAAAGGATATTATTTCTCATCACTAGAACTCCAGGTGAGGAGAACACTGCCATCTATGGCAGTACCAAAGGCGAGGCCTTGTGGCACTGCAAATAGGATTTTAAGGACTCTTCATCCCTGAAATATATGGTAGGTTTGGTGCTCAGGAGCAGACAGGAGTCCCACACAGAACACAGGTGTGCAAGGTGGCTGCTCTCTATCCATTTTTTAACTGCTCTCCTTTGAAAACAAAAATAAACCCCAAATCCACCCCACAGTATAACAGAAACCAACTGCAGTTACAAATCACTACTCAAGTGCTTTCTTAAGGCTTACAGCTGATTCACACCTAGGCAAGCTACTCACCGCAGCCAAAATTTCACCACACAAGAAAGTTCAGTAGATGAAGAGCATGAGTCACTCCACACCCTGCCATTTCCAAACCGTTTCTATATTTTGGAAGTGCTGTCCAAAAAGACAAACAGAAAAAAAAAAAGTTTTTCTGAGCTCTCCCCTTACAATGGGCTCATAAATCTGTCCTCAGCCCTAGCTGACTCAGATCCCAGGAGCTGTTACTTGGACAGCCAGCATACTTAAGAGAGTATTCAAGAAAAAAACCCAAACCAGCAACAACAAAAAAACACAACCAAAAGCAATAACCCTGGGAAAAATCCCGTGGAGAGGAGCCAAAGTTTCAACTGGCAAGACTTAAGACCTGTGAACAGTGCAACTTTAATCAGATTGGCTCCTAAGCCAGAATATCTGAAATTACTCATAAAGACAGCACATTCAGGGTGGTTTGTTTTGGGTTTTTTAGGCAAGTTCAAGAAGCAAATTTTTCTGGAGGAAAAATTAATTTTACACCAATTTAATATTTGCTTTTTCTCTTAAAACCGGCCATGAAAGCTTCAGTGCAAAATGCCATATATTACAAAGATTCAGGAACTAGGAGGCCACATGTGATCTACATGCAGAGCAAGAATTCTCTCCCCTTCGCTCCGGAGGTATTAAAATGCTGGAGTGCTGTAGCTTAATCTCATTTACGGAGCTTTGAATCATCTTAAGTACTTAGGAAGTCTGTGTAAAATACCACAATCCACACAGTTTATATACCCTAATCCAGACAGACCACACCACCAGCTTTCACTGGCGATGACGGAAAGAAGTTCTCACGGTTTTCCAAGTAAGTAAATAGGTCATCTACTGTCCACCTCCAACACGGGCCACATCTCTGCCCCTTTCTTTTTAATGAATGTCACCACATCTCCCTACAGCTCAAGTGCCACAATGCAAACAGGTCAAACAACTCCACGGTACCCAAAAGAACTGAGGATAGCCACGCAGACTGCTGTACTGTTGCTATTAGATTATCACATACGATGCTAAAGTCTGGCATTCCAAAGACAAATTGAACACAAAAATTCTGTCACAAGGAAACATATGCACATAATATGAGGAATGGGAACCTTTTCAGGGGCAAGCAAACAGTAACTGCAAAGACATTCAGGGATGCAAAACGTTGCATATACCCATGCAAATAAATCAATTATTACTATTTTTTGTTTGTTTATTTTAGGAAAAAAATAATCACTGTATACAGGTGAGAGATTAACACAAAACAGTCCTTACAAGCAAGAGATTAATCTATTGATGTTTTTCAAATTCACATTGGCCCTTGCTCCCAATGACAGTGACATCTTCCTTCTCTATGCTTCCCATGAATTTATCACAGCATGAAGATAATCTCTTTTTTCTATTGAAACTTAACTGGCAGTAAGCTATCCTGAGAAGTTCTTTATTCTCAGATCAGACTGCTCTTAAACAGGGTGCCATCACAGAAAGAGAAAAATATACTAAGGAAAAAAAGAAGTGTGTAAGCCATGACATTCAGGTGTAGCCCTGATTCTTCCCAAATTATAAAAGATGTTACCAGGTTTTTCCAGTCTGAGCATCTCTCTAGATGGCATTACCATAAGTAAGTGAGGCTGAAGTACCCTTGTCTTGGAAATTAACTTTAAAACTTTCACCTCTTGTTCCCCTGCACTAAAGCTGATTTGCAAAATCCAGTTATCTGTAATGAGACTCCCAGCTAGCATGAATCAGCAAGGTTTTACTTCAGTTAAATGCAATAGGAGGATTTAGACTCTAAAGAAATGAGCAAAAGACAAAGAGAAGGGTCTTCTAGTCCAGTGAGGGTGCCTCTAACTGATGTGCACATGTGCTTTCCCTTTAAGCACCTTCCTCACAGCTGAAATAAAACACGTATCTATAACACCTTCTCAAATCTTTGAACCTGGGTGAAGGCAGGGGAACACACCTTGATCTGCCCAAGCTTTGCTGCTACACAAGTCAGTGCTTGACTTGTGCCAGCTTGCTAGCAGGATGGAAGAGAACACAGAAGGTGCAAAGTAGCACCACCATAGTTTTGTTTTTTCAACATGACTTAACGGTTTATAGCATTTGCCTGTTTGCACTTTATAGGCTTAATGAACTTCCATTGAACTTAGTAAGAATGTACTACATGGTTTTATTGTTTCAGACCAAGCCTATCTTTTTTTTAAAGTTTTTTCCTTTTTTTTTTGTTTTGGTTTTTTGTTTGTTTTTTGGATTTTTGATTTTTAATTATTCGCTGTATTTCAGATGAGGACAAGACCAATCAAGAATGTCAGACCTTCAAAGTAAACTGATAAAGTCCACTTTTTTTTATACTAACTAGTCCAACTGACACTCTGGAAGGTGCCATTCTGGCCCAAATATGTACAAAGTGCTCAAAGACTCAGGTCTTGAATGACTCACTGGTTTAAAAACAATTCTTGTAGCAGTAGAAACGACCCACTTTTTAATCGGCTGAATGTTATTTTAGGTATTTTATGCACATTTACGTAATACTTACCAAGATTGTCACTGAAGGATAAAATTCAAGGACCAGTCTCCTGCTATTCGTATTTTAGGTACTCCTCCATACACTGGGGGCTGCCATTTAACTAGAACTTTTCTGAACTCATATTCATTCTATGCTGTATCTGGCTTTGATCTACAACACACAGCTACTGGAGTTTATTACTCATACTTGGCTGTGTTAGATAAACCAGTATAAATAGGCTGCAGGAAATATGGTAGGTAAGAGGGAACTACAGAATACTTCACTAGAAAGTGCTAATTTCCTCCTGAAACATGCAGTCACTCCAGTAAAGTAAGAGCTTCTTCATCCAGCACAAAACCTAACCAAAAAGTACACTTGGTTCCCCTCAATTCCCACCACAGTTCTATCTTACTAAAACATTATTCTTCCTCATTTTAAAAATGTTAAAATGTTTCATTCCTAATCTGGCATAATATTCCTGTCTTCAGGAAATGCAATCTATAGCATCTGAGAAGGCTGTTAACATTTCCTATTCTACAATCAATCATCAGACTAAAATAACCTTCACTTTCTCTGTATGCATTACATTCTCCACTGCTGCATTCTTTTCCTTAATCATCACCTTATTTCAGGCAACAGGTTATTTTAAAAGTACCAGCTATTCAGATAACTTGCAAAACAGGTATCATGGACTGTACAGTCTGCCGTGCATGAGCAATCACAGCCTGATGTCAGAGTATACCAACTAAAAACCAGACTATCCAGCAAGTACTTTAAATAATACTAAGTCACACAGGCTCATCGGAAACATTCAAATTGAGAGAGAGGCAAAAATGTAGCTCAAGACTCAATGAAATTAAAGTGATACAGAATGACTTTCTCCCCAGTGATTCCACTTTGGAAAGCAGAACAACATTCTCTATATAGTCCTGTGTGTGGTTTCTAACAAGTGCTCTACAAATGATTTTTTTTTTTTTTTGCAAAATTTCTTTCTCCATTACCTACTTTCCTTCCTTTTAAGCATAAAGTTATGCTAATACACTTATGGATAACAGTAGAGCCTCCTACTCTATGATTACAATTTATATCATTCATCAAAAGTCCACTGAATCTAAAATGCAAGGAGCCTGTTTATTTTTGTTTGCTTTTTGCTTTAACTCTTGAGCTTCATCTGTTTGTGAAGACAAGTCACACACACTATATTGTTGGCACTTAGCAGCACAGGACATTTTCCATGAGGGAGGTCATGGCTTCCCTCACTACTGATTCTAGAGGATAATGTGCAGATGTGGCATTTGGGGGCATGGTTTAGTGGTGGACTTAGCAATGCTGGGTTAATGGCTGGACTCAATGATCTTAAGGGTCTTTTCCAACCTAAATGATTCTGTGAACTAGCAGGTCCATTCATATATACTCTGCCTTAACGTAGAAGTCACAGATGACTGGAAAGCAGCAGCAGTATAGAGTGCATATGCACAGTGCTTATGGGAGAAGCACTTTACAACTGCTATGCTGCTATCCAGGAGAGTTTTAATACCAAAAGTACCAATACACTCATAATCAATGAGGGTTCCACGGATCTCTGCTTTGCTGCTATGCCTGAATTGTCCTTCCTTTTCTTCTCCTGGAAGGAAGCAACATCTGTTTACTGAAAGTGAATAGCATTCCAGTGACATATAACACTGTTTTTACACCCTGAACCATCCACCAAAATCCCAAAGCTGCAGGTAAGTCCCAATATGCCAGCAGCACAATCCCTAGCTCTTTTTTTTGACCCCAACTCTGTCTGAGCCCTTTCTATCATTTTTCACAAAAATAAAGTAGGTCATCAAATACATTGAAGTATTATTGTGACACCACCTACCAGGAATTTGTGCCAAAAAAAAAAAAAAAAAGGGGGGGGGGGAATGGAACTGGTGGAAAAAGAAAGAACAAGGAACTGCAGGTTGGTTTGTTTTGTTTTTTTTTTAAATGGGAGGCAAGTCCTAGAAGTCTCCATTTATCCTCATAGGCAGTCAACTGTTTTGATCTCCTTCTCTCCCTAAAAACCAGGGAGGAGCATGAAAACCAGCAGAGAACACCGAGGCTGAGGACAGTGCTAAAAGAGTGGAGGTTAAATTTTAGCCCCCAAAGGCAAAGTGAACAGAAGGGGGCAGGCTGGCAAAGAGGAGGTAAAAATAGAAGAGTGACTAGACTTCACTTGACTGCTATTTCTGGATCAACTATGGAAAGAGATCCCAGAAGGTTTTCTGTTTTCAAGGGAGAGAGAGGCCAAAACACAGTTGCCTTCTAGAAGGCCACAGTCCCACACAGCAGTTTTGTTTATGCTTCTACTTTTCTAAATCCCTGCGTTCTCGCTATTTGGAAACAGTGGTGTTCAGCCAAAATGTCATTATGTGTCTAAGTGAGTACCCAGATGAGATTTTCTGGAGCAGGACAGCAATGTGTGTGGCATTTGAATCTAACAGAAACTGAGCTGACAGCACATTGTAAAAGCTTGTACCAAATCACAATGCCAAGCAGAGTAAACTAAGCCACATAATACTTCAGGAAAACGACCAAAGCCCTGCAGTATCTCTGAGAGGACATCTTGTGTTTTCCCATTCTAAAATGATTAGCGAAAGCCTAACTAGTTCCAATTATGGATACAGACTAAAGAGAAGACAATAGGGACCTCCCAATTACAGTACGTAGTGCTTGACTGACACATGGCTCTGGGGATGAATGTTTCTGCCTATTTGAGCCCTTTCCTCTTGAGTACCTCAGTCAAAATTCCTTCCATTGAGTAATTTCTATCCAGATCCTGGCTGTGCTGGCTTTGTTCCCACATAAAAGAAAACCTGCAGGCAGAACGCAGTGCCATCTGCCAAGTCAGAAGCTGCTTTAATGGGCAAGTTTGGTGTGAAGGGGACAGACTATTACACTTTATCTTCAGCAGCAGGAGCGATGCTTTTCCTTTCTCAGGAGGCGGTTACAGTAAGCACACTCACGCCTTAAGTATGTGTCCGCAAATATACATAGATCTCAGTGGATACTGCATGAGCAGCCTCTAGAAAACAAACAAACAAAAAACCTATCCAACGTCCCTTTTTTCCTGTTTAACTTGCAATTCAATCTTTACATTTCTCTTAACCTGTCAGACCAGTTGGTTTTCTGCTCTGACAGCTTCATCAGCCTCCACTTTCTATTCCTGTAAGGGAACAACCCCACCATCACTCTTCATAGGAAGCATGAGCAGTGGCAAGGCAGAAACGCCAAGGCCCTATTGTCCCTACACACAGAACTCTGCACTGAAGCTGCATCTAAACAAGTTTCCTGTCCCTTCTCCGTAACTGCTGTGACTGGATGGTTTACTTTGAAGTTTCATCTGGAGCAGGTTTGGGACTAGTGTGCCCCAGTTCAGGTTTCACAAGAAACAACAAAAAAAACCCTTCCTCTGAATATTTTCATCCTTGCAAATATCTTCAGGGCTAGGAGAGCCTTCTATTCTTGCCAATTAAGCAAGAACAGTTTTTATCCTTCCTTGTTGGGTAATCTTCTCATTAGACCATCTTTGGAGCGCATAGCGGATTCTCCCTGGGCTGCTGGCAGTTTTACTTAATTGCATATTTAACTTTTTATTCAGCACTTAAACTCACAATGATGAGAAATACATACATGCAAGCAGCAAACTATTATCTGCCACTTCAACTCCCTAGAGAACTCATCGACATCTTAATATTTCTGTCCCTTTCAGAAGAAAAGTACACACATTCCACAGCTGGGGAGGATGACAAACTCACATCACCAACATGACATTATATATATATTAGCCATTACTGATGAAATTCCAGTGTGGGAAGGGCAGTGCTGCTTTGGTTATTAATGTATTTTAAAAGTTGTGAAGAAAAAAAAAAATAAAATCAGCCAACTCAATCAGTGCTAAACAGAAACTGGTATTAGAGGATCTACTACAGGTTCCTCCTCCTCACTGGGCAGAGGACATCCTGTCAGGGTACAGCAACTTTACTTCTCTTCTCGCCCTCCCCAACTCTGATCACTGAAATAAAAAAAAAAATACAAAAAAAAATTTAGATGCTGATATTCCAAGGAATGTATTTCCTCTTTGATCTCAGAGCTACAGAATTTGCTTTGGAACACACTTGTCACTGGACTGTGCTCTGGAATGGCAACTTCTATTTACAAATTCTTCCAGCCATTATGACTGCAAAACCTTTGAGGTATAAATGGTCTATATTCAGCAACACAGCCACCGGACTCTGCAGAAACAGCAGACCAGCTTCAATATTAACCACTACCCTTCATCACAGGATGCTAAGTATAGAAATTAATGTTGATAGCACTTCAGAAGGATCTGATTAATGGATCACCTCAGACCTGTAAAAACCTAGCAGTCCCCTATGCCAGTGAAAAACCCCAATACTTCCAGTCTGTTTGCCAACACCTCCAGTTTCCCCCTGATAAACTTCTGTGAATCAACTGCTTGAACTAACACAAAAAAGCATGATAAAGAACATGAGTGTCAGAAACAGGTGAATTCATCAGTGTGTTATTGTATTACAAGTTTTTCTAGTTCCTGTAGTAAAAATCTTTTCAACACACAAAGTTACTAGATATTTCCAGTACGCTCTATCAGAACACAAAGACTTTGCTAGAGATAGCTGTTTTGCCTTGGTGAAGACCATATCCAGACCTTGGCAGACCTTCCACCTGACCAACTGCAAACTTGTCCTGCTGTCAGGCAACATGGAGCACGAGGTTTAAGAAAAGGAAGGGTACCTGCAAGCTTTCTGGACATCCCAACTAATCTGATTAACACCAGCAAGGACTCAGTAACATTCTGAAGTAATCCTCACAATAATTACTTCAGCTGGTTTTCAGTCTTACCATTCAGAACCATCCTGGTTCTTATTTGGGCTGCTTTTTTTCTAACAGCACAGTTTAAAAGCATAAGGGAAATTTTCAAGTTTAAAAGCTGCCGAGAAAAAGGCAGGTAAGGTTTATGATCTCTAATGAATATAGTTATTGCTCCATTTATTCAAGTGGTACTATCACCACAAATATCTACTAAACTTACTTGCCGTGGTGGTGTAATCAGTGCTTTCCCAGGTAATACTCTTCTGTAAATGGATCACAAAAATAGAGGAGAATAAGTGAGTGAACAATTAGAAATGTCCCTTGAGAGAAGTCTTCATAGGGAGGAAAGCCTGAAGACCAATGAACATTTAAATACTTCCCAGTTTAGGCCTATTTCATTGCACAAGATCCAAAATAGTTTCCTTCTCAAGTATTGCATAATATGTTCATTCAAAATCTAGCAAGCTTTCTCACAGAACACATCAGGACACTATTCTCTCCCCCGCTTTTTTGTCTTTTAAATATGAACACAAGAATTTCACAGCTGATAATGTTCTTCTGGAAACTCACACAGAATATTCTGGAAAAGAGTCAAGTTTGGACTGCAATGTTGTCAAGTAATAGTAAATACCTCCACATATTCAAATTCTTCATGCAGCACTCTGTGAAGCATAAGCAACAGAACAAGAATCTTTTACAGTGTTCTGGAAGTGAACTCTGGCCTCCAAACCATAAATAAGATAAAAATGAAAAAGCCTACATACCTTCAAAGCACATTTCTGGCCTGTCTCCTTGTTGAAACACTCCAGTACTTTGCCATTGATTCCTAACCCTAGCACCCGTTTGGAGAGTCTGTAGTCATCCGTAACTGCATGTTTTTTTATCTCTAGTTTGACATGGGCTGCTCCCCCAGGCAAAGATTTCACGCTGCTCTTGCTATCCACATGACTCTCTGGCTGGGATTCCTGTTCACCTTCACTTTGTTCCATATCAGGGAAGAGTCTGAGATGACAGATACCCAACAGATTCCCTGTGGGGTATCCTCAGCTGAGTCTCTCTGAGGCAATCAAACCCAGTGCTTCAAACAGTCCATTTACTCGCCATGTGGTCCTGAGTAAAAATGTAAACGAGCGTTAGTAGTTGATGTCAACTAATCCTCATCTCAACTACTTTTCTCTCTTCCTTTCTTAACCATGCGCTAGAGAGACCAAACATGGAGGTTCACCTCAGGAAAGCACACTTTGTTTAGCTTTACAGACCAGTTACCCCAGTTCCAGTATACACAGCTATCAGTCTGCAGTTATAAACTGCTGCTTTTACCGCAACAAGTACCTGTGGTACGTCTTGGACTGAAGTTTTTACTCAGCTACGGTCTGTACCACAGAACAGAAATAGCTTCTGCTTCAAGAAACTTAGAAACCTGCATCAGCAACCTGTTGCCTCAGTGTTCTACGGAGAAATCTCCACAAGGGTCCCCTGCTTATCCCAACTCTCCAAGCTATGCGAGAGAGCCACGAATACCTGGATTAAACCCCAGAGCAGCACTACCTGGGCAGGCATCAGACACTAGGCCAGCAGTTACCAAACTGCACTGCTCTACAGAGCAAGGGGCAAGTGCCTGCACTACTTAGGGGACCATCAAACCTCCTGCCCCCCAAACTCGGGTCTGTCCCAAAGGCGGGGAGCTGCCTGACCCCCCTGGGGACGAGAGGGCCTCTGGCCCCTCAGGAGCCCAGCCCCGGGGAAAGTACCGGTGCCAGGGCCCCCGAGGCCCGTTAACACGGAGGCAGAGAGCCGCGGGCTGCCGGGCCCGAGGCCTGCCCCGCAGCCAGCCGCCCCGGGCAAGGGAGCGGCTACCTCAGTGAGGGCCGGCGGCGGGGCGGCTCCCTCAGCCCCCCGCACTGCGAGGCGGAGGAGGGCGGGAAAACCCTGAGGCGAAGCGAGGCGAGGCAGGCCCCAGGGCTCATAGGGAGGGGGTGGTGACGGCGCGGGGAAGCGGCGGGGTGATAGCGGGGGGCTGTAGCGCCGGGCCCCCACCGGAGCACGGTTACCTGCCTGTGGCGGCGCGGCGCGGCCCCAGCCGAGGCTTCCCGGTGCGGAGTCCCGGAGGGCGGGATCTGCCTGGGCCCGCCCCGACGCCCTGGGCAGGTGCGCGCCGCCTCCCCCTCATCGCTGAGGCCGCCTGCAGCGGGGCCCGGGCCGGCAGGACCCCGGGGGAACGGTGTTCCCCTGCGATCGTGTCGCTCCGGGCCCCTATAAACTGGGGCGGGGGCAGCGGGGCAGCCGGAGCTGTCTCGGCGGGGCTGCGGGAGGCAGGGTGCCTGGCGGCAGGTTCCCTGGGGAAGGACGAGCGGCTGGGGGCGAACAGCCCCCGCGCAGCACAGTTGTTTTTATGGCGCTGGCCACGTTCTTGGTTTCTTGGGGTAAACGGCCCTGCTAGAAGGGGGGGAGGGGGCGAAGCCGCCTCGGCAGCTCCGGGCTGGTGCCGCAGCGCGCCCGCGCGGTGGCGGGGCCGGCAGGCGAGGCCCGGCACGGTACGGCCCGGCACGGCCGGCAGTGCCGCTGCCCCTTCCCCTCGGCCGAGCTTTTTAGGAAGCACTTGGAAAGGACTGACGCGTTCCCTCTAACCCCTGTTTTAACCAGTACGGCTATTGCTACGGACCAATGCATTGAGACTCCGTACGGGGCAGACTGTGATCGTCAGGCGCCACGGCTGCCGAAACAGACGGTGCCGTTATTAAAGGCGACCTTTTCTTGCCAAATAAGCAGACAGTATTTCTTTGCACTTTTGTATGCACAGTCAGGATATTAAAAGTGATGGTTCCCACAGCAACTGTCACTCATCACCGGTGCAGAGAATGTAGTTGCAGGGATGTGAAATGCTGAGTTTTTCCTACATGTGGAGATGAGTCATGCAGCAAAATGGACCTGTACTTGTACCACTGGAAAGAACTTAAAGTTCACATGCTTTACAAGTTAAAAATACATTTGTCATTTTACATAACATAATGGCATCTTCAATTCTAGCGGTTAGGAAGATAATTAAAAGGGCTAATGAGTCCTTTCTCTAAGGGATAAAAAGTAGTTCAACTTAGCAGGATGCAGATCTGCAGCATATGGCCATGTGATGTGATGCTACAGCTATTCTGCCTCAGGTTTTCCTTCCAGGCTTTCAGCAGTTCAGCCACTGAAGGGCCTGGTCCCCTGATTCAGTTCACCTATTCCAGGCTAATCAAATCCCAGAGGAAAACAGCTATTTCCAAGCTATCCTTCTCAGGTTTATCTTTCAGCCTTGTTAGTCTTTGCACCATGTCCCACTGTAGCAATCTCAGGGAAATGTGTACATAACTGTAAGTTCCCAGGTTGCAAACATTCAATAATGCTGTTCTCTAGTCAGCAGCTTACTTTTATTTTCCTTCCCACAGCTTCTGGATGTATTTGCTGTTTTATTTGTCCCAGATAGTAATTTCCTTCTCTTTACAACAGGTAACTATAGTCTTCCTAGCTCGCAGTAGCTGGGGCCCAGACCCTTCAGAAAACTTCTAAATATCTTATCTGCCTTCTGTATTTATAATTTGAGAAACATAGTCACTCACACTGATTTGTAGCTCCCATTCCCAGCCTCACTTCTGATCCTTCCACGTAACTCTTAACGCAGAATTCTGTGGCTGACCACAGCAAGCAGAAGCTACAATGGCTAGCACATTAAAGTTAGCAGAAGCCAATTTATAGCCCTATTCCGGGAAATATTCAACGTTGCAAAAATTCCAAACAGATGTCTACTTAAGGGATTGTTATTTTTTGCAGAGTGTGTCAGAAGCAAGGAATATCATTAAGAAATTATTAATTTCTAACTATTACAAGAATGAGTTTCTACAAAAGCTTCGTGTGGAAAGGAGGAAAGATAAGGGAATAAAATAGGATTCTTCCGTGCGAAGTCAGTCGGTTCTACACGTCTCAGTTACAGTCTCCCCCTGCGAAGAGTTCAATTGGTAGGATACAAAACACTTTTTTCAAGTCACTGCTTGAAACAATACCTTACTGAAAGCTATGCTTTTTTTGGATTCGCTACTCAATATTGTCTATATATGCTCTTAGCAAAATTCACCATTTTACCAGCAACCAATAATAAGTTTAAGCAAGGCAAAGACCTTAAAAATCCAGTGTGAATCATGGTTAATAAGGCCTTACCTCAACCCTCTGCTAATTTCACCCGCCATAAACTCTGAAAAAGCCTTTCCAGCACCAGCCCAAGTATCAAATAGCCTCACCATACCCAAGGATGATCACAGCTGAAGAACAAAAACCAAATATATTTCCTTTTTGTGTTCATTTTTAATCTTGGATAGGCTGTGTGAGCACAAAGCATATCTCTACCCCAGGGAAAACACAAACATCGCATGCAGAAAATCTTTAAAACCAAAGGCAGCATTTCTCAATATCTGAAAGATTGCAGCAGTTTCCACAAGTAACAGGGTGGCAATCAGATCTCGTAACAGCCAAAAGTATCCCATGCCCTTGTACTAAACTTCTAAATCCCTTTCACCAGACACATCTCCTGATTCTGCTTAGCTGATGAGTTTTATTCAGTGTTATTCTGACCATGCTGGGCAGCCCCAGAGCAGTCTGTTTTGGGTGCTGCACTAGCAGAATGACTCTGGTAGTGGCCTGGTGTGGTGTCTGAGGTGACTATACCTGCAGTTGGGTACCCACTGAGAAGTTCCCACACTTGTACATCCTGGCCTTTGCAATCTACACACAGTTTATACAGAGGTGAGAACATTAATTTGTTCAACATCCTTCTCTTAAGATGCTTAAGGTTTTATAATTTCTCTGACAAGCATGCTGGTTCCAGGCACACATCCTAGAGTTAACAAGTGGGTTAACCTTTGAACCCCAGTACATCTGACATCCTAAAGGCAAGCAAACACAGTGCAGTCACCTTGGCTGCAGTTGTCCCTGTCTGGGGGACATCTGTGGGCATTTCCTACAATGTCTGCTTTCAAATGCCAGTTTTAGATCTCCCTGGGAACTACATCTCACATGATCAAAAACTTACACTGTGGATCCTGCAGCTTCTCTTTGCGCTTGTGGCAGGTCGAGCTGCATTAGCATCCTTTGGAGATGCGGATGGAGGACATGCTGACAGGCCCTCTGCATCTTATTGAGCTGAGGACATTTTTTCATGGGAAAAGACATTTTTACTTAGTTATTGATGTTTGCTTTTTGAAGTTTAAAAAAACCCCCAAACCATGATACTATTACAGGATAAGAGCTCGCTACGGCAAAAATACTTTCATCCTCACAAAAATCCATAAAACTGCAAATTAAATATTAATCCTGTTTTCACCAAAACTCCCCAACAGCAACAAAACAAAACAACTTATTTCAAGAGAGAATTTAGTAGCTTGGCTATGCCTGCCTTGCCCAAACTAGAAGAGTAGCTTATAAGAGAAAATAACCAAACGATAAGGCCTAATCTTGCAATAAGCTTTGTTGCAGCAGCCCCTTTTCTCTAAGCTAGTGTGTTAACCCTGTGAAGCTTCCTGTTTGAGCCAGCAGGCAGTTTGGATGTGTTTGGATGAAGTTATCATGTCTTAGGTATCACAGATACCTGGTTTACATGCGGAGAGCACTAGTCTTTAAATACAGAAGGTCAGTTTTGTCTGTCACACTGGGTATTTTCACTACCTTTGTTCCTTGCTGTAGCAATTCACTAACAGTAATATCTGGGATCAAAGACATTTTAGACTTTCAAACATCTCATTTCATAACAAAAATGAAAACAAGTATCTGATTTTGCTCTCATCTGAAGAGCTAGGAAAGCTGATGTCATCAAATGTTCTTTGAGGGATGGCATATTATGGAGAAGTGATACTCACCTGAATGCTACAGCTACCCGAGTTTATTTATACACGGAAGTGATTTGCATAGAGGTTAGTCCTTTGATAGCAAAGTCTTGGGGAAATCAGTATCAGCTACAATAAAGAAATCATCACCATCAGCTGAAAATACAGTGACTTGTTTTTCTGAAACATTGCTCCCTCTGAGTAACAGCTGTGTATTTTTTCTGGTGTTATGAGAAATCCACTCTCTAGGATGCATTATATAGATGTCACCAAAGAGAAAATCCTCTGTTTTGCCAGGTTAAAGTAAGGACACAGCTTTGTCTGTTTGGGTGGTTGCAACAACCTTATTAAATCTCCCAGGAAGTTCTTCAGAAACTGCATCTTGGTATTAAAAAAAAAAAAAAGAAATAGCAGCTCTACTGAACAAAACTGTGATAAGAAGGAGAAGAAAAGAAGCTTCTTTTGGCATCTTTAGTCTGTTGTGTACATAGTGGTCTGGAGCAGAGACTGTATACATGAGTTTTTGCTTTTCGGCTCTGGAGGTGTCTGTTTCAGACTTATCAAATAGAAAATTCAAAAAAAACAAAACAGAAGGGGGGAGAAAAAAAAAAAAAAAAAGAAAGCAAAGCCCAACAACAAGCCTGAAACTAAAATAGCTTCTATTCTCCATACCACTAGGAAATCTCACAGCCTAGCTCTTTTCTCTCCATGGCTGATGTAAAATCAGGTTTATAGAGCTCTTTCATGGGCAACAACATTTACCTGATGCTTTGTGATCACCAGACTAGAACAACTTCTCTTTTATCCTTAACACCCTCTACCCTGACCTAGGATTACAACATGGTTTCTAGGAGGAATTACAAATTCTACCTAAGAACCATCTGTTAGTGAAGAAAAAAGAAGCCTCAAGAGCACCGGTCTCACAATCTGGAGAGTGTGTCCTAATACCTGACAAGATTACTGCCTCCCTGTCAGCACATGCTCACATACTCAGGTATTTTTCTGAAATACAGAAGAGGGTAGAATAGTTGCTTTTCTAATCCTGGACTCAGACACCTTATTACAGACATCTTGTCTTGGTCATCAAGAAGGTTATGTGAGGCTCCATCCCCACTCCTCCACTAAGGGTTGCTGTCTGGGGATCTACAGAGCAGAAGGAGCTCTAGTACACAGCTTATTTACAGAGGGAATCAGGGAGATACTGGTTGAACATTTCCATCTCAGCAGAGAAAAAAAAACCCAAAAAAACAAACAAGGGTTTTTCATAGAAGTATCATAAATCAAAAGCATCATAAATATTCCAGTCTGACTACAGATGATGGTGCTTCATTTTATGCTGCAGTGGAGCACAGGAAATTAACCTCTCTTTCATTGCAAGAGATCCTGCAACTAATGGGTACAGCAACATTATCTGTCAGTACTGGGATAGCTTTCCAGGCCACTCAGGAATACAATTTTTGCAGAAACACAGCATCTGATACAAGCAGAAAAGTTCCTGACAGATGCCACACTATAATCATCTTCTAGGTCACCACATGCCAGAGAGTCTGGGGACAACAAATGAGGTGAGTTCCTTACAGTAACACCAAGGTATATTTCTGTAGCCCAAAACCAAGCCCTGTTGCTGTCCTGCACCATCCTACTTCTTGTGGAGCCAGCTCAGATGTCCCTGCATCTATGTCCCAGCTCACCCACAACCTGGAGACTCTTCCATTGCTCCACACTGGGTTGGAAAATGAAAACCACAGCAGTAAGTTCAGGACCCTCTTGTGTACTGTTGATTACAGAACTTGGTGTGCCCCACTCAAATAATGAGATGGTCCCATCTAAAGAAGGAAGAGATACTTCCTATCGTTGATATTTTTCAGTCACGTGCTGTTCCTTACATTACAGCACAGCAAATGTCAGAGATGGCCTTATGGCCACACGGCAGCCAGAGCGGCAACTTTCTTCCAGTCTTTCCTAGACAAGATTATAGCGAAGGTAAATCTTGTCTCCGGACACACGGACCTCTCTCAACAGTTGTGAGTTTGGATGTCGTTTTTCGTTTCCTCTGCAAGACTACAGAAACACCCAGCTGTGTAGCTGCAACGGTGTAACTTACCCTCAGCGGAAAGGGGACTTTGTCCGCCTGCCTTCTCAAACACAGGTTTATCAGTAGATGGTGCTGTTGTGTTGGTGAACGTTCCTCAGGGGCTAACAGGCTCATGAGTTCTGGATTTTCTCACCACCCTGACTTTATTGTGAGCTTTCTTTGACACCCGTCATAGCTAAAGCCAATAACTTAACGATATCGCTCAGTAATATTTCTCGTTACTGCCTCTGCAGTGTCCTAATTCTGAACACTGAACCCTGGATTGCCACTTATATCTGTACAAAATGGGCTTAAACAAGTAGCTTTTTGGAATAGCAGCAATTTATATTGTCTGGGTACAGACAACCAACTCCACAAGGCCTCAGGCACTGGCAGATCGGGCACACTCTTCTGTTTCCTACTTGGGGCACTGACATGTGCACAAGGTATGCCACTGAGGAGCAAAACGTTCAGGTGGAGCGACGAAGTGCTACTGAACACTCCTGACTTAAAAGTGATTAGGAATTCTGTAGCTAAAACCGCCCAGGCACTAGCCTGAGTAACGTTTTGAGGTGGGCCCCAAAAAGATGTTTCCCATGAAGACGAAAGCTCCTTTCATTAGTTCTCTTATGCGTTACCTACTTCAATTTAATGGCCATCTTAGAGGGCCATACTGAACTCATGAAAAGAGTGTGGCATGGATCTAGAGACTGCAGGTAGAAACCCCTGCGTCAGAAACGGTGTGAACCCCTGTGCTGCCTCCGCAGTGCAGAGGCACGGAGCTGCCAGCTGAGACCCCTTCTCCACGTCACCTTCGCACTGTGCAGTTCTTAACGCTGCTTTCTGCTCCGGAGGTCACTCAACCGACTCCACAGAGCCTGCACACGAAGGCGTTTCCAGAAGATCACTAGATGGAGCCCAATTCTAAGTAAAACTATGATGTGAAGGCAGTGTCTGAATGCCTGGGCGCCAACGCTGCCCCTGAGGGCACCCCCACTGCAGCCGCGATCGCTGCCCCCCCAGGGCTGGGGATGGCACCCCCAGCACGAACGCGGCACCCGAGCGCGGGTCAGCTACACAGGCGGGAGGCAGCAGCCTCTAGCCCAGCGCGCTGCTGCACCAACGGAAGGTTCCAAGCAGGGCTGAATTCGAGAGCCGAGGAAGCAGCAGAAGGGGCACGGGCACGAGGACGCTGCCACCCCTCTGAGTAGCTCACCGTTACTAGCGGCGCTCATTAGCGATGGACTCAAGCAAACGAATGGCGGCTGCTAAAGGAAACAGCAGGGGGGGCCGGGCTGACTCAGGAGCCGGACATGGGCTCCCTGCTCACGAGCGTACCCTCCCAGCCTTATCCCTAGCGCATTCCCCGGGGATTCCCGAGCGACCAAAGCGGGAGAAAAAACGGGCGCCGCCGTCGCCCCCCCGCCCGCCGCGCGAGGGAGGGGCCGGTGGCACCGCCTATTGGCCGGCGAGTAGTAGCCGTCGCCACCTATTGGCTGTCGAGAGGGCGGGCGGCGGCGCCTATTGGCTAGCGGGAGGTCGGCGGCGGCGCCCATTGGGCAGCTCCTCCGCGGCGGCCCCGCGTTCCTGGAAAGTTCTTGGAAATGGATCAAAGGCGGTTCCGCGAACACGGCTCCGGCGGGGCTGGCGGCCTCGCCTCCCCCTTCTCCCCGCCCGGGAGGAGGGCTCGGCTCGGCTCGGCTCGGCTCCCCTCCGCCGCCAGCCCCGCGAACAAGCAGCGCGGCCGTTATGGACACAGCTATTTATACCTTCCCCCCCTCCCCCCTTTTTTTTTCCGCGTGGCTGCTGCTATCGGAAGGGTGATGCGAATACAATGCGATTCCAGGAATCCCTCACTTCCTGGAACAGATTAAAAGGGGCAAACAAAAAGATTACTCAGTAGGGTGGTTGTGCGGTGTGGGTTTTTTCTTTTCCACAGAGCTTCATTACTTGTGGAGTCAGTGAAAAAGCAGGTTGCTGCTCTCCCGGCTCTCTGCCCCTGACTGTTCAGGGGAATCTTATTTATTGTTACCTATTTATTACTATTTCAGAGCATTCAGAATATTTATTCTGAAAGATTGCTCTGAAGGAAGATTAGTTCCTCTTTAAGTATATGTAATTTCCTTTTTGGTTATTTTTAAAACTTTTTTTTTTTTTTGTCATTTTCTGAAAAGCAGAACAAGAGCACGTTCTTTTCTAATGCACTGAGAGCGCACACGTTTTCCCGGCAAAAGTTGCAAAACAATCTGCAAAGTCTCCCTTACGTCCGGATTCGCCTTCTGCTGAGCTTTTCCTGTGTCTGAAGAGCAACCTACTGCAGAAGGGGCTTGCTGGGACTCTCCAGCCTTCTCTTACTGTGAACTCCTAACCAGAGGCTGGAACTACCTTAATCCTTCTGGGCAGCGAAGAAAAAGGAAAGGAGAAGACAAGAAAGCCTTTCTCACCTTCTCGAAGACTTAATGCTTTTCCCTTGGTCCAAGAGTGACATGATCCTCTGTGTTCAGGGGTAAGATACTTTGCAGCCTTCTTTAAAAAGCTGTGGTTTGATAACTGTCACTAATGACGTTCTTCGGGACAGTTTTTCAGCTTGTGTGAGTTGCCGTGTGTGGTTGGGATGGGATGGGAATACCTTATGCTGGCTGTGTGCTGAGCTGTGCGCCTGAGTCTTGTGTTATAGGTTCTATGGCCAGAAGTCATGGGGCCATACAGTGTTCCTGATTTTTGTGCTTTCCATTGCTGAAAGACTACATGGTATTCAAAGTCTACGGGGCAGTAAAAATTAGTAACTTGGAGTGTGGTGTTCACTGGTGTGTGTGTAGCTCCAGTGGGGACACAAAGCCCAAGACCGAAGGGGTTCCCTGATGTTCCAGTGAAACAAACTGCTTATGGGGAAAAACTTACCTGGAATTCAGATGTTTTTTCCTATTTCCAAGTAAATATTTGTACTAAATACATAATTTCTTTTTTCTATTGCTTTTATGGCTAAGATGAAGTGCATGTACATATATGCAGACTTGCCGTACACCGCATTCTGTAGAACAAAAGCCACGGGGGGCACACATGTGTAGATACACCAGCTTTGTTCAGTGAAACAGGTGACAGCCAAGTCCCTTCACCAGTAGTTCAGTGTCTCTATGGTCAGCTCAGGCCATCAAGATGCGTAAATAGCAGGTCTGCAGGAATCATCCAGCATTTTTACACATGCTGCGTCTTTGGGAAGCATCAGCATTTGTTCCAGCCTGAGCCGTACCGTCAGTATTGCCCATCCCTCCTGCATGCAGCGTACTTTCCTCACAGGCAATGCATTTGCCTTGGCTGCTTTAAATGACTAAAGCACAGGGATTTTTCTGCCATTTTCCCCCAAAATCTGTTCCACAGACAAGCAGAGTTCATGCTTACAAATACTTTCCTACTACTCAAGTGGGTTTTTTTTCACCCTCATTTTCAGTCTGCTGCTGCAGTTCCTATAGACACGGCAAAGGGAATTCATTTTTCAACTTAGGCTTTGTGAAACGCTTATCTGAAGCTGTTCTCCAGGGTGAACATAGCAGAGCTACTGCTTCCCTTCACCCACTAACAACTTGTTACATAGCCAGATGTGTAGATGGTTGTATCATAATACCTTCTTTTTTATGACTATTTATTGCTCAGTTTTCGTTATCTTCCAGGATTTAATATGTCCTGGACTCCATACTCGCCCTCCTATTCAGACCACGCTCCCATGGGCGTCTTGGGATGTAGCTGATGGAAGGGAGAACAGCTCAACACACTTTTTCTTGTACTATTTGTACCGTGTTACAAAGTTTAGCTTATCAGCAAAGTAACTCCTAAGCTAACAGTAAATGATACTAGACATGTCTGATTCTCTTGAACTTTCTTGGCTTCCCAAGGCTTTTTGAGACACTAATTGCCAAAGCACAGAGAAGTTCATTTGCTGTTTCTATTGAGACTCCACACAGACAACCAGCTAGATGTGCCAAATTTTGTGTATTTGTTTTCTTCCTCTTTGCCAGCTGTGGTACTAACACTTTACTCTGTTCAGTCCCGATTCTTCATGTCTGTTCTTTACTTTCTTTCTTACAAGCACTAATTATTTTCATGTACACTTTTTGCCCCATTAAAGGGACGACTTTTTCACATCAGGGTACCTTTTTCAATATGCCCTCATCCCAGCCAGCTCTTCTTGCCCCTCTCGCAAATGTACTTGCATTACAAGTTGCAGTTGCCATTACTCACTGTTCCCTCTGCTCTCCCTTTCCTTTGCTTGGAGCTGCTCTGTTTGCTCACAGCACCTTTAACTAGGTTGAAGAAAGAAGAGCTTCAACCAAGTTGTTTAGGACCCTCTAACCCTGTAGTTCATGCAAGGAACAAGAAATGTTTTCTTCCTGTTCAAAACCTTTCCCAAAGGGTATGCCAGAAAATTTTTTCAGGAGATAATAAGATTGGGGAGATTTGGAATTTGGACTGCAGTGTTCAAGTTCTGCGGAGACAGTAGGCAGTAAGCAGTGCAGGACTGATTTTACTTAACATTGGTCCCAGTCATTTTCAGCTCAGTGAACGGCCACTATAAGAACGCACCTGGAAGAGAACACTCTGCCAACAGTGCTGTGTAACACCCTCTTTGCACAGCACAAACTGCTATATTAAGGTTCAGTACACGGAAGGATCTGGTTTATAGTCCTCCTCAATGCTCAGAAAGGGAGGAAATGGAGAATCAGGAATCTCCTTTCCCTGAGAAAGCAGGTGGCTAGACGTTTGTGAACACCACGGCATTAAAAGGGAGACATCCAAATGCCTTTAAAAATGCAGCCCTCAACACCTACAAATGTAGCTTAGGTGGGACTTAAGAGAAGTCAGAGGTATCCCAACAGCAATTTCCAGGTATGAAAGTATATTCAGACCCACTGTTCTGTGAAAGCCACTGAAAATGCAGTCCCTGGGATCAAGAGTGCCCGGTGAAGATAAGGGCCAGACAGGTTTAGCTTCCTACCCATTAATAGAAATGAAGAAACAAGGATCAAATGCCATGAATGCCAAGTAGATATCCTGCTTCTGAAATGTGATTTGACATACGGAAAAAGGAATAATGTTCTTTTCTAAATACTAACAGAAGTGTGGGGTTTTGCCATGTGTTGCATAGGCAATGAGTGTCTCTCTAGATTGTTTTACTGTTGGCTTTATAAAAACCTCACTCGGAACCTATGTGGTTTTAGTAAAAATGCAGAGTCATGGAACTGATCGTGGCTCTCACTGGCAATCACTGTGAAGTCGTTTGTTTTCAGGATTTCTCTAATCTGCTTTTCCCCAAAATCCCTTCTTCCTGCTCCCTGTCCCATATTCGAGACATGGCAGTTTGAGAAGGTAGAGTGCAGCTGTGATCAGGTGCAGATCAGTTTACAGCGCATTTATGTGTGTACCTAAAGTGTCACTGTTCACATAAAGCACAGAAAAGGAGGAAGATTGGAAGGGAAGTGCTTATGACTTCAGAGTCTCCTTCCGCTTCTCTCTCAAGCAATGTGGGAAGATATAACACAGGACACACAGCAGTAACAGGGCACACAAAGGCAAAGAGCCTAGAAGAAAAGTCGGAAACTAATGGTTGTACTCAGGAACTTGTCCTGGGAATGAAGACTCCCCAGGTGCCCAACATCCATCCTCCCCTGGAGCTCTGCCTTCCCGTAGGAATCTCTATGCTGCAGAGAAGGAGCACCCATAGCCCATGAGAGCTCCAGGCTTCATGAAACCACTCTTAGATGCTGAATGGCTACACTAACGCTCTCTTTAGGCCACAGAGGGATTAATGTTCCTAGCAGCCTGGCTGTGGCAGAACCTCCTGCTGCTGTAATCCGGCAGGGATTACAGTCATACTGAGATCTCTGTCATGCCGTCGAACACTAGGGTTTGAGTGCTGTGCACTGGCTTGCCTAAAACAAGAATTCTCATTACTCTATTACAAGATCAGCTCACCTCGAGTTCTAACAGACACATTTAGGATCAGGTCAACCTTGAACAGAAAGCAGATAGGACAAAACCCAAGCTATTCCCAATTCTGCTTCTAATTATATTACATGACTAACAAACCGACTGGCAGAAAAATAAATGCTCCAACATTGTAATGACGTAAGTGAAGCTATAATGCTGCTATGAACCTTACTGCCTCTGAAACTACACATTAAAGGCAACATCTAAAAATATCAGGTTTCAAAATCAACCTAAACTGCAAGAAAGACCTTTTACAAGGTGAAAGAAGCCAACTCACTCTCCCTGTTTCTAAGGGCTCATATTTAGCTGTGTAATTTTGCCCCCCGTGCCTCTCTCTGTTTGAAACATAATCATATTGAGGGTCTGTTGAGAAAACATAACATGTGCTTAACAGACAGTGCAACCTATTTCAAGGCAAGGAGAAATAGCAGAGTACGCCCTTCATTTCAGACCTCATCCTTTGCTGGCGGAGGAAAAGATCGGGAGACTGTCACCCAGAGGCATCGCGGTGGAGTTGTCAGAGCCGATCATGCAGCCTCTCCCAGTTATGGCCTTCCAGGAGGAGTCCTCGTCTGCCTTTGCAGCACCTGTTCCAGACAGCAATCCACCTCAGACACGAGACCCTGAAGAAGACCTTCTCTGCATTGCAAAAACCTTCTCCTATCTGCGAGAATCTGGTAAGGCTCGACTCACAAAGTCATGGGGTCAGAAGGCTGCAGGGAGCAGGGAGCCGGCTCTCCAGTCTGAGCTCCAGCAAGAAGCTCCCAATCCCACTTCAGATAGGAGCCTGGTTCTGTCACAGCCACAGCTGACTCGAGTGGATGCAGCAACTGTATTTTCAGTCTCTACAAACTTGTATCGTGAAGTAATTTATTAGTAGTGTAAGCAAAAGCTTTGTCTTTTATAACTGCATCAGGAGAAAGAATTGTACAAAGGTCCCTCTTTCTCTGTAAACTGCAGTAGCTGCCAAAGTAACCATCCTCATCCCAGGCCCCACTAGAGCGATAACAAGCACAGGTAGGACACCCCAATAACTCTACATGGTCTTAAATTTCTGAAGGCCTTACCAAGTCTGGGCCTGGCTGCTTCCCAGGCCCTGAACTCAGTAGGCTTTAAGGCTTCCCTGGATATACTGCCAGTTCTTCAATACATTCTTTCCTTAATGAGTTCTTTCTGGGATGCTTTTCCAGGTTGGTACTGGGGATCTATCACTGCCAGTGAGGCCAAGCAGCATCTCCAAAAGATGCCCGAGGGCACCTTCCTGGTTCGGGACAGCACCCACCCCAGCTACCTGTTCACACTCTCTGTCAAGACAAATCGAGGTCCCACCAACGTGCGCATCGAATACACTGACAGCAAGTTCCGGCTGGACTCAAACTACTTGTCCAAACCTCGCATCTTGGCCTTCCCAGATGTGGTCAGTCTTATCCAGCATTACGTCATGTCCTGCACGACGGAAAGCAAGAACGAGGCTCCTTACCCGCCTCCGTCTCCTCTACCTCCCCTGCAAAAAGAGATGGCGGCAGCTGCAGTACACTTGAAACTCATCCGGCCGCTCAGCCGCAAGGACAACATCCCCAGCCTACAGCACCTCTGCCGGCTGCGGATTAACAAGTCTACAGCTGACGTGGACCAGCTCCCCCTGCCCAGGCGGATGGGGGACTATTTGAAGCAATACCCTTTCCGGCTCTGAAGCATGGCCATTATACCTCAGGCATGACGGACAGGGACAAAAACAAGAGAACTTTGTGTCTTTGTCCCGCTCCAACGCAGCATCAGGTGGGCACAGTACAGACTGGACTATCAGCACGGACTGCAACCATCTTTCCTCTCCCCTTCTCTCTAAATCCATTCCAGCGCCAGGGAGGAGCTGGTTGTTTCAGTGAACAACAGGACACACTCTGAGCTCTGAACCTCGGGCCGCGCCAGCAGTGGCTGTGAGAAAGTGCTGTAGGCATGTGCACACTACTTGAATTTCAGAGTTGCTGTGACACCGGAAATGTTAACATTGTTATTTTTGCTATTTATTTCCATGGCAGTTTCTCTCCTCATGGTATTTTAAAAGCACCTTTTACTTTACTGGATTTTTTTGTTTCTTTTTCTTTTGTGGAATTAGAGATAGAATAAAAGCTCCCAGCCAACTGGCAGCCAAAAATCTGTGGGAACTTGGATGTGGACTCACATCCAAATAGTACCTGTTTTGAGTCTGTCCCTGTAACAAGTCACAGGAGTCCACATCCAAGCTCCTCCAGACTGCTGGGGTGTGTGGGACTCAGATGACTGTATCTACACCCACCTCTACAGAGGTAAAGAATTTTTTTTTTTTTTTTTTTTCCCTTTTTCTTAGCTACAGGGGCCTGGGTTTGGTGTCTTCAAAGCACAGTGGTAGCAGCATATGCATCTCCCAGAGATACATGATGCACCACAGGTTGTGGACAGGAGGCTTCTTTGAGGAAGCCCTTCCTCCTTGGGAGCTCTAAGCAGAAATTCTGGATTTTGAGTTTGGGCCAGGAAGCACTCATCCTATTTTTATCACCTTTCCCCTCTCCAAAGGAAGTCTGTGACAAAGCATTTAGAAACACGTAATCAGAAATACAACTTTCTTATTTGCAGGCAGAGGGATTCGGTTTTGGAGCACTCTGCATTTGGTTTGCATTTTGAAAATGCTGTTCCCTGACGTGGCCCTTGCCTTGCGAGACGTGGGGCAAGAACGGCGTCTCCTTTAGCAGGGGTTCAGAGACAGCTCTGCTGAGCTGCACTGAAGACATGCACAGCTTCAGGATATTTATTTATTTATTTTGGGGGGTGGGGAGGTAACAAGTTAGAAGCACCTCAGTAAAAAGAGCTGTCCTTCCTCTCTGCTAACACAACACCAAACTGCCAGTTGCTCTGCTTCTGCCAGCATTATGCACAAGCCACGTGGCTGCAATCAGAGCAAGGCTCTAGCACACACTGGAAACCACAACTCAACTCTCCTGTTTGCCAAGGTCCAGACCTCTCCTTTCCCTTTCTCTGATTTCCATGTTTGTTATCCTTAATCAGATTTTTTTTCCTCTGGGTTTACTTCTTGCACCCCATCCTTTTCACACACCTGTGAATGAAGCACAATGGCTCTCCCTTGCTTTTTTGAGGATAGGAGGGACAAACAGGAGATGGGATTTGACCAAAATCAAACATAGAGAAGTTGCCCATTCTTCATGAACATGATCCCATCACCTTTGCAGCCTGTAGAAACCAGTCCATGCCACCAAGTGAGAGAAATGATCTTTCGGCTTCTTTCGCCCCTAAAGGCTCATAATTGGATCAGGCATGAAACAATGTTGAGGATTTCTCGATTGCTCCTCCCTGGGATCGTCTCTCTAAGGCTCTGTAAATTACCAGAGACAAATCCCAGCTATACCTGAAGGTTGAGAAAGGAGGTGGAAAAGGATGGGATGGTGACCCAGGAGACAAGCTCAAAAAATGGGTGGAGTTTCTTCTACCCTAATTTAGAGCTGCCCAAAGGGACAAGAGGGCCTAATGTGCTTAGTCAGTGTCTTTCCCCGCCCCCCCTCCACATTTATACAAATCGCTCTTGCACGCTTTGTTTTTGATACTTTGATGATTGACAATGTGCATGTGTGATGTCAGGTTTGCTTTTTATTTTATTCTTCCCCCTTGCCCCATATGGCAGCAACCGTGGGAAGGTACTGAATGAGAATGAAAACTTAGAAGGCAAAACAAAAAAATTTTTTTTTTTTTTTCTTAATAATATAAACCATAAACCACTGAAAAGGCTTCCTTTTATCCAAACACCTCTATCTGCCTGATGACACTGAGGACAAGGAAACCACAGCTCTTCAGGGAGCAGCAGTGATCTCAGGAAGCCCACATGGCTTGGCCACAGGCTTGGTATCTACAGCATGTGAAAAATCAGCTTGAGAAGTGTACAGTGGGAAAGGGCAAGTTGGTCAGCTCTCTGAAACTTGCCTCCTATTCTATCTTTCCTCTGTCGGGGGCAGTGGGGAAATCAAGTTCGAGGTTTGATCTCACTGCCCTGAAAGAGCCCAGCTAAAATGGCAGAAGCATTTAATGAGAAAAAATGCCTAGTGAGTCCCCCAGCAGCATGATGCAGAGGCTAAGCTGAAGGCTGTAAGCTCATATGGGCAGGGACCATCTCTGTTTTAAGTTTGTTCCGCATCTAGCACAATAGGGTTCTCTAGGTGCTACTGCAATACAAAGAATAAACAATACAGTTACTCCAAAAAGTCTGTTTCTTCTATCTTGAGACAGTTTGTTAAAAACCATTTGACTTGGATTTTAAATAAACATTTTAAATATATTTTAAAGACACTTGATGTACAAGTCTTTGGTAAAATCTAAATGGATGAATTCATTTGCTGTGCACAGAAATCCCAAGAAGATCAGATAAACTCTTGACCATTTACCTTTTTTTTTTTTCCCTACGAATCCACAAAAACCTAACAAAAAGAAAAGCTATTCAGACACTTGGGAGAGTTAACATCAAAAATCTTCATTGGTGTGGGCCTGGTTTCTACCACGCATGACAAGCAGCAGCAGACCTCAAGTTACCAAGGGCTGAAGAAATGTTCTTTAATGGTGTAGAAAACCACCATACTGCCACAGAAAACCACTACAATCTAGGGGAAAGGAAATGGAACATAACTGTAAGCGTGACAGCTTGTTTACAACAGGCTTCAGGTTGGCCCCAAGGAAAAATTACGTTCATGGAAGTGTTTAAAGATGAGTTCCTGAAAGGCAGACCATGCTTCAGATGGGAAACGCAACAGCATCAGTTTTCCCCCATGTTCTGCTGCTTCTGGCCTCATTCTCCCCATACTTGCAGTCTGGTCCAGCAGCTTTGCCTGTCTCCGTTACCTCACATGTCAGGCACAGCAGGCTGGGAAACCACCATCTGCCCTGTGGTGTCAGAGGGAGACAGAGCCCAGCCCTTCTGTCCTGTCTCTGTGAAATGCAGGGAACACACTGAGGGAGCCCCACTTCTGGCACATGACTCCACTGCAGCCCCTTCGCACTTACTTCCCAGCTGGGATGCTTGTGCCATAGTTCCCCAATCCTGCCCGAAGCAAGAGATGGCATGCTCTCAACCCCTAGGAACAGTAAAACATGCTCAGAAAAAAACACAAGCTCAACTAGTTCCCTTCTGTCATTCTTCTTTTCCAAATCCACTAGCTTTGAAGTTCAAAATACCACTTTGAAGTATTCCTAAAGCACGTGCCGTCCTTTCTATGCCAGTTGTGGAGTTGGCATTCACTAGAAAACATTGTTTCCACAACCTCATCAACATGAGTCCACTGGTAGATTTCCATTGCACACTAACTAGGACTCATAGGCAACAGAATCATCTCAAGTTGTTAAACAAAAGCAATCGCATCCCCCTTGGTTTTATCAGCAATGTGGAAAGTGAGCTAGATGGGGTAAAAATAAAACACAAAGTGAGTAGAAAACTGAAAACAAAAAAAAAAGGAAAAGCATCCATCTTGAAAAGGGAACTTTGAAAACCATGGAAAATATTGAAAGGGAAGATACAGCAATTCTGACACATTATTAGGTAATTTCTTAATTTCTTAGCTGGTCTAAACTCTCCCCCCTAGGTACATATAGGAAACCCTGTGGCTCACTTTCCACAGACCGAAGGCAGAAACGACTGGCACGAGTCAAGCCAACACATAACTGCAGTAACACGTGATTTTACTGCATCGGCTGTTATCTTAATGACTCCCACTCCTGCATCTTCAGCACATTTTGCTAAAGCAAACAGGTTCACGTACCAAGAAATCCAAACCTCCATGCAGACTGAACTGATTTTGACAATTGAGTTCCAAATTGCTGGAAACGGGAGCATTCACAGAAATGCAGACTGACCTTTATAATCACTGCAGTACAGCCGCAACACCTCTGCCAGGGACACCTGTAGAGTTTGCTGAGCACAAGCAGGACAATTTGTTTGGATTCCCTCTTGTTTTGCACTTTCTGACTGCAGAGAGACACGTGAACATGGAGCCCTCCCTGGGAGTCTGAACAGCAGACTGATAGGATAGGGAATAGAAAGCTCAGTCCCTGATGGAAGCCATGCTACCACGGCTCACTGCCACAGCAGAAGTACCCTGCAGTTTGTCAGGCACACATGGTATCATTTTCTATCTTAAATGATCAGCCTTCTGAAACAGCAACATATGCAGGGGAAGAACAACCCATTTATGTGCACATGTTCCTATCCTCTCAGACTTACTGAAATCTTACTCCTTTCCCCAGATACATTTAAGTGCACAACTTCCCTTAGCCCAAGCAGGATGAACTAGCAAGAAATTAAGTGAATGCTCACTGAAACGCACTGTCCTCTCCCCCACCCCTGAACTCATCAGCAGTCCAAAGGTCTGGAGCACAGGGTAAAGCAATATCCAGTAAAGCAATGCCAGAGCAGCTCTGGATGCCAACTAACATCTGCCAGTTCAGTTTCTAGCAGCACTGTCGCAGCACCTATGTCTCATTTTCAGTGAACCCCACGTATCATTCTCAGGAGAAAATGAAAGAAGAAAATCACCAGAGTACGATTAAAGAGATTTGCCCTGCCCATGGGCAGAAACATTCATCCTTTAGCCTTTTTCTGTTCACAGCAACCAAAGATTGAATTTTTAAGAGGGAGTATAAGGGAACCCAGCCCTGACAGTATTGCCTAATGGCACGGTGGCAGAAAGAGGGCTATGCAGTTACTAAGTGCATTGATAACACGTTGAGACTCTGGCTAATTTCTCTGGAGATGCGTCTATTTTCTGCTCACACCCAGTCCTGCCTATTTATATTTTTTAATAATCACAAGTGCCAAAGTGTCAGGGTATAGGAACGCGTGGAGGCATGGTTTTATCTGCAGGCTAATCCTGCCTCATGTGAACCCCAGTGTGATCTTCCACTCGTACTTCCTGAGAAACGCAACGATCATGTGGCTTCTGCTACACACTGCACAAACAAGTACAGCAAGTGGCCCTTGGGAGCAGGCACAGCACTGGAGTATCACTCAGACATCCATCAGCACCTCTGCTATACATCAGAAAACAAGTTTAAAGCAGAATGACAAAGTAAGCCTAGGAATAAAATTAGATTAGAGTCTTTCAGTATGCACATCATGTAGATTGATGAGTGTACACAAACATATACTTCCAAATTTGAGCAAGAACCAGGATTTTTTTTTTTACTTGAAAAAACACTATATGGTTCAGAAGAAAAGGCTAATGGTAAGCAAAATGTATATCAGACAGAGGGGAAAAAAAGAAATAAAACCAACCCAAAAACATTTTAACAACTTCACTGTTAGCCTGGGCATTAAACTTCAAAAGGAAAACTATGAAAAGTAAGTAAAATAGAATTTGGGGTTTACATAATAACATAACAATTAATCTTAACTTAATTTAGAGAGCTTTTTGAATTGGGAAAGGGGAGGCAATAAAACAAAGCTTCAGAACTTTAGCTGATATTCATTAAAGATGAGATCTAATGAAAAAGAAAATTTTAATGAAAATCATTGGTAGCTTATTCCTTGCAATTTCCTTTTAATCCACCGTGGTAGCAGTCATGGCTGGGGAGAGAGTGTTGGGCTAGGTGGCCCACAGGTCAGCTCCACATAAGAGCTGGTCTTGAATTCTTGCAAAATCATAATTTGAATGATTTAAATATAGAAAAGGCCAGATCCCAGCAAAAGCAGTCTGCCCCACAAGGGGAAAGCGTTCAGTCAGAGCTGCTCCCAGTCTGACATACCAACCTAGATTTGCAGAAAAAGGGAGTCCTCTTGCCAACAGGAACTACTCTCACCGTTTCGCTCCTCTTCTCAGACCTTACTGGTAAGGGTTTTCTCCAGAATGCCATTGCATTTCTGAATGCAATGTAAGGGCACCTCGCAGCAGCTCAGATGTGAGTTGCAAAACTGAATACAATGTCAGTTTTTGTAAAAATAGCTATTTTAAGAGAACACTCTAGGCAGGAAAGGCATTTGCTCTAATGTACGCCCGTGCAACTACACTGATAATAAGAACTTGGAATAATACTGGCTACTGCAGCATTACATTGTCCAAACATATTATTAGAGACCTGTATTTCTCAAAAAGCTATGGTATAAATATGCCAGAGAGAAGGACAAAGGAAGAGCTGGCCAACCAAAAATCAGTGGCAGAGCTCAGCCAGGACTCAAGTTTCTTGGCCTTCAGCCTGGCAGTGTGTGTAAACCCATCATGTGATTGCCTCGATCTAGAAGATACGCTGCGACTTTTCCAACTGCAGCTGTCAGACAAGTGCTGCTTTTACTGAAACAGCCCTGCCTATGAAGCTCATAAAAGAAAATGGGCTAAATCCAGGTTCATTTCCCACTGAGTGTGATGGGAATTCATTTACTTCAGGACTGATCTTGGTCCACTTCATATTTCTAATTTTACAGACAAGGATTTTATCTCCGATGTAATTCTGACAAGAATTTGTCATTAAAGGAAACTCTTAACACTGAAGTGCAGATCACTTAATACATGAAAAACCTTCCTTCACACACTGCCTCACCAACACACGTAAAACCTAGTCTGGACATGTCTTTTTTAAAAGCAAAAAGAAAGCCCATCGTACACTGTACACTTAAGTTCTGGGTTCACTTGAATTCACCTACAAATATGCCAGTCAGAACATCTGCAGTGCTCCTCTGGGATGTAAACATCAGTCCGTGGAAGACAAACCTGGATTGATCTCAGCAAACTCATTTCACGTTGGCTAAGACAGAGCTTTCAGTGATGACAACTCCTAAAAACAACAGACCTGGGTTATGTTTGTAAAACAAAGACAGCTAGACCCAGTGCTAAGCTCCTGGGACACCCATCACATCTAAATGTCCCTTGCTGCTTGTTCTTTCTCACTCAATGTAAACTGGCAGAGAGATGTGATAACTGAGGCTTCAAAGTCTTTAATGTCAGGATTGTCTCTTCTCCAGAACAGTAATATGGTTTGAAATCTACTTTACTGAAGGCAGAGCTGTGTTTATACTTGTCAGGAATTACCCAACTTGGCTATGATTCTTCCCATCATGCAAGTGTCATCTCAGTCACTGCCAAACTCTGCAGAGGCAGAGTTCAATAACACTACCTCCAAGCCTGTAAATATGTTGAAGAAACATGTTGACCAGCACACAGGCTATGTGTTTGCACCTGTCAGAAAGTGTTCAGTAGTAATAAAAGCCACTGTTGTGATTAAAATGCCAATCTGAAAAAGCCTAAAATGTGACCCTAATGTTATTTCCAGGGAACTTTTTTGAAAAACTCTGTAACTCTTTCTGAAAATACCCACCTCTCTTATAAGCCTTTGGTTTTGGAATATTCTTTACATTCTTTTAAGACTCTCTGCAATTCACCCTTCTAATTCCCTTCCCTCCAGTCCTGTGCTATTGAAAGGCTGAGAGATGCTGGGCAACATTTTGAAAGAACACATACAAAATAGCAGTGCAAGAGTGCTGCAATGAGGCGGATCAGCTCGCGGATAAATGGGGCCAGCATGGGAACTTCTATTGCTCTTCTATTTCCAAGAATATTAAGAGATTGAAGTCTTCCCTGTGCATGCAAAAACCCTTGCTGACCAGATCCTCAGGAGTGAGGAGCAGGGGTAGGGTGACCTGCCAGACTGCTGACACTGGGGTATTCACAAGCAGCAGTTCCAAGCAAGAGTGTGCAAAATGTGCTAACCTCAGTGCCTCAGGATACTGAAAACGAGCTGGGAGGAAGAGTGTGGTCACTAAGGTTGTGAGGAAACACTTTGCTGCAGAAGTCACTGATTCTGTTTCAAAGTGAATAGATGCACTTTCCACAAGACCACTTAAATGTCACAAACCAGACTGTTATGCCACTCCTACAGCTGCCTGTTACTCAATTTGGTCCATCTTTCTTCTTCCACACTATTTTCCTTCTGACATACTTGGGTACCCCCAGGCTGCGTATAATCTTCTAGCTTGGCTCTGGGTTAAGGGAAGAATTTCCCTCTGCCTTGCCAGTCCCTGTGTCAGGCAGGGGTGGGGGCTGGATCTCCGCACTCCCCAGTATGTGGTTCCTCTTTTTCAGATGTGTCAAGTGAAGATTACCTGAAGGCTATTATTTTTTACATCCCTTAGCTCTCTGGCTGTATAACACAGCCTGAAAAACCTGAAAAGATGAGCCTTTATTATACAAAACAGGACAAATCAGGAATGCAGCTGAAAATAAAATAACTTATATTAGTGTCAGGTCACAGTGTGACCAGACTTGTGTAGTAATTGAAAAGGTCACATGTTGTCTTCTGTTCTCTCCTAACATAGAAGTATATCAGCAGATTTTGTCAGAAAATATATCTCGAACATCATGTTGGTGTTACTCCTTCATACAAACCATAAGTTTGAAGGGAGGGTCCATCACAACTGCTGGAAGTGGAAGCACTCCACTCAGTCTTGGATAGGAAGACAGGCGAGTTCAGAAAGAGACAGTCCACAACACAACCATATAACCCCTGCCACACATTATCAATCCAGTTCTACTTGACTAATAAACAATAAAAATAAATTTATCATCTCGCTTGTGCTTCTTACCAAGTTTGCAGGAGGCAACAAGCAGGATTTTCTATGTTAACTTGCCGTTTATTTTGTATTTTCCTTCTGGCCTATTGATACTCTACTAATCATCTCCTTTTCTCAGCCCTTCTTAGAGAAATTAGCTGATAGAAGAGCAATACTCCTGTCAAAGAGCTTCTCAAGACATGGATAATCCTTTTCCTGTGAGCCAGAAGAAACATTCTCTTCTTGCACTTCAGTTAAGGGAAACAGGTAGCTGTCAAAGAAGCTGTGTCTTAATTATCTCTTCCCGTTCCCCCAGCAGCAGCCAGCATCCCTCTTCAGCCTATTACTTAGGTAGAATTAAACCCCCAATGCAGTATATCCTATAGTGATCTCTATACCTAGCATCATTCATTTGTACTGGAGCAGAAACAGAAAGCTCTCGGAATTCTTTCTGCAGCTACTGACAAAACAAATGACTTCATGAAAAGGGAACATGTTACGGACACCATTGAATTCTAGGTAGCCAGCTATCTCAGGTAATGACCCAGCAAACACTGGATGACGTAGCTAGCTGAGGTCAACACCCCTCACAGCGTTCACCTTGAGCAGCTACAGAGAGAGAAATACTTCCTATGTCTTGCTGTTCCAGTGTGTTTGCTTTCTAATATGGGCACTTCCAAAGGCAGTATAGCAGGAAACCAAGGTATAAAGTAGCTGGGTTTTTTTTCACCCTTGCTTTCAGGCCTTCTTATGGCTGATATAACCAGTAGAGCAGTGCTGTTCAGGAGGCAATTGATCATTAAGGCCTACAAAAGGAAGCGCTTCAAATTATATCAGGGAACACTGATTTGCCATGTATCTTTTGCCTTGTAGAGATGGCTTTTTTTTTTGCGCAAAGGAAAATGAAGTCAAATGAGATTTCTATGTTATGGTATCAACCAAAGGAAAATGGGAAAACCCAGGCCTGTTACCATCTCTGTCATGAGACATTTATGCCAGTTGGAACCATTGCCAAAGAAAGAGCCCAGCTCATCACTGTGGAAGGTGACCAAAATCATACATGAGTGTTTGCGCGGGGAACGCTAGCGATCAAATGTTGTTCACATAGGCTCTCTTCAGATTCATCTTCCAGCCCCAGTTCCTAAACCTTGGGATCAGTACGTATACTGAGATGATTCTGTTAAAAATCAGCATTAAACATGTTCTTACTCCACCGACACAAATCTCTTAACATGGCCCCTGTCCTGGAAGAACCATGGCTGTGGTACTTTCTAACAGCAACAAGGAAAAGGATGGTGGTACATGGATACTAGCAAACCTTTAAATAGTTAAAGCAATGGAGCCAGGATAGCAAAATGTCAGGGACATTGACAATCTGCATAGAAAAGTCTCTGGATTTTTTTTTTTCTTAATTGATTATTTAAATCTGTGAACCCCAGCAACTTTTTTTTTTTTTTTCCTTCTTCTACTTTTTCTCCTCCTTTCCCAGTTGAACGATGTGCGCATTCAAGGAATATAAGGAAATCTGGGAAATAAATTAAGTTTCCTTTTCTGTTCCCTTGAGGCAGAGAGATGCTGCGGCTTTGTGTGTCCTCTCCATGGCCTCCAGAGGGAAAGCACGAACTAGAAAGCTAAGGACACAAGAACTGAATGTACATCTCCTACACAGTACTTGACAGGAGTGCCTGGATGAATAGAGTTTTCATGTCATTCCTCCAGTGGTGATCTGCTTCCACATCATCAGAAAATACCTGAGTGATACAAAATTATACGTGGTGACCAGCCTGACCCTGAGACACACAAAGGCAGCTACAAAATTCAGCGTCTGAGTACAAAATTCAGCACCTGAGTACACCAAGGGAGACTATTAAAGGTCCTTCAAACCCGACACAGTTACCAAGTAACAATTTCACGTCAGTTTAAAAACGACAGCTTTCCCTGCAGAAAGTAGGCCATTTCTTCAAGATCAAATCCAAAGCAGACAGACCATAGCTATGTTCACTTAAACCAGTGATTCCAGCTATCAGGCATTTTCTATTGCTATCATAACCTAAAAGTAATCCTACAGACACCACCGAAAATCCTTTGAACAACCCAAGAACAGAGGATGTGTTCAAACCATTCCATTATGCCTGGGGATGACACCGGACTACATCAGCATTTCACGTTTGGTCAGCGCATTTACAGGCTGCAGCTCAGAGAACAGGGCTGCCTGGGGGTGGTCTGGGGAGGTCCCCTGGGTGAGGGGCTGGGGGAACCACACTGAGCCCACATCCCTTGGATTTCCTTCTCTGACCAAAAACCTCAGCTCGAATCCTCATGCAGAGCACTGGGCCACGCGCCCGGCCGGGAACCGCCGCAACGGGAATGCCCTTTACGAACAATGGGCAAAAAGCCCGTCCCCAACATTCATGTGGCTCTACCCAGGCCTGAAGACTCTCCTGCAGTGCAATTTAAAAACAACCTCAAAAACAATTCTGAAGAAATTATTACGGTCAGCACGCAAAGGGGGTGGTTCTCGGTGCTACCGCCTCTGCTGAGGTCAAAGCAATAAAAGTAACCTTAACAAAAAGAAAGTCAGGCCCAAAGCTATTCTGTACAAAGGTGACCCTTTCTCGCCCTCTGCAATGCTGCCTCTAATCTGAGCAAGACCTCCCTTCTTCCCAGCGCTGCCTGCAAAGAGACAAGTCCATCATACTGGTAGGATAATAAAGGAAAGCACAAGTGGCTTAACTAAATCTTTTCTCTTGTCCCCAGGGCAGCCAACCACATATCCCCAACACAGAGGAAAAAGAAAACAAACCAACACATTTCTAAGCCCGACTTTACAAGCTTGGAAAGTGAAGCTGTCTCTTGGGCTCCGAACCACATAAGGTCTTCCCTTGGTCCTTTCACTCTCAAATGGAAAACACTGTGACTTGACCTCTTATCCGACAGCTTACACCCTCTGTTTTCATTGCTCTTGCACAAACACAAGTGCTTTGCGTGCCTGAGCGCTAACAACAGCCCACCTCTTCCCCGTCGTGGTGGGGGGCAGCTCGCTGCTGACCGAGATGAATCACAGTTGCTGTTTGGAAACTTGCTCCGATTTAGCAGGAGCAGTGTAACACTAGAGCACCTGAACAGGTCTCTCTGCTCATGTCAGTTAATAAGCTTTTAATGGAGAGTTGGATTCTGTTACTAATTACATCTAGCTGCACCCTTCTTATGACAAACACCTATTCCACTGTGTTTGCTTGACAGAAGATGACTAAGATGATTTGTTTGGAAAGAAACCAACTACAAAAGAGCATTTCCCTCCTGCTGTCTTCATACAACCTATCCCATTAGTTTCATTTCCCTGTGCTGTTAAATGTCAAGTACTTATGTTATGTGTATACTTCTTTTTGTGAGTCTCCAAAGCAGACCAAAAGAGCTCGGAAAGATCATTTTTTAATTGTACTCAGCCCATCCTTCTTTGAAAAGTACCTTTTGCCTCTTCCATATGTTGCACTAATATTTGTAACCTATGCACCTCTGGACTCCTTTTTCCTCCCATACCATGGTAATTGTGGCGCAGCTCCAGCTAAGTCACCCAAGCAATAGCAGTGTGTGTGGAAGGGCAGTCACACCCAGGACATGCAGCAGCCACTGCAGACAGCCCAAGAAAAGGCTTTGATGTAGGAATGGAGGAGCCAGAAGTGGGAAGAAACTCATGTTACTGGGCTGCTCATGCATCCTAGGGTGGGAAACAAAAGCAGAGTCGTTTCTGACTTTTCACTAGCCAAGGAGCACAGTTCTGTTTGCTGCTGGTTGAGCAGGATCCATGCACAGATCAAGCATAACATCGGTAGTGGCATGCCTCTTTCTTCTGCTTAAACTTTGAAGAAGCACCTGTGCAGGCAAGAAAACAACTTAGAACTTCGTGCCAATGCAGTCTGCAGCACAAGATGATTCTTGCCCTACCCTAAAGGGGTGTGACTAAAACCTGAGTGGGTTACTTCTAGGGCAACAGTTTGTCATGCTCAGAGCCTGGCAGAAACTGCAGGAGGATGGCATAACCCCTGATCGACAGAGCCCCCAAGTCCCCCATGGGTTCTGGTTTCAGTTTCAGACACAAGGTAATTAATCATTTCAGTGAGTAATTAAGTTACATAAAAATCAACCTCTTGGAAGATACCATGAGTACCTGGAGAGCAGCAGGCATGCTGTAAATCCACACGCTGCCTCAGTGCACTCTGACCTCTTCATAAAGGCAAGCTCCTGAACTGGTGTGGTTGAGGTCATAGGCTCCAAAGGTTTGTAGCCTTGGTGCTGCTCCCATGCAAAGCAGGTGTGTGTGCTTTCCTATAGCTTCAGTTTGACAGTGCCAAAGCAGGAGTACCTTCCCCTGCTTGCTCACACCTCTGGCTGCACCCAGAGGACACTGCTGTCTGCACTCAAAAGCAAGCAAGCTGGGGCAGAGAGCAACTTCCAGATCTTTCCTTTCCACTGCTGTCTTATTTTCACATTGTAGCATAGGCAAATTTTTCATTTAATGTTAATTCCTCTAGGAACATCCTAATGTTTGGCCCCTGCTATAAGGACTGAGTTGCTATTTTTCCCTTTTTCCCCGAATGCCCTCAAACACCAGGCAAAAGGCATTTGGGCCAGATAAAAGAAGATACAAGCTTGACGTGGCTCTGCAAATACCAGAATATCTGTGGGATGACAATGATCCAAAAAGATGAGAACAGGCCCTGTCGCCAGATTGGCCCAGAATTACAAGCCAAATCACATCTAGAACATCTCCAATTCACATTTGTTTCTTTACAAGTAGAAAGGCAAGTACAGTGCAAATAAAATAGTGAAAGGTGAAGGAAAACATCGTACAAATAGGAATATGATCTAGAATTAAAAATCTGAGTGTAAATAATGAGTGGACAAGTTATCTGCTGAGCTTTTGGGTCTCCAGAAACAAGAAGGATGCTGACAGTACCCTCAGGGTGCCCTGAGGGGCTCAGAAGACCATGGAAGGGTGGCCCAGTGCCCTTACCATGCAGACTGCTGCAGAAAGCATTAAGACCCTACCAATGAAGGATGTAATTGAAGCTGTGTGCAGCACTGTCACTCCCTGCATTTCTCTGTCAGGCTGCAGATAGGAAACTAAATGAGCTCTTAAAACCCTCCAGTCTCAGTCAGCCCTCCCCCAGACTGTCAGGTTCCTTTGGAAAGCTCGTTGCTCCCTGGGGTCATTTTCATTGCACTTCAGCTCTTCCAGGAACTCAGACATGCTGACAGCAGTCCCTCCTCTGCCAGACACCCCATCAGAGCACCACAGGAGGTTTTTCTAAGGAAGGTAATTGAATATGTTTTATTAAAAGGAGAAAAAAAACACCAAAGCCCAAAACCAAACCAAAACACAAGAAACAACCAACACCCACTGCTTTGTTCTACAGGCAAATTCTATGAAACACAGCAAACCCTAAGGGCGAGATGCTAGGCACAGGATCAGCTAGGAATACTGTTTAGGAAACCACACAAAGCTGATGATGAGCTTTCCCTGGTGTCTGGAAGGGACATGAGACCCATATCTGACCTGCACCTTACACCTTATCAAAGAGGTCTCTCAGTCTGGGGATCAATACCTGGAAAAGTGGTAAGATAGCACTTTTCAGTGTGAGCTGTGGGGCAAAAAATGACTCAATTCACCATATGACAGGAATTGCTAATCATTATGCAAAGCCATTAGCAGCGATTAGCACACCACAGTGGTGATAGTAAGGCTGAGGACACTGAGCACATGCTCTTTATTTGCAGAACTCCAGTTACCCTCTCTGAACGGCAGTAACTCAAAGTGACCCATCTTCCTGCTGCACCAAGGTTCTGAAATTAATCCCCGTGTTACAAGGACATAGAGCACTACAAAGCTGGGAGATTCATACTTGGATTACCTAAAAATTGCAAGGGGATATACTACTGGGATATACAGGATGACCCCATTCAATCCCACCTATATTCTTTGCAATCCCACTCCAAAGTGGAAGGCCATCTCAGAAGGGAGTAGACCACATATGGGGCTGATTGGGATGCACTCACCAGGCACCAGCCAGGTTTTTACAAGCTTGAGTAGGGAGCTACGCTGCTCTGGGGACCCAAGTGGTATCACCATAGCCGTGTACTTAACAGACACAGAAGCTCAGATTAGCTCTGGTTTGAGCATCTCTGCAACATGACTTGTTGCAGTATGTGAACATTTATTTGGATCTTAAGAAGAGAGTAAATTACTCACTGCTGTAGGTCCTAAGTATGGACATAAGGATGAAGCAGATAGGAAATAAACATTGAAACATCATACACACCATGGGTCTCACTGTGATGGTGAGATAAATAAAAATATAGCAACATACCACTGTTATTTATAGCAATTGGCTTTCCATATATTTTTCATCTGAAGTTTTCCAAGAGCTTTATTAGATTTATTAGTTCTTAGATTGATGAATTCTGTTCAGATTCCTCCAGCAGCTACAGCTAGAAACCGGTTATCAAATTCCTAATATTCCTGAACAGAAAACACCACAAATGTCCCACTGCAGATGTAGCTGCTCTCCCCAGCAAGGCCTAAGAGCAGGGAAGGAGAGATCAGGGTAGCTATGCGCTGTAGCAGATTATCCATCTGCAAAGGCACCAGACCACACAACACTGTGCACTCTCCTACTCTGGTCTGTAGACAGCATAACTGTGGAGCACCAGTAGGTCCACCTGACAGAGAGAGTTGTTGCTGGTAGGGTGCAAATCATGCAAACATACCCCATTTACATGCAGGCAGTTTTAGAGGCTCACTGATGAGAGCTGTGCCAGCTCAGGTTAATATTGTTCACAGACTGGTTTGGAAGGGACCTTTAAAGGTCATCTACTCCAACCCCCTGCAGTGAGCAGGGACATCTGCAACTAGAACAGGTTGCTCAGAGCCTTGTCCAACCTGACCTGGAATGTTTCCAGGGATGGGGCACTGTAGGCAATGTGGGCAAGTGTTTCACTATCCTCAATTAAAAAAATTCTTCCTTCTCTCTAGTCTAAATCTCCCCTCTCTTAGTTTAAAACCATCACCCCTTGTCCTGTCACAACAGGCCCTGCTAGAAAGTCTGTCCCCATCTTTCTTACAGGCCCCTCTAAGTACTGAAAGGCCAGAATAAGGCGTCCCTGGAGCCTTCTCCAGGCCGAACAACCCCAACTCTCTCAGCCTGCCTCACAGCAGAGGGGTTACAGCCCTTGGGTCATTTTTCCAGCCCCCTCTAGACCCACTCCAACAGGTCCGTGTCTGTCTTGTGCTGAGAAAGCATGGTTTGGCCTCTGCATTGCGATTTACTGTTACCACAGCTGGTGTGCCCAGCCTCTGAGCTGCTTAAACGTCCCCTTTGGGCTGAGAAGCACCAATAAAGGCTAATGCATAATGTTCCATGGACAGCTTTTAAACATTATGCTGCAACTATTCCCACTTTTCCCACTTCTTTCCAGCTGCCCCAAGCTCCCTGCAGTGCCAGCCCCTGCTGTTAGCCCACAGGTTCCATGGAGCTCAGCAAGTCTTGGCACAACAATGGGGAGCAGAGAACACTCAAGAGGAGGACAGGCAAAAGTCACTTTACTCTAGGAGCCAAAACAGCACGTGGCACAATTAAGTTAGCCAAAGTGCCAGTCTGAGTAGCCAGTCCCAGTTGCAGAGGATGCAGCCATGCTCAGGTTCTCAATCCCAGATGCTGCTCACCACTTGCAAGGAAACTTGGTTAGGGAGAAGATAGCTCTACATCTAATGTCTGGAAGAGAGAAGATTTCTCTGACATGATGAAGCATTACAGCAACATATCTGTATTTTTAGGGAGGGGTAGGATCTGGTTGCTTTAGCATTCCAGTTTCCCATAGAAGAGGAGAGCTGAACATCTTCCTTATCCTCCAGATTAGGTAACAAATTCATGAAAAGTTAACTCATCGATAGCTACTCTGAGGAATCATTGCACAGCTTGTTTGAAAGCTAACAGACAGAAAAGTTGAAACTTGTTTCACCTTTTGGGGACGAACGTAATAAACATGCCGTGTGCTAACTTCAAACCATACCTTTCCAAAGAGGAAAGTAAATAGAAAATGCAACAATGCATGGATCAAAAAATCACTCCAGCCTTATAAACAAAACCGGCAATTGTTCTACCACTCTGTCACCAAACCCCTGCCTCTATCTTGGCAGTATCATCTGAAATGCAGGTTCTATCCATGTATGCAGTAGCTGCTGACATTGCATGTAACTGAGCGAATAGTGACATGTGGCATCTGCACCTATTTATGCCAGTTGCAGCAATGGAAAGAGAGAGAAGCAATATGTTTTGTTTTATCTTTTTTTCCCTCTAACTTGGTATAGAATTTCTTTGCTTCCCTCAGTTCCATTCTGTCTCTTTGCTGTAGCAAAGCAACAAGTAATAAAATTAAGAAGGATTCCTGTACACACTTTAAACACGTGCCTGCGTCCAAAAGCAGAGTATTTGGTGAAAGAGGGAAAAACAGACATGAAAGAAAAAGCTATTTATGTTGCTCTAGCTACATTCAGGCACAGTGAAGACAAAAGTATCACAGGGATGAAGCAACAGTACAGGGAGATGGGTTCAGGGAAGATGGACTCCGGAGGGCCTGAATTCAGGATTTCAGATGCTTCCAGATGAGCAAGAAGCACGCAGGGCCCTCCTCCACACCCTGGGCAGAGCTGTTCCTGCCTGTGGCACCAGGAGATCTGGATTGGCTACTGGGCACAACCCCCAGCATGCCTGCCTTCCATCCAGGTACCCCTCATGGCAGCAGTCGCTGCCCACATCTTGACAGAGCACATGAAGTTATTAGAGAGAGATTATCCTAGCACAGCAGTGCAACCCTTCTCTTATCTTTCTAGGAAAGAGCTAGACCTTTTGATCTCCTACCAAAAACTAAAAAGCAAATTAAATGTTAATAAAACCTTAATAAAGAACTACTCTTCCGCGTTTTATTTAGTTGTTCACAGAAACAAATATATCTAATAGACTAAGAAAATGAAAGGCAACAAGGAAGTCACTATGGCTTTGATAGAACAGCTACTCCAGCAGCATAATCCTGTGAATCCATTAAGGTCTTTTACGTGAAGAGCAAGAACAGCTGCCTCCCCCATAAACATGAGCATATGCTTACTCCCAAACCAACAGCATATGCAAGCTCAAAAGATTTTCCTAGCTCTCATTTCATGAATGTTTCTCCACAGTGGAAAAATACAAAGTGAAAAAACAAAAAATGTAGAAGGAGGAGGGCTCCAAAGCAGTATCAGAAAGTCTGATCAAACACTAGAATCAGAAACATGATAAATACATGGGAAGAAAGAGGTTTGGGGGTTGACTGATAGTTAAAAAGGTATTAAACATAGAAGACACAATTTTCTATGATGCCTAGGAGAAAGTTAATGGCATTAAATGAACAATCCCAGAAGACAATGCTCTTTGTGATTGGAGTACAATGAGACAGAGCTGAGGTTATCTGCTCGAGTCAGGAAAGAACAGCAAAACTCAGGGTCAGAGTTAGAACAGAGTTGACAGGACTTTTCAAAGAGTAGGACTACTTAAAATAGTGTGCAGAACAGTGATGTCCCAATAAAATTCATGGCACTGATGATGTCAAGGCCTAAGGGACCCATCTAGTCTGGCCTAGGGAAAGGCTTTAGGAAACCCCCCTTGCCTCTCTCTGAGCAACTCACAGTGGGTCAGACCACCTCTTCCGGGAAAACAACGCTGCCATGTGTGCACTACACTAAGCCAGAAAAGCAAGCACTATCCACAGCCTGCAGTGCTGCTACAGTGACTTAGAACCTTGGAAGCCAATATCCAACTTCGACATTTCCTCCCCTCAAATCTCTGCTAATTTGAAGTAGATCCAGAGCAACTCAGTAACCACATGTAGATGTATTTAAAGTCCAGCACTGTGAGAAATTCACTACTCCCAGGCTGCCAGCAGCATGTGAAATAATTCTATCTTGTGAATGAGCAGTAAGAATAACATTAGTTTGTCAGTGTCTTGGTGAGTATTTTCCTTAGAAATTAGTCAGGGCTTGGGAAAAAAGTTCCCATCATCTCCTGTTTGGGAAGGAGGGAACATGGAGCAGGCCTGAAATTGGAACATGCAGATGACTGATGAGAGCCGTGGCACTGGAAAGCAGAAAGTGAGGGACAGCAGCACAAGCCAGACACAACCTCAACTTGCTACTTCTTGTTTCATTTATTCAAGGTCATGTGGTTGTAGGAGGTTTCAGGGTCTTGAAATCTCTGTCTGAGCTTCTGGCATCCTCTCCAAGTCCTACCAAGGAGATGATGACTGATGGCGGGAAATTTTGACCTTTTAACTCCATATCCCTTTTCTAAATTCCTGCGGTCACTACTGGTATCTCCTGTGTAGCAAATTCTCTCTCTCTCTGCCCCAAGAAGCCAAACAACTCGCTATAGTACAGTTCTGAGAGGGGCATAAATCTCCTTGCCCTCATGTCTCTGGTAATCTTCCCAGTCCCACGGCATGACTCCAAAGTTTTGCCCCTTGCTGCAGGGGAGCCCCAGGTCACTGGACGAGCTCTTTTGCCATCCTTGGAATGGCAGCGAGAATTCCCTGAAGCGTCCCGCGGGGCCCAGGGCCGTGGTTCCTGGAACTGGCGGCTGCTGACTCGTCTGGAGCTCTTCCTAGAACCGCTGGGCCTTCGCTCACCCCCTGGGGGGAAGAGCGGCAGAGAAGGGGGAGGAAGGATGACAAGAAAGAGGCCACGTTGTGCATACCCTTCAGCACTCCAGACATTCCCCTCTTCTTTTTTCTGTAAAGCCCTCCTTTTCAGTGAGGGGATGAGACTAGCTGCTGCCTCTCTGGACTGTCCATTGGCAGCAGCAGCTCCCACCTCCTCCCCAGCTCCCCTGCCCGGTGCTGTCTCCTGGCTCCTGCCTTATCTCAGGTTTGTTTCCAGTAATTCCAGCGCCTGGATTTGAAAATGACTCTGCAAGAGGCAGCAGCCACGTCTCGGTATCACAGTGAAACTCCTTTCCAAGCCTCGGCACACATTACATCAGGAAACACCACTGGTAACAAATGTCGTAAGATGGAAATTTGCCACGCAACAGCGAGGCTTAAACTGGGCTAAGCCTAACCCAGGCAGTCTACGCTGGGAGTGATCTCCGTTACCACCTCCCTGTCTGGCGGCTGCGTGCAAAGGCTGCGTGCTCCTGCAGTCACGTCATCACACCTCTGAGAGCACGCTCACTTTATAGAGCAGCTTTTCTACATCATGGCTTTCTCAAGCATTCACATGGAGCCACCTCGGCTCCTGACTCTGCTCTAAGCAGCTGTGAGTACAACCCATCACACATCTATCTATAAAATTTATTTCTAGGGAATAGATGTCTATAGTGGGAGCCAGACATGTCTGGGACCAAATTACTTTCTTAGCTAATCACATGCAATTTCTCTTGTTTCAAGAAAACTGTGCCAAGGTGATGGAGAAAGATTTTGGCCTGCAGTCTGGCTTCTGCCCAGAACAGCATTTAGCTGTAGACAGTCTTAAGAGTGTTCAGAAGGAAGCTCTCTGAGCACCTGGCTGGAAAGTAACAGCCAGAAAAACCCAGAACATGGTGGATGAAAATTAGGAGCTGAAAGAAAGTAAATAAACTAAATGGGTTTTGCCTGCTCTGACAGCACACATTTTTTTTCAACCATCTGCACTGTAACGAAAGGTGATGATGTTGCTCCATTTACAGAGTTTTTCCTGGCCTGTCCCCAAGGCCACAATACAGTGTGTTTATTTGGTTTTTGTAAGGTCGAAGAAGCAGTTTTGGGTAACACACAAAGTTTACCATGGACTTTCACCTTCCCTATGTTAAACCAAGTGTGACAGTTGCAATGAAAAATATTTAACGCTGTTTACATATATTAGAGGGAGGCTTTTGGAAGAGCGAAGGCTTTCAGTCTCCTTACATGGCATTCTCAACAGCTTTTAAATTTTTTTTTTTTATTACACAAGAGGAAGAAGAAGAAAACATCAAGATCTAGACTTCATGATGTATTCAGAAGACTTTGCTGATCCTTTCGAGCCACTGACAAGACAGGCACATCCAGGGTGTTACTGACCCTGACCTGGTGCAGAGGAACCCTAGCAGCAAGCACTGTTATTACAGATAACATACCTGGGGCTACTGTGCTCACGTACTACTTTAAATAGGTGGGCAGAAGCTACAATAAGCAAGTCATGTGCAACATTGCCCTCTTCATAGAAGCCAAAACACCACTGGCATGGCTCATCAGCTTACTTTATCTGGAAGCCTCCACAGTCTGGAACTTCATGTACTTAACACGCTGTGCGCTGTGGTTTGTAAAAACAGGTTATCAAGCATGCACACTGTCCAAGAGAGTAGGTCTGTCCTACTTTCTGCATCCCCAAACTTGTCTGCTTGGCAACAGTTCTTTTTCTGTTTGTAGCGGCCATGTAAACAGCCAGAAATTGAGGGGATCAGAAGTCTGACACTGCTCCACAACTTGGTCCCACTTTTCCAGAAGTAACAGCTGCAAAGGAAAGAATCCCTTCCTACCCAAGTGGAGAACAACCAGCAAAAAATCCCCACTCCTGAGACACCTCCGGAGGTCAGAACACACCAGATGGGGCAGAACATGAGCTGATGCTGAAGTTCCACCCACACTGTATCTGGACAAACCTGCACTGGTTTTGACCTAGCAGCACAATGACTAAAGTGACCACATGGGAATGTGGAGTCTGACTTTCCTCAGATCCAAGCCCCTCCCTTTTTTCTGACACAGAAAGGGAAGAATAAAAGACATGATAAAATACACACCAATGTCACCAGATGCATCATCAAGCTAATTTATACCAGTGCTTTTCAAGCTGCAGTCCTCAGAACTTGGGGGATTTCCATGGATTACTGCTGACATCCATGAAAGACTGATGGTTAGAGGAAGTCTACTGTCAGAAGGACTTTCTGATGGAAAGTTTGAGTTACTCATGTTGAAAACATAGGCAACCAATACCCTGGGTGATAAGTTGCAACCAGTTTCTCTTGAGTCTTTGAATGCCTTGGGTGGGGACTGACAGGTGATGTTCTTCCTCCTTCCACCTACATACTGAGTTATAATCACTCCTTTCTTATGTAGCTCCTCCTGTTAAATTCCAAGCAGCTTCTTTGAGTAATCATCTCTAGAACTGAGACTACCATAGAACAGATCCTAAACTATCCCCATATGAGAGGTACATGAAAAGGTTGACCATCTTTCTAACCCCCTCTGGCTGCATCAACATTAAGTTAGCAGAAGTCCCTTTTTGAGTGTCAGGAGAACAGCATTAAGTGAAGCTTTAAGCATAGTTCTTTGCAGAAGATGGTAGATGGGCTTCCTCAGCTCTACTACAATGAGCCCAGTAGTCACCTACTGATTATTAATGTATGGTATATGAGGTATAAAACATGTATTTTTTGTAATAAGCATATGGCTGTATAGAAAATGGCTTAAATTTTCAAGTTACAGTTGCTATAGCTCAAACTGCTGTTAAGTTAGAGACAATATAGCTAAATTAACTCTCACTCAGGCAAAGCAGGTTAGGTGATTTCACTGATAGAAGATGAAGGAAGCACTCCAAGGAAATCTTTTTTTTCTTTCTATTTTAAAAATCAGCTCTTTTTTTATCCTCACTTTTCACTCCAGTTCCACGAGCCAAAACAGTGAGGTTTTAAATCCCTGCAGCAAAATATATGAAAAACAAACCAGATGTGATTCCACCCTCTAGGCAATGTAAAACTGCACAGAGCACGTTACCTTTCCTTTGTGTATTGACCTCTTAAATACAAAGTGTACCATCAATGCTGCCAATCTGCACACACAGCTGTACTCAAGCCTGAGACATGGCTGCCCTTAATTCCTTCTCCATGACTTTAATTGTGCCACTTCTTTGTCTTGCCTACGACAGGACCACAGAGCTTCCACCTTTTCTGAGAGAGCCGCCAATTAGTTGAACAAGACGTTCCTTCCGTATTTCTTCGTTCTGGATGTACTAATTCTGCAGCCATCAAGGCCTAACTGCACAAACTATAAATAATATCTGCTCCTCAAGATGCTGACTAAACTCACCCAGCAGAGCATCAGACACCTGCCTCTTAGGCTATGTCCTGTGTGATGGAGGAGAAAGGAAGCACCAAGGAGAGAAGAGCAGGTCTGCAATAGGCTTTAGGGACCTGAATTCCTGAGGAACCAGTACAGAATTTGCCCCCAGCACAGAGGATGGAGCTGCTCACGTCCTGACCAGCACCCTGTAGCCCTGCCAAGGACAGCAAGATGCTGTGAATAGTCTGAGATCAAAGCGACCCCAGTTGTGCCGTACATCTGGCAGTTTTCAAAATATCTCCCACACATTTACACACAATGTAAGACATAGGAGTAAGCAAGTCTGACATTAGCTGGTACCATGCAAATTCAATAAAATGTGGAACCAAATATAAAAACCATACTGATGCACACGTTTTTGCTGCTCTCTTTCGCCGTTTCATTCAGGTCATATTCCACTCACTCTTCTTTCACAGTTGCTGTTTTTACCCTTTTCACTCCCTCAATTGTTTGCTTTTTTTTTTTTTTTTTTTAAAAGAAAGTAGCTCCTCAGTTGATTTCCAGAATTAAAAAAATTCCCCCAATTTCTCAATTCTTTTGTCATACATTCCTTCCCCATCTTATCAGTTTTACACACGGGATTTACAAATTTCTTTATTTCCCCCAATTATTTGCCGCCGTTTTCTTTTGGTTCCAACATAAAAGCACAAACACATTCTAAACTAAAAGGAACAGCAACTGCACCCAACCATTTGCCTGATCTTGCACCATGGTTAGGAAAAAAAAAACCAAAAAAACACAGCATCTTTCCCTCACTTGCTGTTCTCCGTGCCCCTCCCTATTTCTTCTGGGTTCTCAGAGTCTGAGCACAAAACCAGCTGAAAGTCTGTCCAAACAGGCATAGCCCTTTTCCCAGTTAACTTCTTTAGTTGCTGCTAAGGTAACTGCTGCACTTTTACAGCAAACCACTTGTGTCACAGGCTCACCTTTCAGGACTCAATTCTGCACACATCACCAACAAGTACTTCTTCCCAGATAACATAAAATGCAAAGCCATGTCCCACAGAGCTGGCTTCCAAGCTGGGTTTTTGATTGCCAGGATTTACCTTTACCAATACTCAGGAATTGCCTGTTTTCATCCCTCAGCTACAACTACCACAGCTGGGCAGCCATAGGATTTATCAGACTAGTTTCCCTTCTACTGTGACAAACTGCAGTTCACCAGTGGGGTTGCTAGGAACTAGACCTGGGCAAAAAAACCTTGAAAGCCTGATCCAAGCAAACCACATCAATATTCAGATATGGTGGTGTACCAGTGCTGATTATTTCTCTGCCAATCAGTTTATCAGAAGCAGCCAGGTAGTGTGCTCATCTTTCAAGTCCTCTCCTGTGTTTCCAAGTCCACCTTTCCTTCCTCCACTGGCGAAATGTTCACCTGGCACCTCCTCTTCTCACAGTGAAGTCTAAAGAGATGACAAAGGCTCTAAGTAACAACAGAGTTCTAATTAAAAAAAAAAAAAAAAAGTTCTAACTAAAATGCAGCAGAAAACAGAGTGAGAAACCATGGTATAATAGAAAGCATCAGGATGCTTTAAGTCCACACCAGATCACCTTCTCTGTTGCTCAACAAGAAAACACTGAGCTAGTGCCTATCTGGAATGGCAGCAGGCAGCTGGAACAGTGAAGCATTGGAGAGCTGCATGCGTTCTCCTCCCTTTCTTAGGAAGGCTGGGGAAATTAAACTAGATCCAAGAACTCTTTCTTCTCCATTAACAGTCCTCTGTCACCAGCATTTTTGCAAGGCAGTCCTTCCCATCCTCCTTCCTGCGGTCACTTCAGCCAGCAGCCAGGCTCTTCCAGGAAATCAGACAAGATGAGCAGAATCACTCATCTGCCAACCAACTGATCAGCAGGAGTAAGAGATTGTAAGAGGAAACTCATTTTTCTAAAAAGAAGCTTTGTACTGTTTCTTAGCATCTAGGTTCTGTGTAGAATGACACATAAAGAAACTCTTACAACACACTCACAGTGAGGAATTCAAATTAGGGAAGTACAAAGAGAAGTGGAGACAGCTCTGAAACAAGCTTGAAAACTTGCAGATCTTCAAGTGCATGTTGTAAGATGAGAGCAAAAGGCTTGTACTAGGAACTAGAAGGGAAAAACAACTCCTCTGAAATCTTCCTACATGAGAAGCTGCTGAACACTCAGTTGAAATTTTTTTTTTTGGCATAGATAATCTCCATGATTTTAATGCTTGAATTTGAAGTGGGAGGAAGAAGCAGATGACCGCCAACATAGCAAAGCAATTCAGATCTCACCAGGGACAATCTTGAGTAACAGGCTGTGAATGGAAAAAAAATGAACTCATGTATTTTAAAGGGGTGAATTTAACTCAAATATCTCAGAACCAGAAAGAGCTATAAAATCTTACGCATTTAATATCTTGTAGACTTACTTTCAATACTTCTCCTTCATATCACTTGTATGTAAAAGAGTGGCAATGTGCTTTCATGATCTTCAGTCTCAGAAGGGTTAAATAAGAGCTGGTGAAAAAGTCAATAACTGTAAGTGTGAGTAGCAGTATTGCCTTGTGCACTGTTGGGAATGCTTATTTACAGGTTGCTCCCCTCAGCTGACCTAAAGAACAAGTGATTACAAGGATTACAACTCAAAAGATACCAAGACAAACTCATGTTTGATTTACCGAGTGAAGCTTTCCAAAGCTGGTCATAAAGTTCCCCTTCGTCTCCTCCTGGATCATAACCAGCCACATACAGCTACACCTGAGAGTGTCTTTGCCCTCCTGTCCAGGGACTGGGATTCAGCTCCTGAACTTTCAAAGGCTGCACAGTGTTCATAAGTGCACAGCAGGCAAATACGCGCTGACCTGAACTGCAGAGTTAGGAAAGATGAATAAACCAGAAAATACAGGACAGTTTACTAAAGGTTTGGTCCATGACTCAACAGTTTGTAAAGTCTGCCCAGGAAAGGCTGGCAACCCTTGAACTGATGTAAAAATAATGCCTTTGAACAAATCCAGAGCCAATCAAACCCATGTAATAAATCCGCTGAACTTCAGGTTGCTACTGCATTGCATTGCAACATCTTGAAGCTTCCCAGAACAAAGATTTTACCCGCAGGATAAAGCCATTTCGGCAAACAAGACCCATCTGCTGCTGTGAGCACAGCAAATTCTATGCACACACATGCAGCTGCAGAGACCGTTCCTCCCCAGCAGGCAGGGGTGATGCTTACTTGAACACCTACACACACACAAACACGTGTGCAGCCACACACAAACAGGGACAACTGCATCTGTGTGGCGTTACTAAATTGTACCAGCAAAAGCTGCAGCGAGAGAAAGCTGTGGTCATGAACTTGTCAAAGCAAAGAAACAAAACAAATGAGCAGTGTAGCTCTTCAGGGAAGGGGGTATGGAGAATGGGGAGGCTGCACATTAGATATTTCCTGGGCTCGGATGACTTTATGGTAGAGACAAGAGAAGGGAAACCTGACTGGGGTCACTTTAGCCAGAGCGAGTGAGATAGAAATAAACAATATTATTCCTGGAAAGAAGGGGTAGTAGCTGTCCCTCTGCCAAAGTGCACTCCAGTCCAGAGCTGCAGATTCCTTTCTGTGCTCCACCTCCCAGTGTCAGGGCAACAGTCCCAAGTCTTGACGTCAAAGCTGCCTTTTGTTTGCTGCGCAGACTTTCCCCTTCTGTAGGTTTAGCAGACTGAGGCATGGAAGCAGCTGGCCAAAGGGCTCTATTCTGACCAGATGTGCAGACTTAATGCAAGCCTCCAAGGAAAGGTCTCTACCCATGTTGCTAATTTCAACCTTTCCAGTAAAAAAATAGTAATTTAATTCATCATGTCTAAATCGTTTTATGTCCGAGTTGTCCTCTTGCTGACCTTTCCTTTGATTCATGCCCTGGGTTTTATCTTGCATTATTGAGATTGCAAGAGCTGCCATGCAAACATAAGACAAGATGGTGAAACTACTTCTTTAACTATCAGATACATTGGGAGAAAATCCTCGCAGAGACAGGAGGTAAACTCTCCATGTTCCAGGATAGCACTCGGGAATATCAGAGTGGGAAGGAGGAATAAGACCTGGTGCTATACGGGTGGTTTTCCAAAGTTAGCAGAGGAGCCTCTCCTCCACCAGTCATGATGGCTTGGGCACATACAAGCCCTTTTCTTCACATCCACCTGTCTGTCTGCCCCAAAACTTCAGCTACCCTGTAGGCATATAGGGGAACAGGGGCCAGCAGTAGAATTAGCTGTGTTAGGTCAGGCTTCTCTTGCTAAAGGGGCCCTTTAAGATACAGTTAAAGCAATCACAGTAAGATTACACTACTCCTAACATAGATTCAAAACACTATGTTATCCTATAGCTTTTTTTTGTTTAAAGGACAAAGACTGTAGGCCAATAAATAGGGCAAAAAAGAACTGGAAAAAACACAGTCACATAAAACACACAAAAATAGGCACAGTAATCAGCTGCTACATGTTTCCGAAGGGAGATGACAGTCTTCTCACATGCTCAGAGTTAAGATCTGACCACATTTGTAATCCCCTCTTTTCAACAGCAATAAACCTGACACTTGCTGGGATATTCCACAACAGGGCACTCCTATTCCCTTGCTGCTGATACTCCCCAAACCATCTCCCTCCACCCAAAGCAGAGGCCAATGCCCTTCCTCCTGTTCTCTGAAACAGGTGTGCTGCAGGCTCTCCTTTTTCCCCCTTCTGAAAGCTTAATGCTGAGGAACCTTTGGTATCTTTTCCTCTTGTAAGACTCTCAAACTAGTACTTGACTTTGTCATTCTTGAGTACTGTGGCTGGCTTTGTACACCTGTAACCCAGTGGAAAAACATGACTTATCTCCTGGCTGAGGCACAGGGACATCACTGCTGGGATGCAGGATCCCAAGGCTATTAGAGCTAATGAGACGAGCAGCATATGCTACTGCTAGTGGGAAAACACAACAAAAGAAAACAAACAAAAAACCACAACATGAAACAAACATGAAAGGAGTAAATACAGACAGAAAAGAAAGGAGAAAAGACCTTTCTATCATCTCTGCTGTCAGAGTAATGGAAAACTACATGCTCAACCCAGGAGAAAGTGTTTCATCCCTTGTAACATGTTCATCTGCAAGGCAGAATGCAAGTTGCCTGCATCTGAACAGAGCCTGGTTGTCCCATGCCAACCTACTGACCTGTTCAGAAAGGCAAACTTCCTAAAGAACTGTCCCACATCCAGTCCCTTGGGACAATTTAGTCACTAACTAGCCTGAGTAAATCTTCATTCAACAACACACCTCCTGGGTAAGAGGAAGGTGTCCCAAGTGGAGTCTCGTACAGTCACACTTCCCTCTCCCGTCTTTCAGCCAAACTACAAGCACATAAACAAACACGGAAATCAAGTGTCACGTTTTCTCTCTTTTAAGTTCTTTCTAGTGTTTTCAGTGAAGTCATGCTCAACAAAACAGAAAGGCCCTTTCATTTTCACTTGTTCTCTAACGGCGGGGACACACAAGCTAGTAGGTCATGAGGATGGCTCTACATTACTGACTTAAAAGCGCACACAGGACATATCAGGGGCAGATGTCAGGAAGTCCACCAGCTGCTACAGTCTGATCTAGAGCTCCGCATGGGAGTGCTACACCAAACCAGGCTCTGACTTCCTATCAATGTGTCCTGGAAATGCACACTGCCAGTCAGGTCACTGTGGAGATAGGCAGGACCTTTTAGGCCTTGGATCCTGTCTCTAACATTGAAGGCTTCACAAAATTGAGCCCCAGGGATGACTAGCTAACTTGAACTTAATTTATGTCACACTGCATGCTCTAAAACTAGGCTGTGATGCAGAGAGAGAGACTATTTCCAAGTATTAAAGAGACAGCTCTTCCAGTAACTCAGCGCTTCCCTCGCACTCCACTGAAGTATGTGAGCAAGTGACATGAGGCTTATTCCAAGTGCTCTGAACCCAGGAGTCAAGTCTCACAAAACCAATAGACTAAAATGCTAGTAACAGGGGTGCCAGGGTGGAACAGTTGCATGTGGCTGATTATTTGCCTTCAGACTGTTGACCCTGTGGGCAGTTATATTTTTCAAGCTCTCCCCATCACTACAAGAGCTGAGAATCTTCTTTTTTTAAAAACAAAAGAAAAAGTCATAGACTATCTCATCACAAGAGAGCATTATGAATCCAAAGCCAGAGGCTTGAAGAAAAACAGCGAGTATGCAGAATGCAACCAACCCCCAGAGCATCCCTCTGATGCTGGAGATAATTTAGGCCAGTACCAACTCTCAAAGAGCCATCGGCAAGGCAAGTCCACCAACACTGCCTAGACCACCTGTCTGTAGATACCAGTTGGCTCCCAGGGCAGGATTTGTGCCACAGCAGCTGTGCCCACTCCCAACTCAGACCCCTTCTCTCTATTCCAGACTCAGATGATAGAGGAACTAGCTGCCTGTCACAGGACAGTGATCACTTGTGTGCGTTTAATTTGTAGATACATGATTGATGAAGTGTTTCTGAGTTAGAACATATAAACCAGCCACATAACTGAAAATGTTCAGCTAGGTCCCAGCTGCCTTGGCAAGCCAAACAAAACTCTCATGGCCTCCGCAGCACTGAGCAGTGTGTTGCTCTTGTGTACTGCCTGCTGAGCAGCACTGGCTTCTCACCCAGACACAGGACAGGCGAGGAGCACAGCACAGGCGCTGCCGTGGTCTGGAGGCCATGGCTGCCTTGACTTCCCCATCCGTCTCATTTTTTGCTGGTGATGTTGGTGCAGAGAACTAAGGAAACAGAAGTCCTGGGAGGAAGTGAGTCAGGAAACCTGTACCATGTCATAGGGGGAAGTGTGACTCAGAGCACACGGTGCTGCCGCTCCCCTGAGCCCTGGAGGAGGTGATAAGATTGTGTAATCCCCAAGATAACTTGCTGCACATCCTAATTCTGGTGATCCTCCCAGGGGAGGGGTGCCTCTGCCGAGTACTGTACACTAGCTGATTTCTTAGAATAAACTGTGACAGCTCCCCATGAGCTCATCGTGTGGGAGGGGGGATGCTGGGCTCCCTGCCTGTGCTGTCAGAAGAACGAGGAGCTCCAGAAGCACTGCATTTATCAAGAGCACAGCAAAGACCAGGCAAACCTCTTGTTTAGTCTATTTGTTCTCCTTTCACAGACAGTATAGGGGCATAAGTACTTGAAAGCCACAGAGGAACCAGATATAAAGCAGAGGGAAGGATTTAAGAAGAAGAGAATTTGAGAAAGAAGAGGACAAATGTGGTGGCAATAGGAGGGGAAGAGACATTCTGTGTAGTCAGAACTAGTGAGAGGGCAGTCAGGAGAGAGGTACATGAGATACTGGGAGGAAAGAAGCCAAGAGTGTATGCCAAACAAGGGAAGCAGGGAGGAAAGAGGATGGAGAAAAGACCATAGAGAGAGTCACTTAAGAGCGATGAGAAAGGTACAGTAAAAACAAAATTTTACTGGGAGAGAGCGAAGAAACGTTACACTGCAGGAAAGAGGCTGCCATCCATTTTGAGTTCTCAGTACACACCCGAGCCAGAGTTTGCATTTCTGGGTCTCTGTTCACTTGTGTAAGGGCCATTCCTGAAAAACAACCAGAGCCCTAAAGCAGGGGTGTGGAACGAGACAGAAAAATCACCCATTGTCAGCCATACAAGACTGTCCTTGTTTCCTCACCATGAATGCAGGCAAGAGCAGCGTTGGCACTCACAAGCTCAGCCCTTTGCCTGTGTCAGTACACTACCTGGTGCAAAATGGCCTTGGGACATGAGTAGGCTTCTGGAAATTTCTGCTGTAGAAGTAAAGCTCCCAGGCACCTCTGGGAGCTTGGTGCCAGCTGAATTTCCAAACTCAACCCTCTGCTCTCTGCAGACAAAAGCATGCCTACAAAATTGCTTTAGCAAACAAACTACTGAACACGAATGTCGGGAGGAGGCAGCGCTCACTGCCCCAGCGCAGACATGGCTGGCACAGCTGCACACCCGAGCACATGCTGCTGCTACACGTGGCCTTTCTCAAACCCTGTCCAGTCCCAACTCACCAGGGTCAAAATTCACTGTAAAATCATGAACACAAGATAAGTTAGAGAACTCCAGGCCGGGTTATACAGAAAGTTCATTCTCAAGAAGTATAATTTTCGGAAAGGACTGTTCTGTGCTCCCCAGGAGAGCTTCATGCTCCAACAGGCGGGTACATTCTGGGGCTGCAGCTGCACAGATGCTCTGTCCATCTGAAGTAGATCTAAAATGTATTTCAAGCATTGTTTCAGAGTCCTAACTGTGCACAATAAGGCACTAAAAATACCACACAGTCTTTCAGCTGCAGATTGGTTGTGCTATTTATGTTTGAGTCGGGAGCCAGAAGTGATCAAACCATCACTTTCAGAGACTTTTACCTCCAATGAAGGAGCAGCAAAGATGCTGGCTTAGACTCAGAAGACCCAAAAGCTTACTTCCATTTCTGCCCTGACCTGCCAGCTACCCCAACACTCTGTGTCCTTGATCCCTTTTTTCCCTTTTCTCACCTCACTGGTATCAAATGCAAGCTTCCTGGATGTTGGCTGCTGGACAGTATATTCCTGTAACATTAAAGTGCACACCAGATTGCAAAATGCTGAATGGTTCTGTAATGGAAATAATAATAAGTTTCATGCCTGGTATTTCTAGGACAAATGTCACAGCTTATATGACCTAACATCCCAGGGCTAGCAAGCCTGAGAAGAAGAGCTGTGTATAGGAACTGTGTGCAGGGAAGCAGGTAACTGACCCTATCTATTCTGGTAACAAGAAAAGTAACAATTTTATCATAAAACCTAAATCAAAGGAAATTCTTCACCTATGAAAATTCAAGGCTACTGGAAAACAAATTTGTTGAAAATGTATGCTTGTTATTGTGGGTTCAGCGAGACACTGTACAGTAAATCTTTATTTCACTGTGTTCAGTATGTTACCCAGAAATAGCACAACTGTATTTTTTCCTGTAGGCGGTATCTGAAAGGCCACAGTGCAAGGACTGAAACTACTGATATCATGCTTCATATGTGTGAGTTAGTTATTCTGCCCCCTGCAAACACCTACCTACCTTGTGGGCACAGTACAGGGATGAAGCTGTGTCCAGCTGAGCAGATATTCGAGGATTTTTGTTTAAATGATGTTTTGTGAGCCTAACTTAGCTGCTGACATCTCCTCACCACACAGGATGCCTGCGTTCTTTTGCAGCAGCTCTGTTTTTCCCCTTTAAACCTGCGCCGTTTTTCAAGATGTTGCCTGGCCTAGCCCAATTCCAAGAACTGAGGCAGTCAAACAAAGAAACTTTTACAGGCTCAGCAGCAGCATGAACATCACTACTCTGGCAACTTCCCACGCTGTAGCAAGAATGTGCACAAACCAAAACGAGACCACACGCAACAGAAGAGCCGAGCAACGCACGCAGGGAACCGCCAGCGACAGCACCTCTGCAGACACCAGAGGCAGTGGGCAGAGCCTCCAGCACCATGTCATTAGACTTCCCCAGAATACGGGCTCAAGTAGAAAAACCTCCACACTGCTGTTTCTCCAGGCAACTAACCAAACCACAGTGCTTCCACAGCAGTGGGGGGGAAGGCAGGAGATAGCGTTGTTCACTCAGTTTCCTCTCAAGAGGCCATAGTCTCACACAGGATTCACACACCACAGCCTCTTACAAAGCCTAAAACTTGAACAGCAGTAAATTCCTTTAGGGGACAAGATGGGGCAAAGCAGACACTGATAAGATCCCAGTTCTTCATCCCTTCTTCCTTCACCTCCCATGCTAGGAAAAAAAATCAGTCACTTCCATGGACTCTGCAGAGGCACAAAAATCGTCTCAAAAAGTCATCTCACTACACGCAGCTCCAGCGCCAGCTTAGAAAAAGCAAATTTGACAGCCCAGGCTACCCCGGCCTCTGCTCATTCTCTCCTCCTTTGTGGGTACTTTGACAGACACCTATCCTGGTGTTCACAGTGAGTTTGTTTTCTTCCCCAGATTAATGCACTGGGGAGCTGGAATCAGGGGCCAGTCCCCATCAGAGCTCGACTGAGAAAGTAAAGCTTCCAGGCTGACCAAAACCTACCCAAGGATCTGTGTCAAGTGAGAATTTTAGGCACAGAGGTAAATGAGGGGATTTTCTTTCTCCCATGAATAAAGAAAGCTAAAAAATTGAAAGAGAAAATCCTCTGGACTGCTCGTCTTTGGCTAATTGCATCCATGGACATAGCAACAGCAGTGCCTACATCTGCCATGTTCTGGTCATCTTAAGCTGCTTTCTGGATCTCATCAGATTTATCACAGCCATCAGACTCAGATAAATTTGGCACTGGGGCTATGGCTGTGACAGTCACAGCTGTGGAATAACAAGCTTTGAGTCAGCCTGAAGAAAGAAGCAAATGAGCCTGTGCATTTCCAATGACCCAGTAATAGTTTCTTCCCAGAGATCTCTCTGCCTGGGGGCCACACAGACATTAATGAACCCTCACGACCCCAGCTGAACCACAGTATCAGTACATCCTATACTACACAGGGGACACGGAGGCACCAGAGAATAGTGTTTGGCCCAAATCACGTGAGAAACAGAATCCAAATTACAGGATTATAAACTACAAACTCCTCCTCCCTCCCAGTAACACAAACGCAGACCCTCATATAAATAATTTCATTTAACTGAGTGGAATTTACCCTATGGCACACATAGTTTTTATATGGCTCAGAAAGCACATTATCAAACATTCTGTGCCTCAGTAGACAGCACCATACTGGAACAATCCTTTCAAGGCATACTTTAACAGACTCCCCCCAGTTTTGGAGGAGTCTGTGGCTGACAAGTTCTTTGCACTCCAAAAGGCACTTTACTTACAGAAGCACAGAGCCCGGGGAGGACATGGCCACCAGAGCAGCCTCTCCAGCTGAACAGCTGCTTGAACTTCAATTCCAACAGGCAAGATAAAAAATTAAAAGGTGGTCCTAGCCTAAATAAATCTAGTGAGCCTGAGTTACATCAGGGATACATTTGTCCGATGACGTGACATTGCATTTCTGAGTGGCTCCCAGACACATGGCCCCACTGAGTGAAGAAAGCCTTTTCCCCCTCCTGAAAAGGGCACATTTTATAGGCTCTGTAGCCTCTCTTGGTGCAGTGAGGGTTAATCCACACTAGTGAACCAGAAGGTTGAAAATCAGCTCATCTTTTCCATTCAAGCAGAGCCTGCTACAGAAAATGCTGGTTTCTCGATGCTTAGTGTCTCGGTGACTTCCAGGAACAGTGAGCTAAACTCAGCTGCTCTTCCCAGCACCAGCTGAGGGGGCAGCAGGGGATGGAACACAGCCCTGTTCTTGGAAGGCAGGAAAAAATAAGGCTCTGGCAGAGCTGTGCAAACTCTCCTCTCTCCCTCCTCCACTCCCCTGAAGCCTCTTTCAGCATCTTTAATTCCTCACAATACAGCTGGGTTGTTTTTTCCTTTTATCAAATAAACATAAGGGTAATGCAAGAAAGCTGCGGGCAGTTCTCGAGGAGAGAGGTTAAATTAATCAAATAAATTATAAGCTCATCTCCATGAGCCCCAACACGCCCCATGATTTTGCTCATTTTAGTGCATGACCTACTGTACTACTTAACATTTTTCTGTTAAACAAACACAGAAAGCTATAGAACCATCCAGCTCATGGAAACTATTTTTGGCTGCTTTATCTTTGTGCAATAGAAATTCCAAGGGATGATTGGATATTTGGACTTCTCCCAGCCTGGCTGACTGAAGCGAGTAGACAGTAACCTCATTGCTATTCTTCTGTGGAAACAAACATCTTTTAGAGCTGACAAGAACCTGGCTTGTAGATACCTTACTCTGAATGAGATTCAGGGAAACAGAGCAGTCACCAGCCGGAAGGAATATGAGGATAGCCTCGAGGCACACAAAAAAAGGAAAGCCAGAATCAGACGGAGTCTGTTTCATGGTTCCTCACAAGCTGCCCTTGAAATACAAGGCAGTGGCACTGAGCTGTGAATGGAGGGAGAAATCCTGCCGCCAAGTCTGCACTCGGCAGCACAGCTGGATGAGAATTCTCACCATCTTTTATCCAGACTCAAGTCTGGCCCTGCAGAAAATTTAAAGAAGGCCTGTGACATCGGTGTTTGTAGGCTTCAGCTGAGCACCCACCAAACTGGCTCCCTTGTCAGGTGCCCTGGCCAACAGGCCCGGGAATGAATGGGCCCTGCAGCAGCTCAGACTCAGTGGTCACCCCAGGACAGGGCCATGGCATGCTGCCACGCAGGCAGTGAACGAGGAAGAAGCTGTTCCCCGAGATAGACTGTAGCTGTTCGGCAGATAAAACAACTGTCTCCAGCACAACCAGTCTCTCACTTATTACAAGCACTTCAAATGATGTGGTTTTCTGTTTGTTGGGTGTTTTCTCTCACCTGCTGGACAGAAGGAAAATGCAAATCTGCCTGGTTACGCAGGACTCTGAAGTTCCCTGCGGCACAAAGGCTGTACATGCACATTTAGAAGACAAACAGACTTCATCGTTATCTTTCATGGATTTCAGGGCTATAGAAAAACCACCACGGTGGGAATAGCACAGAAAGCAAAGCAAAGTCATCAGCGAACCAGTTTACAGGTTGATGAACATTTTCCACTTGCTGATTTCCAGGTTCTCAGACACCAGCTAAGGGATTGAAGCATTTTGCTGTCCCTCTGGGACTTCTGAACTCCACCAGCGTGATGCATCATTTATCTCTGCTACCTTCAATTAGAAACAGGAATCGAAGAGTTGGGCACTAGGCTCATTTTTAGCTGTGCAAAACTGGTGACCCAGCTACTTGCCTATAAATCAATGCAGATGTGCCAATTTACACTCTGTGAGAAACTGGTTCATTAGCTAGAATTAAACAGAGGCCCAAGACACAGCATTTCAATTTGAACAGTGCTCTTGAACACCCTGTTCAGTCCAGGAACTGGGATTTGCTTGGTGCCTGCCTATATTTAGCATACAGTAATATAATTGAAGCAACAAAATTAGATCCACAAATAGACTGTTTTCTCAGTACTTAATCGAGGACCTTTTCCTAGAACTGCAGAGGGCTGAAATTAAAAGAAAAGAATGTGTGGTAATCAGCCCCATGGAGGCAGAAGGAAACCACCATGAGTTTAAACTCCAAACACACATTCTGGTCGGCTGAATGTACTCTTGTATATGTTAAATGTGGCTTCATAGTGACCCAGGCCAGGTATTACATGAAATACTTCCAAGTGTGCAGCCCATGTACATGCAATGACTGAGCAGATACAACTCTTAGGGTCTGCAATTCACTGCATAGTAAGAATGTCCTTGGAACCCTGTCCTTCAGGGATGGAGGAAGATCTGAGGTACTTGTGCAATAATTCTAACCTGTTTCTGTCAGAGACTTTTGTGAAAAGCAAGAGGTATAGAGAGGAGTGACTGAAAGACAAATCCAGCCTACAAACTGCAAAATGCACAAACCAGGCAGCAATCATACTGCAGCAGCACGTAACAACCAAGCGAGGGAAGAAGGCAGGAGCCTGCAGCACTGTGCTCATTCAAATTCACTAATAAGAGGTCTTACGAGATAAACTAGAAGATTTCATTTTCTGTACTTTTCTTCCTCATCATCTAATTTTTACTGGGAGGTTGAATAGGAGAATTTAATTTTAAAAATAATATATTTTTCTGTCAACAGTTGTCGTATCACTATTAGGAAAATTCCCTCTTCACATTCTAACCTAACAACTATGAGAAGAATAAGATGAAGAAAATATTCTGTAAGCAGAAACACAGTCAGACATTTAAGAAGTGCTGAAATGCTTCAGAAACTGTCAAAGCTTGCAGCTGAAATGGATCTTCATTTTCACCTATTTCTACAATATCAGCTCCACAAGCCTCACAGTCCCAGATAGGAGATGCAGAGCTAAGTCAGAAGAAGGTCTTTTATGTCTCAGATCTGTGTCTTCTAGCTTTGGCAATTCCCTTGAAGAGGTCAGTTGTACCTCCCCATCTCTTGAGCTCAGTACTGCCTGTAACTGTTCTGCAGACAGATGGAACAGCCTGTCATGCGCAGAGCATGTCCCTAAAAATGTCCTTCAGCTTTTGCCAAAAGTAGTTGTTCAATTGAATTTATTTCCCACACGTAGAAGCCACTGACTTCCCTTGGCATTTTTTTTTAATTCTGCATAACAGGGGATCTCTACTGGAACAAGAGAGATGAGGAAGAAAGATTAGGAGTTCCCCTGCACTGGTTTCATATACTGCATTCCCATGCCTTCTGCTATTGCAGGAGGCAGAAGGTGAGTACAGAGCAGGGCAAGGGAGAAAGTAAGGAGAGAAATAGGATATGGAACCCAGACAACAGTGGCATAAATTTATATCAACCACAGTGCCTTTGATTCACCCGGAGGCAAGACAGCTGAGAAGGGCCCAGCTAGATGCCCTCCTTGTTGCCACTCTGCAGTAAAAAAGCAGTGCTGGGCTATAAAGCTGAACCTAAAAATCACTCACTTGAAGCTCCAGATACTAAGAATTCATTATGTAAAGCTGCATCAGGGAAAGTGTTTCTTGTACAGTGCAGACCTTTTTCAATGCAGGTCTATAAAACATTACTGCATAATTAAACTTCCATAAATATTAATAATTCCATTTGTAATTCCATTTCTAGTTCTGTTCCTTCCATTTGTCTGATAGTTCATATTGCTTTCACATCAGCATTAAAGGTACACGCTTGAGAGTAGGAACAAAAGATTATGCTGTGAATCTTATTTGTAATGAATGGTGACAAATAATATTAGGTGCAAACTGCAAGTGTGAGAGTGCAGAAACTGACTGCCTGAACTTCAGAGTTAACCCTACAGCACAAAAGCCTCTCTGATATTCACAGATACCAGCATTTCCTAGAAGAAAACCCAGAAGAAATTGTTTGCTCTTAAAACTACAGAACTCTCACTGGACACATAAGTACATCTGAAAAATACACTGTCAAATGCAGTTCAGGGAAACACACTCCAGCATTTTAAGAAAAGCCAAGTTACCTTCCTATCGAGGCAACTTGAAGGGCACAAGCAGAACAAGCACCTCTGCCACTGTGGTGAACCCACTCACGCTGAGAATAGCAGAGCTGTAAGGGAGGGTTCCTGAGGAGCTGTGAGGCAGAGCTGATGGGGAGCAGGGACAGGACTGTGTGGATGTACAGATAATAAATATATTGTATCCTACAATTCAGAGCAGAATCATGTGAACTAGTTTAATGCTTTGCCCTTAGCCATATCTTCTTTTTCCCCCTGAAAATCTCTGAAGAGGCTTTTCTTTGCTGCTGCCAGAAGTTCAGTATTGCTTTCCAGTATTGCTTCCTTGGGCAACATCTCACACTTTTATGCTCCAATTTGTTACATAGGAGCAGTCCAGGCCTTTCCATCTTATCCAGGCCTTGAATCTATAGCAGCAAGCCCCTGTTGTTGCCTCAGTAAAGACACAGCCATCATGTAGAGAGACCTTCCTACAGTGAATCTTACGAATCCTTCTTTGAATAAAGTCACTCAGCAGCACCACACCCTTTCTTTAGCAGGGGGGCTCAAAGCTGTACAGACTCCACACTCCCCAGCCCATCAAAAGAGGGGAATTACCAGTTAAAATTACCAGTTCAACATCTGCATCATCATCCAGAACATTTCCAAAGGAAATTAATTTGTAAGTAAGCAGGAGCTTAACTCACCAGTGGACAGAATATCCATGAATAACCAGCATGCCACCACCTCCCACTGGATATTTATAATTGATATTGCTTTAGGGGGTGATGACTTTGAATCTCAGCCAACTCACTACCAACTCAAACCAGCTGCACTTCCATAGAATCATGGAATGTCTTTGGTTGGAAGAGACCTTCAAAATCATCTAGTCCAACCTTCAACCCAACACTGCAAGTGCACCACTAAACCATGTACCACAGCACCAGGTCCATAGGCCATCTAAATGCCTCCAGGGACGGCGATTCCACCACTGCCCTGGGCAGACCATTGCAATGTCTGATAACCCTTTCAGTGAAGAAATGTTTCCGAATATCCAGCCCAAACCTCCCCTGGCACAGCTCGCAGCCGTTCCCTCTGGCCCCGTCACACGTCACCAGGGAGAAGAGGCTGCCCCTCTCCTCGCTCCAACCTCCTTTCAGGTAGTTGTAGAGAGCGAGAAGGTCTCCCCCTCAGCCTCCTCTTCTCCAGACTAAACAACCACAGCTTCCTCAGCCTCTCCTCACAGGAATTATGCTCTGGGCCCTTCACGAGCCTCCTTGCCCTTTTCTGGCCACGCTCCAGCATTTCTATATCCTGATAGTGAGGGGCCCAGAACTGAACACAATATTCAAGGTGTGGCCTCACTAGTGCCGAGTACAGGGGGACAATCACCTCCCTAGTCCTGCTGGCCACAGTGTTTCTAATACAAGCCAGGATGCCACTGGCCTTCTTGGCCACCTGCGCACACTGCTGACTCATATTTAGTCAACTCTAGATCAATATGTCCCCAGGTCCTTTCCCACCACACATCTCCAAGTCTGTAGCTTGCCATGGGGTTGTTACGACCCAAGTGCAGGACCCAGCACTTAGCCTTGTTGAACCCCATGCAATTAACCTTGTCCCACTGATCTAACATGTCTAGATCACACTGTGATGACACTTCCTTTTAAAACTTCTAGCAGATCAACACACCCACCTAGCTTGGTGTCATCTGCAAATTTACTGAGACTACACTCATCCAGATCATTAACAAAGATATCGAAGAGAACAGGCTCCAGTACTGAACCCTGGGGAACACCACTTGTGACCAGACACCAGCCAGATTTATCTCTGTTCACTACCACTCTTTCAGCCAGGCCATCCAGCCAGTTTTTTATCCAGTGCAGAGTGTATTTATCCAAGCCTTGTGCCGTTAAGTTTCTGAAGGAGAATGCTGTGGGAGGCAGTGTCAAAGGCTTTACTAAAGTCCAGGTAGACAATGTCCACAGCTATTACCTCATCCACTAGCCAGGTCACCTTGTTGTAGAAGGAGCTCAGGTTAGTCAGGCAGGACCTGCCTTTTGTAAATCCACTCTGACTGGGTCTGACCACCTGGTTGTCTTGTATGTGTCATGTGATGGCACCCAAGAGGACCCGCTCCATAACCGTCCCTGGCACTGAGGTCAGACTGACAGGTCTGTAGTTCCCAGGATCATCCTTTCAGCCTTTCTTGTAGATGGGCCTCACATTTGCTAGCTTCCAGTCAACTGGGACCTCCCCAGTTAGCCAGGACTGTTGATAAATAATGGAGAGTGGCTTGGTGAGCACTTCTGCCACCTCCTTCAGTACCCTTGGGTGGATCTCTCCTGGTCCCATAGACTTGTGCACATGTGTGTGGTACAACGGGTCACTGATCGTTTCCTCACGGGTTATGGGGGGCTGCATTCTGCTCCCCATCCCCATCTTCCAGTTCAGGGAGCTGGACCCTCAGGTAGCAACTGGCATTGCTGACAAACGGGACAGACACCCACTGCCTCACCACACACGCTCTGAGAGCCTTTTTTTGTCCTAGAGCCTTATTTTTTTTGATTCAATGGCTCTGAATGAGCTATTCTTAATGAAGCTGAATAGTCATTCTGTCTTGTAAGAGTCATGATGGCTTTAAATCCAGCAGGTACACAAACAGATCATCTCCTCAAGGGCTTGTCCCTAAGCCCACAGAGAAAGGAGCAGCCCAGGAAGAAGTCCTTCACTCTAAACTCCCCATGTGACTGTTTTGCTCAACTAATTCAGTCTCCCTTTTGGCATATTGAAAATCCAGACAAAAATCCAGTGTCCTAGATCTTCCCGGTACCAAAAATTGCCATCTGCAAACCACCTATCTTCTTAGCACCTCTGCTGAGGCTCTTGCCTGCAAGTTATCTGAACTTGTACTGTCTAAAATCCTTATTACTAGTCACTGTTTTATAATCCTTTTTTCTTGAGGCCTAGTAATTTAGGAATTAATTAATTATCCTCCTGTGATTCTAGCATATTATTCTGCTGTCATCCAAACACAGATCAGAAATACTTATTAAATGCTTCTACTCTCATCATCATTAACAATTGCATCATTTCCATTTCAAAGAGGCCTTACACAATTCTTTTTCTGTCTCAAGTAAAATGTTTAAATTCTTTATCATCCTTGAAGATAGCAGCCAAGGATAATTTTACATTTTCCTTTTAATTTCCAGTTTTCTGCACTTCATTTCTAATTTATATTAACTGCACCACACTCTCCCTTTCCCCACTGCTTTTATTTTTTTGTTCGTAATGCTGTCTTTACCACTGTACACTGATCAGCTTTTATGAAGATGCCTCTTTCCTGAGGGCAGAATCACAGTTCTTTGCCACATAATGCACTGTATTTAAAGAATAACTAATTCTATTTTTTTTTCCCCACAAAACACTGACCAAGTTTAATTCAAAAAGTCTTTTGACTTAGAGTAAATTACATATTACATTATTAGTTATGAAAGTCTTCTTTTTATTTAGATTTATCTTTAACGAGGTCACAGTCATGTAGATACTACCAATCCAACTCTGAAATCCTTTACTCCCAGATGTGATGGGTCTGTTAAAACACTACTCAATGATTTCTTGAAGGCCATGCAGCACATAAATCCTTCCACTCTGAGAGGCTGCACTTGCTGATTTGCGTAACCGCCATGAACTTATCTTCTCTAGATGCGGATTCCGAGACTCCAGCTGCAGAGCAGCCACTGAGTCAGTGTGGCAGCTGGGACTAATATGCACCTCCACCCCCACTGCCAAGTGAGAACATTTGCCCTCCTTGGCACGCACAGCACCCTCCCACTGCTTTGACTGATTGCTGGGCTTAGACCTTAAAAAAGTGCTCCCTAAATGGGTGTGAAAGGAAGAAAGAGAAGAAAAATATCATGTCTGGAAAACAGAGAGGAAGCAAGTCAGAGCCTGAATTCTGCACGGTGCTGATCAGGATGCAGGCTGGCAGCTGGAGATTGAGACCCCACTGCCCCTCAGGAATTCCAGCAAGGACAAAAGAAAAGGCAAGGGAACAGAAACAGATCATCAGTGAAAGGAGTAGAGTATCTTATTTGGTCTCTTCTGGGGCAGAATACTCCTATGTCGAACCCACAGGAGGAAAATAAGAATGGAAAAGGGGCAGATGAACAACTGCATTTACTGCAGAGCTTTTAACTTCTAGGATCACAGATATCTTATGCTTCTCAACAAGGCATTGTTGCTTTCAGCATTTGATGCTTTTGGTCAAACAGCTCCCTCCTGGCACTCTTCACTGAAACATCATGTGCAAAGTCACCTCTGAGTGGCCAGCTACCTCCAGCAGGCTGAAGTCAGACCCATCAATCCTTCTGCCCAGGAAACTGGGGTTTTCACTAAATCGCACTGTGGGAACACTTCTGGCCCTAACCCAAACTGATACTTGCTTACACCTCTTGCTAATATACCTAGGTCAGAGCATGAAACAATTCCTCAAAGTTCTTCTTTGAAGAACTACATTTTCTGGACTTGGAGAAGTGTAGAAAGAGGTAGAAAAAAACCCCTGGGGTTAGAATCTCACTGAACAAGTAAGTGGTTTGATCTTAAATAACTCCAGGTACTCAGTGTGTTCAGAACTAACCAGAAAAATCAGGGTAGCTTAAAAAATTGCCCCCCAGAATTGCCAAACAGGATCAATGCTACAATCCAGCCAAATCCTTACCCACAGCTGACAGTGACAAAGACTTCAAAAGGAAGTAAAAAACAAATACGAAAATCCACTATGTAGAACTAAGTAAGGGGTTCTTTTGAAGGTTTGTTTTGTAGCTTTTTAAAGAGTAAATAAAGTTTACTTTGCCAAAAACCACCTGAGACTTTCACCCTGTGGTGTTTTGAAGCTGCAGGCGTTCTGAAGAGCGTGCTTTGCAATGCACGGTTCTTCACCAAACACTGTCCCCGAGTCTTTTCACCTATGCGGCAGAGGCTGTTAAGGGGTGAGAGATCTGATAGGGATTATTAGGAAAGATACAGTCTTGCCCTGGGACAAGAAAGACCGACTTTCCTGCCTGATTTTCTGTAACTCTCATGCTTTACTAAATGTAATTGCTTGCCTTTTATGAAGATATTTAAGTTGCCTTCACTGCATCTTCTTTCAATCGATTGAACACAGGCAAATTCAAAAAGCTGTTAAGATCTTTGCGCTAGATCAACAGTACCTATCCACTGGTTTTATTTAAATCTGTGCTGGAGACAGCTCACCTGTATAGAGCTAATAAAGCTGTTAAAGCACAGAACAACCCTACAAAACTCAGGAAAGGACAATGTGGCTTGATTTATTTTGAAGATTTTTTTATTCCCCTCTAACCACTGTCTACTCCACTTACAAATTATATTTCACCCCCACCTGCACAGTGTTGTTACTTCAGTAGTTCATGTAATTCATTATCAACACAACACAGTTTACAAGGAATACATTTCTGGGACTCAGTGGTTACTGTCAGCAATGCATTGGCCTCCTAAAGTAATCTTATCTTAAGGACTACAGGTAAAATCCACAGAGAAACATCTCTCACGTGGATCCATCTGTTGCAGGGAAAGAAGCACTCTCCCAAAGCGAAGAGGTAGAGATCATCTCCGTATATTTATGAATACATATGCCAGTGATCCCTAAGCTGTGGTACTGGAGTCACTGAGGAAGAAACTACCCAGGTCCCACATCTCCATAAGCACAGCTGAAGCTGATGACAATGGAGTTTGGGGAATGAAAGGGTGCAGTGAATGTCTTGACTCAGGAGAAGGATGATGGGTCCTCTGGGAAGGAATATGGCAGCTCAAGGATTGGAAAAGTATACGATGGGAAGGTGCAAACAGGAGACTAGAGGCACATCTTCCTATACACACAGAACAGCGCATTTCCAGTGACCCCTGTCTCATGAGCTGCCCTTGGCCCCAGTACTGATAACCATTAGCTGTTGCTAACACCTATGGTTGCTACTGCTGCTGTCTGGGCATTAGAGCAACACAAATCTGGAAACGCCTGGCACAGGTTACAACCACAGGCTGAATTCCTCTTTGATACCACTTAAGCCAATATGAGTTCTGAGAAACTGTTGCCACATGTTCTCTCCATGACGCACTGCTTAACAAGCAGCTCTTACTTTGTGCTGGCTTCAGTTTCAGAGTGATTTAGGTGTATGGTCCCATATTCAAGGCTTTCAGCAGAGTGATGTGAAGCTAGGGAACTGTGGCAGTACCAGTGTGTGTGTAGACAGCCTGTCCTGAAGCCTTAAAAACCCAACATCCCTCATCTCTGAGACTCTGATGACAGCCTGGGCTTAGCAAGCTGAGCCCACTTAGGTCAGGTTAGCTGGCCAACATTTCCTGCAATACATCCTTACTTGCAGTGCCATCACCCCATAAGATGTGAAGGGCTGTTTTCACCACTGGTCAGATTCACTACAAACTCACAAGGCATCTTCCCTTTTCTCTCATCAGCCACAGCTTAGTTATAGACCACAGAGGTCCACAGGAATGAAATCCTACTGACAGTGATCAGGGGCCTCTGTGCTGTTGCCCAGAGTAAAGAGCAGTCTTTGTGGACAAATTTTGCTAGATCAGCACCCTGACCCTTCATTAAGGAGAAACACAATTAGCTTCAGTGCTTTGTTAGGCTCCCTTCTGTGCAGAGGGAACTCAGAGGAGGAGGTGGTGTAAGACTGCCTGCCGTAATGGGAAACCTCTTTGAGGACACCAATGAGTTTCTGTCCTCCTTTCTGGAGCCTGCCTTGTTCCCTTTGACTAACGGGGTCTAATCAACTTTGAGATGTGCTGCATAGTCTCCTACTTACCCAAGCTTTCAGGAAGGAGAAAGAAGTCAAGGAAGAAAAAGCCATTTATGAGAAAAAGTGGGGTTTGTGGGAGCTTACAGAGCCACAGCACATAGCTTTTCTGTCATGTGGCTATCTACTTCTGCTGTAGCTGTACTTTTAGCATTCAGCAATGACAGCTACAGTCCTTTTTTTTTTTGGCAATTTAAAATTACTTAACATTAACTGAAATAAGTTTTAACTTGAAACGGTAACTGACTTCCAAGAGAGGGAAGATTCTTTGAGCAGCGTTCACTGACCAATCTTGAGAAGTCAGGCTAAAGACAAAGGGTCCTTTTCTTCAGCTTGTCCTGTTCACATGGAGCTCTGCAGCTTTGAGAGATGCAACTACTTCTATAACCTCTTTTCATAAACTTTTGTTCATGAGCTATATACATCACTGTTCACCAGATACTCAAGGGTATTACAGCTTAAATATATCAACTCCAGCCCCAAATGAATGTTATGCTTTCATTTTTTACCTGTACACACGCACACAGAAATTGTTATAAATTAAGAGCTTTTTGTGAAACCGGGAAACAGATGTATTAAATGTAAACTGGTTTTTTTTCAGACAAAAAAAAAATCTCTGCCAATCACATATAAGTGCTCTTACATTATTGTTGGAAAATAATTAGCCTTCAGTCAGATTGGCTTTCACCACTTGTTGCTGATTCCTGGCTCCTCAGACAACAAAGTCAATCAACAACTGCCATTCAACTAATACTACAATATAGCACCAGTCTCTTGTAGGGTTTGTGATGCTTTGCTGCTGCCTTGAGTTCTCCCGTGCAAAGAAGTAGTGCTTTGGAAGAAATGTCTGGTTTTCCACATCTCTATTGTCATATTGATAGGAAAAAACTCTTGAGAGAAGCACGTTCACTAAACCCATTATAATAAACACAGAGACAGAACAAAGCAAGAGACAACAGCCAAGGACACCTCCCATGGCACACAGCTTAACGGGGATGGGAGAGCCTTGGGCACTCCCCACTCCCTGCCCTTTCCTTGCATGACATTCTCTTATTTTTAAGGCAATCTTAGGAGTCATCTTCCAGCCAGCCCCAGCTCAGAGGGCAGTGTGCAGGGCAGGAGTTGTGTACTCACCATAGGTCACATTAGAAAGTCTCAGCAATTTCCACCTGCACAAGCTCCCCTGAAGCATTGTGTTTCATTTGATCAGTACCCCAGGGTATCTTAGGCCTGCTGGGCCCATCAGAAGAGAAAAGGCATGAGAGTGTCATTCTCTCTCCCCCTTACACTGTTACCACAGGGCACAACACATGACACTGATACCTAAGAATCTTAAAGCAAGGGAGTGACTTACCTTGAGCAAAATTCACAGCTGATGGAGGATTCTGCCCAGAATTGTGCACCACTTCAGCTCCAGTCACACCATTGCAACTGGTTTAAAGAAAGAAAAGAAAAAAAAATGTAATCTCAGTCTTTGGGAATATCTTCTAGGAAAAATTGATTCACTGAACAACACAGCAGACTTTTTGGGGGTTTTTTTTAAACTAATTTATCACAAGACTAGTATAGGCCCTTGTTGCCTATATTGGCCCAGCTAAGTGCAGACATCTAACTGAAATGCTTCAAACAGGGGATTTGTCAAGTGTCAATGGTGACAGAAAGATACATTCCACCTGAATCTGATTTACACTTGCTTGTCAGTGCCCAGATTGCTCTGCTGGAGGATCCAGCATTTGTTAGATTTGTAGGCTCATATTCTATTAGTCCACCAAGTTTACTCAGCTGTGCCTTCAAGGAGCAGAGGCAAACCTGCAGATCTACCTGGCCTATTAGTCAAAAAGTTTTTGTAACCATCTTTCTGCTCCTTTCTCCATGGCAGCTGAACCCATTTTCAGCAGCTGCTTGTTCACTGCCTGCTTCTGCATTTTCTAGAGCTCATAATGCCCCCTGGACTGGGAGGTAGGGGACAATTTGCTGTATGATATGCACAAAGGCTACTGTTCCATTTTGAAATCCAGCACACTCTTTTCTTGCTTCTTCCTCAAAGTGGAAAGAATGAGACAGTTGTTCTTGGGTGAGGCAGCAGCTTGCCACTTCAAAGGTGAGAACCTGTTGATGCACTGTGAAGGAGTGGCAATGGTTCTGGAACCATACTCCTGGCTTTTCCTTCCCCTTCATTCCGTCCCTGCTGTGCTGGATGAAATCCTAAGAGGATGAACTGTACTTGGCAACTTCCCAAGCAGCATGAAGAATGGACTCCTCCTGCTCAGAGATGTGGTCCCTGCTCTCTGGCAGACTGTGACAAGCCATGCAGTTCACCAGCAGGTACAGTTAGTGCCTGCTGTGCTGTGATGTCACTAAATGCTGTGCATTTATAGACACCACAAAGGCCTTTGTGCATGATACAGCTCCCTAAGCCAGCAAAGTGGCTCTGCTGTTGTGGAGGCTGATCAATCTCAAAAACATAGGAGAGATTTCCCCCATTTTTATGAGAGTCCTACAAGCCTCACTGTGCTCATGAGCTTCACCTTTCCTTGTTTCCCTGGTCAATCCACACCCTGCAAACATGACCCTATGATTCAAACTGGTTATCCACAGATGTCTCTTGTGAGAACATAAAAGAGAGAGCAGGTACTGGTGCATATGGAGGTGGGAAGACAGAAGGGGCTCAGGCTACAGTTGGATCACTCACTGGAGAAGAGTTTCACTAATGTGCTTCAGGCATGAACACACAGCCACCTATAGCACGAAGAGGCACTTCCTTGGCAAGCAAACGTGATGTAAAGTCCTCCCTGATTTACATCTCAGTACATCTTTCAAGTAACAAAATTTAAATACCACCAAACCATATGACAACTATATACATGGCTGCGAGTGATACTGTCCCAGAGCACAAGACTGAGCCTGCCCATGTTTATGGGGCCACAGTATTAAATCTGAACAAAGACAGGAAATCAGCAGCTCAGATGTCCTCGTTTCATCACAGATGTCCGAGATGATATTTGAAACCTGGGACTACCCTACTAAACAAAACACGTTCTCCTTCCCCAAAGCTTTCAGCATAGACCATTTTCATGCCCCACTGTAAAGTGAATCGCTGTGTACCTTGTATGGTTCTTGTTACATAAAAGCTGTACTGAGCATGTTATTCTTTTACACACTATCCTTTCTCTTCTGTATCTCTTATGACATCACAAAGCACAAAGAATTGATCTCAACTATCACATAAACACAAATACCAGCTGCAAGTCTGAACCATGCCAAGGTACAGATATTACATACAGATAAGCAGAGCTCTGAGTGCTCTAAACTGCGATAGCCATCTTACAGTTGAGCATAATTTATAACGTGCTGTTCAAACCACAAATTAGCAATAAGATGGAATTGGTTCAAGTATAAAATGATTCAGAACCTTGCCTTAAAGAATGGCCTTTTTAATCAAAGCAAATGTTTTCAGTTCTGTGAAAGATAATTTTCTTCTCCCAGCATTTTTAAGGACTATAGTTATTTTTCCATTTCTTGTGCAGATCTACATTAAAAAAATTCTTTTCTACATTTATTGAAACACAAACATTTCAGTTTTCCAAGGCTATCAGGGTTAGTCTGACTCTCCTTTCTGAAAACATAAAAGAAAACTATATTTAAATCTCATCTTTAAGGCATACAACTAAGGCTAGATTTCTTTCCTTTTAATACAGGTGGAACAGCGAGACAAAACAAAAATGATCTAGTGCTGATATAATTATCTCAGGAGGCCAATGTTTAGCTTAACCGAGCAGGGAAACACTAGAAAAGGAATTCTATTCACTTTTCAGAGAACTCTACAATTAACTGCAATACTGAAAATTAATATTAAGCATAATTCTCCACTTCTTCCTTCCTTGCATGGGAACAAACAGTGCTGGCATTTAGAATAAATCAACACAAAGTTAATAGCGCACCATTTTGTCAGCACACTGTTGCAGCCTCGTCACTACCATTGTACTGACCAGAACTGATCAATTTGCTCCATCCTCATGTCACAGTGCCTCTCTACTACTCTGTTAGTAAAGAAAAAAGGTCAAACAGATGAAAAATTAATTTATACCTACTCAGTGACATCTTTACTCTGCCAGAGAGATGAAAAGAAGCACTATTGCAAACGAGACCTGTGTCCAAACTGCTCCATGCGCTCTCGGCAGGAGATGTACTCCTGATTTACACTACACACCTGCCTGTCTCTGAGTAACACCTGCACAAAGGGCAAGCATTTAGCAGCCCTGACTGGCCAGGTAACAAGGCCACTTGTCACAGCTGTCCCCTAGTTACCAATCTAATCACTTAAATTCTTCACAGAGGTCATCCATCCCCCTCATCTCACTCAACAGACACAGGCTCAAGGACCAGAGGATTTTCACAGGATCAGGTGGTTGATTTTGTTGTCACTTCAAAGACAGTGAAAAAAAACAAACACCAAGTATTTGGTGCTCCTTGATGATACAATACATCATAATTACAGCTCATGGATATCCTTCTGCTAAAGTCACTGAAAAGCCCATAAGCTCAATGTGAGCTGTCAACTTCAAATAAGATGTCTGCCAGCAGAGACAGGAGTTTGGAAACAAGCACCCACATGAGCTGGTACAATCAGAGGAAATGATTCTCCAAACCCTTTATGCAGAGATTTTATCAGAGCTGGGCAGGCAAGGGGCAGGTCATGAGTCACTTGGCATGCGTCACACTACCACTAACCCCTCCCAGCAGGATTAGGATTTAAGATGGAAAACTACAGGTGTGTTGTAGACCAAGGTTGTGTAACAGGTTAGTCTATGTGGCTGTATTTCAGATACTGCCAACGGGTGTCAGTGGGAATGGCTCAAGCATGATGGTGTAAGCACTTCAGAAAAGTGGTTAAACTGAGAAGCACTACTTCTTCATAGTAACAGGTTAGAAGAGAAGCACCTCACACAAATATTACTGTGATATGCCAGGATATTTGCAGCTAAACTTAGCTTTTACTAGATGATGTCCTGTCTCTATGTCTATATCTCTGTCTCTATATATGGGAGGCCCTCCACATGCAAAATGACCAAGATCTTCCCCCTCAGATATTTCTAGACAGAGTGGTACAAAACATGATGCCGTGGCACTGGTTATAATGGGCACATATCAAGAACGTGCTCACATCACTTGAATCTGAAGGAAGGCACAGGGATGTTCGGAGTTCTGTCCTACCTTTCCATTATACTGAGGGCACTGCCATTCTGGAATGTCCACAGCTGAGATAGATTCTAGTATGATTTACGGGAACACACAAGCTCTTGAGGACTCGCTGTTCTAAGCTTAAACAACTTGCAAAAATGCAAGTTTCCAAACTGAGCATGCACTCGGGGAAAACTGGGAAGTTTACTACTACTAAATTCTTTCAGTACTCTTTTAGATCCACTGCAACTACCTCCACTGCTCCGGTGTGGAGTAAGCAATAACAAAAAGGGAAAGCAAATGAGATTTGATCCCTTTGTTTCTGTCATTGCGCTTTTGCTGGAACTAATATAACAAAAAATAGCTGCTCAATATGCAAACCTTTCTTACATTAACTAACAGAGTTACAAAGAAAAGGAATTAAAACAGTACAACACTTACCTTATTTGGTTTTGTTGTGAGGGAAAGGAAAGAATGGCGTGGCTGAGGAAGAAAGGAAAACAAGTGGAAAGAAACACAGAAATTTGCTTTGCCTATTCCCTATACAGACTATCCTCTAATGTTAAACTGACAGAAAGTGCAAAAGAATTTGTGGGAGATCTCAAGAGATAGATTCATCTTAGTTGTGATGTCTCGGGGCTTTCAACAACATTCGCTGTACACACCTCTTCTATGTGCCAAGAGAGAAGACTGTGAGCTACCCAGCGTGTAGGCAGGCTTCTTCCAAACGCCTCTGTTGCTCAGGCAAACATCATAAGACAGCTTGGCACAGAGATAGTCTTGTCATACCAGAACAGGCATTGTCTGGACAACTGAGGACAAAACTTGTGTCTCTACAGAATAGTAAATCTCTAACTATTTCTCAGATACTGCGGAAAAAGAAAAAAGAAAGTAAATCCTTTTTCCCTGCAGACTACAGATCACAGAATCCAGCAACCACTTTTAACTTCCAGAAACCAGAGAGGACTTCACACTTATCACAATGGTATCTGGAATATTTAATACCCTAAGTATTCAGAAGAGAGAAGTAATGTAGGAATTATTTAAATCAGCAAATGAAGATCATTTGAATTTGATAACCTTCTGCTGATGAAACCATCTTAGCTTATTGCACCAGTCTACTAGGAACTTTTTCTGACCATCATTGCCTTTTTTTGTAATGCTGAAAGACAGTGCTGGGAAGAGTTAGGGTAAGATTGAACTCATTTCCAGACAGAATATGTTAGAATAATTTTGAGCACTTTTTGTCTTCATTTGTTGTAGGAAGACCAAGATTCAATCCTGTCTCTCTTGACCTGTCAGGCCAAATGGGGAGAAACATCTCTCACAGTCAAGAGCATCTGCAGGTCACGGATTCCTGAGGCCTGGCTTTAAGCACACCATTTCTGTGCACCTAATGAAGAATATAAAATAAGATACCAAATCAGCATGTGCACAGACTGTTATCTTCACCATAAGCAGGATAAATGGTCCAATGACACTGAAAAGGAGAAAGCTAAGAGGTCAAGCCTCTGCTTAAGACCTATAGGTGTCAAGTTGAGCTGCAAGGGAGCACTAGGCTTGTTGTTCTTGCCAATGATTAGATCAGGTAGGTGACAGTCCCTCATGATTTTCCCTCTCCTTACCAAAAGTCCCTGCTGATGATCACTTCAAAATGCAAGGACAGAATGCTTTGATGATTTGGAGACCAGAGAAGCTGGCCACTTCTGAAAGACCTATGACTTCTCACAGCATCGGGTAAGAGTTTCCTCTGGGACAAGCAATTTTTATATTCACTTTATCCTTCCAATGCATTTACTCCATCGATTAATGGCAACTTTCCAATGCTCTGCTTAGCTTTACTGCCAAGTCAGGATCATGCTGGGGGACAAGTAAGTTAAAGTCTGTTAGTAAGAGAAAAATGCTGCACAGAAAACCAAACTCAGCAGACCTACACCATGGGTATTGTGGTGAAATTCAAAGCAGCAGCAGATTTTTTTCTTCAGATGGGCAATAATGCTCCTCCATCTTTCTCCCATATATCTCTGATGCTCTGCAAGTCTGCAGCCAGAAGGAATGGGAAGCAAACTCTGCCTTTGCACTGAATGCTCATGTCTGATAAGGAGATGACTTGCTCTGCCTGTCCTGCCATCCCTTTTTTCATTCCTCATGTTTCTGTCCAGATGCATCGTCTATTTATTGCTTGCTTCTTGTATTCCTCATCCCCATTCCAAAGAACTGCCATTCTCAGTATACCTTTCTGGGTACCAGCATTAAAGACTGAAGTTTTTGGTTTAGCTGGTTGATTTTTTTGCTTACCTATTTGCATTTTCCTTTCATTTTCAAGCCTGAAAAGTTCAGATTGTCCTATAGGTGAGCGTTCCTTAGTTCTAATCTGGGCTAATACTGTAATTTTCAAAACACTTTCAGTAAATTACTTCGTGTTGTCTTAATCCAAAAATATACCGACACAGTTTCAAGCTTGTTCCAAGACTTTGCAAAAGGATCCTAGCATCTCCCCTAACAAAGGCAGCTCTACTAAAGTTTGATAACTTTCCTTCTACAATTTCATGTCAAAAGGCTCTCTTGGGAAGCCTTTAGGCAAAATTTGGAGGCATTCTCAATATATGTCCTAAAACATATCCTAATCTTTTGCGAACAAGGAATTAGGGACACAGAGACAAAGCTACCCTACTACGGCCATAATGTAGATCTGTGCCAGAATGGCACTGAAAACAGCAGAAACTGGGAAGTGGAGAGGGAAGATTTAGCACAGAGTTCTACTATGCAAGTTATTGGTTCTAAAAGATGCTATCAAAAGGCTCTCAATCTAGTCAATTTAGTGAAGTCTCTATTCTTAAACACCAGACACAGCCAAAGCTGGGTAGCTGCACAGCTCAGCTATCCTGCAACTCCCCAACTCTTGCAGCTGACTTGTAACTTGGTTATTGATTCTTAATTACAGCTACTGACTGCTGCTTCCACCTTCTACCTCAACTCGCCCTCCTGCCTAGGCTATTGGGTCAGGCTGTCAATAGCATCCACACGCACAAAATAAAATGAGAGTGCGTCAGAGATTTAATTTCCTCTCCCTTTGCTACTGCAGGCTCCTCAGGCCTCTTGACAAAGCCCCTTTGGTTTCCATTTCTCCATTTGAGAGACTGCTCCAGAATCTCACTCCTCTACTGGTTGAAAATCTAATTTCCAGGCTAAGCTTATTAATAGCAAATTTGTACCAATTTGTCCTTGTGCCAGAATTGATCTTTATTACAAAGACCTTTGCTTCCCTTCTAGTATTTACTTTGCAATGAAGTGTTTACAGAGGGACATCACATTCCTCTCCCAGTCTTTGTTTTGCTAGGTAAAACAACCTCAGCTCTTTTAGTTTTCTCTCCTCTGCGAAGCTTTCTCTGCCTTACTCATCCTCCGAGCCCTGTTCTGCACCTGCTCCTGCATGAGTACATTTTTCTGACAGAACCGTACACAGTGTTCTTGGCACACTCCTGCATCTTGGTTTTAAAGCTCCCTATTTGTAGCAGGACTATCTCCTTGAAACTATCCTACCACTCTATCAGCCCTGACACTTCTTCACCACGTGTTCCTATTGCTTTCAAAGTTCCTCTGCTGCTTCCAGCAGCCTCCTCAGCGCTCAGCTAATTCCTTCCTCCCACCTGCCAGCACGTCGTGCAAATCATTCCTGTACTGGCTGAGGACACACACAGCATGAAGCTGGTGCCAGCGCTCAGGCCTGTGCTCTCTGTGCTTCTACAGGGTTCTCCCATATACACTGCAGGCAGGGATCAGTTGCACTGCCCTGCTCCTCAACTTCAAAACAAACTCACTCCCTCAGAAGACTCCTCTGATCCTACATCTCCTTGGCATCCTTCTCTTGTTGTCAGCCTCTTCTGAACATCACTGACTCTGTGGCTTTCAACTCTGGATCTTCTGTGGCTCAGCCAGTGATGACAGAAGGACAGAGCTTCCCTTAGGCCCTCAAATCTGAGACCTCTGTCCTATTCAGAAGTATACAGCCCTTCCCTAGACTCTACAAGCTCCAAAATGCAGCCAAACAACCCTTTCAGAATGGCCAGATACATCCACTGAACTTTCTCCAGTGCCATGAACAATGGGAACATCCTTTTCCTAACATGGGCCAGTTCTCCTTATGCTTCCCTGCTAATGAAACACCAGCTTCCAGCTCTTGGGCAAAATTCCTGCTGACTTCATTACAGTGGGGTTTCCCTGTAGCTTCTAGAGTCATACACGCAGCTCTGATGTCTCCCACATGACAGCCTTTTGTCTAGCCTTCCAAAGATCCATTTTCAGGATAAACCCAGACAAGGCAAAACCAGCATACAAAATACTGTTTCAGAACAAGCAAAGGCATTTTCATATTTGCATTATGAATCAATTTGGACCTAGCTAAACCCAGATCTTAGCCTAGAGAATGAAGAATTCTTCCATTTTCCAAGCCTCGATCTAATTCTGTGACTTGGAGCAAGTGGGGACATCTGTCATCTGGTGGAAAGAAAATTCAGAGGAGCACACCCATGGGAACTTGTCCAGTGCTATTTCAGTGGCATGGTTCCAGAAACTGCCCTCACATCCTGTCTTCACTCATGCACTGCTTCCAGACCCTTGCAGTAATAATGGCCTTAAGGTCACACAGAATAAAACAGTTCAAGAAATCTGCTTGTTCTACACTAACTCAAAAACTTTCCCTCATCCTCTTATTCTCTGCCTGTGCAACAAAGCTGTTAGCATCCTCATTTCTGACATCTGGAGAGCTCAGGCCTCTGTGCTGGGTAAGCATTTCTTTCACTGATTCTATTAAAAAAAAAAATCCTTTAATTCAGTGGAGTGGGGTGAACAGGGCAGCTATGTGTTGCTAAGGGCAGACCAGTTTCAGCAGCACACTGCTGACTGATGCTTCTCTGCTGGGATACTTTACATCTTAAAACTACTGATGTTTGGATAGCGTATCAGCTCCCACTAAAATACCCTACTTAGAGATCCAATTGCCGCTCTAGTCCTTTGCCATGTCGCAGACCAGATCTGCTCCTCCACTGTGGATGCTGTTCCCCAAATGAACATGCTTGCTTAAAACATACAAGCAAATTGCTTCTATGGTGCCAGTTTGTTTTCTTTTAACTATACGGTGTAATAGCTGCATGGATCTAATTTAAGACTGATAAATTATTCATCTGGGGTGTGAACCACGCTGGAATTTGGTTCCCCACACTGTAGATTCCCACCACTGTCTGCAGTGACAAATGCTGAAAGGTAACCACAGAAACACCCTCCCCTACAAGAGTAGCAAAGGCCCACCCACTAGTCATCAAATCTCAATGCAAAGCACGACAGGAAAGGAAACTTTGGCTCTATTAATTTTGTGGCCTCCCAGACACGCAAGCTATCTTCCCAGCTCAGGCCATCCTGGGTTGTTTTGGAACCCACTTGTGTCATTTGTTTGGGCAGCACCTTGGACAAGAGAAACAGGCATGACAACGTGTGCCATTTCCTGCTCACCGAGGGCAGCCTCCATGGAAGAGGTCCAGCAGCAAGAGCACGCTGTCCTTTCCCTGCAAGGGCAGGAGAGACAGCAGCTCTTTGAATGGCATGCTCCTGCCTCTGGATAAGGAGCATTGTTGCACCTGACACGATGTGTTACAGGCACTACAGAAGCAGCGCAGGAGCCAGAGAAGGGCAGCTTGTGTAATGAAGGCATCTTTAGGACTTTCACTACGAAGACTTGGGATAAAGACCTAGTGAGATATGTCTGAGTCTCCTCTACTCACAATGCTAAGGAGCATAATAAAGAGTGCCTTTGCTGGGGTAGAAAGACATCTGGTAGAAAAGCACCATCAAAACATCCTCTTGGGAAGAACTTCTCCTAAGAACTGATTTTTTTTTTTTTTTTTTTTCCATTTGTTTTTGAAAGAGCATTGATTTTAATAAAAGTTCCTGCGAACGCTACTTGGAACAGCTTTGCTTCTGGCAGCTCAGAACTCTCTTTCAGAACTTCCAAAGTGTACCTATTTTCTTTTAGAAGCTTTTATCCCACATGAATCACTGTTACCTTGCCCTAACATGACACAAGTAGTGAAATATTTTATTACTTTTTAGATCATTAAGATGAATCGCTGCTTACTGCAGAATGAAATGTTACCTGCTCTTCTAGATGAAGGCATTCCTGAGTGTTGCAATGGCAGTTCCAGACTTTCATCAGATTGCAAATAAGGGACTTTTTGATTTAGAGAATAAGACAGTTCAGCCATATTAAGCAACAGCTGTTCTTATTGATATTAAAAAAATGTAACTAACTACTGTGTTTTCTTATATAATATATATACTGTGATCTACTACTACTCTGTGCCTGGCAAATCAGCAGTAAGCATAAGCAGTACAACAACTTAAAATGGATACAACCCAAAACAAAAATTCAGAAATCCCAGAGCAAAACATTTCTAAAACTCAAAAACTGGGACATAGTGTCCTCAGAGGAAATTTGAAAAATAAATTACTTAATTCTGATTAAAGAGGGGGGGGGGGGGCGACACACCAAGCTTTACAGTATCAGGATTTCCCAGAAAATGGCAGTTCTGAGTTAAGCTAATGCACATTAATTCTGAGAAGCCTGAGCAGGATTTTTAGCTAGGGACAAAGTCCAAGAGGATCAGGACGGAGGGAATTCTGCAGGGATCCACAGCACAAACAGCGAGGTGACGGGAGGTCAGGCACAGCTGGCTGTGAGAGTGCTCCAGGGCTGCGCAGAGCTTTGGTGGAGGAATAAGGCACTGCCAGATCAGAAGAGCAAAGAGAAAGGGGGTTGTCTTCACTCTTCTGCCTGCTGGCTGCAGAAAAGCAGCAAAGAAGACCTTGAGGGGGAGAAGTATCATGCTCCTGTGTGGGATGTACCCCACTATCCATAAATGGATGCTCCAGGCTCTACTGGCAAGCACCTGCACCTTCCAGAGGGGTGCTCATGCAAAAATATGCCATCAGCATATGAAGGGAGGTGCCTCCCTTCTTGCTTTTCCAGACTCTGCATCAGCAAAGGAAGGTGCCTGCAAGCACCAACCACTGCAACGATGGGATTTCAAGCTGTGATTTTTCGATCAGGACACCAACGTGTTCATCTTTTAATTTTTGTGCTCATGACTCAGGACCTTTCATGCTTATGAGCTACCCTGGGCGTAATCCTGGCCCTACTTAGTAACAAAATTACTTAATTACTAAGTTAAATACTTGATTTATTTAATACTTGACTAATTTCATTACATTATTCAGCTTCCACAAGTTACAAAGGCCACCTCTCCAAAGACAAAGCTTTCACTCTCAAGCTATTTATGTCCCTTTTCTTTCCCACGTGGGCAGTAATGAATGGAAAAGCCAAAAAACCATGAATAACTACCTCCCTCCACACTCTTGGCTTTATTGCTGGTCAATAGGGCACACAGTCAAGCCCTGAAGCAGAGCAGATGGTGTATTTGCTGGGCTTATGGAATTTAACATGGAGTCTGTTGCACAATTCATGATCTGCATCACATGTGTGTGTGTTGCTGAGGTGGAAAAAGTGATGCTGAGCAAAGGGCTACTGTCTGCTGACATAAATGAGACAAAAACCCCACTGACCTGGAAGTTAAAATACAAAATCTTCTTTCAGCTTGAGTGCCCACTGACTATACACATTAAATGAAGAAGCCTTGTTTGAATGAAGTATGATGTTAATCTCCTCTTCTTAAGCAAGGAAAGCACATGCCAGCACCCTGACTCCCACCCCAGCAAACCCCAGCAGCAAAATCACATGAGGGACAACACAAGACTGAACTGCCCTTGAGATTAGAATTCTTCTGGCACAAGGTTACTCCAAAGTATCTAGCATAAAGAAATTTATCCATGCAAGCCAACAATATTGGCAGGGAGAGAGTTACACAATAAGATACTGGCAGTGGACGAGAGTACTGAAAGATGGAGCAACCTGTGAGAAAAGCTTCTAAGCACTGTGTCAGTACAAACACACCATTAATTGCGAAAGCTCAGAGAAGGACTCCAGAAGCAGCACTCTCAGAGTCAAAAGGTATGGCGAGAAGGTCACTCCCAGGTAAATGGCAGAGCAATATGGAAAAGGAGAGAAGATTTATCAGCTTAACAGCCTCCAGTCCCTGGGAAGGCTTAAATTAATGACTGGACACTTGTTTCACAGAATACAAATACCACACATCACCAGATGAGCCAACTTCATCCCTGCTGAAGTAAGTGGGATGACTCCACAGAGGTCAAATGAGTTTACCAGTTTACTCTGGATTTACATCTAGAACATCAAAGCACTATGCAAACCTAAGTAATTAATCATAAGCCATATGCCAGCCCAGGAATTTTGTAATAATTCAAGCCTTTTTCAACAACCCAAGCATCACATTCTAGACAGTCTTGAATGAATATTTCAAATAAACAGTGAGGATTTCAACAGCAGAAGCCCCTCTTCTACCAGCATTGTTGGGTACCGTGGCTCCCGCAGCAACTCAGGCTGCCAGCTAGGGACTCCTCTGCAGCAGGCACTGAGCTATCAAGCTGAGGGGCATGTCCCACAGCACGCACGCTGTAGTGTATTTACAAAACACGGGAGACAAGCTAACCATCACGGAAGGAAGAAGACAGGTGGGGAGGTAAAACTACAGAAAGCAGTGAGCATAAAGCAGAAATCACAATCTCCCCTGTAAGAACTGCTGACAACATGCCACTAGAAGAAGAGTTGTGCTGCCCATATACTCATACCTATCTGTGCAACTGGTGTTCACAGAAACTCAGGTAGGTGGCATCTTTGTGACACACTCTGAGCGGTGCTTTGCTCTTGATCATCAAGGCTCCTCAGAGTCCTGTGCTCTGCCCGCTGCTCCTTGCCCACCACCTGTGATCCACCAGAAAGCCACCCACCCTAGAGAAGGGGCTCCATTCGCTCTCTGAAGTACAGACATCACGCAGAGATGCTCGGAGTTTGCCTCCTATATACAACTTACACCTTATGGAGACTCAGCCCCACACTTCAAGTTATTTCAGCGTAGCAAATCAGGAATGTGGCAGCACAGGCCATCCCTCCTAAAACCTCAGCTTCATTTTAACACACTCCTCGAGAATCCCATCTTCTCTAGTTGAATTTCATGTAATGGTTTCTTCACCACTCCCTTCCTCCCCATCATGTCTGTCATTTGCATACATCCAGGTCCTGCAGTGTTTAGTAATGTCTGTGCCAGTAACAAACTGTGATGGTTACTCTCATGTCATATGGCAAGTTTGAGGCTCTCAAAACAGAACATTCCTCTGGTCACACTCTCCCATCCTTTCTTCGTGGAAACAGGAAGAAATAACAATAACTCCTTCCTACTCTGGAGGCACTGTCACCCTCCCCTGTGACAGCTGTGTGGCTCTACTATTTAAAGAACCAGTGAGGGGAGAAACAAGTACAGCTAGGGATAGGTTGCCAGAACTACCATTAGGAGCATTCAAGCTCTTCCTATGACTCTTCCATGCCTCTTCCTTTGCTGTGCCTCAGTTACTCACTGCACCTGTTGGCCCTGGATATTTAGATGGCAAACTCTTCTTTGCCATGCTGCAAATTCCAGCCTGGGAGCTGAGAATCCCTGCAATGTCTCCTGATGCTCCCTGCCATGGACAGGATGATCTCAGAACAACTTGTCTGGATGAAGCCTGAGGTTACTTATGAAGCCCCTTGAAGCAAGTTGAACCCAGAGCAAATATTTAACGGGCACAAGGCCCCTTACTCCCCAGGCAGCAATTTGCTCACATGCAGTTGTTCTAAGGCCTCCCATCCTGTGGTAAGCTTGCTCAGGTAGCCATAGTTGGCATCATAATGCTGACAAGGTAGCTGCAACGGAAATAGTGTATTAATGCCCAAAATGCTAGGATGAGCAAGGCAAGACACAGAACTGACCATTCCGGTTTGCTGGTGAAGGGAGAGGTGAAGCAGATCTTTAGATCTAGAAGCTGCTACTTAAACAAAGCTACAGTTCTGACACCAACCACATAAAGGAGTCAAACCATGGTGACAATAACACGTGGCAGCACTTCTCTCCATCTGTCTGCAATAGCAACATGATGCTCATGCACTGTAAAAGCACCAGTGGCTTTTGTGAACAGGATGCTCTTTCTCAACACCCTGCAGCAGGCTGGTTTCTCTGCATCATGCTCTCAGCATGTTCAGAGATGTGCTTGCTGCAGAAAAGCTAGTGCTGTCACTTTGGCTTACTGCCACATCCTTTGCCTTTGGCAAATCTGATTTCTCATGCTGCATCAGGGTAGTGTGCCCTGTCACCAAGAAGCAGGGGAGATGGATCATAAATGTTGGCTCATTCTTTGCTCTTTCTGGATGCAGCTGAAGAAGATGATGCCATAGGACAGCAACAGGCATTTCCAAAGTAACTAAGTACCCCACATCCTCTATATAAGGTACTCTTAAAATGGTCTGCAAGACAGCAAAGGTTTATTATTCTAACTGTAACAGCAGGGAACAGAGTAAGCAAAAATACACCCAAGGTCAGGCCTGCACAGCAGGGATATGAATCTAGATTTGGTGAATCCCAGTACAGGATGGAATCCCTGGCAAGTTTACAGCCAATGCAGCACTAAACTCCCCAAAGGGAGCAAAGTGGAATGACAGTTTATTTGCCTCCGACCTCGCAAGAGCAGCTGGCAGACAGGGCAAGTCACACCTACACTCTAGAATTACTCAGGCCTTGCTTGTGGGCTGGAGCTGCTGCAAACAGGTTCCCCCTACCTTGCCATCTCTACCCACTCTGTCCTCACAGTGAAAGGCACAGGCATGTTGTGGATTTCTTTCCTTGGGCGTGAGAGAAAGAAATCTAAAGCAGTTTGCTCAAGAGATAGCCCTTGAAAAACGTCTGATTTTGCAAGAACTCCAGCACATCTGAACAAATTGTATTCCCCAAAGGCCTGATCCCAGAAGGAAAACCATCCTGGTATTCAGTTCAGCACAGCAGACATCACTTAGCATGATCATGCCTCCTACTACCAGCATGTTCCTTGGTCTGCTCTGCTCCTTCTACCTAGCGGGTAACACAACCCTTATGTACCCTCTCTGGAGGGGATTGAAAACCCCAAGAAGCACAAGCAGGCAATTTAGCAAACCACTTGTACTTCTATCCTACCCTCAGAAGGCTGTTCTGCCAGACCCACTGTGGTAGTGACAGGCGAGGCCGAAGAGTCAAGGGGCAGAGATCTCATACAGGCCAGTATCCCACAAGATAGCACCCCCTGCTCGCAGGCACACTTACAAAAGACTGCCCCAGGCCAGAGGGCAAATCTTGGGAACAGCTCAGATGCAGACTCTGAACCCCGGGCATGTCAGCCTAAGCCCATTTGGCACAGCCAAAGAGGTGACTGCGAGGCAAAACAAAGCTTGCTACAGATCTGAATCTGCAACTAAGGCACATTTTAGAACATCCTTGAGGCTACAGCAACTTCTGCTACCTGTCCCAGTTGCAACTGCTGAATGCAGTGCATGCTTTGCCCATGATCCCAGGGCTGCGTGATGGTAACATGTAAATTGCCTCCTGTGTTCACTGGGGAGCGGATGGACCATGCCGAGATTTGCAAGCAGCTGCCAGGCAAAATAAACAGAGCAGAACTGTGACATGACCCTCCACAGGGAGAACATCTGAAATTTCCGACACTTAAAGTATATCAGAACATCTGTAGAGGAGGAAAGAGGCTGGAAACTGGATCAAGTCTCTCTTGGTATCTCATCAACTTCTTGACTGCGAGAGAGAGTCCTTCACTCACTGGGTATTTGTCCCTCTGGATGTAACCTGGAGTGGAAATAATAGCTTATAAAACCTAAATACAGCTTTTGAAAACTTGTCCAGACAAAATGTTAAACCAAGTTTTGGCCTGGTCTTCACAGCTTGGGAAATGACTCCTCCCCTACACTAAGATGAGCAGTAACAGCTCTATTACTCTTATCACCACAGGCACAAGTATCACCTGTAGCACTCATGGTGCCCCTCTACATCTCACAAAGCAGGGAGGAAAGCACGTGCAAGTGGTCTACAGAAACAACATGTTGGTGTTCTTTTCCTCAGAAATGAAGACTGTGAGGAAACACGGGAACTGACTCCCACGTGCAAGATGCTCTAAGAAGAGAGGCAGCTGTTTTCCACCTCAGGACAGAAGTACTCAGCTTTAATGGCATCAAGGAAGACAAGGTAGAAAGTTTAACTTTCTAGCAGAGAGAACAACAAAGCACCAGAACAGATTGCATGCAAAAGTCCTTATCAGCATTGGAAGCCTTTTAGATCAGGCTGGGCAAACATCTGTCAGGAATGATGTAAGCCCAGATCATTCTTACTTGGACAGGGATATTGGGCTAGATGACTGTCAAGCTCCCTTCCAATTCTGATCTATGGCCCTGCATCAAGGAACTGAGTGCTGCCCAGTAATCCACACACATTCAGTCACCTGGGTCTCCAGAAGTCTCCTTTGACACCCCTAGTTGAGGCACCCTAGGTCTGTCAGCTCCTCACCTGTAAATGTCTCATTCCTACAAGCTGTGAGGATAAGCACATTTCTTTGACTTGCTAAGGTCCCTTAGAAAATCCCTTTCACTCCACGTCTTGGATGGAAGACTGAAAACACAGGTGGCGCTTGCTCTTTAAGATGCTTACATGGAAATTACACCAGACAAGAATGGCATTCTATCTCTGTCCTCCAGCAAACTAGAGATTGTCCAAAACCATGGATTAATGCAGCCCTAAGGGGGCTTCGGGCCTTCTATTAACAGCATGAAGTGCAACCCCAGTCCTGTATCACAGGCTGTGAGGTGATTCCAGCTTCCCCCCATGAGCCCTGCACCAAAGCTGTTTTACTGGCACAAGAATAGAGGTTAAAGCCCCACTTTGCAGCTGCACCTACACTGAAGCCCCCCGTTGACCCGAGTTCACTCCCGGGGACTGGCCATACTCCCCATGCAGTGGGAAGCCTGTGGCAGGACTGTTCTCCAGCATAGACACAGCTAAGCTGGGACCACAGCACCATCTGCAGGGCTCTGCCAAGGACCAAGCATTCACCAACCCTTCTTCAGGGAAGGCCAGTGTTAACCTAGTAGATACTTCACACCTGGTAGCTCTCCAAATCACAGACACCAGCACACACACAACCACGCTTTTCAAGAGGGAAAACAGAGCCTCTCTCTGAAAGCATCGCTTCGGGAAACAAATCGGTGGTCTGATACAGTTCCAAAGACCGGTAAGGTACCAGAAAATTAAATGTGTATCAGATACTGGATTACGTAAGATGCTGACTGAAGCATCAGCCTTCCGTGGCTTCAGGCAGCAGCTCTGCCGCTGCAGAGAGCTCACGTGCACAGCATACTGCTGGCATCAGCCGAGCCTCCTGCTTACAGGCAACAAAAACAACACGACACAGTCCAGTGCTTTAGCAAGGGCACTGGTAGTGCCTGTGGTTCCTTAAAAACACCATCTCCAAAAAGCCGCTGTACTAAAATGGGCCTGGGCCAACATGCGTAAAGCACTGAGGAACACGTTGTACTACACCAGCACATTCCCTCAGATGTGAGCCTGACAAATAAATCCAGCCTCTTGGGAGGAAGTAACGGTTTTTCTCCATTCTCGTCTTTACGTGAAGGTCAGCAGTATCATGTGATTTTCCAAGACATATAACCACTACGCAACGCAAAAGCCACAGCAATGCAAGCATTTTTATTATTGCTTTAGCTATAAATATAGGAAGTTAACACTTGTCTTACTGGATTAGACCAACAGTCTGTCTCACAGAGAAAGTGTCCTGCTCAGAGCTCAGACAAGTGATTGATTGATGATTCCGAGAAAAGACACTCAGCTTTCTGCAGCGCAGCCACCAGTGCTCTCGGAGGGACATCCAACGCCAGCCTGCCGCAGGGAATCGGCCTACCCCTGAAGAATGCAATCTGATGCCATTTAATGCTCTCCCAAGCCAGTGAACCATCCAGCTTTTAAAGTGCCCTGCAGAAGCAAGCTGTGCATTCTGCTCTGTTTCATATATAAACACCACTAACACACAGATGAAATCTGTTAACTCCTTTCTTTAAATTTAATTTTTAAACAGTCTGGCAAACTGAAATTAAAGAGACCATAAACTACTATCTATAAACAATCAAACAAAACAAAATACCGCCTCTGCTGTGATTTGTATTCACGGCTCTAGCAGGCAGCCCTGTCAGAAATCAGCTGTGCTGGAACTTTATTTCCAAACCTAGGATCCAGTGCACTTTAACTGAACTGTTTTAGTTCTCCCCTTCCTCTCATATCCTCTACTGTGTTTAACCTGGGCAGGTGCTGCAATCCAGAGAAGACTCATAACTTCAAGCAATGAGTGTACAGGACATGGCAAACTCCTGGGATGTGCAGAGAGGTGGGGAAGATAAATGCAGTGCAAGTGCTATGAAAGGCCAGTCTGTGAACAGAGCTGTGAAAGCACAGAGGGTGGGGAAAAGATCAACTGGATACCCGAGCACTGGTACATCAGAGAGCTCAAGTATCTGTAGAAAAGCAGGGCCAGTGTTCAAGAATTACAGAGTGAATGAAAGAGTGGGGAGTGTGAGTGAGGTGGAGGGGAAAGGGACTAGATGTATTACTGCTCATATAAAGGCCTCTGAATCTGCTGCAGCCTTCCAAACAGAGGCAGTTTGCTGGTGTATCTCCTACATGATGTTCCTGGCCATGCATTCCTGGTTCAGCCTCAACAGAAAGGCTGAGAGCACCTCCTGGGCGCACATAGACTGCAAAGGTCACTCTCTAGATCCTTTCACCCCTACCGAATGCTCACCTCCAGTGATCCAGCAGCTACTTCCATTCAGACTGGGAGACCCGTTCCTTTCATCTGCTGGTTTTCCTTCCTTCCCTGGCTATCTATGGTCATGAAGGGGACTTGCAACACTGGAAACAGCAGCAACAACAAGCAGAATCTCAGATTTAATCCTGTCATTGATACTGTCGTGATATTGGCTGTCCATTTCAGGGACTTCTCTCAGTGTTGTTTCAGGCAGCCCTGCTCTAGGGCATCCTGCCCAAAGGAACACACCTCAGCTATTCCCACGGTTGCCAAGAGACCGGGTCCTACTCCAAACTCAGCTTCTTGTCAAATTTTGTGCAAGCCATTTCACCTCCCATTTTTCAACTTCTCCACCTGCAAAAGTGGAGGAGGGGTTCTGGCCTTCTTCGTAAAGTCTTGCATTTAACTGCCTTACACAGAAGGCAGGCATTGCTATTGCTATCAGAAACAATACGTGGGCGACAGATGTTGATTCAGGTCTGCGAGCATGTTTGAAAACATCATTGCACAGCAATTCCTGTAAGGACACTGATCTGAAGTGCTATCTTTATTACAATGTTTTGACTGTTTCTGGCAGCATCCAAGTGTCAGGTGCTGTAGACTCAGATTGTGTAACGTGAGCACTGATCCTTCAATCACATGTCACTCAGCAAGACTGGGGAAAAAAGGGCTCCTTTGCTGTTGGAGATCTACTCCAGAACATCAGGAAACTGGAACAGAACTGAATTTGAAAAATGCAGGTTATTCACATCCCATTATACCTGCAAATCCATTTGCCAGTATAAGCCAGAGTTTGGAGCTACCGTCCAGTCTGGTCACATTCTATATCAACTTGCCTGATGGACAAAAAACAAAGAAACAAAAAAAGTGAAACTCCTCCTAGGTCAAATGGGTGCTCTGACATGTTGAGAAATTTTATTTTTAATGAAATATCTGGAGCTGTGAACTCCCCCGTACTGGGTCCTGAGATTAGCAGAGCAAAGTAAAAAGGTGCATGCAGGTCCCCGAGGAAAGTGAAACACTTCTATATGGTCTGCTGAACTTCAGCATCTCTGGGTGAAGCCTGTCTCAGGAAACAAGGGGGTCTGCCACTGCACAGAGAGTTCAATGTACTTGGGAATGAAGTCAAGATTCCTTTTGCCACACAGTTTTCAACAAGCTGTTCAGCAGGGCTCGCCCACAAAAAGCATACTGCAAGAAGAGTTCTGGTACAGTTGTCATGTGCTTTGTTTTTGGACGTGCAGAAACCTTGGCCTGTGAGAAAAAGAAAGACCAGAGCTTTAAGTCTTGCGAGGGAGAACAGGCCTCTACCTCCACCCTATAAAAGCAGCAATTTTCCCGTGGCAGTAATCTCACCAGAGCCAGTCACGCCATCAGATCTGATTATCTGCATCAGAATTTCTGACTCAGAAACACTTGCCAGGCTATCTCAGGATATGAGGCTGTTGAGATACTTGCAGGGAGCCCCTGTTCTGTTAAAGATTGGCTTCAGCTATAGACTTTCTCTGTCTGAGCTCATTCAATAAATACATCAGGGTGCAGGGACATGATCTACAAAGGCCACAGACCTATACCCAAAGCAAAAGTCTGAAGGCAAAAAAGACTTACGTGCCACAGAAGTCCTTGTGAACGGCACGGAGGATGAGCAGTAAGTTGGGGTGTGCCTGTAGCCAGTTCTCCACCATATCTGGGTGTCTGGGATCAACTTCCAGAAACACACTCCTGAAAGGACATATTTGGGAGTAGAAAGTAGGGAGATGCACACGTCTAGGTTGCTAAACTAATAAAAGTTAAGGCCTTTTTTTTTTCTGGAGGACTCCTATCAGTGCAGGAAATGAGAAGGTCAGCAAACACACTGCAATCCAATAATCCTCAAACAGATGACAGCTGTCCCTTTAAGATGCAGGTCCCAACTGCCTCCTTCAGAGGGAGAAAGTATTGATCTTGGTGGGAGAATTCTCATGGTACTCCTCTGTGTGAGCAGTTAAACCCTCGTTTCAGGATGTAAGGGGGCCTTTTGAACCCCATGCAGAGATACCACCAACTCTGGCTTTCTGAAGCCCCCCCAAAGATTTAAGGACAGAATGAAGTTTTGCGATGCAAATGCATTAACACTGAGCATTGGGCTGGCAGCAAGAAGTTCCTCTTTGTATAAGCAGGGTGACATTAAGTCCCAGTAGCGTGAATCATAAAGTTAGTACACACATTTTCCCACAGTAAATGCTTCCATAAATCAGTTATGAAAATGCTACCAGCATTCAGACCTACACAGAGGACTGTACAAAGGAGCATGCAGCAGGGATAAGGGAACTAACTGGACAACCTCAGCTCACCAGGACTAGGCCTGGAGATTGCAGGGCTATTTCCATCTCTGCTGCAGCCAGGCTTTATGACACTGGCCCATTTCTGAGTCTTCACTCCTTCCATGAGGCAAAACCACCCTAGTTTACAGGCACGTGGAGACAATGGAACTGGTTACAGCCTATGACAGTGCAGCAAGATGCAAGTTTAACAGGCAAAGAACAGAGGCCAAGCCCCAATCATACGCTCTCCTGAGAATTCCTAAAACGTCCCACACTGAATACTCCCTACAAATTCACCAAACTAACTACAAGTTGGGTGTGGATCTCATTCCTGACCTTAAAAAACTTCCACTCCTCAATGGGAGCTCCACCTTATAAAATGAGCAAAAAGGGAAGGACAAAAACTAATCTTAACAAGCAACCCCACGGGACCAATCAATCCCTCTTGCTGGGAAGTTCCGAGGAGCATCTTCTGCTCTTGTGGTCACGAAGAATGAATTCTTCTGTGTGCAGCATGACTCTCAATATTCCTGTTCCTTTTCTCAAAACAGCAGACTTTCAGTTACCTCTCTATACTGTTAAAATGTCAGGAATTTTCAACAGAATATGTGAATGCCCTGGCACAACAGACTTTTGGGTATCGAGCACGTTGATCTTTAAGCACAAAATGGAGCCTACATGAGAGAATAGGAGTAATCAGTCTTGAGTATTAACCATGGAGAAATTTAACATTTAAGAAAGTATCTCTGTCTGATCTTTCTTCTAGGATATTCAGCATCGTATTTTGGCACAATGAACAAGTTTCCCCTAATTAAAGAGTAAAAAGGAAGTAGAGATCTACATCTATTCTCACAGAGTTCTATATTGCTTCTCCTACAATCAGTTACTCTGCTTAGAAAGCTTCCTTTTTTTTTTATTTTTTTTCTTTTTTTTCTGCTCCTTTCATGTTCTTTTTGTGGCTGCTTTGACCTTTAAAGATTCTTACTTCACTAATGACTATGAAATACCAACATTGGTCAAAGAAGGCTTGTATCCCTTTATTAATAAATTTCAAGCTAATTTTGCTTATGCACATGAGATTTTTTAAACTGCTATTATTATATAGGGCAGATGGGAAACATTTTTGCAAGTATTTTCCCTCTGTGCCTTCCTGTATGAAAAGCAAACAGAAGTTATATAAGTAAATGGACAAGACAGAAATTCAGACACAGAATAGTGCTTACCCAAAATCCTTCAGAAGAGAAGGAGCCAGAGTCAGAATAGTTTTGATGACTCTCATCCCATCATCTCCCCCATCCAGTGCATCAAGGTCCTCATAGCTGGTGTGTGGGAATAAGAAGACATTAAACAGCCATGCCCCTGAGGATGCACTACCCCACAGACCATGGAGGAAGGTGCACCTAACACACCTCAGCTCCAGTACTCCTAGAGCAGGTGACAGCACTCAGAGCTGTTACGGAAAATAAGTAAGGAGGCAGCTGTCAGTAGACTGACAAACTCCATGTTGAGCAAAAGCAGAAAACATCCCCTTAACTCTTCCTGAAAATGACCAGCCAGCTGCAGCTGGGGTCTCACAGCTCCAAGACACTGATCTGTTCTCTCTGTGCTAGCTGGGCAGGGAGAGACTAGGCTGTACAGCACGGGACCACTTGCTTTATTTCAGACGTACCAACAACCAGGCAGGATTGCCTTTTAACCTAGCAGAGCAAACTGGGATGTAGAAAGCTTAGCTTTCAGAATCTGGTTTGGTGCACATCTTGTGTGGGGGTGGGTGCAGGACTTTCTCCTGACACATAGGACAATCAATTCTGAGAAGAACCAGCACACACAACATAGGTCCACATTCCAAAAGAGCTTATTGATGTTTGTGTGCGTTTGTGTGCCTAAGAAAAGTATTGGGATGAGAACAGGTAGCAGCATTTCCATCAATTTTTTTTTTTCCATAACAAAAAGCTGCTCAGATTCCTTGTACTTTCTTTCGTAAAGTCACACCAATTATATATATTAAAAAAAAAATCTATCAGAAAAAATGTTCTGACAGAGTTTTATATTGGAAATGTTAATTTCAAAGTGTATGCTTTTTCCAAATATTGAAAATACTTTGATATTGTTTGATCCTGTAAGCAGGATAAAAGTAACACTGTATTATTATATACCATATAAACACACCTACGCTATGCCCACGAACACTACATCTGCATGTTTTGTGTGCAATTGTGCATAGTATAAAGCAGACTGAAAACCTTTCTTCAAGGAACAGGAGAAGAAAAATCTGTCAGGTTACCAGAGAATTTCTGGGTCCAAGGAAGCCATATCTTCATGGAAGACATATGGGGGGTTACTGACTATGAAGTCTATGGGGCCCCAGAGCAGCAGCTGCTTGGCAGAACCTAGAAGAGACAAGCAATCACAACCAGCTCTCAACCACAGCAATCTTCCCTGTAAGCTCAATGTCAAAATCCTATCCAAGAAAATGTCTGCCCAGACACATGCCCACATGTGTTTGGCTCTGCTTTTCTCTAATAAAATGCTATCCTATTTCTTTTTGGGATAGCCTGGCCTGCTGAGTCTCCCACCTTGAATGCAAGAGTGATACAAAGCTATGCACAAAGTATCATTTTTTCTTATCAACAGCCCTGCTTAGCAGAATGTGTTACAATGCACAGGACCTCGATGCTCTGGAGAAATGTGCCCATCCAGATCTAAAGCAACAACCGGAACCCGGGAGAACCCACAATGACCTAAGTGGAAGATTAAACTAGCTGTCAGCGTACACATCCCCTTATCAGAGCTGCAGAAGGACTTCTAATGAGCAGATGAACCAGGCCCTCTCAGCACTATCAACCACCCAACAGTCTGCTCTTCTGCAGACAAGGTTCAGCTTGCTGTGCTTGTGCTGCTGTCTGGACTGAGCCATGCCAGCCCTGAATCAGGCATCATGGAGCCGTGTGAGTGCAGCAGTGTCCTAAGGCCAGTCTCTCAGCACAGGGCTGACCCATGCAGGTGCAGCGCCAGCACAGCTACACGGCTTTTGGACTAGAGCTGTTGGGAGTATGGGCAGCACAGACGACTGTGCAGACATACTCCAGAGGTAGCACAGTGTCAAAACCAACAGTGCCAGAAAGATGCATTAGTGAATCCACAATGCTGGAGCTGCAGACTAAGAAACAGCTGAGACAGTTATCTACCTGACTGAATAAGCCTGGCCAAAAGGTAGTTTTAACTGATTTCAGACAGGTCTAGGGAAGACGACAAGTACCCTTCCCTGGCTCAGCTCACCTAGTGAGTAAGGTGATCCAAGCTAAATATCTGGGCTCCCTCTAACATCAGTGGAGACACAGGCACATAAACATTTATCTAAAGCATCCATATCAGCATGGAATTAATTACTCTCTGTAATCTGCGTCTCCCCAGTAACACTAGAGAGTACCTGGACTACCAGCTAGACACAACCTTCAGACACCTTCACCCAAGAACAATTCCCCTTCTGATGTAGTCAGGGACTTCTCTCAGCTGATTATATGGTTGGCAATCTTTGAAGGGAAAAGCTTCACTGGCTCACTTCTTATTGACCTTTTTCTCTATTAACTTCAGCACACTCCTGACACCCACATCCCAAAGGAGTCCCTTGTCTGTCTCTGATCCCTGCCTCCCCCATCTAAGTAAAAAGAGAGAAAGACAAAGAGGATTATAACAGTGAAAAGAGTTACTGTGTGAAACATCATGGTGGAGGATGTGGATTCTCTCCTGGAGCTGCAATCTGTAAAATTCCAGATGCAAGAACAGAAAGAAAACAAAAGATTAAGAGGCATATTTGTGTGGATTCATGAACGGCACATTCTGTAAACAGATCATTAAATATCACATCTCTTATCTGATACATGTATACCCTACCCCACTGACCGCAGCTGGTTCTCAAGCCACAAGGAAATTTTAGGATCTGCTCTTTGCCCAAGGAAAAAAATTCAAAGCAAAGAGCACACTCTGCACCCATGTGACTGCAGGGTGCGGCTCCTCTGCAACCAAAACCTGTATGTATTGCCCCTTGCCATACATACAGCAGTGTTCCCCCACCCTACTGCATGTTAACTACCCCCAGGTAACCTCAAAAACCATCCCTGAAAAAAACCTCCACAGCAAAACAATAACACGCCCCCCCCCCCCAGCAAAATCACCTGCTTCAAATACATAAATCTGCTCTTGCAAGTGAAGACAACATGCTTCCCACATTCTCTTTCCAGCCTCCTTTATAATCTAGATCTTAACAGTGTTCTGGCATCTCTTTTCTAGGCATCTTTGGATCTCATCTCACATGGTAGAGTTAAGGTAATGAGATGTTACTGCACACTGCTGGGAGGCCAGCACGCTCAGTGTTGCAGAACCCCTACATCAGGCAGGGAGCTAGGAAAAGGCACTCCCAGGGACAGCTCATGCACAGACTGTATGGTATAATGTATTTAAAATATACACTAGGATCTCTCAGACACTAGTCTTGATCTTTCTTGCCCCTGACATCTCTGTGCACGTTAACTGAGAAGCATGTTATGGTCATGACTTCAGGCACAGGATGTTGGTTCAGCATCTCTGAACATCTTACTACCTGCTGCCTTGCGTTTCCCAAGTTCACAGAAAGGAATAAGAGCAACTACCATGAAACACTTTGAAACCATTGAAAGACAGGCAACTGGTAAGTATTACTGCTTTATTTAAGCTGCCACCTTTGCAAAAATGCATTCACAAGTCAAAATAAAAAATACTCTGGTAAATATAAGCATTTTTTCCCCTGAATTCTTACACACTTTAGGACCTCAACCACCTAAAACATTCCCTTCTCTCCAGTGATGATAAACATGACCCACATGGCCAATTATTGAGGACTTTTAGTCTCTCAAACAAAAATTTACAAAAAATCAGTAACATGCAGGCTTGTACCTATGTGCATTCTCCCTGGTGAGATCCACAGCAGCCTTCTCTTTATCCACGGCTATCACCTGGCTCTGGGACAGAAAAACTCCAAAACATCAAACAAGTATTACAACATTGAGGTTGTGGAGCAGACACGCTCTGCCAAAAAGGACACACAAGACAAAACCTGCCAATCTCGGCTCCCAAAAGGAACAGCTCATGAAGAATGCATCTCAGAGCACAGGTGGGATCACGAGTCACTCTAGTAATAGCGCTCATGTGACAGAAGGCACTCCGCAACACTGCCAGCAGCCCACTAAACCAGACAGGCTTCTGACCAGACTGACTCAGATGACAACAATGGAGTCACACTGACTCACGCCACTTGATACGTTCACAGCTCCTCGTCGTGTGAGACTCAATACATTGGCTAGTCTGGAGCAGTACAGATGGGAGGAAGATGATGTCATAGGCTTCTTCTCTCTGGTGTGGACAGAAGGTGTGCTAACACGACCACGTGGACAGAGGTTCTGGCATTGTCCATCTGTTATGCAGACACCTTTTGCCTAGTTACTCCACAGCAGTCCTTAGGCTGCGTACACAGTGTGTGATGTCTGCACATACTTGACTGTATGTCAAGTACTTGAGAGTCCTTCAGCCCAATGTTAAGAGGTAGAACTAACAGAAATTTGTTTGACCTTCCATTCCACCTTGGGAAAAGTGCAGGCAAAGGCCAGACTTGTTTTTGCTTTGCTTAATGTTTTTTAAACACAGATGTTGGTAAGTATTTACATAGAGAAAGAATGTTTAAATAAACTACTTTGCATTTGGAGATGATGGTGTGTTTGGGTATCATTCCTGGGAGCACTAATTTCACCACCTGAGACTAGGACACACACGCATGACGCTGACCCTTAAGGTGAAGGCCGAGTCCCTAAGTGAAAAGTTGTTGCTTTCTCAGTACCCTGGTGCCAAATTCTGCCTCAAACACTGAAGAGATCACATGGAGTATAAACTCCACTTAGCTGCATGTGTGGCTACCACTAACTCTAATCAGTCAGGGCTCCTTATTTCTCTAGGCACAGCAGTTTGTGTTAGCCAGCTGGGAAAGGACTGTTACCAGGGAAAGGAACAGGGACAGACCGACACAGATCTTTAACTTAACAGGCAATGAAAAGAGCATGAAGTATGTCTCAGGAAATCAAAGTAATTACACTTTGAAGCGATGAAGCTCAAGTATTAAGGTCACTGGGAGGAGGAACATGAGCACCAACCTCTAATTCTTACACACCAAGTCTTACATTTCTACAAGAGGAGTGGCTGGCCATACCAATTCTTGTTCAGAAGGAACTGCTTGGTGTGCAGTTCTGAGGAAAGGGGGAATATTCTTCCCCTAACCACAGGCAATGAGACCTTGGATTCATTTCTCTTTCTGTTTACCAACAGAATCTCAGTAAGCATGTTACATGCCACGATAATCAGGGGCAAGAGGGCTTTGGTAACTCAGATCTCAGTCCCCTTCCTGCTCGTCATTCCATTCAAAAGGTGTGCATTGTTTTTAGGGAACAAAGGACTTCAAAAACATGGTTTGACAGTTGTGGCAGTGTGACATATGCTTGTCATATGGATCCCAATTATTGACGCTTCTGTGGTCATCTCTTCTCTGTATTCATTTCATCTTCAGTCTCTTACAGACAAGATCTTTTGATTCAAAGCAAGGTGATTTTTACAGATGACTACCCCATAAATGTGTGTGCCCATGCCTTAGTCCCTCCTGTCCACAGCGCCAGATATTAGTTTAAACCAACACCCACCAGAGCTTCAAGATAAAGCGATTAATAGTGAGCTGTGACAGCTGAAGAAAGAGGACATTTGCTTCTTTCATTCTGACTATGTCTCCGCTACTCCTGTGGACAGCTGGGGAGAGCACTTCCTAGATATCCCTCTTCTACCTAGCATGAGCTTCTAGAGCCTGGCTGTCACAGAGTTTAGCTGCTGAAGTCGTATCAAAGCAAAGAAGCTTGTCTGTGAAGTCTCAATGGAGACTAGTAGATTGGGATTGTCCTGTATCACAGGCATCTATCGTATCATGAGCACTGGAAAAAAAGCTGACCTGTGGCAGTTTGCGCAACAGACTCAGGGCAATTGCCCCAGAGCCACATCCAATCTCCAGGATCACAGGATGAAGGACAGGAACTGAGAAGCAGAGGCCTGAATTCTTCTCACATTTCTGAGATTCTTCCTCCACAACTAAAGAGACGAGATCCTAACAAAAAAAAAACCAAAATTTCTAAGGGAGTTGTTTTGACTCACGCCTTTGTGGTCCGAGTTTAAATTTCTTGACTCTGTAGCCCAACAAAATGTAATTTTGTTGCTAATTTTTAAAGCACAGATGGCAACAATAGAACTGAAATGCCAGAAATCACTTCAGCTCCATCTTCCCCACAGGGTACTTTGATTAGTAACCAAATCCTCAGGATACAATTTCCCACAGATCCCCTGAAATCTTCTAGCACTGTTGGCAAAAACAATAACAATAACCAAACAGCTGGAGCACATTATCTTCTGCAACACCATTCTATTTACTGCAAAATTCCAGCTTTCAGAATTTGTAAGCTTCAAAATTATACATTTCTATACCATCTCAGTATGGTATGTAAACTGGAGGCAGAGGTACAGCTCCAAACAGCACCCTAACTAATAATCCAACCTGCAGATGAAAAGCAAAGGCAATGAATTACTAAATGAACCAAATGGGAAGCTCTCTTCATGGATTTCAGATTGTGGACTACCACAATTTCTTGGCATAGAGGCCCATGGAAAAAGATAGTCAATCCAGGCTCCTGGATCCCTATGCACCTCTGCCATTGTTGCCTCTTCCCTCCCATTAATCTCCTCTTTTTTAAAGCCCTTCACAATTTCATATAAAATTCAACACAGCAGGAGAGGTCTCAAAGATCTACAGTTCTAAGGTTTGTGAAAATGAGTGACTAGCCACAACAGAAAGCACATGTACCTCCCTCTAACAGCAGCATGAGCTGACCTTGCTATTCAGTAGAGCAAACGAAGACAGAAAGCTTATAAACACCTTGAGTGCATCAGCAGCTTCATCAGGTGCTTCTCAACTCCCTGCAATCCTTGTGCTTTCATGGCACAACCACAGAGAAACCAGGCCTTCCGGCCCCAGGTGCTCCCACCATAGCCAAGTTATTTCACTTGAGAGGTCTGCTCTTGGATCTCTCCTGTAAATCCAGACAGCTTATCAAAATTTACAGAGAGTAACTGGCCAACAGTTAAAAATTAAAGACGTTACCAGGAAAATCACCTGCCTTCCATTTTAATGGGGAGTCTTGCACATTCTTGGCAGAAGCAGGAATATTTAAAAGCAACACATCCTGGCAGGCAGGTCAGCTTCTCTTTAGTAAAGCAGTGGCCTTTTTCAGGAGTCTAAACTTGGCAGGCTTGTAGATAAGGAATAAGCCCTTCCTTGGATGCATCACCCTAACTGGGGTGCAGTATAATACATGCCTTTTGCAAAGCTGTAGTTTTTATGAAGGTATCTGTAGCTGTTGGCCATCCTTCATGCTAGGCCAATTTGCACCTTCAATAAGTAGGCAGGGAAGGTGCAAAAAGGTATAAAAATGATGCATTAGGGTAGATGAGCTCCAATGAAACATCCTCAGAAGCAGAGCACCTGAGACATGGGCTGTTTTGTCAGGCAGTATTTTCTGAGGTTTCCCACAAGAGATGAACTGCTTTTAAACATATTAAAGTGCTATGTCCCTGCATGCAAGCACACACCCACTGCTCAGGGAACAGCAGTGAAGCTCACGCTCCTTCACAGTCCACAATGGAGAAACGGGCATATTTCAATACTGTCCAGGCCTTGCAGAGAAAAATGAATCACCTTTTGGGAGCCATTGTCTCCTCAACTTTCTTTAGGCTCCTTTTCACAGTCACAGCCTTTTGGGGCCTTCAGCGGCTTTTTAGCAACAAGACACTTTCAACTGTTTTCATTGTTTTCTCTGAAATCTTCTCCAGTTATTGAGGTTGAGCTGGAAAGAGACAGAGATACCAGTGCCTTTGCTCACCAGATACTAAATGACAACAGCCTTCATGCTTCTCCAGACTGTGCCCTCTGCCTTACACAGCTTTCAGTGCTCTCCAGTGATGAGTTCTGTTGTGCTCCTACCCAAAATCCCAAGAGGGATCGAGAAGCAGCCCGTGGGATGGAGGGCACTATTCCCAGAGGCCTCTCTCAGAGGTGTGTCTCCACTGCATCGTGAAGCTTGCTGACCGATACCTAAGCTAGCTTTATCCAGGTATGAGGAGTGCCCCTCTGAAGTGCCCTACCCTGGCTACCATGTTGTTATTGGCACTGCACTCATAACGGAGTTTTGCTAACAGCCTCCAAAATCACCTAGTCCTTGTTCCTGCTCTGGGATTCCCTTCCTGAACAATTATGGAGGAAAACATTCTTACAGGCTCCCAACAGGACAGTGGAAAACCATCAGAGGGACTATGAGCACACAGATAACAACAGGGTAAAATAAGCACCTTATCTATCTACTTTTGTGTGAAAATGGCTTGTGCCTTTCAGCTAACAGCTCAGGACAAATCAGTTTGAAAACACTTCTGCAACGGTGAAGCCAGGGATTGTAACCGCAGAGGGTTTGAGGAAGCAGGTGGTGATGATTCCAAGACTGCAGAGAAAGAGCCACCTAAAAAGTTCTGCTTAGCCAATGTCACTCTTTTAAATACCAGCCATTTCTGGTCACTTGCAAATATTTCCAGGAAATCCCTACAGTAACTCAGAAGACCCATCTGTCTCCAGGACTAATCACAGAGTAGCACAAGTTACTGATTACAAATGTCCAAATGTAACTTCTGTACAGTAGAACTACTGTCACTATTTATTAACTTCCTTAAGGTTTATCATTAGTAATTTCAAGCTTGGAGTTTTTAATGTCTCTACTTTACACATTCCACAGTGAAAGTATTTGCAGAGTGCTTGCCAAAGCTCCTATTTATGTATGAGTGATTTCAGTTTTTACCACACGTATATTAAAAAAGAGATGTGGGTATTACTTAGGCTTTGTATCCTACATCCTGACTCCCTTGCTTTATTGTCTTGGTTGATTTAATATACTTGTTACTGAGCAGAGGCTAGTTCTCTCATAATACACGTTTAACAGTTCAAAATTAAAAGATATTAAAAATGATGTGACAACCTAAAGAAACTACATCCTTTTCCAGATATTAGTATCTCACTACAGTCAAGAAGTTCAATAATTATGAAAATTCACCTATGAAATAAATTGGACTGGCAAGCAAAACAGAAGGTGTATTCTAACTGGCAAATTAGGAAACAAATCCATTACTAGTGCAGACTATTTGACGTCTAGTTAAATTTGCAATTATGTATGTATTAAAGCAAGAAGTAAAGACAAAACAGAATGCACTAGACATCTTGTAATTCTGCATTAACTGGCTGTGATACCATGGTCCTTTTCTTAACCTCCAGCTTTCATGTGAAAGCCACATTTCCCCAACATCCGCAAAAGTATCAAGAAAACCACGATATAGAGTATGTCCAGTTAGCTCACTGCCATTGCCATTAGATTTCCTCCTCAGAACTCATGAATGATGAAGTTATCCAAAACTGTTTTGAAACAGTATTCTTCATAGTCTTCTTAGCATTTTTCATCTTTTAGCAAGCGATCCAGCCAAAATCTGTGCTTCTCCAAGCATGCCATCATCTCCAAGATGCCACTGTTGTAACCTGATAAATTATAGCACTTTGTGGAATGCAGTAGAACCCTTTTCAAACCTCATCCTGGGAGATGAAGCATTTCTGGCCATGCATCACAGTGTTCATACAAAGACTACAAAATACCCTGCAAGACAAACATTCCCTACCTCTGAGCAAGAATCTGACTGAAGCCAAAGCTGGGGAAGAGCAACAAAGACACAGAAGGTGCTACAAAAAGCCAGTCCCAGACACAGAGAAACTGGGACAACAGCAGAGAGTCAAAGCCTGTGCTCTTTACTGTGTAGGATATGCCACATCTTCTCAGACTGAACGGATTCAGAACACAAACATCTGCTAATATAATGCCATCATTGCTAAAATCCATCTTAACCATCAGTTTGGTCACCATCTCTAAAGGTTGAGAGACAAAATTATAAAAATTCCGCTGGGAAATTAGAGAAAACACTTTGACAGCCTAAGTAATTAACCTTTGGAATTTGTTAGGTATGTTCTTCACAACCTGGCATTCTCAACTGAAATGGCAGGCTGTTCAAAGGGGCTTACCTTAACTCACACCACTTACAGGATTCAATACATCAGAGAGAGAAACGTCCTTCGCTACAGAAAAACGCTATTTTGGACAAAACAATGACTTGACAATCAGTGCATCTTTACAGTCTCTGCAAGCAGGAAAATGAGTGGGCTTGCTCAGGTGCTTTGTCCCTGCAACGCGCTGAGCACTTCAGTATCTGTAACTCATTTATCCTCACAACTCCCATTTTCCAAAGAGCAACTGTAAAGCAGTGACCATCCCAAACTCATGCAGGAGGACCATGGCAGAGCACAGAATTGAACCCAATGGTCCAGAAGCCTCACCTTTCCAAAGACACCACTTTAGATTGCAGAAACGAGTCCCCCAAACTCCAGTTAGGAACAGGCAGGTCTACATTTCTGTGAGGGCAACTGACCCCCTGCAGAAAAGCAGACACCTACATCATCTAAACAAATAGTGCTTGGCTGTTCTTGAATCATCTTCTTGCTTTTATAAAACAAATAAATTGATTGCAATATATAAAAAATATAAAACCAGATTGATGTAGATAAGAACTGTAAATATATGATAAAAAAAGTAATCCAAAATGCCATATTAAGGAGCAAGTAAAATCATAAATTCAAGAAGTAGCTTAGAAATGTGACGCAATTCCACCATCACCCAAAGCATGCTAACCAATGGGTAGGACAAATGCTCAATCATGGAGTTACTAAAATTCAAATTACTGTTTACAGTATGTGTCATTATTGTCAGTAACAATACAGCCTACACTAAAATCCTTCTAACCAGTGCTACAGGTACCAGCAGAACTACTTTTATCCTAGAGCCTGGTGTACAGTGGGTATAATCTCGATATTTGTGTCAGAATGGGGAAATGGAACATTCTGAATATTTTTCTTCCCCTCCTAGTCTGTGCAAGAAGCTCCTTCCTTCAGCAAAAGCTGCTTTTGGGCAGGAGTTGATAGACTGAATGGGAAACAGACAAAACCAGAGAGAAACTGAAATCTTCCCTCTGCTTTTGCTAGCAATGGCAAGAAGGTGGAAGGGAAGGAGGGGCCTGGGCATGGCTTGGGCAGCCCCCATAGCTCTGAGCTCTTGACATCTGTGTGCAGTGGCAGATTGCATGTTTCATTCAACAGTGTCAGCAGAGAGGAAGAGCTAGGAATCACATGGGAAGTTGAGTTCAGTAGCTACTGCTGTCCCTTGGAGCACATCTTATGTATAGCTAAACCTGCCCCACAGCTGTCCTCTCCCCACAGCCTGCAGGATTGACATGCACCTTTCCAGGGCACACCAGCAATGCCAGTGTGCTCCAGGGCCTTTCTGTTAACTACTACAGGCAGACAGCACAACAGTCAAGGCAGCAAGCTAGGCTCAGGAACAGGGCCAGAGCACAGCTCTGCACAGTTACAAGTGTGACTAAGTCCCAATCTCTCTGTGTGTTGCAAACTCCTCTTGCACAGCAATAATCAATGAACTTCCCCTTCTCTGCCATTTTACATGGTTTTGTGCAAACAAATACTCAGGAGGGTGTCAAGAGCACCAGCCACCTCTGAAACCCGTGCATTCACAAGGGAGGTAACCTAAGTGCCAAGCAAAGTATCTGGAAGGGTTTTTACATTACTCTGGGCTGCAGATGATTCAGGCATCAAGTGGTGGGCTTTCAGGGACCTACATTCTGTTTCTCAGCACAAAACAGAGGGTCTAGATACCTTCTCCCCACTCTATGTCTCTGCCAGAAGTGAATTTAAAAATCTGAAGGGAAAAATGCAGGACATCCTTGAGAGGGAGAAGGATATCTGGTCCTGACTAGCAATGAAAGAGCTTGCAAGCAAGAACTAGACACCTAGTACCTGCAGTTCCATATACAGGGGACACAAATATTTCCTTCCCATGCTACTTAATTTCCAGCACTCAGGGGTTCTCAAGCTTCTGTCTCTTAGCCAAGCCACTCACAGCATGCTATTACCTTGCAATTCCAGGAAGTCTTGCTTTACTGCCAGATTCACTCTATGTTCACACTGTCATTTATTTATCTGGTTCCACCCCCCCCGCCATCTCCTCTGTTGAGTGTAACAAACGCAAAACTTTGTGAACACCTCCAGCTTCCCATGAGCCTCTGCTTCACACTTCTACCCACAAGCCCTGTTCCCCAACGCCCCCCAAGCACATGCTCCGTGTTCTGACAGGTTCTTGGTATTACCTCCCCCTCCCTGTGGCCAGGTCTCTAGTTCACTGTATTTCTTGGAACTGCAGCTGCGTGAAGAAAGCGCAAGGACAGCGTCTGCCAGCACCCAGACCACAAGCTCCACAGCTGCAGACCTCCAACCAGCAGACAGCACAGGGTTAGGCAGCTTTCAGCACCAAGACAGTCCAGAGGAAACAGCAGAGATTTTTGCTGCTCTACAGTGGCTACAGAGCTGTGTGGAAGTCCAGAGTTGAGGCAATCATGTGCTACAGTCCAACAACAGTGAACAACCCAGCTGATATTTCTGTGATTAAAAGTACGAGGCTAAGAAAAACAAGAGGAGGAGGAGAATGGGAAAAGCAAAAGTGGAGGTCACAAATTCACACTGCATTCCCCAGAGGAACCCTTTTTTCATGCCCCACATACCCTGGGGAAAGAAGGGAAGATAAAATTTCCAGGACTACAAGCCAGGGTGGCCAAAGGCTCTTAACTTCCCAGGTTAGTAAACAGAACAAGGAAAGCAAAAGACGCACAAAAACCTGAGTAACCTTCTCTCTGCTCTCGCACACTTCCTGGGAATGTTTTACTTATTTGTGTGCTTTCCAGAAACTTCTGTTCTCAGAATTCAGGACTTTCCATAGAGCCTGATCTGATATTAACCAAATCACCCCTCCCCTCATGTTTGTCCACTTGGCTGCCAATCAGCACATGACAAAACACCAGGAAGCCAAGCTGGAACCTAACTCCATGGCAATGGCCCTAGAAGACCAGACCTTCCAAAACCAAGCCACTGAGATGGCCCAGTGTCCAGTGGGCAGGCAGCCTATGGTGTTTTTGTCCTGGGCTCTTCAGCCTGGCACTGCAGTAGGAAAGAGAAAATGTTGCACAAAGCCCATGAAACTCCCCACGTACACATACAAAGCAAAATACCAGAAAAACTCCAGAAGGAGTTACTGTTCCTGAAAGAAAAGGTGGCTTTAGGCAGAAGCAATGACAGACAAACAGGTAAAGACACATCAAATACTGAGGAAAGGGTTTGGCTTCTCTGTCACACAACACAAGATGCTCCTGATGTGTCAGGGCACATGCCAAGCACTGTTTCATCTGTTGGAGGTGAGGCTGTGGCAGCACCCAGAAATTACTTCATCAAAAGGCACAAACCTTTGCAACCTATACCTGCTAGTGCCAAAGAGAAGTTACCACAGTTGTCACATCTAAACTTAGCCATGCCTGAAAGAGGGGAAAGAAGAGTAGATCGAAGTTGCTGTAAAATGGTCATAACTCAGGTCTCCAGCACAAGCCTCTGCCTCAGCACATCTCTCCAGAAGCAAAACATTTCCTTTCTTTTCAGATACTGGTATTGACCACCGCCAGGTACAGCATTTGGACAGATGCACTGGTACAGCTCACTAATCCCTAGCTCTGAAATTCCAGTTACTGGGATGTCTGAAAGAAGCTAGGGGGTAGGCAATGGACCTTTTTTTTTTTTCCCCTGTTCATGCGAGAATCTCCTTGAGTCCCATCCCTCCTGTTACAAGCATTCTACAGTTTGCTTTTACTCCAACTGTAGTCCTAAATCCTGCTCTAACTGCTGCTGAGCTAAGCTACTCACCTGAGAACTCACAATCACCCTCTTTCAATCAGAGAAGGGAGATTAAAACAGGTTCTTTTTTAGAGTTTTTTTTGTGCCAAAAAACAAAGGCATTAACAACCTGGAGATTTGTGAGATCGTATTAGGAAAGTCTGTATAAATTAACCTGGGGAACAGGTTTGTGCATGACTTAAAAAGAACAGCTCTTGCTCTCTCTGACTTCAGCATAGATTTTAGCTTTAAATTCGCCTTTTTGAGTTTGTCCTGGAAATCATCAACTTTGAAGTAATCCTCTGCACTAGCACAGCTCTTCTTTCTTGCATAGGAAGCCAAGAGAAACTACTGCCATAGTTCATCTGTGACAGTTAGCCAAGAACAACCCTGTTTCTTCCTCCATTTCCTTTCAAACAGGGATAAATCTGTACTGGGAAAACATCCTGTCCTGATTCTAAAGTGGCCAGCAATAGACTCCTGCTAAACTGTTTCAGTAATTAATTACACTCACTGGTAAAGATGTGCGCCTTTTCTTCTGGACTTCATTTATAGTGTTATATTGTTACACACTTGTCTATGAACCAAAGAGACTTCTGTTATCAAATTTCTGTTCCCTGTGACAGGTAATTAACCCCTAAACTTGTCTTTGATGAGCTAAACAGCCTTTCATAGAAAGGCAGATTTTTCCAGCTGTTAATACACCTACTCATCCTTCTCCAAACCAAGCATTCCATGTCTTTCTCAACTGGTCAGTAACATAACTGTGTATAGTATCTTTTGCAACTACTCCACTACTGCCATACACAGATTATTTAACCCTGCTACTTGTATCCAGCACCCCCCTGTTAACACATGCAAGGATCACACGAGCCTCCTGAGCATCCCACTGAACATGGATCCTCATGGTCAGTCAGTATCTGCAAGAGCCCCAAATCTTTCTCCAAGCTCTTCTGGCAGCAGAAGCCCCTCAGCCACAAGCACAAGCTACATTATTTGTGCCTGCATTCACAATCCTATTAAACACTTGTGCATAGCTCAAAGGGCAATTCCAATTGCTCTGCAGCAACAATAGGCTCCCTTCATAATTCCCATTCCTCAGCCCCTGTGCACAATGCACTTTCAGAAAACATTGTTTTCCTCCAACATACTGATAAAATACTGCCTATCATAAGGGCAAAATCTGATCTACATGAGGCCACAATAGCAATGCTCCAATGTTAGCACTTTTGTTCACAGCAACATTTTGACAGATTAACAGTTAATTTTTGATCTATTAAATAATGTCCTATTGCATTTAAGTCCAATCTACCATGTAGGTGCATATATATATATATATATATACACACACACACATATATCTCAAGAAAGAACTTTAAGCTACATACAAAATAGGACACCATTGTCCTTTTCACTTCTCCAATTGGGAAGCCAGTGATACAGAAAGGAGAAGCTGCCTTCCTTCAAGAGACAACTGGTCTGATGCAAAACCACGAAAAAAAAAAGCCAATTTCCTGACTCCTCATCAGTCCTTGTACTCACTAGAGTGTGACCTTTTCACCTTTCTGAAAAGTAACCATCTGTGGCAGTGAAATTAGGGAAATGAAAGGTCATTCTGCATCAAAAGCTTCCTTTTAGCACTGATTAACATGAAAACCCTGTACGCTGCTTTGACATAAAGCAGGGGAGAAAGGCCCCACCTTGCATTCTGTGTATTTGCATATATATGCCAGGAAGCAAAAAACCCTCCCTTCTCTGTGTGCTTGACCTTCTAGAAAGGTTAATGATTATGTTTAGCTAGAAGTAAGGTTAAAATTCATGAACAGTTTCTCTGAGCAAATCTTTGCCTAAAGTGCTTTCTCGGAACAGCCCAGCACAATGATTGCCATTCAGCTGACAGATGCAAGTAAACAGCAATGGTTTTGGTGTATTGAGCAGGTATCATGGGGAAAAGAATTGATTAGACAGAGACAGGACTACAAATTACAAATGCTTAGAGAGCACGAATGGTTTATGCATAACACAGTAAGAAGCAACGGCTTTCCTGTTAAATGAGCAAGCAGCAACAGAAGCAAAGCAAACACTTTTCTCACAGTACAGAATTAGAAAGAGTCGCTGTCAGATGATGTCATGGAGGCTAGACACAGACAGACGTGAAAGAGGATTAAACACATTAATGGAGGACAGATCCATTAGTGATTATGAAGCAGGATGGCCACAAATCCAGCTTTGGCTAAGAACAATCCTTAAGTCCTGACTGTCAAAAGCAGCAGGGATCCTTCCATACCTGTATTTTCCCTTGTAATTTTGCCCCCACCATCTGCTACAAGCCCTGATCTAGAAGTAGGTGGACCAATTGTCTGACCCACCAAGCCTTTTCCCTTGATGTCACAAGAGACTGCAGCCATGGTCTTTTTTGAATGACTACTGAAACATGTACAGTATAGCACAGACTTGTAATTTATTTCCCTAATATGTCTCCCAGACTAAAAGCAAATCCACACCCTACAGTGTCTGCCCCTCACAGGACAATGGACTCTTCTCATGACACAGCCACCATAACAAAGCCAAGACAGAAAAAAAGAATATGTAGGGTCTGAGCTCGTGCTGAGGTCAAAACAGGTCAAGGAGTTGTCACCAGGGGACTCAGAGGGATGGTGGGACTGTGACAGTCCTCCCAAGTGGAACTGAAGCACTCTTCTCAGCGGCTTTCCTCCAGCAAAACTGAAAACTCAATGTCGGAGAACATAAGTCTACCCACACAGTAGTTGCAAGGGATAAAAGGAGACCATTTTATTTCCACTGGACAAATAAGCCTTCATTTCCTTTAAAACTCAACATCTGAGCGAGGAGGGGATCAGAAACACCAGAAATCCTATCATAATGAATAGGAGATTGAGCCAGCAGGAACTCTGCCATCCTAAGCCTGGAGTGCCCTCTAGGGGTATAAGATCGGCGAGCCCCGTACTCCAAAGTACTTCCCCGAGAGAAATCATGGGCCAAAATGGACCTTTCCTTAATGGTGAGGCTTCATTTAGTCTTTCTTTGCCTGGCCAAAGAAAGGAATTACATACACGTGGTTTGCCGAGTTCTTTTTGTCCTGTTTTACCCCTGATCCATGAGGCTTCTCCCTCCATTTCAGAAGGGAAAAGGACTTTCTTTTCCATTAATACAGTGGCTGAGCAACGTTGAGACAGGGGTTCCTTGACTTGACAATAATAATCACATAAGAAAGATAATTTATGAGACTGAGGACACCTCTAAGCTTTGGGCCAAACTTCTCCGCAGTGCAGAAGCCTGCAGAAGCGTGTAAGCACGCAGGACACTGGGGTCCACAAGCCGTTACCGAGCCAGTCAGCACTTGGATCAGAGAGTCAGCTTTGCTCACAGAAGGTGACTGAAGGAAGGCAAGACAGAGATGCTTAACTAAACTCTCCTCCAACGCAGTATGTCTGTGCTCACAGAAGTATCTATCAGCCCTGCATGCCAAGAAGCTATGACTGAATGTAATCAGCTTTGCTATCCCATTCTCAGAGCTTAAACAGGACCTGTTAGTTGCCTAATTTTGGCTGCCTGTCCCCTACCCACCCAAATTCCCACAGAAAAGAACAAAGCCACATGTGCAGAAAAATTATTCCCTCCAGGAATGAATGCGAGAGTGCTCAGCTACCAGAGAGAACTAAACAGACTACAAAGGGGCAAATTTCACTCAGGGCAAGATTAAGCAGACAACGGAGCCCCTCTCTTTCCATGTGTCTCTCTGTCCCCAGGCCTGAAACAATGCTGGTGGTTTGTGTCACACTGTGTTTGCCTTCATGCCATCACTAATGCGTCTGGCAGCAAGAGTCATAACCCTTCTGTTGTAACCAGGCAATAAAATATGCATGATAAAAATGGCTCCTCTTCTTTTCAGACTTTGAATTAACAAGCAGAAGCATTTGCAGAAGCTACACAAGGATAACTAGGAAACAAATATTGCAGCTTCTTGTATATCTACACTAATAAATCAATTTAGGGAGTCACATTTACTCAGCAAATGACAAGATATGCCATTGTGTGTGCACAGATAACCAACTTGAACATGGGATATCAACAATGAACTCCCTCCTACAGAACAAGGATCATTTACAGGTATTATTTGGAGAAAAGTTTCTACACTACTGTTTTTAAGAATACTGCAAACAAATCCTAAACAGCAAGAGAGCAACTTCAGTATTTTTGATAGGAGATAGTTCCTCTCTGGTTTTTAAGTCCAGTGAAGCCTGGAAAAATTACTCCAATGAAACAAAGTCAAGCCCCAACCCAAACACACCACACAAAGCTCTGAGTGAGAGATGACCAACCTTTCTTTTCCAGCAGAAGGAAAGGATCTGGACACCAACTCACCTCGTGCGCAGGTTACACACAGTACAAGGTTCCTGGAAGCAGCACACACGTAAAGCAATGTCCTACTGCCAGGTGCTGCTAAACAGCTGGATCTTGTCCCCGTGCTCTTGCTGTTCAAGCAACCTGCCCAGTACCAGATCACAAGAAAACTCTCAGCTGCCAACAGAGCTCCATTCCCGAGCTGTCATCGTAAACTTTTGTACTTCCATAATAAGTGTGCTAAGAATGTGCTTTCATAGTAAGTACCACGACACACTAAATAAAGTTTTCCCAGGGAGGTAAGGTTTGGGTTAAGTTGTTTACGCTACATTTTTGCAGCAGGGTATGTTAAGTGGTTACAAACACAACATGTTACCCAGCGCTGCATTTCAGGTTGGAACAGCAGAGATGCTTTTACCCCAACCAACCACGCATGTGGGGGCAGTTACCAGCGCTGTCAAGCATTAGCCACTGCGGCTTCCACTCCACACAATAGGCCTTTGTTTGAAGCCTGGCGCTGCATGGAGAGAATTAGAACACACCAGAGGAAGCCTTGCCAGCAGACGGTTCGACTTGCACAACGTGCAAGTTCTCCCTGGTTTTAAGGCTCACATTGCATCCATGAATTAATTAATGGGGAGTTAGAGGTTGGAAATTTTCTCTTGAATCAACCAGAGCAGAAATACTGTTGACAATAACAAAGCTAACCATTGCTGGGCTCCAACAGGCAAAACTATCCCTTATAGCCTATCTCCAAACTCAATCGCCACAGAGCGGTCCAACTCGCCCCTTCTCCAGACACAAGTGTCATCACTATGATTTAGGGCTCAGCAGGGTCTCTTGATGTCCCACACCAAATCAAGGCTCTGGTTCTGAATATTCTTCTACAGGCTGAGATGAGAGCATGTCTCAGTGGCAGTTGTACTGATTCCCCCTAACTTATCTGGAACTGTCTCATGGATTTCAGTTAGGACCCTCTTCTTCAAAGGGCATGGCATAAGCACAGGCTGTCTTTGCCTTTTAACTGTTCTGTAATAAAAGGTGCAAGATGGAGGATTCTGAAGACAGCATCTTCTCTTTAGTGAGCTGGTGCTTTCTTCATACATTCCCAATACTACCCCTTCACCAGAAAAAGTAAAGGTGGTCCCCCCATCTCCAAAGCCAACTCAGTCCTTGGCGTGTCTTCTGACATTGTCAGTAAGGAACACCCTGTCTGAATGAGTGTTTTCATTCTTTGTACAGCATGGGCTCCTACTTGTAGAGACCTGAGCAGAGGGCCACCAGCACATGGCAAGTCACTAAGCAGTAGGAAAACAACTGAAGAAAGGACTATTAGACTGAAACAGGTTTAAGCTTATGGGACTCTTAGCTGGACAAGCTATGGAGAGCACTTCATTTCCAAAGGTTAACACAAACTGAAAGAAAACAAATGCTGAGAAGAAAAAAAAAAAAAAAAACACCCCCTCAAAACAAAAAAAAAGTGACAAAAACTAAAACCTTCTGAGGACTAGTAAACAGAAAGACTTCCTTGCTAGTATGGTTCACAAGCTGCAGGGTAGGCTGCTGTCAGGGAAAATGTCACCATGTGACTGACACCAGGCTTTTCCCTAGCAGCAGGAACACCGAGGAAAATGGAGTTTTAACTTGATCATGTATGGCTGTCCCTTATATTCTTATGACTGACATTATACTTAACTCCAGTCCAGGTCAGAATTTACCCTTTCCAGTGTTTGTCTTGTTACCATTCCAGAAACAACCTTTCAGTTTGCAGTGTTTGTCCAGAAAAAACTGTGAAGCCACCAGACAGGTGGTAGGTGCAGTTTCCTACCAGCCTGCACTGTTTGAGTCTGCACATGGACAAATAAGCTCTCTGGAGTCCCTTACCATTTTCCTGTAGCCACTTTCTAATACTGCAGGATTTTGCTAACAATCTTTGGACAACTGGGACATAGTAGCATAGGTTTTGAACTTCTAGGAGTCATTACTACAGCAGAAATAAGAAAAGAAAGCCAAGTCCTTCCAGCAATGGAGAGGGATCTCTGTGTAATTTAGTGATATGCTAGCTTGCAATATCTCTTCTCTGAGTCAGCAGGCAAAGTTCACCAGCATCAGTTCCAGATTAGAAGCCTAGAATCCTGCTCCGTTCTAAAAGAAGTGGAATAATCTGACTTCCTCAAAACTACAACCTCAGGATACAGAGGGCACCTTCACAGCAATGCTATGATTGTATTATGATGTAATTCACAGATCCACCCCACCACATTCATACCTCTGTTTCAGGCCGAGGAATAAATACTGGGGGTCTCATCTTCAGAGTCAGGTCCTGAAAGTCCCACTCACCCAGCACATACTGCACTGGCATTCTGTGGGAGGCAAAAGCAAGCACGAACACTTTAGGACTACATTCCATAACACAGAAAAGCTTTCCATAGCATGCTGGCCTCATTACTAACCAAATGACCCTTCCAGGAGGGAGCGCCTAGGCACCTCTAAGGCTCTCAACTGTATGTGCACTCTGCGGAAGCTGGGGGAGCTCCATTCCCACAAAAGAGTTTGTTAGCAAGCACTGGACCTGGGGAGCTACAGAGCAATCAGTCTCACCTCAGTACTGGAGAAAGTGATGGAAGAAGTAGTTCTAGAGATTGTTTCCAACCATACTAAGGAGAGGAAAATGACTGGGAGTAGTCAGCATGGATTTACAAAGGGGAAATCACTCCTGACCAACCTGATAGTCACCCATGACACAATGACTAGCTAAGTGCATGAGGAGAGAGTAATCAGTACTGCGTATCTTGACTTTCCTAAGGGTTTTGATGCTGTCTCCCATAACACCCTCATACACAGCTGATGAAGTATGGACTAGATAAATGAGGTGGACTGAAAACTGACTGAACTGGAAGGCTCGGAGGGCTGTGTTAAGCAGCACATAGTCCATCTGAATCCTGATCACTAGTGGAGCACCCCTGGGGTCAAAAGTGGGGCAAATATAGCACAACATCTTCATAAATGATCTAGATGAAGGGACAGATTGTGCCCTTGGTATGGCTGCAGAGGACAGAAAGCGGTGAGGAGTGATTAACAGACCAGATGAGTGTGTTACTTTTCAGAGGGACCTCAGGAGGCTGCAGGAACAGGCTGACAGGAACCTCATGAAATTCAGCACAGTAATGTGAAGTCCTGTAAACCCCATGCACAAGTACAGGCTGGGGGCTAATCAGCTGGACAGGGGCCTTGCAGGAAAGGCACTGGGGATCTGGTGGACGAGCTGACCAGAAGCCAGCAACGTGCCCTTGCAGCAACAGCAGCCAATGGCTTCTGGGCTGCATTAGGCAGAGCACTGCCTGTCAGTGGAGGGAGAGGAACCTTCCCCTCTATTCATCACTGGGAGGAAACATCTGGAGTGCTGGGCTCCCAGTACATAAGAGACATGGACATACTGGAGTAAGTCCAACAAATGTCCATTAAGATGATTAAGGGTTTAGAGCATCTGACAAACAAGGAGAGAGTCTGAGAGCTGGGAGTTTAGCCCTAAGGAAGGGAAGGCAGCAGGGGCAGGGGAGGGAAATCTCATCAGCAACCATACATATCTGGTGAGATGGAGTAAAGACGACAGAGCCTGACTCTTTTCAGTGGCATCCAGTGAAAAGATGGGCAAAGGGCACAGGCTGAAATAGAGAAAATTCCATTTAAACCTAAGAACCACCCCCTTTTTTTTATTATTATTTTACTTTTAAACACTCTGAGTGTGGTCAAACACTGGAACAGGCTGTCCAGAGAGGCTATATAGCCTCTATCTTGAATATATTAAAACCAAAATTGGGCGTGGTTCTGAGCAACTTGCTCTAGTTTATCTTGCTTTGAGGAGGAAGGGAAGGATAGATTTCCAGAGTTCCCTGTCAAACTCCATGATTCCATGAATTTTGGGGCAATGTTTTCAGCTGCTGTGAGGCACCATAACTCACTTCATGTAGAACAGCAGGTATTTGTTGGAACCTTAACAGCACTTAAGACAGAGCAACTTGCAGGTCAGACAGCTCTGGTAATTTTGCATTTCTGCCCCTAACACAAAACTCAAGAGCAGCAGGAAGCTTTCAGGGAGGACACTGAGATGCTACAAACAGTAACCACTGCTAACACACTGACTCCCTGAGAAGCCCTCGCATCCTGTTCTGTGTAAATTGTGGCAGGATTAATCCACACAGCAAAATGAGGATGCACATCACAACCACACTCACACAAACAGGAGGATGCTACCTCCAAACACGCTCCCAAGCATACCCCACCCTCCTAAATGACCCAAGTAGCAGAATATTTTTTCTTCACACACACTAGTCTCCAGGGCCAGCCTGATTCCAGGTTTTTTTGCACTAAGAACCCCTCACATGAGGAAAACAAATGGAAGCCAAAGTGAGACAAAAGTTACAGCAGCCATGGACACCTCTAAACACCAGGGAAATCCCCCTGCAGGCAAAGCCTAGAAAGGAAAGCACAGCAACACCACAGAGCAGTATAAGACTGGCAGATGAAGAGAATGCTGAATAAGATTGAAAGGGACAAGGCTTAATTTTGTAAGGACAGAAGGGCTTAAATAAAAATGTACCCAACTCAGAGTTAGTACTGCCAGTTTCCTGCTCCTCTGCAACATCCCTTAACCCTCATTGCTCCCAGACAGGACAGGCAGGTGATTTGCTACCTGACAATAACAACAAATGCCTGTCATTTGAGTCACCATGAGCAACTGACATAGAACTGTTACTTGACACATCAGCTGCTAATAGTCTTCTGCCTTCTCTCTGCTACCACTTTTCTGCTTGCATTAAGTCTGAACAAAAACCGTCCAAAGGAACGACTGTCAGAGTATGCTCCTACCTTTCTAGTCGCTTGTAGCTCAGCTGCTGGATTTGCTCCTGTTGCACTGCTGTAAGCGGAGTGTGGAGGCTTCTGGAAATCAAACTCTGAAACTGAAGACAAGGTGACTTTAAAACCTGCCCACCTGTGCTATTTGGATGTCCTCTGCTCCTCCCAGGGGCAACCTCCAGGGAGACAAACACATATGCCTGGGCCTTTTGGAAACCACAAATGATTAGGAGAGCCTATCTGAATGTTTAAAAACAAACCTCTACATTTGTTTTTCTGCTACCTTTTGGGGCTCAAAAGAAAAGGTAAACTTAAGAATCATTCCACCAAGAAAGTCAGGATACAGTGGGGGGGGGGGGGGG
>JANVCC010000057.1:725016-874494 GCA_025345505.1 Todiramphus chloris collaris | reverse complement strand
TTTTTTTATTCACTTGTAGGGAGAGGAAAAAAAAAAAAGAAAAACAAGAAGTAGAACAGCTTTTGGTTGGGGGGGGGGGAGTGGGGGGGGGGGGGGGGGGTGTACATCATGTGTTACATTTCAGTCTCTGCAGAAGAAGTAATTTAAGAGATCCCAAATGTTCCACTGGCATTAACAAACTATGCCTCGCCTTCTCTGCCATCTAAGGAAGGAAAAGCTGTTCTACTTCCTATAAGTAAGATAAAAAGAAATGTAAGAGATTTAACCAAAATGACAAAGTAAGAGGCACGCACAGACCTTATTCATTTCCTATTACTTAACTGTTTTTGCTCCCAGGACAAATGACACAATATATTCACTGGATTCTCGTGCTTCGGGGATCCCATTTGTCTCAAACACCTTCTGCCAATAGTTGACCACATCAGTAGCAGTCACGAGATCAGGTCTTGCACTGTAGCTCTGCCTCAGAGATGACCATTTTGGACTGAGGATAGGACCTTTCCTTTGACTGAATCCCCTTGGCACGCACTGAGGTGAGAGACCCAACAACCTCCTGAGCAGTGGGTGGGCAGGACATCTCATTGTTGTGAAATCGGTTCCTGGTTTCCACACGCGTTCCTTGTTGCCACCAGATGATCTAGTCAGTGCTGAGATTCGCAGGACGCTGGGTGCTACCACAAGTCACTGAGGCTAAGCACCAGCTAACTGCAGTCAGTGGATTCTGGTTTGCAGCTCTTCTGGTCTAGAAAAGGAGGCAAAATTACAGCCTGAATCCCCTGGGTCAGCAAATCACAGGTTCCCCTCTGACAGAATGCAGACTGCTTGCCCTAATCCCAGCCCACAGGTACAAAACCAACTACTCACACCAAGAGAAACAAAGGATTACACTGAGAAAAAGCTCTGGCAACTAACCACCTCTGCCACTGCAATTCATCACATAGCTGCCCATCCCCACAGGCCGCAGCTTCTAGGAGGCCAGCCCATGCCCTCAACAGGGAAGAAATGAGTGTGCCTACACACAGGCACCGCACTCCTGCCTGTTCTCGGTCCTACAAAGCCACAGACACAGCAACCTTCAGCTCCAGCCAGGCGCTCTCTACCCCTCACCATGGTTTCCTGCAGGAAGACCTTCCATCTCTCACAGATTCTTTTTTTTATTCCCCCCTGCGCATAAATGACAAGTCCTAGCTGTGCTCACAGAAGACCTCGACTCCATGCGTCAAGAGTCTTTCACACTGTGACCATCCCCAGAGAGCGGGCAAAGGGCTGCAGAGGAATGAGAAAAGGTCACAAGGTACATCTAGAGGGAAGAGAAGCACTCAAGATGCAATGGCTAGAAAAGGCAAACGCTGCCAGAGAAGAGTCTGTCTCTTAAAGGAGAGAAGAGACAGAGCCAGACAGAAAGGGAAGAAAAACAAACAATGTGACTGCAGGACACAAAGTAGATGAAACTTTACAAAACAGCTGCTGCATATCACACTTGGAACAGTGCGAGACAAACAGAACAACAACCTCACTTTCCTGCTGTGATCCATCAGAAATAAGGGGCCCCCTCCCTTCTGACTCACAATCCCTGGAGCCTCTGTGGGTTTCTCTAAGCACCCATTCCTATTCCTCTATTGATGGCTGCTTTTCATCACTGTCTGAAAAAGGCCACAACGTCTCCTCCTCCAGAAAACCACCACACGAACAACTAAATACCTCTCCCAAGCAGGCAGCAGCACACAGGGTGGGTGGCTCTCTGTCCCGTGGGAACACTGGTGCAGGGAGATCTAGGGACACTGGGACAGTTCCCACCTGTGCAGATGCTGGCACTGAGCCCCTGCAGCAGCCCTGGATCTTGCTGCACGGGCACTTGTGCAGGCAGCAACATGGGGCCTGCCCTGCTCTTGCTGCACAGTGAAACTGTGGGAAGAGTTGGGCCTCTACTGCCCTCCTTTCCAAATCAAACCAAACAGAGCCCAGGGAAGCAGCAGAGGGAATACCCTGCAGAAAAGATCTCAGGGTTGGCTTATTTCCTACCTCCTGGCAAAGGGGTGGGTGCTCTAAGAGCCCAAGGGTCCCCTTCTTACCATCTTCATTACCCTCAGCAGAGAGATAAGCAGCTCCTATGAAAACTTGCCTTTGTGTTATGCATAAGCAGTCTGACAGCTACAGTCTTTACCTGAGCAGCTCCCCACTCCAAGACCCTTTTTTGGGGATACCACCACAAACGAAAGACTAAAGGAATAAAGCATGAGCCACTAGTGTTGTTAGGGAGGTAGGTAAGTCTTTAACTGCCCACAGCTGGAACGATGCTGCAGCTACTGTCACTATTAACAAAGGAGATCACCTACTCATATTACCTCTTGGTGCAAATACCTGTTTGTAAGGAATACACCTTTTTCCCTGCAGTTCTGTGGTATGGTCTGTTCAACCCTCAGTTCCCTACTCAACATAGGCCAACAAGTACGCTGGTGGCTGTTGAAAGACATGACCTGGCCCACTCTCAGCCACTGTCCTACGCTCCCCGTCCCATTCACAGGCTCAGGTGGAAGCTGGGGCTGGCACTGTACAAGTCGATGCCTTTCTGCTGCTGGGTTAGTGCTCAGCAGAACCGGCCCCTGCACAGCCCCACGGGCAGTACCGGGGGAGGGGGAACTATCTGCCACCCTCGCCTCGCTGCAGTGACCGGGCAGCTCTCCGGCGGTAAACGAGCCCCACAGGACACCGCCGGGACCTGAGCCCGGCTTTCCTTCCAGCACTTCCAGCCTTCCCCGCACACGCAACTCCCTGGCCAGTGCCAGGCACGTCGCAGGGCCGCGATGCCCCTTCACGCGGCCGGCGGCGAGACCCGGCGGCCGCTCAGAGGCGGGCGAGCACGGCCGCACACAGACGCCTCACCTCAAGGCGGGTGCTGGAGGAGCAGCCGGCTCCGGTGTGAGTGGGGGCCGGGACCGCGGGCAGCCGCCTCCCGCACCACGGCCTGCGGCGGGGGGCTGGGGGAAGCGGCGTGGGGAGCAGGGCCGCACCGCGCAAACCTTCGCGCCGCTCAACCACCGTCCCCACAGCCACGAGCGTCTGCCCGCCGCCGCCGCGCGCAGAAGTGACAGGCGTGCTGGCCAATCGCGGACCCGGCCCTCGAACGCCGACCAATCGCCTGGGGCTCGGAGAGTCAGGGGGCGGGGCCGCCGGCCGTGCGGCGGCGCGCACGGAGCTGAGCGGTCCGGCCCGCCCCTCGCGGGCAGCGCGGCCCCGCGGCCGAGGGCTCTGCCCCCCCGGCGGCCCCACCGCCAGCGGCGCTCCGGGGGGACCGGACGCCTCAGCCGGGAGCGCTCAGTAAGTGGCGGCCCGACGGGCAGCGGCCGCCCCGGTGGGGGGGGCGCGGCGCTGTAACGTGGCTGCCTCCGGGGAGGGGCGCGGCGGAGGCAGGAGCGGCAGCGGACTGGGCCGCGGGGGCTCCGGCCGTGCCACCCTGTCCCATCGGACCGCGGGCGCAGGCCGGGGCTGCCGCGGCGCCTCGGCGGCGCAGAAGGTCGGGCAGCGGCACCCCGCGCCGTCCCTGTGCCAGCTGGTCAGGCCGGGCCCGCCCAGCCCCTGCCGGGCCCGACGGAGCGCTGCGAGTGACCGGAGCGGCGGGCGCGGGGCGCAGGCAGCGGTGCGGCGGGGAGCCGGCTGCGAGCCCCGCGGCTGGTCCGTCAGCGCCCGGATAGCGTTTGGGAGAGGGAAGGGCCGTACAACCCGGCATCCGTCTGGAAACTTCTCGCTGGGACGGGGAGTCCCCGGCCAGCTGAGGTGGCACTGCCCGAGAGGGTCGGGGGTCAGGGCGATCGCTTGTGTTCCAGTTCCCTGTCAGCGCGGACTCGGCGGAGCGGTGACATTGCTGGGGAGCGGCCCCGCGCCTGTGCCGGGGTGGGATGGGACCGCGGCACCTCTCCGGCAGCGGGCCGGGGACAGCTGAGCTGCCGGGGGCAGGGGGCACACGCGGCTGGCGCTTCCTCTCTACCCCGGGGGTTGCCGGCTCAGCCCTGTAGGAGAGGGGAGAAGCAGCCCCAAGTTCGCACACCGGGAAGCCAGATCCCAATAGCCAACAGCAACCCCATGCTGCTTCCATTGCTGAATATTAGAGACACTTCATCTTGGTCAAGTAATGCAGAAAAAAAAAAATACTAGTTCTTATTTGCCTTCCTCATCCAGAGACCCCATGACCCATCCTCATCCCTGTGACCAAACCTCTATTCCTGTCATACCCAACAGGAAACTGCAGCATAGAGAGATTAAAACCAAGACTCAGAAAAGCCAGCAGCCTGAAGCTAGCACCTGACACGATGTTCTGCATCTCAGAGGTGTTGGCCACCACAGCACCCATTGGAGACCACTTTGGAAATGCTGTCTTAGGAGAGAAACAAAGGTGTTCTTATTCCCAGACCCAGCAGAGCCCAGCACAGAGTGGTCCTGGCTGCATGAGAAGCTTTGTTGGTGCAGGCAATGGAAGAATGCCAGCTTGCAGCAGCTGAGGATCTGGTTCCTCGTCTGTTCTGCTCTATTTGTGCATGGAGTGTGCTGAAGCTTGCCAGTGATAGGTAGTAGCTGCCCCTGGTCCTAGAGCAGCCATCAGAGACTTGGAGTGTGTCCAGCCTGCAGATCAAACTTTCAGCACCAGGATGACAACTGGGAAAGGAAGGTTGTGGGAAAGATCTTCTAGCCCAGATCTACCATTGTAAACACTGGGCCCTGGGACATACTTGCACTCAGCCTCCTATCTGGCCTTCTGCAACCTGGACCAGAAGGGTCTTGGGAACAGAAACACCCTCATCTGAACCTGGAACTGGTTGTCTAAGCCATGTCAGAAACCTTTCATGCAGAACCACTTTTAGACCTAGGTCTCTGGGCTTGGGAACCCTTCAGCATGGACAGGATCCTAAGAACATGAACAAGAACCCCCATTCCCACTTGACCAGGTTTTCAACTGGCTAATTTTAACCTGGCCTAACTTGTCTCAGAGGAGCAATGCACAGCACCACAGTGTGAGGTCCATACAAAAGGGGTTTCACCAAAGCTTGGTATGGGCTTCAACACCCAGGTTCCAGTGGTTTTCCAAAACGGACACCACATTGGGGTGAAGGCCTAACTCATTTTGCTTCCAAAATGCAGGAGCTGTCGAAGATCTAGAGCCATACTTTGCAAAGCCCTTGGGCCTGCTTCACTTCCTTTCATTTAGGCTCTTTTTCTACTTTTTGTTTCCTTGGCGGTGGCTTTTTTTAAAAAATACGAATTAACGTCATGGAGAGTTTCCCTGAATAGCACCAATGGATGATTCTCTCTGAGCAGCAGCCTGATTTGCCCAATACTTGCTTAACAGTTCCTTCCTTTTCCCTGCTGGGCTGTAGCTGCTGCTGCTGTTGTGGCACTTGCATTTCAAATTTGCCATCTTTCTGGCCAAGTGCCCACCACAGCTGAGCTCCACTGTGGTCTGTAATGGCTGGGGAAACACAGGTGCCACATGGCTTAAACTAGGCATGTATGGTTTGGTGGGCAGTGAAGGACATGGTCCCTTTCAGCTGCAATGGACTTGTGTCTCAGCACGATGTCAGGTGGGACCAGGCCAGAACTGCTATCTTCACATTGCTCCAGAAGCTCATGGGAGTTTGACAGCTCCCACAGTCTCCCAGGCACTTCAAAATCCCCCAGCAACTCCTGCTTCACAAAGTTGTTCATAGGGTGGTGTGAGGCAGATCCTGCATGTGTGGCAAGAGATCTGCCTGCTCAGAGAGGTGCAGGAGAAGTGCTGTGTGAGCTAGGGTGGCTACTCAGGCTGCTGACACACCACAGGGCAGCCTGGTGCTGTTTGCCTGGTGTGATGTCTCTGCTTCAGTTGTTAGTGACAGATGTTAATCACTCTGCTGAATGCAGTTAAGGACAGCAGCGAGGTGTCACAGCAATGGGAACTGCGCAGTAACCTTGCCTAGAATAGAGCAGAGCAGAACAATGGCTCATTTCTCTTTGCAAGCACATCTTTTTCTATTCAGTGCTCATTAACCCCTGTGTCCCAGCTGCATTCCAGTCCAGGGATGTAACGTCTGCTAAACTGCAGAGAAATGATCAGAGGACTGCTAGAGTAGTTCTTGGGATCGGCACTGCTCTGGTCCAGAGGTAGTTGCACTTTCATGGAAGCAATTGCTGAACTAATGTTATGTACAGTGATTTTATAAACAAAGTTGTGCAAATACTTTCATAGGCTACCCCATGATATTGTGCAACTCCTCATCATTTGCACAATAGAAGCATGAAGCAATTGAAGCCTTTCATGTTTTCACCATGAATAGATCTATCAAATTTCACAAATCCAATCCAAAATTAGACTAATTTTAAAATTAATACTGATAATTGTCAGTGCATGACTAAGCTTGAGTGGGTGCTTTCATGGGGGACTTAAGAAATACTCAGTCTTTAACAGTGCAACCCACTGCTTTAAAGAAGGTGCCTTTCCAGAGCACATGGGATGAAGGACTGTGAGGTGATGGATAGTGCAGCGACTTACCAGGCACCAATGACTACCATAACAGGGAAGTCCTACTCTGAATTCAATAAAAATCATCCTGAGATACAGATGCCTCACAGCCGAGTGCTGTTATATTGGATGTGTTCCCACTGATATGCTGACGGGGATCCATGTCATTTTCCAAAAATTAACAGCAAGAAACAGAAGCAGAAAAATGCATAGCTATCCCCCAGGGTGGACAGAGGCCACCTGGCTCAGCCTGGAGCAAACCAAAGACAGGGGTTCTGAGGTTGTCCCCATAGAGGTCTGCAAGTGCCTGCAAGAACGCAGAGCTGAAGCAGCGAGGGGAGAGCATTACCACTGATTTCAAGTGAATCAGGCATGACTTTGGCAGCTTTCAGTACCCCCCGAAAATATTAAGCTGCTCTGAAAAATTATACTAGTGAATTGGGAAACTTTGGAAAAGGCTGTTCTTGTCTCCAAGAGCTCTGCACTGTTCGTTTTTTCTCATTCTTTCCTAGGCAGAAACCAGCGTGGCTCCTATGAAGAAAAACCCAAGGAAAGGTCTCACATGAGGGTCCCTGATACAAAGGGCAGCTCTCTGCTTCTGTAGCTGATGGGTGAGGACAACAGCTTGGTTAAAGGAGCTACAAAGAGCTGGCAGGATGAGTTACAGCTCACCCTCTGCGCATGAATTGTATCACAGCACTACCACCACCACGGCCAAGCCAGACCCAAGGACAACTCTGGATGTGACTGTACCGGAAACAGCTACCGTAAGCCCTGAGACTACCAGTTTCAACAGCACCAAAATCCCAGATGTGGCCAGCACTGGACCTGGCATGAGCACAATGCTGCTGTCCTTTGGGATCATTACTGTGATTGGGTTGGCTGTAGCTATGGTAAGAGCGCCCTGCTAAGTATTTTCCTGTCTGTTGAGGGTGGAGGGTAGCAGAGGGGCTCTAGGACTGATTGGGTTGAATAATTTATTTGCGTTCTACTAAAGGCTCACCCAGAACTGCTGGTAACTGATAGTTCCTGAGTTCTCTTTCTTTTTTAAGGCCTTGATCCAATGCTTAAATCTTTTTGCAGTCTCCCTGAAGTCTAGTCCAAACGGGATACTCAGCAGGCCTAGAGGAAGCCACATGTAGTATCAGTATTTATTTTTAATAGCAATAGGAACTTTAGTTAACACAAAGCAGATTCAGTTCTGACTTGTTAACTGGAACAGCTGCATTGATTTAAACTTGTCAACAGGGGGGCCCCCACAAGAACATTGATCCAAATTAACTTTTAAAGCAGACTGTTGAAAACACGTTCATTTCCCCTGTGGGCATGCCTTTTTGAATTAAATCCTTAAATGGCCTGAATCCATTTTAGTCTAGACTCATTCTGGACTGTATTTCAAGGTTCTACTTGCTGGGTATCAGCAAAGTCCTTGAGGATTTGCTGTGTAACTAACCTTGCCATAAATGCTGTAGGCAGAAGCTTTCAGAAACTGCAGTTCTGGGCCTGACACGGGCAATGCAAGTGCTGCAGTTCTTCGTCTGATATATAACCAGATCGTTTACCTGCCAACAGAGAACAGAAGGTAGCGGCAAGCTCCCGTTCCTCGTATGAGGAAGAGCTTTACTAATACAACCGTCAGAAGAGCCTAAAGGAAGGGACTACTAAATTTCATTGCAGGCCCAAGGAAGCGTTTTTCCAAAAGCCCCTAAGAGAACCTGGAAACATTATCCTGGAAATGGTCATAAGTTCCCAAGAGCAACATCCAGCCTTCGTAGTTCTCAGAACAAGGCTCTGGAGGCCAAAAGCCTCACTTTCTTCCCAGCGCAGCCACTCTTACTGGCTGACACGAGGCAAGTCACTAAGCATGCCCTCTTTGCTTCTTCCCTTTACACTGGGGAGGGGGTATCAGCACTTCTGCCTGTAGGAAATCTAAAAATGAAAACCACAAAGGGAAGGTTCTTCATCCTCTCTTAAATTGCAACATATGTCCTGCAGCCGCCAGAAATGTGCTGAGCTACACCTAATAATACACCTAATATTCTTACTACTACTAACACACCTAATAACAGGCCACTCGAGCACTTCGTGTCAGACATGATGTGCTACTGAGCTTACACTTGATGAATACGAAATGTCATTTTCAGTTGTCACTTCTCCCTTCCCCTTTGGTGCACAGTGACACGAGACATGCTACACCTCCTTTCTGTGTGCCCTGTGCCCAAAATTTCTCTTCTCGGCTTTTCATCATCCTACCGGGACTGTTGTAATGATGGTTTTCTTTCTCCTCTAGGTTCTATATATCAGGAAGAGGAAGAGGTAAGTAATGTCTGCTGTTGGCTGAAGGGAACTCGGTGCTTCAAAATCCAGAGAGAGCTAGGAAGGAGACAGGGAGATGGGGTGAGTGTAAGGGGTGGCTGTCTCAGAACAAGCCTGCGGGGAATCAGCTGTGTATTCAGCCATTCCCAAATCCCTGGGCCAATGACACTGTCCGTGGAAGGCTGAAGGCCCCTTTAGCTGCAGTGACAGCAACTGGCAGCAGCATAGTGCAGAGACACAGCTTTCTAGCCCAAGACTGTCTTAATTTCCTTGTTAAGCTCTTGGCTTAAAATACAGAGGAGAGCAGCATGCAGGGAGACATGTCTTGATTCTTCTGTCTCCTGACAGCAGAGACGTTGGTCAAGATCCATTAGATGTGGTACCTCCTTCCCTGCCTGACTCCCTGTGGCAGGCCTGGTCTGGGCAGACCTTCAAGAAGTGCTGCTGCCCACTGTAAAATTTCCCAGCCAGAACCTGACACCCAGATCTGGGTACTGCCACAGGAGCACCTCATGCTTGGCCTGGGAACACAGCTCTGCTGGATATAATGGTGGTGTTGGCAAACCCTTACAGAAGCAGGGGGGGGAATGTGTCATCCTGGCAATTGCCAAAATAGATATTTGTGGTGACACTGCCGGTAACGGTTGGTGTATTTCCCTCCCCCACCCCCCAAAACTCAGCTACAGCCTAAAGCAGGCCTCAGTGTTTTCACAGGAGCATGCCCGCCCATCGTCCGTCCCTGAGCTGCCCAGTATGTAGGGAGACCCCTTGGGGTAATACTTTACAGCTCTGTCACTTGGAGCAAGGATACAAGAGTAAGAACAGTCTGTCCACAGGCATCAGCCTCCTATGAGAATCTCTCTCTCTCCTATTTTCTATTCGTTGCTGTTTATTTTCTAATTGTTTTTATGTACTTCAACCCCAGAGTTAAAAGTACTGTTAGGCAACTGGAGCTAAAATTGTCCTACTGGCAGACACAGTGTGACATGGCAGAACTGGATGTTGTGGGCAGACGGATGGGGAGAAGTTGCAAAATGCCTAGCCAGTATGTCCCACCACAGAAAGCTTGATCTTTCAGGGTCTGCAGGAACTTAAATCCCAGTCTGATTCCATAATGCCTGCCAACATAGATTAGTGATGGCAGTTAATCCCCATAACTGTGCTCTGGGTATCTTCCACTCCTGCCAGCTGTGCACTATCCTCATCCCTGCAGGACAGGACATGACCCTTATCCAGGAAGAACAACAAGAGCACAATCCCTATGCAGCAGGAGAAACATCCTGCAAAAAACCTCAGCAGTGGGGTGGGGAAAGCAGCCTGAGCATCTGACCTTCTCAACCAACCCTCTCCCTTCCCTCCCACGGGCAGGTTGGAGAAGCTACGGCACCAGCTCATGCCCATGTACAACTTTGATCCCACGGAGGAACAGGATGAACTGGAGCAGGAGCTGCTGGAACATGGGCGAGATGCAGCATCTTCCCAGGCATCGCAGAGCAAGGTAGGCAGCAAGGGCTAGGGGCTCTGTTACTACAACCACTGGTGCCTCTGCTGCTTTTGTTACAGAGCCAAAGAGTTTTTGTAGAGTAAGGAAACGACGTAACTCCTTAGGAGGACTTTCCCCCATCTCTCCCAGTCCTGGAGATAGGGGGCTTGAGCATTTTGGAGTGATTAGGATGAAGAGGACAAAGATCCTGGAGAGGCAAAGTTATGATTCTACTCAACTAGGAGAGAGAAAAGGGAAACTTCAGGAATTAATGATGAGTTGACTACAGTTTACCTCCCAAGGCACCACAAGGGAGCAGGAGGATGACTGCCATTTTCTGACAGATGGGCCTTCAATGCCCACAAAGCACCGAGGCTCCTTTACCTTGGCTCTGAAAAGCAAGTAATTTCCACGCAGTTTTAAGCTATCCCTGCTTTGCCTAAGGATGCAAACATGGAACAAGGCCTTGCTGAGAGGAAGCCTGTAATTGTAACCGTTCACTGCGCTGCAGGCCTGAAGCACGGAGGCAGAAAGCCTGGACATTGTTGTGGCACAGCACATCTGGTCTTGGCTGCACCTCCAGGCCAACCTTGCTGGGCACAGAGCAGGCATAGCTCAGAAAGAGAAAAGAGGGGAGAGTTCTCTGTTTGTATTTGGGGAGAGGGGAGGAAGGCTTTGCTGTGACCACTCCCCAGTGTTCAAAGGCATGTAGCATGCTGAGAAATCGTAAAGGTCCTCAGAGACCACTGAGTTACTACATTTGTGAGTCAGGAAAGAGCTTGATTGCTTGGCCAGTTGTTTTTTGTTAATGGTCAAAGATGGGTCTTTGACAAGAGGTTATCTCCTTCCCTAGTGTACCAAGAGTTAAGAGAAATAGGGAAGAAGGGTTTCTCACCATTGTTTGCAGCCAGCTTCACAGTCTTTTCTGTTTCCTTTGTCACCACCACCACAAAAAAAGCCTTTCTGAAAGAGAGAGCCAGCAGGGATGATTGGAACAGGTACGTCTCTTAGCCAGTGATGCAGCCTCCCCTTAGAGTAGACATCTCTCCTTTCTTGAGCTCCTCTCCAGCTGCTCTGTGTTGCCTATGTCTTCCCTTGCCTTTCCAATGCCAGGAGCAGAAGATGTTCTCCCAGACAATTCTCACTTTCCACAAACTTTACACCTTCAGATAATCTGTAGCAAGCTTGGTGTGGGCAGAAAGGGAAAGAAGAGATAACAAATACAACTGTAATTACAAAATATTTACCTCGAGACATACTTCCTTGCCTGATAAAGAGCACAAAGGAGATGCGTGTGTTGGAATATGAAAGATAGTCACCACGTTCCATACACTGGTTTGGGAAAGCAAGAAATACTGTTGTATAAAAGCAAAGGACCTTGTCTTCTGAGCAGCACATACAGGGGAAATGTCAGATCCCTCTGTTGGAGCACCCAGAGGACTTCCCTTTAGGTAGTCAAGGGGGGAAATGGACACAGCCAGAGTTAAACTTAGATCAGTAAAGGCAGATCCTTCCTATATAGGGACTGGCCAGCAGTATACATCAGATCCCTCCAGGGCTCTTGCTAATGTATATGTACCTCTGCTTGGAAAGCATGCAAGTTTAAAAGCTTAACATAATGAGAGGGAGAGTATAAAACAAGAGCCAAAGTTCAGTCTGTGGCCTGTTTCCAGACCTTCTTCGTGTTTCAAGTCTTTTCCTGCTGCCCTGTATATATAAATAGTGATACCCAGTAGTCCAGTGATGTGGGGATTGTAGACTGGCTTGGCTGTGCTGACTTGCTCTCTAGCCTGTGGTAATTTTCTTTGTTAATGTCACATCTGTTTGTTAATGTCACATTTGTCAGCCAGCCTCCCCTCGCTAAGGGGTGGGATCTAATTGCAGTATTGTGCAGTCTGTGCCCACACAGGCCTGAGCAAAGGCAGACTTGCTGGGTCTCATCTTTCACTGCTTCAATGCAGATTCTGCTGACAAGTCAAGGAGCCCTCCAGAGACCCAGCCGCCTTGTGTTCACGGACGTTGCTAATGCCATCAATGCATGAACAATACCTGCCCCTGCTCTGGGATCCTGCTGAGACTGGAGAGGATGAAGCCAACAGACCAGTGACTTCCCACAAGCATGGCTGATACACTGAGCCCAGCTGGTCACCCCAATGGTTTGTGTTACAAATGGGCATGAGCACTGGGAACTGTCGTCACTTTGGGAAGCAAACCCTTTGTGAGGGCAGCGGTGATTTTTTGGTGCGTCTGTTACTTCTAAAAGGTCCTGAGCTCCAGTTTCTGGGCTGGTGCTCACTGATACTATCTACCAAGCTGCATGCTTAGGAGCAGTGCCTGCTTTGTTGTAGATAAACTTGCTGGAGCACGTGTGTGTCTCCTGGGTCAGGGAAGGAGGAGAGGTGCAAGCTTCAGAGAGTTTTCCGCTTGGCTTTGTGCCACCGGACCCCAAGGGAACCAATGAATGAGCCTGTCTGTACAGCGACCTCAGCTTTGGCAGATCCCGGAGGGGTTACTGGTGGCAGAGCCCCTTTGAGCAAGGAGAGCTGACTCCCCCAGCTGAGCAGTAATCTGGGGCACGCCCGGGAAAGCACATACCGTGGGGTTATCCCCTTTGTGCTGTGGGGGCTGCTGGTAAACACGCACCCAGGGCAATGTTGAAGCATGAAGAATGAACTAGCTTTAAAAAGTGAAATGGTGAACATTAGGCTAATTACATCTCAACTGAAGAAGTGGCTGAAAAGCCCAAATTAGGGCTGCCACATGTGCAGAGGAGAATTCACATAGCTAGAGGCAGGAGGTAGTAATGTCTGTCTATGTCACTCCCTACCCCTGAGCTAGGAAAAATGGTGCTTGTGGCACAGAAAGGAGTTGAATAGAACTGGAGCTCCTAGACCATGTATTCTCCTCCTGCTTTGGCTTAGGGAAGTTTCCACAGTGCAGAGTATTATCCAGAAAAAAGATTAAGCCTCGACATAAATTCTTTCAAATAAGGAAAAACATGTATTGGCTTAATATTACAACAGCCCCATGTCTGCCCACCCTGAGAGGTAACTGAACAGCTGGTTCATACTTACTTACTGGCCAACACCTGCAGTCAGAGCCTTCTCCTTCTGCTGAAGGAAACATGGAGCTTTGTGTTAGCCCCTGCTCACATTACCTGCTAATGCAGAAGGTGGGACTGAACAGGTAAGCCAGGAGTTTCCATGTAATCCTGAAGCATCTCTGCCTGAGTGTCCTTCAGGGCTGCAGAGAGAGAGTGTGAAGGGATCTCTGGCCACCTTGGCATGCTGCAGTGACCTTTGGTAGCCACCAGACCGAATGCTGCAGACTAGCAGAGAAGCCAGGGGCCAGCATCAGTGCCCAGCCATGCAGTGATCACCTCCAGATTTTTTTTGCAGGACACACATTTGTCAGTCAGATCATATTCCATCCACAGCACCAATCAAAAGGGAATCAGGGCAAGCCCCAATCTGAATGCAAATGTAAAGGGAGGCTTTACGCAGGGAGATGGTTCACTAAGTGACAATTCAGGTATTGTGTTCTACTGTGTTGCAAGTTTGGACCTGCCAGGTAGTTTTTGTTCTCCTAAATGTTGTTTATTTTCCTTTCCCCACTGTGATTTTTTTTTTTTTTCCACATTCATTAAATGCAGACTCTTTCCTGGGCATGTGCCACTGACCCCTGCAGTGCACCGTGCACCAGCCCTCCCTCCTTCACTGACACAGCTTCCCTTGTGACAGTTTTGTGGTTTTAATTTTTCAGTATCCCCCTTTCTTTTTAAGGCCAGGGAGTTCTAGGAATAGATTAGGACTAGGAGTGTCATCACCTACGGAAAACAGCCTGTCCTCCTTACCCAGGAGATCTTGCAGGAGGCATTGCCAGGCTGTTGGTTGCTGATGCTGTTTGTGCTCCAAGGATACTATTAGAAGGAAGGTGTGTGGGTACAAATAGTCAGTGTAATCTGTCTTGGGTACATAGAATTTGGACAGTAGTTTCTGGGTTTTCCCAGCAGTTATGCCTGTGTAACTATCTGAGAAGCAAATACATTAACCCTCACCCCACATGCACACTTACCCTCTCCTCCAGGTGCTCACAGAGCAGCAGCCAGGCACAGAAACATCAGCTTTCTCCCTTCAGCAGCTGGTAAGTTGCTGCCTGTCACACTCCCACACTGCAGCAGGACAGGGATGGAAGCAGCAGCAGGGGTTTGTGGCTGCCCTAAATCACAATGGTTCCCCTAGAACTCTTAGGATCAGAACTTCATTTGTTGTTTTAAACTCAATAAAAGGCAAGCGTAAGCTGAGCTGTTTCCTCAAACCAGCAGCCTACTTCAAGCTCGTTACCCAGCTCCACATGTTGGTGCCAGCTCAGGTGCAAGAACCTCGTTCCATATTAAAGCTGAGATGTATCTTGTACAGCAAACACGCCTACAGAGGAATTCTCTTTAACCATTCTTCCTGCAATGGTAGGCTTTCTGCTGTCATGACTGCCCTTAGATTGAAGAAGTACTGGTAAAACAACGAAGAGAATATAACAGGTATTTGCTGGGCTTGCACTGGAGTATTCCTTTAGTTCAGTATCACCTCCTCTCAGTTCTTGGAAGTATATGTACAAATTAGCAGAAGCATTATGATGTAATTTAATTCAAGTGTTTCTGTGTTTTAAGCATTGAAATATAATTAAGCTATTTCCATGAAATCTAGCGTGATTGTCTTTCTGTGACACCCACCTCTCCCCCCCCACCTCACTGTTTGCATTTTCCACAGAAAACTGCTGTAGGGTATCCTCAGGACCTGTTGGTAATTTGTATACAGTGATTCCCCTACTCTTCGCAAGACTGAAGTAGGCATGAAAAACTTGACAGCCTCTGTGAGGGTCGAGGTTTAGTTCTCCACATCATGGAAACTCAGAACTCTTCAGGAAAGAGAAGTTAGGATCTTAAAGCCTATCAAATCCTGGGCATCCCGAGTGCAGGAGGACAAATTCCAACTTGTCTGTTTGCCCTATTAGCCTTTAACCAGCTGAATTTCTGGACAAATCAGGGGTTCATCAGCTCCCCTGCAGCTTTTTCCATGATAGCCTGGCCAAACTGGGGTGAATGTTGTGGGCAACAGCATGGGTAGCCCCATGGTGACATTGTTGGCATATTCCAGATTTGCTGTCTGCCTCACCTTCTGTCCCACAGACCCAAAACTTGGGACTAGTTAGGAAAGCTGTCAGATTAACTAAAGAGGCTATGCACAGGAACAGAATGAAGTGTATGAAAATCTAAATAGTTACATGGGGCATGGAACCATGTGGAGCATAAACAGGCTCAGCTGCAGAGACTTGTGCCTGTACACAAAGCAGAATTGGCTTGTGTTCCAGTCAAAGCTAGTTAGGATGTAATGCAAGATACACAAGAGGATGGAAATGGGTACCAACACTTGGGATTAAGGGCTCGTTTTCTTCCATGTGATTTCTCATACTCATTTTTCCTTGTTTTCACGTAGATCTGTGAATGGTCATGAAAGATAAAATTTTGTTTTATAATCCCCAAGACTCCAATTCAGCTAAAAAGAAACTCAGCCTATCTGGCACTACACAAGTGTGCACATGGAGGAGGCAAAGCAGAAGCCTGAGGTGCTATGTTTTATACCTTTATTAAAAACAAACTCCAAGGCTAATTTGCAAATTGACAACACTCTTTATGCCTTCACCAAAATCATTTATGAAATTCTTCCAAACTTTGCTAGATAACATGCTTTGCATTTCCTGCATTTTGATCCTACTGTGATGACCTCTTATTTTTGACTTGAGTCAAACCAAAAACTGCCTGAGGTTAAAAACACTCAAAATGCATTTACTTAAGAGGTAGAATTTGTCTAAAAAAGGTAACTATATGGGAAGTATTTATCATTTTAAAAAAGAAAATTCGAGTAATCCTGTGAGAGATCCTAGTTATCTGAAGATGGCTGGAACTCTGCCCACCCTTTGGAGGCATTGAGTCTGCATAAAGGAGGAAGCTGAAGCTATGGACTGAGATTTCAACTACACAGAGTTCCTAATAGTGTGGAACTTTGCTTGTTCTCCTTGAGCACTTCTATTTTTATGGAGACATGTTTTCTATTATGGCTTCTCAACAGAATATTAAGAGGTAGCAAAGACTAGATTCCCCCCCCCACCCCAGCACTCAAAGAGGGCATACTTTGTAGGCATATCTCACAGGAATACTGCTGACCTGAAGGAAATGGATTTACTATCTAGGTGAAGCAGTTTCCATCCCTACTCTGTGCCATCAGCTGAGAAAAGTCTGACTGATGTCACAAGAAAAGCTTGAATCTCTTACAGATGCAATCCCTAATTCATTTAGGAGAAGCTGAAGTCTCCCACTAACAGTTACTACTCTCAGGTAATAGGGGTTAGTTCAATAGGCAGTACAGCCTTGCAAGCAGAGTACTAAACCTGCCAATTCACCTGGAAATCAAGTAAAGAAGTTGGTAAAAGATCTCGGTCTGCCACCGGAGTGGCCTTTGAATGCAGACGTGAATTGCAGCTCAACTTGTGTGTCCACTGAGAAAAGCAGCTCCCTAACCTGAATTCAGAGGAACAGCAGCTGATCTTCTCACGTAGCCATCGACAGTTACAGATTTGCGTGCCTGCTGTCCCACGTGGGTGTATCCACACAGCAGGAGAAGGGGCTCAGACTCCTCACATAGCTGGCAGCATGCCTCATCCTACTGCATAAGATTTAGAGCAGTCCCTCTGATCTAATCCATTTAATCCTCGACTTCTCTTGTGGTAGAGGACATGCAAAGTTTATCTGGGATGCAGTTTTCTGCTGAGACCACCAAACTCCATACACAAGAAACTACTGTTAAGGCAAACCAGGCAACACACAGAATGAATAGGATTGGGACTCTGATCACTACTAAACTGGGTGGACAGGACAAAATGACCTAGAAAGAAAAAAACTCCCCCCCCCCCCCCCCATTATCTCTCTCCAATCAGTCCTTCCTCTTAATTCTGCATAAATTTTCTTGTGTGAAATAAATACCTGCTAAGAAAACAGACCTCTGATGAAAGGATAATAAATGACCTCAACATATACTGCCATTTCATGGATTTCTGCTATGCACTGACATAAATTTAAAGCCAATTATGTTCTGTTTAAATATTTAACACTGTAAAGCTAGCCAATATTACATCTTGTCAAAGATAATTGAAATATCCACTTTGTCCCTTTAATAGGCAGGCAGAGCATCCACAAGATGGAAAATACCACTGGGATTTTGCTGTTCACAAATGGATATTACAAATACCTTCACAATTCCTCAGGATTTAGCAGGATCAGCTCTGACACCAAAAGCACAAATCTGCATACAGTGGGAGAGGGAGAGCAGGAAGCAACAATCTCAGATCAGCTGGATACTGCTGTATGCCAACACTAAACTGTATGAGCAAGCTTTTTTTTGCATAGCTACAACACTAGAGGACCCCACATACGCACATTACAGGCTGAATATATAACTAATTTGAACTGAATCCTGAGGCTGTGCCTGGAAGCAACCTTTGTGTAACTGGTTCTTTACAGATACTCCTTTGAAGTGACGAAATCCAGTGGCTGTGACTGTGTAAACATTGTGGACTCAGAGTTGCTATTGTATGTATTGAGGGGCAATGGCACCAGGCCGAAAGCTAGTTATAGGAGACAGCTGATAATGCTAGGGTAAACATTTCAGAATTAACGCCCAAGACATCAGGGTGCAAGCTTTCCTCTTAAGCATCCAAGTTGCTGACCACTGGAGCAACAGTACAAGGTAAGCTGGAAATGTCATGAAGGGTTTTCTTTCTGATAGAATAAAGAAAGGACTCAAAAGAGTGTCTTTCAGATGCAGTCCCTGTGGGCAACTGAGCAAAACTGAATTCTTGGGACTGCTCCATCAGTCTACCGGAGGTGGTGGGATACGTAAGTTCAGCAGTTAGCTGTGTAGGTTTCCTTTACTGTATCTGTGTTACTGAGTCGATACTATTTCTCTGTTGAACTGTCCATCGCAGGGCAAGGCACCGTGTTATCCAAGTATTTTTAAAATCAATATCCTCACAAAAGATATACTACAAACACTAAAAGGCATCTCTCCGACAAGGCATTTGCCATTTCTTCCCCTAAATCCCTGTTTGGATGTTCAGGGTAAGCCAGCAGGACAACAGGAGAGAAAGCTGGGCCAAAATTATCACAAAGGAAGAATTTGAAACATGACATTAAAAATCCTGCTTGCTTTCCGGTCCTCTGGCTTCAGCAAGACATGAACAGGTGGCATATTACTGAGCTGCGGCAGGGACGTTACTCAGAGATCTCCTAAGACCAGTAGTTTTGCCAGGCCTGGAACCGTCTTTTCCAGGGATGCCTAAAGGGAAAGATCATGGGAGAGAGAGGGTTAGAGCTCTGTATCCAGGAGCCTAGCTGCCCAAATGCCCCATTCACAGTCCGCGCAAGGTTAAAAGGTGGCAAGGATCCATTCCCAAACAACCAAAAGTCTACACAACAGCATTCCCATTTCTCTTGTACCAGCTCCAGGCTAGAGCCTGACACAAATGGCTTCCCTGGCAGCAGGCCTCAGCATGAGGCTACTGAGAGCCCAGAAGCTACAGTCTGTGAAATTTTTCCTCTTCTGCTATGCAAACACATGAACAAGCTCTGCTGTGAGCAGTTATATGTATTTCCAACTGTCACACTGGATCCTTGTGAGACACAAATCCAGTATCATAAACATCAAGAAAGCAGATGCACAGAAGGTCTGAAAACTATCTCCGAGTGGGGAATGTTTATGGCTACACACACACACTCTGATCTTCAGCTAACCTCTTGGTTTCAGGAAAGCTGAGGTGAGCACTGGGACAGCAGACGGAAAAAAGTGAGACAAAGGGATTTGGAGCTGCTCCGTCTCAATGTACTGAGAACACAGGGAGGGAAGAGACAGACTAAAGGGAGCAAGATCCCAAGGCTGCTTCTCGCTTTGGACTGTGTCTTTGAAATTTTGCCATAAAGCAAACTTTCCCTCTTACACCTATGCTCCATTAGCCAAGCAAAACAAACCAAGGCTGCTTTGGTGGCTTAGGTTTTGAAATCAGCTTTATCAACCATTCGATAGCAGTACTCAGGGAAGAGAAGACAAATGCTTCTGGGTTCAGGCAAACAGAGAACTTCAACAGTTGAGTTGTGTTGGCAGCATCTACAGGTAGCAACACAGTAAATCCTGAACCATTAACAACTCCCTGCCTGCTCCTGTATAACCTAGACTCACCCATAACCAGTGCCTTGGGAAAACCAGAGCTGGATCCTCAGCTATGAAGGCCCTGGGAAAACATCAGCTAACTTTAAAGCATCTCTCTGTGCCATGGCAGGCTTGCAAGTCTTGCCTTTTCTAGTTTGGCTCTTCCTATTTCTTGATTCGCCCCATGACAAACTGACTGAAAAGCCAGGAGTCAGTCATTATTTGTTTCAGCAATTCTTCCTAAGTGTTGCAGACATGCCACCCATGGCAGATCTTTCCCACTCTGAGTTGTCAGCGTACAGCCTGCAGGATGAGGGAGCCCGTGCATCCTCTCATGCCCTCCCTCTAGCACAGCACCTCTAAACTCCTCATCTGAAAGGAAAAAGCCAACCAACAAACCCCACAATGACCAAATTCTCTGGCTGTGCATCTAGCAGAAGACTGTGTGATTGCAGACTCCTGCTAACAAATCTCAGAGCAGTAGCCTCCTGCACAAGGAGCACAAAAGCTTGCAGACATGTCATACCCAAGTTAAACCCAGACAGGTTCATCCAGAAACTACCTGTCTGAAAGCTGCTACAGCTGCATCTCACTTGCAAACAAGCCACAGGATCTACAGTTTCCAGTAAGCTAGGTTAGTTAAGTTTTCTCTTTCCCTTTTTAATCAGAAGTTTCTAGGATTGACAGGTTTCATACTGTACAAGCTTATTGCCACTGATTTTCAACTGTCTGCTTTTGGTTTGTTGGGGTTTTTTTGTTTTGTTTTTTACAGAAGCACACACCTTCCCCAACGGTAAGAGTCCCCTCTCTGCACCCAGCACCACGCACGCAGCCACGGAGCGGTTTGCCCTGCGCTATCATGTGCTGCGCTGCTGTCTTCCACTGACCACAGCATCCGCTGCCCCGTCACATCTGGTTCTACCTCACTGCGACAGGATGGAAACATTCCTCATGTCACTGCCCTCGGCCCCACTCAAACTGAAAGGAAGAAGAAAGTACCCACACTGGCTGTGGTTTTGGGCAATGCTTAAGATTACTACAAAAAGGCAGCGGCTGGGCCGGAGGTGAGCTCATCATCTTTGAGCCTGCGGCTCTGCTGATGTCATCACACAGCTCAGTGGCAGGAAGTGATATGGGAGCAGGAGTCTGAGGGGAAACTGAATTGAGCAACTGAGGTTAACTACTCCAGCATTTTATCAGGTGGCATTTCCAGGGACTTTCTAAGAACCTGTGGGTGGGTTTGGCTTCCCGGCGTCAGTTAGCTTGCTTCGCACGCCACGCTTAGCAGCGGGATAAGGGACCAGCTCTGCTGACCACATGGCAAAACAAGGCAACATCTGCCTCTCTCGGGTTGCTGTCCCCTTCCCCCCCACTCAAGGGAAAACATTTAGTGAATAGCTTCCTGCAGTGCCCACCAAAGGTAGGACTCAGCTGCACACAAGTTTTCTTTGCTTCTACTCCAGAAAGGGCCCTGAATGGTATAGCCTAGACTTGGATTTGCACTTTCCCAGAGCTGAAGTGAGGCTGGGGCTCTGGGTGGTGCATCTGTAAGTTCCTGTGACAGTGATAACAGTTATCTGGCATCTCTTCTCAGAGAAGGTTAGATAACTTTGCAGCCCTATACAGAAACTTGCTATTGTCATCATTCTCCGTGTTGCTGGTGTACAAGCATCTGTGCTAATGTGGCAGCCACTAACAAAGAGCACTGCCGTGGAATGCAAGCCAGGAAGGAGAGAGCAAGACTATCATGGAAGCATTCTGGATTTAATCCGCAATACTAGGATGTCCCAAATGTCAAGGGATCTTCAACTCATTTGGTTTTTTTCCAGTTAGTTAAGACATTTACAATAGACTATTTTCACTTTCTACATAACACAGACAAATTCACTGAGCCATACATACCTCTAACAGCAACCAGAACCTCAGATACATGACTTTTGGAAAGACAAACATAGATTCTCTTCCCATCCCTCTTTTCTGCCTCCACTTCTGCTGAAGTAGTCACAACTGAATTAGATGGAAGGAATGTGCTACCTCTCCTGTTGTAATGGGCCTGGAAGCCTTCCAAATTCTCCTCTGTTTTTAGGATTTACCAGAATCATTGCAGCCAGGGCTAGAGCTTTGGGGATACGTGCACAGTTTGCCAGGAGCATCGCTACACAGTTTAGTCTTGTGTACTTATGATTATCTAATTTCAAACCTTGTGTGGCCGGTGCCGAGTTCAAATTCAAGTCACTGCTTCCCTGAGGATTTTCTTCCTGAGACACTCCTTCTTGGACCACTAGTTGAGGCTGCGAAGAAAAACACCAAAACCAAACAAACCCCCCGAGATACAATTAGACTTAAAGAGACAAAATTGCAATTGCACAAAGTAGACGGAAAGCAAAAAGCCTTCAATCAGTGTTACTTGATTAGGACTGTGGAGCCCTGATAGCCTGCCATTTGCCACCACTTCCTATAGCCAACCTACAGAAAAGCGAGTGCCAGTGCACGTGGTGCCCACGGTATACTGTGGCACCCAAAACTGGACACAGTACTCCAGGTGTGGCCTCGCCAGTGCTGAGTACAGTGGAACAATCACTTCTCTAGTCCTGCTGGCCACACTAGCCCTGATCCAGGCCAGGATGCCGTTGGCCTTCTTGGCCACCTGGGCACACTGCTGGCTCATGTTCAGCCATATGTCAATCAATATCCCCAGGTTCCTTTCCACCAAGCAGATTTCCAGGCACTCCTCCCCAAGCCTGTAGCATTGCATCTCCTCTACCACTATTCCTGTCAGTTTAACCACAGGACAGCCCCACCAGCAGGTGTTTTATAAACTGTCCTTTCTCTGAAACATTTTCTCAGACTCTACTTGCACAGGCTCCTCAGCTTTAGCAGAAGTGTTTCTTCCCACCCTAAGCACTCCCGTGGCAATGCAGCTGTAGAACAAACCTATGGATCTCTGCAGCAAGAGCACAGCTTGGGTTTGGTCTAGAATATTTTCTAGTAACAGATACACACCAAATAATGGTTTGTGGTTGCTGTGGGGTTTTTAATCACTGCTAAGGATAGGTGATGTGCCATTAATTATTCACAGGACAGAATAGCCTTACTGATTGAAAGCTTTCATCTTTTTTCCCCATCTGAAATGTCCTATCTTGACATACTCATTCTTAATAATCCTTTGTTTGCTGCATAAGAGCCTCCTGCTGGCAGGATTCAAAGTTTCATCATTAACCAAATTTCTCTTTTTGCTTAATTTTAAATTTCTTCTTTTGAGACAAACCGACACACTAAGCAATCACTTCAGTCTCAAAGCTCTTGGGAAGACAACCCCTCTGCTCAAGAAAGGATGGGATCTCTGGTCTGACATTGCAAGCCTGAGAAAGTACTGCAGAAAACTAATATGCCTTCAATTAAGTACAGCAGCTCTCCTGGGCTCTCAGAATTCTTCAGGAGCTGAATCTTAGGGGTGGCTGGAAAAGCAGCCAGAGCTTCCCTAACGTGTTATATTTCCAGGCCAGCTAGGCTGAAAGAATGTTGTTGGAGATAGACACCCTAAGAGCAGCAAGCACAACTGAAAATCCTCCTGGGATCTGTGACTGGAGAAAAGACAAAACACTGCACTCACCCACTTGCGGGGCCTCCCTCTTGGCCTTTTTCCAGCAGAAGGTTCTAGCTGTATTGAAATAAATATTGAAAAAAAAATATTATATTTTCATTTTCTTATTTGCTGGGCACTGTGACTAATACACTGAACCTGGTCAAAGCAACCTCTGTATCAAGTTCTTGTAAGACACATAGCAGAAAAGGCAAAAGATGGGGATAGAAGACAGTTGAGGAGGAAACACCTGCCAGACTACAATGGTTGTGATTACTTGGCAATGGTGGAGGAGAAACGCTAAAAGGAAGCTGCTGAACAGGCAGTGGCAACACAGGAAGAGCTGAGAGGTGAGGTAGGACTAAAACCACAATAACTGGTTTGTCCAACAGTACCAATTAAAGCTGAGCTGAATTCGGGAGAACTTTCATTGTCTATCTTTAAGCTAAGAGAAACCTCCCTGCCAGTTCCTCTAGCAATGCTTCAAGGATGGACAGCCCTATTCTCTCTCCCCCATAAAAGAATACAAACCATTTATTCTTACCATTTGTCCAGATACAGTAGTCATTTTCTTACTTCCTTTTGGCCTTCCTCGTGGTTTCTTCACTGGCAATGGTTCCACAGCCTCCTCCTGGGTTAAAAGGAGAAAATTATTTAAGCAGAATGATCCCTGGAACAACTTACAGCTTGTCATTCTTATGTGTCTTAAACTGTACTACAGCAGCAATAGCACCTACACCACTAAATACCTGCTTGTCTCTGCTTCTCCAGCTGTGAAGTGCATTAGTGGATGGCCAGCAATACTCTTATCCCTTTGTTTTCTGACCATAGTGCTTGGACTGGGGAGATTCCTTTTCCACTGTGTAACTACTGGTGCAGAAACAGAGGGGGATGCACCCGAATGTCTCCAGACTGGAACAGAGATCTGGCTAGTTCCTCTCATGCCATTTCTGGGCCTGAACAGTCATGGCCTGCCACATTAGACATCATACCAGGCTAATGCTGTAGCACCCTCAAGCAGTCTCTCAGGATGCTGTGCCCTCACCTGTGGCTGCTTCTTTGGTCTTCCCCTCTTTCTCTTTAGGCCCTCAGTCAGTGTAGATGAGCTGGGGTTCACTGGTCTCTCGTTGCTCATTTTGGCACTTTCCAAGGTTTCCAAATGATAATCCAACAGGTTATTTTTCCATAGACTGGGAAAGAAAACTTGTCTCCTCCTTTTTGCCTTGTCTTGTTATGAATTCTCCTCTACTTGCAAGGCTGAAAGAGAATCAGGTATGATAGTTGTTACTGTTTTCACCAGCTGAAAACATCTAGGACACAGCCAACGTACAGAAGCATAATCATGCTTTATAAACATTATTGAACCACTCTCCCACATGGCCCATTCCTTAGCTTTCTGAGGCTTTTAGCTAAAGGAGCCGATTGCTCCAGGTGCCAGAGTACATTGGTACCTGCATCTATAATTCCCCCCTGTTGGCCAGCTTAACTGGAACTGACAAAACCAGCGTCTTCAGCTCTCTAAACTCCCCTCTTTGCAGGCTTCCTCTGCATGAGGAGGAAAGAGGTGGGAGAAACAGTGGTGGTGGTGAGTTATAAAAGCCCCATTCAAGAGTAAAGCTTCATTTGGAGCTCCTGTATTGTCAGATACCAAAGCTAATCCTGAGACCCAAAGCCACAGCAAACAGAGCCTTGTAGCAGGATGCTTGAGTGAGCAAGTATCAGGGTATGAACTCTAAGAGGTGAATTTGGCTCTAGAGCTGCCCCTCAAGAGTTTGTTCCTAATCACTGACTGGGGTGTCTGGTGCTGTCTGGAGAGACAGCCTGACCCCATTTCAGAGCACTCGGCCTCTGGGGTTCTGCATGAGACTCACCGTTTCCAGCAGGACAAAAGTAAGTTGCCTAGATGTGAATTTTGCTTCCATCCTGACTACTGGCTTGTCTGCTGCGAGTTTTACATCAGCAGGCTTGCCAGGCAGCCTTCTCCCTTTCCCCAAGCTCTACTCAGTGCCTGCTGTGTTGGAATGAGCCCTGATCTAACTTGTTTGCTCTAATAAATAAGATCATGAGCTACTGAGAGTACAAAGGAAACCAATGACTTTCCTTGCAGAAACAGAGGTTGCTCCTGTGGCATTGTCTGTCAGAGAAGGAGGCAATCTGTGAACCTTTACACACTCATATCTCAAAGTAGGAAGAGGAGGGAACAGACCATTAGAAGATCAGCTTGCACTTGAATCCCAGGCACATTAAGAGAGGTGGGGGTCATTGGTCTTGCTGGTGTGAGAAGTATAATCTAGCCAAGGATCTGAGTTCAGCTCCCAGTTCACTGATCTCCCAGTATGCAGCCTCCCCAGACCTTGGCCATCCTCTGCTTCTTGCATAGGAGGGACAGCTCAAGAAGATGAGAGGGGCTGAGAAGACTGAGCCTGGCTGGACAGAAGCCAGCAGTGCTGGCTGAATCCTCTTTTGTCAGTAATTCTTACCACAAAAGAAGTGGCTGCACCTAATGCAGTTGGGAAAGCAATGTCATCATTTGCTCCACAAAGCAGGAGCGTACAAATGAACAATGCTTTTCTACCTTCTGTGTAAAGCTGCTGCTGCCTTTGCATCAAGATGCTGCATGTATAACTGCCTTGCCTGTAGAAGCTCTTCTGTATCCACAGGAGAAATGATTCTGCAGCTCTTTGCTCTGTTTTGTTTCTCTTTTCTCACTTGTAAATAAAAGGTAACAAGAACATGCTTAAACAGCTCTTTGTCCCATCAGCCTTGAGTGCTGCTGGGTCTCCAGGTCCCTCCAGCAGGCTGTACCTGAGGCAATAAAGGCAGTACTGCAGGTAAGAGCACAGCTGCACCACGGAGAACAGTTAGACTGTCTTCTTCAAAATAATGCTGGGGGGCAGAACCCGGGTTCACCTCCAGTTCATGCGTGAGCAGCTCTAACTAGTGAACTCCCTGGACATCCCTTTGTGCACACTGTTGGGACCCAGCTCACAGGCACTGCTGCACACTCTGCTTTTCTATCAAAACCTCTGATCAGAGGGTGATGGAAAGACCACAGCTCAGGTCCCTGAGTTCAGGCTGCATCTAGAGGGGAGACAGAAAAGAAAAAAAAAAGGCTCCTTGTACTTGTGAGCCACGCACAGTTGCCACCAAGTCCCTGAGAGACGAAGATGAAACACTTCTGCAGCCTCTTTCAGAGAGGAGCTGTGCTTTTAAGAAACTGCTACCTGAGCTTTGTAGTTTGATCAGATGTTCAAGTTCCAAAGATGCGAGTGCCTTAACTGAAAAAGACAATTATTCTGCCCTCTGGCCCAGTTACTATTTCCTGTGTCCGTATTTACTCATCAGAATTGAGGCTCAAAGAGCCTTGTGCTGGGGCTGGCTGAGGCGGGACAGAGCGACCGAGATGCACGGACCCTGAACTGCTCTAGGAGCATAGAAGACTTCATGCCTCTGCCTATGGCTTCTCTAAGCCAGCCCTGGCTTGTGCTGCACACATCTGCTGCTGGATCAGCTCAGAGTGCTGCAAAGGTGGCTTGAAGCATCCTGAGCCTCCCCTCAGCGAGCTGTGGGAAGGGAAGAGACAGAGGAATGGACACGGGTAACAGTGCTGTCCAAGCCACATTCCTGAGAAGAGATGAAGGCTGTTTTGACAAGACAGCTTCTACCTATGGATCACAGTCATTTGAAAGCATCGGTTCAGTGCCTCTTGGAATTCAGGTCCTAATGTTAACATGTGGAAAAGAGTTATGGAGGAAGGATAAACATGTCCTTGAAAAGTATGTGCATGTTTTTACCTGTTTTTCCAGGATGAAGGAACAGGATGAATGACAGGATATTGTAGGTATTGTTAAAGGTAACAACAGATGCAGTGGTACCTGGGGGAGGTTGTGCTGATAGAATGGTTGAGGTAAGAATTTGTGTTTTGTTCTTCAGTCTCAGACTGCACTTTCTGCTTGGCCATTTCAGGCTGGACAGGCAGAATCTGAAAATATCACTGGCAGATGTAGCAAGAAAGCTTCCAGCCTTCACTCCCTATTCTACCAAGATGTACACAGTCATGACAGACACCGAAACCATTGTTCTGATCCACATAACCTGTCTCACACATTCAATGTAACTGAAACTCCCATGAAATCCAAATTTTGCATGTCATTCATTATTCAAGTGGAAGCAACCTCAGTGTACAGCATTGATTCCCCAGGTGCAAAGAAAGTCAGTTCCTGCACAAGGATTGTTTTCTAAATCAGGCTAAACTGATACACTCTACAATGTCTTTTACATATCTGGCAAGCTTTCTACAGACAGGATTGCAGACAAATGTAGAGAGACTGCCAGGAGATAGCAGTGGCTTTGTACATCTCTCTTCTGCCTTATACATGCATCAGTCCTTAGGGCTTTTGTAAGCTCTACCTCAGTTAATGTAAAATGCACGCAAAGCAAAAGCACCCAGTACAATTCCACTTCAAATTTCTCAACAATACTTTCCATCTATATATATAAAACTCCAAACTAATACTGACTCCCACTGGATACCAAAAAAACCCCAAACAAGTACGCTTTCCAAGGTCACTGCAGAGCAGGCATGAATTCCAAACCTATACACCGTCCACAAAGGCACAAGTTATAAAGAAACCTATGTCAGTGCTTGGGGGCCTTAGATCACCACCTTCATGTTGCCCCTACACACAGCTTTGAAAATGATGCAGATATGTGAATATATGGTTTTGTCCCTATTCAGATCTCTAATTCAGACCAAGCTAGAGTACAGGAAGTTCCATCTCACCATGAGGAAAAAACACTTTACTGTAAGAGTTGGACATCATTGGAATAAACTCCCCGGAGAGGCTGTGGAGTCTCCTTCTCTGGAGACTTTCAAGACCTGTGTAGATACATTTCGGCATGATCTGCTAGTTTTGTCCTGCTCTGGCAGCAGGGTTGGACTCAATGATTTTCAGAGGTCCCTTCCAACCCCTAACATTCTGTGACTCCGTGATTCTATGTTGCAGAGATATCACCTTAAGCCAAAGCACCTCATGTCGCAGAAGCATTTCCAGGCACCTAGCGGAGAACAGGGGATTCTCAGTCTAAGACTTTGCCCAAGTTAGGTGCTCAGTTGTACAAAGCCAGCTTCTCCATCATACCAGATTCTCAGGAAAGAAAAGCTCCTCCTGAGAGCTTGTAGTTGCAGTCTAACACAAGGTATTGAACAGTGATCTTCAGGGACTTTTCCCTTTCCACTGACTATAGAGGAAGCCTTGGGGATGAGCCTGCTGACTTGAGCAGGTAAATTAAATGGCATTACCCTGTCCTGTTTGTTTCTTCAAGGAAGTTAAATTTTAGGCTACATCCTTGGGAGAAATTCAGCATGACGCAGAGGTGCTTGAGACACCATACTAAACCCCCCAAACTGTGTGCATGATTCACAGCAAATGCTGCCAGAAAATGATTGCCTGGCTGCAGTGCCCACATTAAAAAAAATACAAAGCACACAAAGCCTTTTTCAAAGCATAATAGGAGTGTGATTATAACAGACCCTTCATTATAGCCTTAACTCTGCTGCTGTCTCTATAATAGGAAAAAATATCCACAAAGCACAACTCCCACTTCATAGCACAGCACTATTGTTCTGCTGTCACGTGTGACAGAGTAAACCCAGGGTAACTTCACCGACATGAACATGGTCACTCCTCAGTCCTTCTAGTAAAAGCGGGAGGGGAAAAAAATTGGACTAAGCCCTGCATCAAGTAGAAGAGGATAAAAGACTTTGTTAGTCAAGACATCTAAAGAAGGGGACTAGGAAGGTTAGGCAGAGAGAAACCTTTCATTCTAATAACTGTAGCAATAACGATCTGCACTCTCATTATGAGAAATTACTTTCCTCTTCCAAGAAATCAAATGCCCATGTCTTTACGGACCTCGCAGCAGATTAAGGAAAACCACAGCTTGTTACAGTTCCCCATAGACTGTTCTATCAGAAAAGCAGGATAGCCAAGCACTGGAATATCTCCCTTAGGAAGAGCTGTGGTAGTAACACTCTGGCAAACGCACCTTTACTACCAATTTTTTTCTGTGAAATAAGGAACTTAGACTACTAAATCAAGCTTGTGGCAACAGCAGGCAACTGCCAGTCTCATAAATCACATACTGAAAACATAAATAACCTCTCTAGGTGACTTCCCTAACTACTTGGAGTGGCTAAGTCTAAAACTTCTTTGGTGTCGTGCTTAAAAGTCCCCTAGTTCCTTGCTGTTATTATTTTTTTTAAAGAGCAATTTATTGTCGTTTGTTCTTGCATCACCAGAGTCCTTCAGCAGCAACATTGCTCTCTCCTCCATTTTTGAACACGGTCTACCAGATATACACATTAATCTCATCTCCCCCGTCTTGCCTGGCTGAACAAGACAGCGTGTTACAATTTCTTGGGATGTGATCATATCTCCTGATCATTTTGCTCATTATTTACACCCTTTCCAATCTAAGCTCAAGACTTCTGAATATGGTAAGTATTCTTACTCTCAGAGCTACTTTTAGTGAGTACAGCTTGACTAACAACCTCTCACTTATCTGAGAAGCATGGATTAAGCAACAGTCCATTGGAGAAAAATGCAGTTCCTGGGTAACACTAACAGCACATTTCTGTATGTGCAAAACTTAGTCTGAAGGTTGACACGTACTTCCATAGGGAAGGGCTCAACCTCAATCCTACCTCAGCAGCATCAGCTTCTGAGCCCGGCCAAGGCCCTAGGCTTCCTATAGTCAGAGCAGGCAAAGCAAGGAGGCAGTTAACCATCCCAGGGATGACAAGGGGAAAAGTACTGCTGAATACCAAGACCAGAGAGGAAGAGACATCTGGAATCTGTTCCTGACTGATTTGGGGCAAGTCATGTGATCTGTCAGCACTTCACGTTTTCTGTCTATAAGGTTATGAAATAACAGAAGTAGTATTAACACTTCCCTGAACCTGGGGTGGAGGGACTGCAGATTAAGGCATTTCTATTTGTAAAGTAACACTAAGAAACCCCAGCAGAAGAAAACAGACCAAGGCATTATCAGCAGGCTGCACCGGCAGCCTCCTCCATGTCGTTGGGTTCGGGATCACAAAAGAGAGTAGGCTGTTGCAACTAAAGAACTACAGCCCAGGATTAGCCACATCCTGCTGTGCAGCAAAACACACCCTCACCCTCTTCCCCAGGAAGCTGAATGCTTGTGGGACCAATCTGTCCCAAAACTGTAAGCTGGAGTTCCATGCCCTGGGAATCTGGCAGGGAGCAGCACTGGAGCGTGAGTTGGGGTTCTCCAGAGCTGCAGCACACAGCGCTTCTCGCCCGCTCCCAAACCAGAGTGGGCAGGGGAAACAGGGGCCAGCTCAGTCTATCCAAGGAAACTCATGTACCAAACGCAGGACCCCAAGTCGAGGCCACTGCCTGAGACCTTAAACACCTTTCCAGCATTTCTCCCGGAACTATCAAGCCAGACCAGTGACGCTGAATGCCTCAGTGCAGGTTCTAGACTCCCTAGCATTATGCATTAAGAACCTGTTAAAATTCTCCCTTCGGCGATTTGCCCAAAGCCCAAATGTTTGCTAAAAGACTCTTTCTTCTTTTAAAGTCTCTGTCCAGACACTTTCACCAAAAAGCAAGGTCCCCAAGCACTGCAGAGTTAAATCAGTGGAGAAAAAAACAACGCTATTTACAGGAAAATAAAAGGATAAAGAGAAATCTGTGGTTACTAAAGCAAAATTACAAATCAGAGTCATCTCTGATTTCAGATAACATCAAGCCTCGCTCCTCTGCAGAATTACTATCTTGTTCAGCCCAGCTACTGACAGCTGCAAAGCACTGTCCACTTGCACTAACCCAGGAAACGGCCCTCTGCATTTCCTCGTGAGGACAGGCGTTTTGGAACCCAGCATGGGGACCTATAAGGCAGCAACTTTGGTGCCTTAACCTACTTCCAGACAGTCCCTCTCAATTATCAAGATGCAATTTATTAATCCCTGTGCCTTAATAAACCCCAGTGTCTTGCAGATGAGCTCTGCATACATATTTCAAACGCAGGCTTGCTAATGTGGTAAGAAAGAAACAAGATTACCTGTTGAGAAGTTGGCAGCGCCACTTGACCTGATCCCAGCAGACCTAGCAATGAAGGCAGGGGAGAAGGACAGAGGTATCCAGCAGCTGACACCCCTTCTGCGCTGGAGAGCGGCAGCTAACCAAAGTTTCTGCACACATTCATTTCAGAAGCCTTACAACGAGCCGAACACTGTTTATTGCGCTCCCAGTTAGTAATATGGAAAGCAACACGAGCACTGCCAGCAGCCTCCTTCTGATGGCAGTCCTGAGTAGTGACAGCAAGTGAAACCGAGTTCACTTCAGCCCTCCTGGAATCTCTCACTAAACTAGCAACAAGAAAAATAAGAAAAATCCCCAGCCAGACCACTTACACCAGGCAGCCTGTACCACTGCCCTGCTTACTAAAAATAAGGCCGGTTTCTAAATGTGAAATGAATGATCTGAATAAGGGAGACAGATCATTTCAGAGACCTCCCTCTTTACAAGCGCTAGGAAGAATCATGTTGACCCTGTTTTATGAAAGAAAAAACCACCACAACAAAACCCCAAATGGGTAGCCCCAGGAAGGCTTATGTTGACAAAGTGGTTATTAATCTGAGTGCAAAATGTGCTCCAGGCATTTACTATAAGCCACAAATAAAGATGGGAAGCTAACTTTGGCTGAACATAAATGTATTTAGAAAGGAGATGTTGCCTAGCTCTGAGTTAGGTTTTCTGTATTAACTACGTGAGCAATCATTAGAACTGGAGAAAGTCCCCAGAAGTATCTTGCAATGGAGAATGCAAACTTTTCACATGACTGACTCAATATATGTAGGACTTGGGTTTTTTTGGCACATCCCCATTAGCAAAGTAGAGAATTAAAATATCTCTACCTGTATAAAACCCATTACAGTATCTTAGAGACAGAAGTCTGAGACTCTTCTTTATGTCAAGTAGTAAATTGCTTACAGTGACAGTACAATTGAATAAACTGAAGACTCTTTGGTTTGGTATTTTTTGTCAGAGCCGTCCATATAAAAGATTTGCAGTCACTTGAGTTCCTCAGTAATTTCTGAAAATGACAGTAATGCACCTGAATCACTTACTGCAGTCTGGAAAATATTGGTCTTGACCTTATTAACACAGGAACGATGATCTCCCGCTTAAACATGCACATGGGAGCTCTGGAAGTGAGTCCAGTTCTTGGGGCTGACATGTGTTTCCTCTGATCTCAGGAAAGTCACCTTTTCTTCTTACTCAGTTTCCCTACAATTTAAGCGGGGATAACACACAAACCAGAAAACATCTTAAACGGCATTTTCTTTGGGATCACATACATTTCCCACCATGTAATAACACAAGCCTTAGGCAAAGAGGCTCAAGGCTTTATTTGGAGCTCAAAACCACCAATAAGAACAACACAAAATACTAAGAAATGCCTTTGATCACTCCTGCAACAATGTCTAATCCAAACAATCATAAAACAGTGTATGAATTCAAGTACCTGAAAATTACCTATTCATCTAAATGCTGAAATATAGCTAAGCTAATCTATCAAAAATCCTCCTGCATACACTCTAGTGTATTGTGTGGTGCTGGTCTCTTCTCACAGGTAATTAGTGATAGAAAAAGAGGGAATGGGTTCAAGTTGCAACAGGGTAGGTTTAGACTGGACATGAGGGAAAAATTTTTCACAGCAAGAGTAGCGAAACACTGGAGTAGGCTGCCCAGGGAGGTGGTTGAGTCACCATCCCTGGATGTGTTGAAGGGTCGTTAGATGGGGTGTTGGGGGACGTGGTTTAAGGGTGAACTTTATAGAGTGATTCTATGAAATACACAAGTTTTTTTCATTTTGTAATGATTTCTTTATTTTATTTTAAATATCACTAGAGACAAATTTGTATGCATGTTGTACAAACAGTGTAATCTCAATGACTAGGGCAGAACTTAAATTATTAGGCTTCGTATGAAATCAAGAAATCTGCACTTCATACAAATACTTCCTGGCAAGGAAGCATTAAACTCAATTCTACAGCATTAAACCAGAGATGTCACAAGGGCTAGAAAATATTATCGGTGTTGGGGAAATTAAACTCCCAGTTAGGAAATGTCAGGTATAAAATTGGCACAAGGAGGCCTATTTAATCTTTATTGGGGATATATTGGAGGATAGTGTCTTTAATTTAATATCCATACTTTATAATTTCATTAGCATTTAAGGCCAAAAGAAAGGATTTGCTAATTCTGCATATAAATAATTGTCATTTCAGCATTATCTTTGGACTGAGTCCAAAACTTTTACATTTAACTGAAGCATCAGTCTGAGAAAAATCACGTTCTTGATTTAAAGACATCATGGGATGGAGAATGTACCACTACATTTGGACATGTGTTTCAGTGGTTAATCCCCTTTAAAACAGGGTGCCTAATTTATAGTTAGGCAGGTGTTGGTTCTTACCATACTTTTCACAGATAAGCACACAATTTACCTATTCCCTACCTCCCCTGCTCAGTGATACTTTTACACTTGCACTATTCTTCTGAAAAATTAGGTAGGCTGAGCCCCTTAAGCCTCTTAAAGCTTTTTAAAACTAAATAAATTTTTGTGCCCCTCTCCTCATCTTCAAATATTAATACCTTCTAAGAAGAGGGGTACCAAAGCAGTACACCCCACTTAGTATCTGCCTAGACTTCCATTAAACCAGAGGTAAAATTAATTCCTCTTTTCCACTCTTGTGGTTTAACAGAGGGCTCCTATGATCCTTGTCTAAGAACACAACGGGTTTTTTTTTCTACAGCACTCAAAAGCTGTCCCTTCCATACAGTAAACATTACTCTTTCTTTTTACCATTCTAGCCTTCTTTACTGTTTTATGCAACCATTTTTCAGAAGGCAAAATTATCCATTTCCACCCTGGACTTTATGACAGCAGCTCTTACCACCCCGTTTAGATGCTTTGCAAACATGAATTAACCCATGTGTCCATTGCCACTCTATACTGTGATAGTAGTTCAGTATTTTGCGAGGAAGGGGAATTAAGATCAGCATCTTAGATATCATCATCTAAGTAAGATGTTGCCAGCAAAATATTTTTACCATGTACCGATTCCATCAGCTAGGTATGGGAGGATACCATCAAAGCTTCTGCTTGGGCAGCCTCAATGCCAAGAGGTGAGCTCTGAAAGACAAAAGATTTGAGCTGCCTGTTTTCACTGTATATCAAACCAGCAGAGTGCTGTGCTAAACAGAGACCTGCATCCTGGTTGTCAGGTGCAGAACAGGACTGCCTCAACATTGTCTATCCTGCTTCTGTCCCCAGAACACCTCGGTGAAGCTGTTATGGAGAAGAGTAGCTTCTGGCCAAGGGCTGAAGTCTGCTCACAACTACATCTTCTGATTAAATTTCTCTTTTGGAGGTTCCATGAAGGACAAACAAGCACAAACTGAACCAACCAGCATTAAAACAGCAGCAGCCAAATCTAGAAGACAGGAGTCCTTCAAATTCCCTCTCCTTAGGTGGGGAAGGGGAATGAAATTTGTACAGTTTTCAGTCTTCAGTGACTTGCTAAGATATTTATGTCCTGAGAGGGTTTTGGGTGTTGCCCTACACAAGGGCTAGCTTGTGCCTGTGAGATAGTTACTAGTATCCTTTAGGAAACATCCAGATTTTACCATAATGCAGCACAAGTCTCAGCCTGCATTTCTATTCCTTATCTTCACTATTCCAGAAACTAGAGTGGCCACTGTGGTATAGTGTGATATACATAGGCTAACACCAGCTGTAGATTCATTTGTGTATAATCCCTTTCTGTTAGACAGGTGTATATAAAGAGCTTCATTCACTGCTAGCCTGATCTTGTCAGAACCTCTCAGGTGCACAAACCTGTATCTCATAGGTGCAATGAAAGCTAGTGTCATAGTAATTGTTCTATACATGCTTGTTATTCAGGCTGTATTAATGAATATTTTAACTGGAGATTAGGCTGAGGAGTGATTTCCACAAGATAAGAAACACATTTGCCATGCTGTATTTTATCATTGTAAGGGAAGTGTGCCACATATAATATTATATTTCTTAATTCTTTCATACTATGCTGGACAAAATTGGAACTCTCTGGATGATGCGGGGTTACAAAATCTCACTTTGAGGAAGTCATGGACTTGCTGGAAAGCCTCAAAAAAGGCTTAGAAAACAAGGCCTGTGAGGAAAGACGGAGGAGCTGGTTTGTTAAACCTAGCAACAGGAGAACAGAAAGGACATGATAATGGCTTTCAAACGCACAGCACAATGTGGCATCTGAGAAAGTAATAATGTGTGGATAGGATAAATTGTCTGTTTAAACATAGAAGGGAGAGTTAGGCTGAATATTAAATAAAGTCTAATGACTTAGTGGCCAGGACAGCAAAGCACTGGAATAAGCTATGAGTTTATGGAGCCTCTGCCCATGAAGAAGCTAAAAATGGGTCACGCACCCGTACTACAATTGGCATGGATAGTAATAAGGCTCTCCCTGTAGAAATGAAGTGTATCTGGCAACTTCTCAGGCTGCCTCCCAGCTCTCTTTTCTATGAGAAAGTTTCTAACTAGTCTGCATAATTACTAAGTGTGTTCATGCAGAAATGTATCTATCAAAAGGCCAGAATAGCTGATTCACAGGGACTAGAATTTCTACTTGTTCTCCATAGCTGCAAAAATCTCCTAAACTGTCTGGGTATTACTTTAGAGTCTTTGGAATCTAACTGGTCCTACAGCTACAAAGCCTGTGATTCACACAGGGGAAGCTAAAGGGCATTTGGGCCTGAAATAGTGAATTACCAGAAGTGGAAGAATTTGTCTTTTGCAATGGGAATGATGAATCCTAGTAAAGTAACACCACAAACACTCTGAACAGGTAAGAAGGCGGACCCTCTTCTACCTTTATAGCAGGATACAGTTACTGTTACTGACAACGTGCAGACAAGGAAGGTGGGAGAACTGAGAATGAGAAATAAAGAGGAAACAGCTTTGCTGCAGGCAAGAGAGGTGCAGCTAGGATTAGAAACAGCTCACACCCTGCTCAATAAAGCCATGTGAAGACATTGTGAACAATGGCCTGGAGATGGCCTTGAAGGACCTTTGAAACAAAGTGAACCTTCTACCACCAGAGAGCCGAGTATGAATGAGAACTAGGCCCCAGTGGAAAAGGATGGATAATTCTCATCAGTGACCAGAAGCATCCAAGAGCATCAGCAAAAGGACCCACAGCAGCAGTCCATATCAGAGGACTATGCCCTAAAAGGCAGAGCAGAAAGCCTATGGTTGGGGAAGCAAGCAGCACCCAAAACACTGGAAGTAGTTGTACACATGGAGGAAGATGCCCCTTTCTGCAGGAGACAGCTCAGGCCCATAAGTAGCCCTCAGGCTGCCACCTGAAGGAGCTGCATCACAAAAAGGTGGTGTTTAAAAGAAATACAGTAGTTCCTCATGAAGTAATGCTTATAGTTACCTGATGATACTTTGCTGGCAAAAGGGTTTTACACGCATCCTAGCTGGGAGGTCTGCATTTCTGTGAGAAAGATGCAGTGTCAGACAGAAACCTGTCTCTCCTCCATATCTGTATAGGGCCATTCTGAAGATTGCAACATGCATCTCAGGAAGGCTCCTTCTTCCAATGCTCCTGTAGAAAAGTTATCAGGTGGTATATACCAGACACTATGGCAAATTGTTCCTCCTTTAGCATGAATCTATGGCAGTGCATACCATGCTCCCTTCCCCTATTTTGTGATGTATATCCCATGTGCAGCTTGAAGATACCAGTACTTGAATTCTTCTAGGTCTCAAAATAGAGCAAAAGCAAGAGTGAAAGGGGAAAGCTTACATATGCTTCTACATAGTACCAAAACTCTTATGAACAGGCTGAAGATCTCAGAAGTCAGGCTATTTTGGAAAGACATTGGCAAAGAACCACTAAGCATACAGAGCTGCAGAGACAGTGCCAGGCTTACAACACAGGTCCAGCCTACAGGCCATGCCCCGGCAAGGTGGCTGCTCCTGGTTTTCCATTCAATCTTATAACAAACAACAGAGCCTCAGAAGGAAGGTTCCCTTCTCCAGAGCAGAACCAAAGCCAATTGGCCATAGACTTAATATTTAAGGACCTGGGATCATTTCAATGCCTACAAGGCATTGAAAAGCAAGTACTAAGGTGTGAGACCTACTTAGTAAAACCGAATGACAAGGTTATGAGGACACCAGGACAGGGGACTAGCAAGACTTTAGTCTCAGTATTATCACTGGGGGGATGCTGAATGCATGCTGTAATACAGGAATGATGACAATACAGTGCCGGCATAACTTGCACAGGTACCAGAAAGCACAGCTCTAAGTCCATGAACTTGTGTTGTCCATGCCTGTGATAACTTGCAACAGATTGTTTGGAGAAAATTGCAGGCCACAGTGTATTATCTATCTGCGTCCTGGTTTTACCTCTCTATTTCACCATCCCTTGAGGAAAGATGTGATGTTAACACACTACTGGAAAAGAACACATTTCTCCTTACCCTTGTCAGAAGGCTATAAGGAGGGGGGGGGCAAAATAATTGTCTGAAGTGTCACTCCTGATCCCTTATCGGGCACAGCTCAAATCCTGGGGAGAAAGCAGTAATGCCTCCAATAACTTCAAAGAGATGCTCTTTTAAACCTTCCATGCAAAGGATGACATTTTCTGTGTCACCACACAGTGGCACTCTCCCCACACACTTCCCAGAGGTTAAAGCTGCAGAGTTGTCCCCCCCCAACCCCATTACCAAGACGCCCGTGATCATAAATGCCCCTGAGCAGCTTTTTCAGAAACCACCAGTACCTGAAACATGTGCAACCTGGAAACAGCAGACATGGTCAAACACCCGCCCTGGCAGCACAAGTATTAGTTGATTACAAGTTGTTAGAAACCAAATACTAGGAAAATCTGCTTTAAAAATGGCTGGTAAGTGGAACTCTGGCAGCACCACTCTAGACTCTGGCAAATCATTTATTCTCCATGGCTTCCCCAGAGGAAAAGCCTCAAGGTGTCCCAAGCAAATACACATTCACCAAAAACACCTCTGCCAGACACACTTCCCATGTGGATTTATTCAAGGTGAGAACAATGGTGTGCTGATAGGACTGTGGCAGAGAAACAGGACCAGGTAAGGGGAAATGATAGAAAAGTAGGGAGGAGATGGAGAAAAGCCATTCACACAGGCTTTCCTGACAAGTGTTGATTTTTCTCCTTATGTGCTAAACATCCAAGGACTAACACAAGCCTTACTCCTTATGACACAAACATTACACACACCTTGCACAGAGACAAGGCATCAGAGCTGATGTCTATAGTGTTAGACATAAGACAGGAAGCCTACATGATGTGAAAAGTCTTGCTCAGCTCTCCTAACTGGCCTTTTGACAGGGCCAAGTGTGATAGCAGGTGGGAGCTGGCCTGCTGGTGACAAATATCTGTCCACCCCAATGCTTTCCCCAAGTTCTTTAAGCCATAGATTGATTGATTGGGATTTGCAGACATCAACTCGGATGTATTTTGTCTCCAGTAAGACAGACTACAGCTGAATATGAAGGTGCTCTAAAGTACACCTTGAGCCCTGCCCCTTCCAACCTCCACCTTCTCATTTTTCCACTTACCCAGCTCTTATGAAAGGTCTTATGAAAGGTGATGACAGAGATGACAAAGGTGAGTCTGGAAGCAATGGTGAAAACATGCCAATAAAGCATGCAATACCTCCAGAACACAAAGGGAAGAGGGGGCTTCAGAAAGGGTCCTATCAATTTCCAGCTATTTCTGATCAGTCTCCACCTTTTGCAGCTGCCAGTTCAGATGAGCTAGGCTAGCTGCCAGTTACCCAAGCAGAAGAATCCCAGATGCCTATGGAGATCAAAAGCATTATCACACATGTATGGCATGAATACCAGTGACAATGATTTGTCTGGGTGAGGAAACTTCCTCCACAGCCCAACTTCTATGCGGAGGTTGTGTCAGAGTAGTGACTTTGTTTCCCTTTTCAGTAAAGAAACTCAGATAGGAAAGCAGTATTCATTAGGAGAGGTGATTCCATTGTACACGAGATAAACCACCCTAGAATATAAGAGGTAAAGAACATTCAGGACATTTAAGGCTGAAGTTTTCTTTGGAAGACTCTTGTTCTTGCATAGAGGAAGACAATAAAGAGTCTCTATCCACGCTCTTCCATCTTTGCTATACTCAGTCATATCTCTTACCAATCTGAAGATAACTTCTCATTCAGTCCTATACAGGAGCCATTCTTGGAATTTCCCCCTGTCTGTTATAGTCCTTGAGGATGAAGAAAACAGAACTGCATGTTGTATTCAAGGTGAAAGAGAACAAGGATTAGTTTGCAATGGTGTTTTCTGGTTTGTTCTTTATTCCTAACTTCTGGCATTTCATTTGTCTTTCTGCTGAGCTTGACCTGATGCTTTCATGGACCTACCTAACATAACTCCAAGATCTTGCTTCAGTCTGGTATGGTCAGCTCAAAGCCCATGATTTGATATGCACAAATCCTTTTACTGGTCACCCATTCAGTCTCATAGGGTTTTTCCAACAGTACTTCACTGTTGACCACCATCTTTGCTGTCTTCAGTAAGTTGATTTTACCAGCAAAGTTTGTAGTCTCACTGTTCTTTCTATTTTCACTGTTCTTTCCTGAATATGTTCAACATTACAGATCCTGGCACCAACCTGTGGAACTCCCCTTGCAACATCCTTCCATTGGTATGACTTTTCTCCCATTTTCTCCTACCTTGTTTCCTATCTCTTTACCAGTTATTTAAGCATCTCGGGACTTTCTCTCCTAGGCAACACTTGCACAGGTTCACAAGAAGGTATTTTGTGAAGGAACTTTTCCAAAAGTCTTCTAGAAATCTAGTATCAGCTGTTTTGCTCTTATCTACACACTTTTCCAAAGAACTCCAAGAGGTTTGCAAGACAAACCTCTTGCATTTACAGAAATCACACTGATATTTCCAAAACTGATTGTGTTTATTTAATTGTGAAATATGCTTTTTTCTATTACAGCCTTTACTAGTTTAAGTACCAGAGATGCCAGACTTACAAGCCTTCAGTTTTCTGGATCCTCACAAAACTTTTTTTTTTTTTAAAAGATTGATGTTATATTTACCCACCCTCCATGCTTCAGGTGCCAAGAAATTTTTAAAAGAAATGTTACACACTGCCTTTGGCAATACAGCTATTTCACCCTTGAGTTCCTCAGACCTCAGGTGAAACCTTCCAGTCCTGGCAATTTGTTAGTGTTCAAAGCTGCTCAAATGTTGGATTCTCGAGCCAAATCACAAATCTGTTTCATCAATGTTTTATGTTCTGTGACAGAGTAGGGCAGCAAGAAGATGCTATCAACACCCTCACTAAGCAGCCAGGTGAAAGCTCAGAATGAGAGGAGAGCTTGTGAGAGTTGGGGATAAAGCCTCATATACATCCTCCTACACAAGCCCATCTCACCCTGCATAGGAAGGTGGGCCTGATTACAAGTTTGTCAACAATCACCATACTCAAGTAGCAGCAAAACTAAATGACATTTCCCCAGTACCAATCCATACTAAGGCCTCTTTCTACCACCATCACAGAGCAGTGTCAGCCACAAAAAGGATATGTTTTCAAGTAGGTTAATTGTCTATTCCTTTGGTTAAACGAAGCATTTTAATAAGTGGGTATCTTGGAGCAGATGCACATGACCCAGATGTTAACCTGGACTGATCAAAATCATGTGAGACAGCAGAACCCTGGTGCAGCCTTTGCCAAGCACCAAACTGAGGTGCTAAGACAATTGGACAAAAGGAGCACGTTTAAAAAAAAAAAAAAGGAAGACGACAGATTGTGTTTATGAAGCCTTCATGTTATGAAGGAGATGTCACGTCACTGCAGAAATGTGGGTGGGAAAATGACTTCTACTTGCATACCAAGACAGTTGGGGCAGAAGCTGTGATGACAGACAGATCTTTATTTGCCTTCCTCATCCCTCCATCACCCCCAGGTACCACCACCAGCACCTTCAAATGGTACAAACATAGCTAGTTACCTTTAAGCACATGCTTCATAAATGGGATGTGAAAGGAGATTAAAAACAAATAAATAAAGGGTCTCACTGTACTGCACTCCACTCCTGTGAGTGGGATTTTCTGCTGGTAGACCAACAACAAAACAGCTGGCACCCCCACCTCTACCAATCCCCTGGGATCATACAGCTGCTCGAGGTCCAAGTTCTTGTTTCACACCCCAAGAGTTCCAGGATGAGTCTCCTGGGCTGCAGGGAAGAAGAAACAGAGGAAGGACACGCACCAACTGCGGGGCATCTGCAAAGGGATGCACAGATAGGTGTTCAGTCACACCTTAAAATAGACGTTGCTTTTTGGTTGTACTCATGAGTGTTGCAAATTTGGATGCCAAAAGATGGCTGCAATTAGAGTATTTACAGCTTGACTGAAAACCTAGAAAAAGCTCCAGACTGCAATAGGTTTTTTTCATCTCAGATTGCAGACTAGAAAGCTTCAGCAACACACCTGAGGGCTTGAAAAGGAACAGACTTGAGAAGCTGCAATGTCTGATAAGATAGTCCAGAGACCTGGGCCCAACAGTTTACTCTGCCATCTGTCCACGGTATGCACACAGGCTCCTGGCTTTGCCCAGCTGCAGGTCCCCAGCATTTGGCACTGTGCCACCCTAAGAGAACATGCTGCAGGAGGTCTCTGCATCCGGCTACCCTGCTTCCACACCCCTGTAAAATTTCTCCATCTCCCATCTCTATCCTAATTCCTGGCATATTTTAGGAATTCTCTGTAAACCTACCCTTCTTCACACCAGGCGGTCTGGGAAGTCTCCTTTCTTCCAAAGCAGTCCATTTGCCCCATTTCTCTTCTGCAGCACACACCCTTGAGAAGCATCCCCTTATTCCTTTGTCTAACCACACTGTTCCTTTACCAGGGCTTTTGTTTTGTCTCTTACCAAGGTCTCTACATGTCCTGCATTTCTTTTTATTACTTTTTCATCTCACTGACAGGACCCACAACTGCCTCCTATGCTGAGAAGGGCAGACCTCTTTTCCCTCTTCTGATCTTAAACAAAAATCAGTGGTTTTCTATCCAGAAATTGGTCCTGAATATTACAGCTGATCAGATGCAGCATCCACTGGTGACAAAAAATGCAAAGGCAGGCATCTTCTTACTCTCACCATGCTTCTGTAATGGCCAGACCAAAAAAACTAACAGTGTTACAGCAATGAAAATAAAGTATGTCAGCTTCTTGAGATGTATCCATTAACTAGGTGCTAGGTTTGTCAGGGATTTCAATGGCTTGGGGTTTGAGATGTAGGTGTTGAATTTTGATAGCAGTGGTGCTGTTTCAATCAAGGTAGAATTCAGATTCCACAGCTATCAGAATTGTTCATTAAGAAGAAAACGGAACTGAAAGAACGGTTGTGCAGAAAGAAAACCCCTATTTTAAGACACATCTCTATTTTGAAGCAATGTCTCTGAGAAAGAAGGAAATGGGAGTATTTAGTCCATTTTCCAGCTTTGGACACTGCCACCCCAGGAAAAAAACAAAGGAAAGTCTTGAAGGACACATGTAAGCTTGAAGTGCTTATGGACTGGTTGCAATACAGTGTCAAAATGAAGTAGTTCTGGTTTTAGAGAGTCTCATGCTAGCAACAAGAGTGAATAAACAAAACTACTTTTGCAAACTGCTTGAAGACTGAGCAAAGCAGGCAAATGTGTCTCTCAAAGCAATTTGTTTTTCTTATAATTATCTCCTCTTCCCAGAGAGTCTCCTCTGGGTTTATTAGAAAGCTAGTAGCATCTGGCTCTTTGGAATCAAGTCCATCCCTTACTTGTGCAGTATATAGTTGGCTAATCACTGCAGCTTCGAAAGCCTGGTGCCTAGGACTCTGTAGGCCACCAGGAGACAGGAATAGCTTGCTTCAAGTAATCCAGCCAGAGAGGGGATCAAAACAAGAAGGGGCAGAGCAGACCTGACAGTCAGCAGGCATGCATGAGGGAACCTATCTAAAATTCCAAACTCTCTTCTAGAGGAAATCAGATGGGAGATCAGGCTTGGGATTCATTTGCAGCAGAACAATTGGCTTTTCTTAACTTGCCCTCCATTCCTATAGCACACCTGTGATGTGATATCCTCCTCCTCATCTGTCCCTCTTCCCAGGTCCACACCTCCTCCCTCCTGCACAATGCTACATCATCCCACCTTCACTCACCACTCCTACCTGTGCCCATCAGAAAGCCATGGCACAGGCACTTGCTGTGACTCCTCATTATAGCTCAGAATTTTCCATTGCCCTCAGCAGCCTCATGGTTATTATACTCTCATCACCTGGGCAAGTGAACTCAATCTTCACTTTTCTGATTTTTCTATTGTCTGTTTATTAGATGGAGCCTTTGTGAACTCAGCAGTTCACACTCTCCTGTGGTGCCAAGTGTAAAATTAATATTGACTAAAAAATCTGGGCACTTCTTTCTGGCCAGAGAGAAGACATTTCGAATTAATGGGAATGTTACAGTGTTTCACACCCACTGTCATCTTTCTGAAACCTCCAACTCTTGCAGCTCGTTTCTAATTGCAGGCATTAACTCTTAATGGGCCTTGTCGGTTCTGGGTGGGTGGGTCCCTCCCTCAGCCAGCCCAGTGCCCACATGTGCTGGGCTGGCTGAGCAAGTCCTGGACTTACTGGGTCTTCTCATAGAAAGCCAGCGGAGGTGGTGGTGTACCAAACAACTGCCTGGTTCTTCCAGATCCTTCACACAGACATCAGGCAGGCAAAGCCACAAGGTGTCCTGACAACCCAAGGCAGGTGAAGGGTGCTTGACTGTGAACTCTTGGTACCACAAGGGACACAGCACAAGTACTACTTCCTGTCATGCTGCCAGTGAGGTCCCAGGCTGAGCTGTCAAAAATGTCTCAGAGCAAGGAGATCATTCTGTCTCCATGGCCTCAATTCAGCTCTCTGGCTGAGAGGTAACTAGCAATGACTAAGGGGACAATTACTGCCAACTGTGGCAGCTACAACTGAGTGGGGGTAAGTGGCCTATTTGGCTTACAGCAGAGACCACAAACTTTTTTTGCTAAGTGTCACCAAATAGCCCCTAAAAGACAGCATTAACTTTTTATAGCTCAGAAATTACTGAAAGGAGAAATCCTCCATCAGCTGAGTACAACCCATGACTCTTGTTAGGGACACCTATGCCAAAAAGTTCAGTTCCTGGGTGTCTCTCTAGACAATGCTCTGTCTGAACAGAGAAGTGATGCTGTTTTCTAACTGGCACCACTGCAGAGCTCAGGAGGCAAGACTGCTTAAATTAGACATCCCATTTTCCTGTACATTTTGGATGACTGTAACAGTGCCATTGGTGTAAAATGCTACCTGTGGTATGGTGTACACATCCACACACAGAGCAAAACACTGAAGAGCTGAGTCTTTCAGTGGTCCTCCCTACAGCACACACACATGCTAACGTTAGATTTCTTCTGGAGCAGCCCCTCGTCCATCTGCCCTTACACAGGAGTGGAGCAACTGCTGGAACAGCATATGCTGCTTGAGAAACCAATACTGCATCTTGTACCTGCAAACAGCTGAGCACTGCAAACCATGAGAGACTGAGGCCAGGTCAAAGAAGTAGTGGGGACATTGAGGCAATATATTAGCCCACCAGGGATGGAGCCCTTTCTTTTACTCAAAATATCAGAGGTGCTGGCAATCAAGGTTTTAGTTTAGCGTATTTCCACAGGTAGTTATGGCTGAGTAATAGATTGGGGTTTTCTATTTTTGGGTCAAAATCCCCCAAAGAGGTCAAGAAACACAGCCCAGGGAGGAAAAGAGGATTAGAGAGATGCTGAACACGCAGCCATGATCCCAGGCAAAAGAAATCTTGCTCTTGCATTCCCTGCACACCCTAACCCTTTATAGCCAAGAGCTCTTTGCCAGTATCATAAAACAAACACATAAAGCAATTATGTCTGCATAACACTGTTACTAGTACCTCTGTGCACTTGCACTGAAAGAGATGAGAGTTCAGACTTTATCGCTTCAAATAGTGTTGCCAACATGAAACATTTGAGAAACAGAGCTAACAAACACAACTGATTTTTCCTGTTTTCCTCACTTTCATTAACTGTCCCAGCCCAGAGCATGTCTGCTACAGAAGACTCCAGTATCAATGCTTTTCGTTTCCAAAAGAAGATAATACAGAATAAAGTTGTATTCTCTAATGAAACTGGGCTGAACAAATGAAAAAGGCCAGATGTACAAGTCTCTCCTAGTCATATTAAGCACATCGTAGACTTCCAAGCATGTTACAAATGGAGTGGCACAGTATTACAGCACATATGAAAGAACTGAGGCACAGAGAAGTGCTTGTCAGATCACATGCCAGTGGATGACCAGAACTGAGCTCCCACCTCCATCCATGACAGATAAAACAAAGAGCTTCCCTTTTTAAAAGGAAAGGACACATGGTCTCTAATACTTCACCTGTGGATACTTAAAATAATTGGATCTGGATAGACTAAAGGCAAGTGGCTGCTGCTCAGATGAATATAGTGTACTATATGGAGCTACAAAAACAGACAGAAGTACTTGATTTTCAGATTATACCAGCCATAAAAAAAAATATGGATCACAGAATGCTGTCAGGAGAGGACAGGGAATGCTGTCCAAATGAAGTGGCTGATTATGGCAGCCCAGGCACTAAGAAAACAGTGCACCTGATAAGCAGGGCAGTGTGTAATGAACCCCCTTTGCCCAGTACAGCTGAGCTGCAGGTGTACAACCGGCTCTCAAGCACAGCCAGCAGAAGGGTTTGCAGCAGCACAGATCCACATTGGATTGTATCTTTCCCTTCCTACAAAGGTGGAAAATTTCCAAGTACGCAATTGGCTCAACTTCCTTCACACCAGACAACAGTCAAGACCAGCAGCCACAGGTTTTGAAAGCCTCAGCCCGCAGCTCACAGAAAGATATAAACCTTCATGCAGTATGAAGCATTTCACTTTACTCAACCAAAAATTAAAATCCTTGTCCTTCGAGAAAGGTAGCAGGTTTTCTGTTGTCTTGAAAGATCTTAAATACATGGAAAAAACAGTCACTCCAAGCTATCTCGTTAAGAGAAATCAACTTAGGGGGGCAGATTCTTCTCTTGTGTGGTCCTGTACAATCTACCAAATCATATTAGCAAAACAGTGGAAGATCAGGTGAGGATAGGCTGGTAGCAGTTACGCAGAGTGCAGTCCCACGTGGTACGAGCAAATCACCCCTGCTGCACACCTGACAAAGACCTTTCTTTTGCCCTTCATCTCTATGCTTCAAAATATAAGTAAAGCAAACCTTTGAGAAGATGGATCCAGCCCTCATACTAGAAACACACATATGTCAGTCTTCACATTAAGTGAGTAGTCACCAGGAATACCAAGCTAAGCACATCAGTGGGTGATAGCAGAAGGAGATTGAAACATGCAGTTTGCATTGAAACGTAGCTCATGATACGCAGATTTTTCCTTCTTCAGATGAAGCCAAGAAGTTCAGGAGCATCATACCTCTGTTTGGTATGACTATCACTATTTAATAGTGTCAGCTGAGACTTGACATTGTTTCACTGTTTGATACTTGCCTCAGTCTTTTACAGAACAGGCACAATGACCATTATTATTGTGATATTTGTCTAATAAAAATGTAAAAGGCGCAGTTTACTTAGCAGTTGTTTATGACTGTGGCAAAGGCAAACTTCTTCAATAACCATTCAGTAATGATTAAGGCATGTTAGAGTTTAAAGCTCTAGATTATAATAACCTTTAAAAACAAATTGTTTGCCTTTGCATTGCTGCAGGGCAGAGTAAAGGCTGCTAAGGTACCTTAATTGCATTTCCACTCCCACTATGTTTTTACATCACACTTGGACTACAGTTCTGAAGTTTCTAAGGCTTCAGCTGGAGGGATGTAGTCTGAACTGCAAAAAAGGGAAACAGAACAAACCCAACAAAGAAAACATAGGCATTTCCTGGAATTAAATCTCAGGCAATTAGGATATGCCTGACACTCAGCAATGATGCAATGCAAACACAAAGGGATTAACATCCAGACAACACAGCAAAGGACAGAATATTTTGGTTTGATCCAGAAAGCTATGCCAGAGCACCCTGCATCCAAGTGGTCCAGGCACACATATTTCACCTTCACAGTCCTGCTTCCAGATGTAAATGGCTCTCCACTAGCTCAGGCAGTTCTGCACTGCAATGTGTGGTGCTGACACTTCTCACTCTGCACCCTCTCAGGCTTTCTCCCCTCAGAATCACCTACCAGCCAAAATTAAAACTCAAACATTGCAGGCGACGTGGGCAGGGAGAAGGAGAGACAAAGCAAAGTGCTCCTCTGATTGACTGTAGAGTTCTTGACACAGCAGGCTTCTGTTAGATCTGTTCGAGTGCAGCCCTGAGTGACTCATTACAAAGTTTTGGTGTGTTAATTCAGAGGGCAGGAGTTAATCTGGATTCTACTGTCTGGAGGTGTGTGACAGATTTTTTTGTTCCTTAAATGGGAGTGGTTTCTTCAAGCACAGGGGCACTGTATTAGCAAGCCTGTTTCTCACCACAGCTTTAATAAGATGTATGAGAGTGCAGCACTCACTCTCAATTTGAGGGAAGTGGTTTGAAAGCTATTCTCTACCTCCTGGGCTCACGTGTGATGTGGCTGGGATTTACAACTTCAGTTAACTTACGCATGTTTTCCAATTTGCATCTATTTCCTGAAAGATTCAAGCCTAAGGAAAGTGGATGCTAATGTAGAAGCCCGTATTTGGATTGGTGAAGCAGATAATCCAAGATTAATTTCATCTGACAAAAGAAATCTATTATTGCAGTGTCAAACTCCAGTGTGCAGCTAGTAGCTCTCAGCAAGACTGGAGATGCAACTCAGCACCTGCGTTCTTGCACACAGGTGCCATTCGAAAATGCCCCAGGAGATTGGAGTGATTCTGACAGGGGCAGCAAAGCCGAGAGCTTCCTATCTTATCACCTGGCTTCTGGCTGGACAGAGCACTGAGCCTGCATGTGATACTACGAAGCAACTATGAAGCATAAAACTATGCTGGCCATTGATAGGAGGTATATTATAAGCACAGAGGAGGAATAGTCCATCTCTAGCCTGGGTTTGAGGTTCTTTGCTGAACACACACAAGGCTCTGGCAGGGAAAACCAATGTTTTGCATCTCTTATATTCACTGACCACAGTGGAAAGCATGAGCTAAAAAATAAGTCTTTGATACTCATATGAGCTACATGCCATGCAGGACAACATCGGATGGGCACCGCAATCCTTTGGAAAGTTACGGAGCAGATTTAATTCCTCACCAAATGCATATAGAGGTCCATTCAACAATCAACCACCTCAGATGATTTGAGTCTATTACTTCTAATGCCCAACACTCTTCTCCCATTACAACTTCAGATTGAGAAAAGAGGTAACTGTGACTGTAAAAAATATGACAATATTTGAGCCGCTCCTCTCACATTCAGAAGTGGTTGCTCAAGTGATCTTTATTTTACTGAAATGTTTTCTTTCATCCAGGCATATCCACGTGTTCATGCAAATCCTAAAGCAATACTGCTATAGACCTCAGTCCCAGCCCTGCATAAGCCAGCAATGCTAAACCTAAAGCTTCTGCACGTGTCAGAAATGTGCCAGGCTGTGCTGCCTCAGCTGGAAAGAAGCAGATAAAAAGGGTCCTGCACTTCCTATACCCTAACACACAGTTCTGGTAACATTTTTATAGAAAAATACAACTGCAGAGTAAGTGGTACAAAATGCCTAATAATAGACCATCTCCAGCTGAAGAAGGTACACAGATAGAAGCTGCTGTGAGCAAGAGGCTGGATCTTCCATCAACAGGAATACTCACTTCTCAGGGCTATTTGACACTCTTCCCTACTTTAGTCCTTCAGTAGAGACAGTGAAGTCTTCTGAGGTTCCCCAGAGGAGTACTGGATAGCATTCAGACTATGCTCTCACTGCAGCACTCTCTCTCATTTGCTGTAAATTGCTAGGACTCTACTTACCTATGAGCCTGGTCCATTTGTACAAGCTGAGCCTCTGCCTGTATTTCTTTCTATCCTTTAAGCCACATCCCAACAGAACTGCCACAGCCCTTTAAATCTCTGATGCCATTCTGCACCCACCCTGCTCCTTGCTCCGCAGGGCTTCAGCTTCTACCCAGCTCCTACCTATGCTGGTGACAGCTTCCCTCAGAGGGGTTTGCACTGACCCCTTGACTGCTGCATGCACTCTGCTATTCTCTTCTGTCTCTTGCTCAATACAAATACATGGACACAAAGGCAAAACCCAGAGAGCTGCTTGTTATAACAACACATTATTAAACTTACTAACCATTCCTTCTGCATATTTAGGGACTCTTCCTTCACCTACCTGCTAGAACCAGATTCACAGATGGTGACATCCATGGGCAAGACAGCAAGACAAGTGCTGCATTACCTGACTCTGCCCTGAACAGATGAGGTCAGCTCAGCATTATGAAGACTACAGAGTTTTCTAAATTCTTCTAATGAACTCTAATGTTGCCTGCAGCTTACAATCCCAGAATGCCTTACCAACACTTATCACATTATTTTGTTTGAGGAACAGCAGTTTGAGAAGAGATACAACAAAGGCACTTTTGTAGCTCACCTCACTGCAATATGCTCAGGATGTCCTTGCAGGGAACAAGACCCCATGGCTCATGAACCCCTGGAGAAAGGTTCTCAGTAACTGATCTAACACTCATTTGTTACCTGGCCATCAGGAACTGGACTGCCATCTGAACCCCACAGCATTGGGGAAGACTGATTTTTAGTTACTGAGTATTGGTGACTGGTGAATGCTGAACAACAAGTACTGGAGGAGAAAGACTGGTAGCATACTTCTCTGATTGAGCAGTTGAAAATCACCTTCACTTACCACACAACACTGGAGTGGCTCCTTATTGTTAAGATCAACTCCCACATACAACTGTGGTTTCTCTGCTGCACAGCAGTAGCAAATCCATTACCCAGGAGAGAGCCCAGGAGAAAATACCCATAGACAAAAAAACCCCAAACTTACAAAATAGCCAGTGAGAGGATGAAGTCCTGGCCCCAGTGATCTCACCAGATGTGAGCTATGGAACAGGCAAGCTCTGCAATTGTCTCTGCAACCCTGGTTGCTGGGTACAGATACAGCTGCCTCCTGGCATCATGCTGGGAAGACACCTGAACACATGCACCCACCCTTTATCAAGAGAACTTGGGCAGGCCCAGAGGGAACCCCAGTATATACCAATAGAATACCCCAGTATAGGTGATCAGTGGGAAAGCCTTAAAGCTATGCGTCACAGTCTCTTAGGGTCCATTAACCTTTGGCACCCTAATTCTTGTAACCTCAAATATGTCAGCCTTCAGAGTAACAAAGCCTTCATGCAACAACGTGGCAGGGTGGAGAACGGAATCTTTCCAACTTCTGCTATGCAAACAGCTTACACACTGGATCTGAGCATGAATAAATGTGAGATATAAACCCATCAGTCTTTCAGACTGTGGCAGAGTGAGCTGCTTCAATGACCTCTTCGGGTAGCAACTGCCCCCTTGATGGCTACAGCAAAAGAAAGTTCTGCCTTATCGATACACTGAAGATGATTTAAATCCCCCATGCTTGCCTGAGAGAAGATGTAGAGTGATTACAGGCTTAAGCCATCTGTGTTGGGTCCTAGCTCTTCATATATTCCCCACGGTGCAGAAGAAACATGTCATAAGAGGTGACACTGTCTTTCTGTCGAACTGCATCAACCTCCTTGGAAGCAACAACTCATGGTGACACATCACAACCAGATAAAGATGCAACACTACCAATATTGTAATGATCCATAAGTCTCAAAATAAATCTTGATACTTTGTGCTGGAAGCAACAAAGACCAATGGGAAAAATGCTAGGAGTCTTTCCCACTGCAGAGGAGGTGACAGCTCAGAAAAAACAACCCTGAGAACCTAAGAGAGTGTTGGGGAAAGGCTTTTAAAAATGACCCACAAAAGAAAATAATGATCAGGGTCCAATAGAGATCCTCATCTTTCCTGCATTTAGCTTCTGTGTCATGTTAGCTGAACTCCTTGTCAAAACAAGTTCTGTTTTGCTGCTGTCAGCACAATGGGCTTAACGTAGCTTAAAAAAACCATCTCACACTATTCTTCATACTACGTATATCATCTCCAACAAGCCAGCTAGCAGAAAACAAGCTGCTACTCTGCAGCTGATTATTGGTGATCATGTACGCAGGCAGGCCCGGCAATGGAAGAATACTACTGAATTTTGCTAAGATCTGTTTTTAGCTATCCAGAGCAGCAATGAGTAAAAACACATGGGGATTCTTTGACTTTTGGAAACATCCAGACTGCCTGCTAACTACAAAGGCACAATTCAATGTTTTCAGCAACAATAACTGCACCAGAGAGCACCAGTCCTCCAAGTCCCTTGTACACAGTGCCTGTTCCTAAAGAGCAACAAATTTGCTGACCATATGAGGCATACATATACATGAGGCATTTACATATAAAGATTGCCCACAATAATTTAGAAGAAGAGGCAAAAGAGTTGCAATGGAATATACAGCAAGAAAAACTACTGCTATTAAAAACATTAAAGCAAACCATGACATTTGTTTTTTGTTTGGTTGGTTTTGGTTGGTTTTTTTTTTTTGGTTGGTTGATTGGGTGTTTTTTGTTGGGTTTTTTGTTGGGTTTTTTTTTTGGTAGTTTTTTCCTTTCTCAAATAGTTCAGTTGCTAATCTATCAGAGGCAATAAGTCACCTCATTTGTCTCAATGATCCTATTTCGGCCAGCTCCATTTGTATGTATAGGAATGCACATACAGTAATGTCATATCGCTACTGGCTTGAGTCACAGAATATTAAACAGTTACTTATATTTGTTTAATTGCAGAAGATCAGGACATTCTCCTAACAGTATGGTAGTAAGAACTTGGGAGATACATCCCTGAAATAACTCGTGTCAATTTTCTAAAACATCAGCCATTTAATTTAGGAGAATCCCAGAAGATAAGAAAATGATTCCCTGATACCAAGGTATTCCTGCCAGTGTTTCATTGTGAACCATGGAACTCTTTTGTTTTGTATCTCCACCCTGTGAAAATATCTCATCATCATTTTCCACTGCTATTCAGGAGGGATTTTGTACTGCTCTCAGCAGCCAGCATTATAGTCTTCATCCTCTCTGCTGAGATTTGATGGTTCATTTCCTCTGCCCAGACTGCCTTCAGATTGTCAATATAGCCCTGCAGTTCTGTAAAAAAAAGTACATGCAAGATATACTTATTTGTATTTTGAGCAGATAGTTCCTCGTCTTGTAATTTCCTTAGACAGCAAGCCAGTGGTGATAAAATGGGTTTAAACTACAGCTTAACATTAAACACTTCTTCCTCTTCAAAGCTTCCATGCTAAATTATTTGTTATTCCTGAAGATGTGTTCAAAGTGGTCTCCCCCAACTCCCTGGTAAAGAACCCAACTGTAAAAGGGAAGATTATTTCTCACCACTTTCCACAAGGCTGGAAGCTTAGCATGGAAAATGAAAACTAGGATCTGGCTTGGAAGGGATGTTCTGTGTTTCCGAGTTCTGCCCCTGCTACTGTTAGTACTCGTGCCCTGTAATTCATCAGAAACGCCTCAGACAATTAGTTCTTCTCTCCACTGTTCCTTTGAGAAGGATGTTTCACAACTTGACTCTGATGGTTGGAAGACTTCCCACTTGCAGCCTTAATTTGTTGAGGACTAGGTTATACAGGTTTTTTTATGCTGGCATTTCCCTTCAGTATAAATAATGCTCTGCTTCCCCAGTACCTTTTCATAGCATGCATTAGGAGACAGCTTTCACAGACCCACCAGCTTTTTATTGCTAGTTACACTGAGTCAAATTTTTAGCATTCTCTCAACAGACAGGGTGTCTCTTCCCTGATGATCTCAGCTGTCCTCTCCCAAGCCAAATTCAGTATGTGAGATGGGGGAGTGGTGGTGGAACATGACTCAAACATGAGTCTTAATCCTGTTGGTCATGACCGATCATGGCCTGGCTCCAGCCAGCTCACCGTGATCCTCCAAAAGAATTCCAGGAGACCTAGCTGTCTCACCCCCATCTTTGTCTCACCAGGATGACTCGTCTCAGTATCCCACTAAGAAAAAATAGTTGGCCCAGCTGAGCTAAGCTAGGTGAGATCCGAGTGCTGCAAGGGCTTCTTGCAGGTAGGAGTGAAGGTACATGGGAAAACAGGTGAGCCCACATTCACCATAGCCTGTTCGGAGGCAGCAAGAGAATATTAATTTGAGCTAAGTTACTGTGAATGCAAGTGGCCCACACCAAGCGATACATTAAGCTCAAGTACTCATGTAGGCCCAGTTATCAATGGCTGCCTAGACTTTCTGAGCAAGCTATGAATTCTGTAAAGCCAGAAACAGTCTTCCTCACCCTGAAAGGTCACATTCAGAGAAGTGAAAAATAAAAAGCTCCTCTTCAATCACCATTTGGCTACTCATTCCCATCTCTGTGCAGGAGTTCAGAACAAACTCAGGTGTATCAGGACAAAAATCCTGTTTCCAGATGTTAGAGACCATTGAGAACAAATCTTCCCTTCCCCCTCCACCCAGGAAGAAATTGTTCACTTTAAGCCAGACCATTCCAGTGTTCCAGTTTACCACGTGGTGACAAATAGTCAAGAAGGCAGGAATATGCAAGCTGGCTTCATCACTGCAAACAACAGGGCATGGTCACCTCCTTGGAGGTGGGCCCCATTAAGACATACAAACTCTAAGCAGCTAACGTGACAGCACTGCTCTGCCTGTACAGACAGCACAGCTGCAGTCTGTAGTCAGGGTATCCTCATTAAAGTCCTTGTCACTTCACCAACAGTGATATGAGCTACCTGTCCTTCGCAGACGCTTGCTTCACCTCTTTCATCCAGGCATTCATTAGGCCACAAAGTGAAGAAACCACTTCCTGTAGGATTCAGCACATGCACCTCACCCTCCTGTTACAGCTTTTTCACTTTGTGTCACGTCACTGAGAAAAGTTGGCTATGAAACTGTTAAATGCAGCACACTAAACACTGTCAACCTGCAAAATCCCACTGGGCAGCTGCTGTACACACTTATCTCTGTGCAGCCAGGCTCTGCCATCTCACTGGCTTAAAAGAAATGTTAATTTTCCCCTGTAGAATATGTAGCTGGATTCAATCCCTATTCCTGCCCCTTTCTGCTCGTTCATTCTATCACAGCTTTTCTCCCCCTTCTTTGTAGCCTCATGCCTAAGGCTACAGCAACATCCTCACAGACCCTCGGGGCCCACAAGCCCAAAGCTCTCCTGAAGCCACAGCAAATTTCACCTGCTTCCATAGGAGTAGAGGAAGGAGTCAGGACTCCTGCTCCTGACTATAGTACCTCCTTTCCCCTTAAAAAAAAAGCTGTCTCACTGCCAAAACCACTTTGACGTGGAGATTAGCCCAGTCTCACTATGGTACTCCAGATCAGGAACACCAAGGGATCCTCAGAAGCCAACAAGGCAAGACACTAGCGGAGTACCTAGCTTTAGTAGCCCTGTGCTGCAAGCCACCTTGTCTTAGTAATAGCAAGGAGCAAATATCCCATTTCCTGCCCACCAGCAAAGCTGTCCCATGGAGCAACTTAGAGTGTAGAGCGAGGAACTGGAAAAAACTCTTTGATCCTGCAGCATTTACAACTCTAGCATTTCCTAGGCATAGCAGCTACTGCTCTTTGGCTCACTCCTGTTTTCTTGGAGAGCACAAGGCAGCAAACGTCTCCAGTCTGACTGCTCACTTTGGGCAGTGGTGGTAAGTGCAGATATGCTGTGTCAGGTTACTCTAAGAACAGATTGTTTCCTTCTCCCCTCCTTCTCTTTCCAAAAGTCCCTATATCGTCAGTGAAATAAACCTGCTTCCTGCTCTTCCTTGTTAACCTTTTCCATCAGAGAGGAACTCAGTCAGCAAGGCAAGCTGTACTGCAAGCCTTAACCCATATGCTAATCCTTCTCTTTACCTAGGCAGGGAGGGAAAGGGGATAGGACATCTTGTCTCCTTAAAAAAAAAGCTCACAACAATGCATGGGTGTCAGGAGAACAGGGCAATAGCCACATGTGCCTGAAGTCACATATTCTGCATGCAGCAAATGTCAGGTCATACCACATGACTAGCTACATCAAGGTCCTAAGCACTTGCAGTCAAGCCCTGACAGTTGGTCATGCTTAGCAGTTCACATTGTGATGGACCTATCCTGAAAGAAAGTCTGCTACCAGACAGCAGCAGAGCAACGTTTATATGGTCTTGCTGTAGCATAACATCATTGCAATTCAGAATGCTACACCAAACAGCAAAGAAACTGCAATTAAAAGCTGGATGACAGGAAGCAGAAAGTTTGCACCTGCCACTGAGCCTTTCAGGCCAAACTGAAATAACCCACTTGGATTTAATCTCTTCTTCCAAAAGACAAAGCCATGACTCGTGTATTTCCAGTCTGTTGATGACAGGCTGGTGATCTTGTCAGAAAGCCAAAGACTTAAGTACAAAAGTCCTGATTCCTTTCCCTAACTCTGTCTCACACTAGTCAAGTCACCTCACCTTTGTTGCTCAGCTTTCCCCACCTGCAGAGGGGGAGGTTGTACTTCTCCAGGCTCTACTACGCTTCGTTCATGGACTCTGGAATCCACCAGTGCTACCAGTGAGTAATTTTTTTTTTTATTTCTTAAACACTATCTTCCTTAAATGGAAGGAGGATACCATTTTTTATACATACACACAGAGAGTAAGCTTCTAGCTTTACATCCTACTAGATGAGGCAGGAAAAGGAATCAGTAGAGTTCTGGATGTTTGCATCCAGATCAGAAATACAGTTTCTCCTCTCCCAGGCTTTACCTTCCTTCTCTTTCTCTGTCAGGAGCAGAGTTTATACCCAAAACTGGACCGGTTTACAATTTAGGGCCTTTCTTTTCTGCACCAGTCTTTTCTCCTTCACCCGGATGTCCCCGCAGAGCTGTTCTGAGTACACATACTACACACTTTTTGCCTCTATTCAGACCATACTGAACATAACTACCATTTTGGTCAGTACAAAGAGAAACAATGACACGGCCAGTTCTTCTAAATACAGTCCTAAAATGACAGATATGGCAATGCCTGCCCTACTAAACAAAGAGACTACTTTCTTGCTAACTAGGGATTGATGAGGGTGCACTGGTTCCTTTAACAACCACTTTGAGATAAAGGAGAAAAGTGAAGTGAGAGATAATAAGCCATTAAATGGAATAAACCACATTACACTGAATATCACCACCTTTTCTGGGAAGTCAGGATGAAATTTTGAATTTCAGTTTAATAAAGGATTGTGCACTTTGCAAAAATAATTGTGTGTGTGTGTTTATTCTACAAAGAATAAAGAGACACTGTTTCTGCAAGGAGTGGGAAGAGGAGGAAAGTGGTATTTCAAAAAGCATTATTGCTCAGAAAAGCAGGATTTATAACGGGGAGTTCCTTGTGTCTCAATGCCATAAAAGTACCCGTGCTCTTGCTCATCTCAGGCACTATGAACTACTTAGAGGGGAGTGATTTTTGTCCCTGCTTTTATTATTTCTTTTAATTGCACTCATACCATCTCCCACCCACCTGCAAACAGCTCCTGCCTCTCCCCTCTTGTTGACAGTGAGCAGAGAAGACTGTCCCTTGCCACCTTCTCTCCTAGCAAATGAAGAGAGAGTGTTCAGTGCTGAGAGTTTCAGCAACCCTCCCCACGGCCTAAGAAACAGAAAGGCTGCACAAGCTGAGTGCTACCCCTTCCGACGCTGTTCTTTTGACAGATGTATGTGCAATCACTCACTGCAGGGGGTGAAGAGATTTTGTGCATTTCATTTTCCTGCGAGCAACGCTGAGAACTGCCAAACAAACAAAAAGCAGAACTGCTTCCATTACAGACAAGAGAACACTGGTGTCCAGCAGCTGGACTGTAGCAGTCACTGTGCTCACCTTTGCCTTACGAGTTCTCACCTGACTCAGTCGGACAATGGTGGCAGGCTCTTTGTTTTCCAAAGTCAAACATATTTTTAAAGCACAGTTTTCTGTTCTCAATGGCAGCTCAAATCTGTGCTTCTATCAATGCTGGCAGCAGTGCCAGTTGCTCAGTATCATTGCTCTTGATAGCCTTTTAGATCATGACTACTTTCAAATCACAGCAGATCTAAAAATCACGCCCAGCTGCATCCTAAACAGTCATTGCCAAAACTGTACCTTCCAGTGGGCAGGGCTCTAACAGGCAGCAGCTCAACAAGGTCACACTCTTCTCAGCTCTGACACTGTCTCTGTGCCATCCTTTCCCCTCTTAGCTCTCACCAAACACCATCCATTTGATGAGAGTTTGCATTTGTGCTGGAGACAGTATACGCTGCCATAGCGTAAGGGCAAACCATTTTACTTCTGTTAACTGATATACAACAACTTGCTGCCACGCTACAGAAACTCCAACAATCCTGAAGTCATTTTACTGCCTTTTTCAGACTTCATTGCCTTAATGGGAAGGCAACACTGTTTGGGGTATCCACAAGAGAAAGAAAGTGACAGTGGGATGCATCTGAATTCTGTAACACACTTGTTAGACCTCGTTTTCTCTTGCTAGGAGCAGAATAAAGCAAAGATTTGTATTTCTCCAGATCTGGAGTTTAACTGCATTTCACAGACACTCCCATGAGATGTCTGGTACTTTACCACCAGCTGACCCTTTGCCAGCAGGGAACGCTCACAGAACAAAGTCTCAGGAGAGTTTATTGTTGCCATTTCTGATGTGAAAATGGCAAACTAGCAAGGACTCACTCCTGGTAGCTGAACTATGTATATTCACTTTGAAACAAGGGTGGAACTTCAGACCTTTCATTGCAACCAGGGCTATAAAGCTGTCTGAGCTTTCCACAAGCTTTTGGATGGTGCACACAAGAACATCTCTGCCAGTTGTGAAGGGAAAAGTACAACGGGAAAACTCCATCACAGTTGTAACACAGAAGGCTCTGCCCCTTATGAGTTCTACAAAACTGTAACACCCCATGGTGCTCTCTGAATTTTGAATTGTCTCCACACTGGGCCTAGGAGGCATAGGGAGACAGGATGAAACAGGTACATAGGTAACATTTCTTACAGGAAAAAAATTCTCATTGCCACAACCACAGCACCCTGCCAATTGCCAATATCAGACAGGAATAAATTCCTCACCTATGATCCCACCACTACTGCAGAAATCCATTGGTAAAAGGCACATACCCGAGGCACCCTCCTGGTACATACACGAGGTTGGAATGAGCACGGGTTGGTTTGCGGCTGCGAAGCCCACGTGTCTGCACATCCTTTTCTGTATTTGTGTGTCGAGGTCTGATATGTGCAGGCAAATACAAGCACGCACATTCTAAAAGGCTTTTTAAAACTCAAGTGTTTATGCAGCTGTAATCAAGTCACTTTAATTCAACCAGAGGAGAAGCATGGCATGGCCATGTGATTGCAAACAGTGAAGTTTCCTTGGCTTAGCAAATTACTGTGTCCGCTGGGCTGTGGCAACATATTATATACACCCTTTTAATTCAACTCTAATGCAGAGCAGAACATTTTGGTTTAAATCACTGAGAAAGTAATAGCTCTTCATTCTGGTGGTTTGAACAAAGGCACTTCACTGTTCAGTGAGGATAACTGCATATGGCCGTTCGCTGCCTGAGCTGAGCTTTGGTATCTTGACCACTTGCAATTACACAGTCTCAGAGTACAAAATAATCTTCCTAGACTATAGACAAGTACTACCTGTGTATGAAGTTAGGTTTTTCCAAGTGCAGTTCTTTTGCAAACACCTATTCCTGAATTTCTTTCAAACCATAAAACTGCCATGATTTATCAAAACACGACCACAATGCCTCCTTGTCTGAGACCTAGGTGCAGAGAAGGTGCCCTGTAATCCACTCAGTAGCAGGCAACATTTCAGATGCATATAGCTGATGCTGTTGGATGTCTGGTCATCAGCACCAAGTTATGGCATCCTACAGTACATAAGGACTTTGGCTTGCTCTAGGCCATTGCAGACACAAAGACCACCAACTGGAACAGTTTTGCCCATATGAAACAAAAAATATCCTACATTTATTTCAGTGGTCAAAGCAAGTGCTGAGGAGTGATGCCAAAATAGTATTTATCAGCCTGGCGAGAGGGTTTTAACTCATCTGCGTAAGTTCTCATCGAGGAGAGCTCCCAGATACAACAAGCAGGCAGTCTAGGAGTACTCCACATGCTAGCTCTTACACTATTTCATGTGTATTAGTTATTAGAGAGATGGACTAATTTTTTTTAAATGAGATAGCTTGTGACCTGAACAGATCTGCTGGTGTGCATGTGACAGACCAACCCAGCAAAGAGAGGAACCAGACAATATACATACCACTAGATTGAGGCAGCTTGCCAGTGCCTGGCTATCGCTGTACCGGGAGGGGCTGCTGGTGATGGGCCAGAGTATCACCACAATAACAGATCAAGAGAAGGAGAAACTGAAAAGCGAGGAGTTAAGTCTCCACATCACCTTCCTCCATAAACAGAACAACACTTAAACACATTGCCAGTCTGGCTGTGCTAGTTTTAAAAACAGCCTGGGGAATAAAAAGAGTAGGGGGGTGGCTTTACACTTCAGCAAAGCAGCAGCTGTCCAGGAGAGCTGATGGGCAGGATAGCAGAGCAGCTGTGGATGCTGTATTCTGCTGGGCCCCTAAGCAACCCCAGGGGCTGCTGCTGAAGCAAGGACAGGATATATGGACCAACAACTTCTGCTGGAAATGACTATGTGGAGGGAAGGCCTTTTGCAGAAGCTGCTCTTTTTTGTTTTTCATGCCTCTTGCACCTGACCTCTTGGCTGATCCCTATCAGATGCCTCACTTCACCTAGCTCAGCTTGTTTTTCTTACACCACCCATCGCAAGAACTACCCTGCGTTGCCCTTCTCTTCAGCACAGCAAAATGCCGTTTCATTTCTACTGCCAACTAATCTTGAACAAAACTGCCAGAAAGGCTGCAAGTGCTGCCCAGACTACTCAGTTCCAAGGAAGAAAGGCAATTTGCTTTAACTCTATTCTCTCTCACCCCAAGCTAGTGCCCAATTAGAGTAACAGTAATCTAATTACACATGATGGCTGAACAAGGTAAATAATACCAGCATGGTTGTGCCCATGGCAGTCCCTGCTTCCTCATCTCCCGTCTTGGTTATTAAAAGGTGCCAAGATAAGTGCAGCCTTTAGCAGTGGCTCCAGGTTGCTGAATCACTACACTTAGGACATGGTTGAGCCAGAAGAGATGGGGTGGGAACACTCTTATTCCCACATCCTACTAGTGTTATGTAGCTGCGAGTGAGCTACCTACACCCAGCTGTGCAGATATGGATCTACAGGCTCTTCAGCACCCCGGTAAATTCATTCAGAAGCTACAGAAAAATTCCAATTACAGTTAAAAATTATCAAGTAATACTAAGTACAGCAGTTGTCATTTTTTTCTTCTACTGGAACTGTTTTCAGAACAGCCTGAAATGAATAAAACACACATGGGTCACTGCCTACCTAGGAAGGCCAAGATCTCACCTGGGAACTTTAAGAGCTAAAGCAAAACCACCAACCCACTACCTTGGCTCTAGCCCATGCTGTTGACCCTGTATGCTCCCTGACATGACTTCACAATTTAAGGGGGGGGGGGGGATTAAAAATATATCTTTGAACCTCTAAATCCCAGAGGCCCAGTTCTTCCTTCTAGTCCTCCGAGAAAACCCAGCTGCTTGCTCCAGAACATCTCGCTAACAATGGTCACAGTCAGAAAGAAAAAGGCCCTGACCATGATATCAGGCTCCTATTATAACCCAGTGCTGTCCCTGCAGGAACCAATTGCTACAGCAGGGAGGCTGGAGGCAGCAGATAAGCCTTACCCGGGTGATAGAGATCAGCTGCCCAGTTATCAAGGGAGTACAAAAATCAAATAGATTTTGATTTGGTAGTTACAGCTTTTCATATATCCTGGGAAAAGAAAGAGAAGGACCAGGGAGGGGGAAGGGGAAGAGAGAGGAGTCTTTTCCAGTGTGTTATGATGTCAGATCTTTTTAGCAAAGAATTTGTAGGTTAAGCAGTTACTCAGACACGCGGCTGCAGAGAACTGCAGTCAGTGCAGGCGTTTGTAGAAGGAAACTGAAAGTGGTGGAAGAAAGGCAAAAGCATCTAAGGGCTGCAAACCCTGCCTGAAGTAAGCAAGATGAAGTAAGCAAGGTGCAGTAGAGCAATGACAGTCATTCCCAACAGGCACAGAAATAAGGAACGTACCCTCAGAGAACCACTTTTTGCAGTGTTACAACTCATCCATCTGATTCAGGGTAATAAGTTAACCCAGTCCTCCCCTCATATGCAACCCAAGCTTTGGGCTGCAGTGACAAAAACGTCCAATGGCCTCCACACCATGTGCCCAGCTCCATAACTCTCTGGCAGGAGCAGATCATCACCAGTGGATTAGATCAACAAATATCCCTCTGTTGCTACTTTAAGTCAAGAGGCAGGCAAATGAAGAGAACAAGACTGAATTTCAGTGCTAGCAACAGAATAGGCAATGGATGGCAAAAGGCAGAAAGCAGTGGAAAGCATAGCAGAAAGATCATCCTTTGATTACACAAGACTTGACCCAATAAGCTTGGAATTCAGGTACAATTCTGCCATCAGCAATATCAGGGGCTACATTTGTAAATCTCCATATATTCAGATAAATATTAGCACCTTTGGCATAAGCTTCTAGACAGAAGTTTTGGAAGCTGCAGTCATTTTGGTCACAAGGAATCTTTCCTACAGCATATAAAAACCCCATTCTTTAACTCGTAAGTAGACGTACAACCAAAGCCTACAGGCAATTAATTCAGAATTTGCCCTAGCATCATGGGATCAAGTGCATAAACAAGGCCAGGCCACTGGCTCCTTTCTCATGATCCCCTGGCAAGTGCCAGCAGAGCGCTCCTTCTGCTGCTCAGCACCCAGAACAGCGTGCTGGGCTGCACAGCACCGGGGGACAGCAGCCAGCCCTGTCTGCACTGCACCACACACCAGTGGCACGTGGGCCTCATGCAACCCTGTTAGACCCAAACGCAGTGACAGTGCCTTCACCACACTGCAAGGAGGACTCATGGAGCAACCTAAACCATTCTTCATCTTCAGTGAGCTACATGCTGTCTTTGCAGTCCTGTAAATCTACTTCCCAGCTCCATCCCCGTTAATTACTGTCACAGCAGGAGAGTTTCTGGCATTTCAAAGAAAGGCCCTTCTTATTAGGCAGGAAAATAGGAGGAGATAGGAGGCAGCACTACACGCAGAGAAATTGCCAGAGATGCTCTCTTCTTCCTGTATGACACTGTTGGTGAGTTTCCCTCGGTCGAGGCAGGAGAGAAGGTGGAAAACCTGCAGTTACTGACAGGGAGCTGCCAGCCTGCAGATCTCCAGCCTCCTACGGGAGGCTGAGGACCATGGTGCAGGGATGCTGGCTGTACTAGGGGAGTCAGGCAACTTGTCTGACCCTTCCTACCAGGGAACAGGCCAGGGAAACCAACTGCATTGAATTCATACTGAGCCTGGCCCACCTTCTCCAAGGAGGGTACACCATAGGGCTGAAGGGCTGGGTCTGTCAGGAGCTCCAAATTATTCTAGGCTTTCCTGCATCTAGCTGTTTCTGAGCACATCTCTAATCCATTTTCAAATACATCTGCTATTGAAGTGAACCTTAACTCTGATGTTGGCTGGTATCTTATATAAATCTGGCTTCTGAAATAACTGATCCTCCCCAAATCAGCTGACCAAGACCATGACATCCTTATGCTGATAAATCTGCTCTTTTCAGTTAGGACCTGCTTCCTAGCAGCTTTTCCAAACTCATATTTTAAGCACTTCCTATTGAACAAAAGAGCATATTTAAATGGAGAAATAAATGTAAAAGCAGAGCTCGCTCTCTCCAGCTGATTGTCTTTGGAAACACAGGACTGGAAGCAGCTGTCCCAGAAGACTGAGCTGTCCTTATCTGAGGCACTCTGTTAAAAGACTTGGAATCACTTATTAATTTAGTGAAAGCTCCTTAATTTTGATCTTTTGTCTGCATTAATTGATTTGCTATCAATAACCTGCATTGATTAGGCCTCCAGACCTGGCAGCTGCTGAAGATGAAGAGACAGAGACTCTCTTTCAGAACAGGAGTTCAAAGCCTGAAATGATTAAAAAAGACAGCACCAAAATGGCTGATAAAGAAAAAGGTGTCATTCTTTTTCCATGCGAATATGAAACTATGTGCAGTTAACCCTTTTGTACCTAAAAATGTGCTCAGGTCCAAGGTATTTGTATAACCTAAAGCTATTATATTTTCTCCACTTTGCCATTTTAATTAAAATATTACTGATGCACTGAAACACCTGAGAGGATGAGAGCTGAGTGAAGATCTTATCTGCTTCAGCCACAAAGAGAGCTCAGGGAAGGCAGCCGGAGCTGAATGTTGGCTAAGACGATACTCTCAGATCCCTTCCAGCAGATGGCATTGTAAAGACCAGTTGAGAAAGTCAGATTTAATTTGCAGCAGATCCAAACCAATGCAACAATGAAATTTAACAGTCATCAGTTAAAATTTTGACAAAGACATTTTGAGGGCTGAGACTGGCTTGCTAGTCCAAGATGCCAGGAAACCATTAGCAAAACTAGCTGTCTCTGAGAGAGAGTGCTGTCACACAGCCCCGAGCTGCTCCCAGTTCATTATCTACCTTGCATGAGCTACAAGACTGGCAGAAGATACGGACATCCACTTTCTTCCAACAAGAGAAACAAAGGTCCTGGCTAGGGAGAGTTCTCAGGCCAGCTGAGAAAGGATGTTGCAGGACATACAGTAGGCACTGTAGTTATAGTGGGAGCACCCTGTGTGTATCTAGGGGAAAAAAAATAAATCACAGCCAGTGCACAAAGCCAGGGTCTCAGGTAGCTTCGTCTGCTTCAGATTCCAAATCTTTCATAACAGCTCTCTAAACAGCACAAGGCCAGGTACCCTAACTCAGAATCTGAATCAATCCAGATGGCCATTATCCACCTGAAACACTTCGCCCATGTTTGAGACATCCAGCTATCGTTAAGAGCAAGGCAGCATGGCTGGCACTTTTTTCACAGAATCACAGAATGTTCAGGGTTGGAAGAGACATTGAAAGATCACGTAGTCCAACCCCCCTGCCCAAGCAGGATCACCTAGAGCAAGTCACACAGGAATGCGTCCAGGTGGGTTTTGAACGTCTCCAGAGAAGGAGACTCCACAACCCCCCTGGGCAGCCCGTTACAGTGCTGTCACCCTCACAGGGAAAACGTTCCTCCTTTTCATCCGCGCTGTGCCAACAGCTCTGACAACCCCTCAGCTATGATTGTGACAGTGCAACCCCTAGCAGTACACCTCGCTAGGCCTGTGGATTTTCCTCTCGGAACCCATTTCGCTAGAAAAAAAACAATGTCATTCCTCTTACAGTGTGTTTGGTGGCAGCACAGAGTGCAGAAAAGGTACAGAACACAGCAACAGACAGTTTCAGCCCTGCAGAACAAGCTATCAGCTGCTGGTCCAGAAGAACCATGTTGGGGCACTTTTTGAGAATCCTACAGAAATGTAACATGAATTATAACTCATTGTTGAAACATACCCTGCGTGACAGCCACTGCATCAGCATTTTCAGTTCACATAGCAGTGCTTCTGCAAAGGGGAACTGACACAAACACAAACTGTACTGAGCTTCCTCATCTCTACTTTGACAACATCATACAACTACCGGTACTCTAAATCCCTTCCTATGCACCTTAGCCTCTTCTCTTTATGCGAATCTTTTTACTATCCCTCAGCCCTTCTAGCATATATTTCTATTCCTTCCTCTTTTTCTCCCTTCTCTCCCAGTATACATCACAGACGGGTGCTAAATATCCCTGCAGCTGTGGTCACCCTTCATATGCTGCTGTCCCACCCTCCCATAGATCTCTCACATTTGTTTATTCACTGCATGTGTCCTGCACATGTCCAAAAATCCAAGAAAAACAGACAAAATTCTTCATTCCTAGTATACAAAATTTCTGTGAGAACAAGGAAGGTGTTGGCACCCATGCTCTGGTCTCACACCACAAGGAGGGGTGAGTTCCCAAGTCCTCAGGCTCACAAGCAGCTCTGGAAATGGTGGTTTAGCAGTTGTTTTTTTCCAGGTGCCCAACCTATGCCACGAAGCACTGTGTGCTGGGAAGAACTATCACATCACAGAAGAACAAATGCACTGAAATTAAAGATCCTGTGTTTTCTAGAAGTCCCTTCCTTTTAGCATGGAAGTTATGTCAGCCTTTGTGTCCTCCACAAATTAAATGTGAATAATGGTGAGGACAGTTGAGCACTGGAATAGATTGCCTTGGGAAGTTGTGGAGTCTCCATCATTTGAATTTTTCTGAACAGGCTAAACAGTCATCTGTCAAAAATGGTTTAAATATTACAAATCCTGCCTTGGGGAGCAGAGGGAAAGGAAGAAATGACCTCATAAGCTCTATTTTCTATTTCTGTAATTTAAATATCTTCTCTGCGGACTCTAGAAATTCCACTTGCCCCCTCAGCTGATCACAACACACCTTCTTAGTTTGAGGAAGAGGAGGCTGAGGGGAGACCTCATCACTCTCTACAACTACCTGAGAGGACATTGTAGAGAGGCTGGTGCTGGTCTCTTCTCTCAGGTAATTAGTGACAGAACCATAGGGAATGGCCTAAAGCTGAAACAAGGTAGGTTTAGACTAGACACTAGGAAAAAATTCTTCATGGAAAGAGTGGTGAGATATTGGCATGGGCTGCCCAGGGAGGTGGTTGAGTCCCTATCCCTGGATGTGTTTAGGCATCACTCAGATGTGGTGCTGAGGGACATGGTCTAGGGTTAAACTTATAGACTAGGGCTAATGGTTGGACACGATGATCCCAAGGGTCTTTTCCAACCTAAATGATTCTGTGATTCTCCTAATCCTTTGTGTTTCATGTCCACATGTTATAAAAAAATCCATTCTACAGTAAGGGTGGCCTTCTTCGTGCAAGGGTTCAAGCAATCCCTTCACATTAGTTTCCTACAAGTACAAAACATTGAAGGATGGAAAATAACGCTGCAAGTACCTCAAAATCTCCATATTTTTAAGAGGAACTTTTATTCCTATTTCTGACACATGACCAGTAGACCAAAGTAATTGAATGCTTTATCTGGTATCTCCCAGATACTAACACTGGGTGTGTGTATATATATATATATCACAGTGATCTGCACAGTGAGAAATGAGGGAGGTAAGGTTGTTTCCACCCACAAAGAACAAAAATAGGCTTTTATTCTGAATTACTTATTTTAGACTAAAACCAAGAAAGAACAAAAGCAAATGCTCCAGGAAGTGGAGCCTGCACCCATTTCTTATTTTCAGATGCTGCCTTGACTTTTTAGAAATTTAAAGCTGCATCATACAGAAAGCAAAATTAGATCAGTGACGCTTCATAGACCACTATCTCCAATATTAATCCACAAACAATAAAGATTCAATAACACTCCACAATCTTCAGTTCTGAAAATGCAAGAGAAAAACTGTAACAATTAAGGACAGATACAGATATGCAATATATATTGCACAGATGTTTTATTTCCCTGCAATTATATATATGTCCTCAAAAAAACCCCAACAACCTTCATTAAGTCAACATTGCAGTTGTTGTTGTATATTCTGCATGAAAAAGACTCAGTAAAAGTGAAGGAAAGTACTCATTAAGATAGCATCGGTAACCAGACTAATCACATACACATTGCACCAAATTAATTTCCGACATGGTTAGATGCTGGCCTTCCATGAGTAATTATTACACATTGCCAGTGTTGCCTCTTCAGTCTCAGAAGATGCGTCTAAAGTAAATATTTTTATGCTAGGTTGGCAGAATAATTTTACACACCTACTGGTAAACAGCACACATATATCCTTCAGGGATGCACACATAATATAATCATTTATGGAGAATCCGCAGTAACACGTGCAAACCTACTAGGATATGCAAGTTCATCATCAGTTAATGACAAAATCTCTGCTAAGGACACAGCCTCCGATGCAGACTGTTAATTTCGACCTCAGCACCTTAAGATTGCCTGCTAAGACCCACCGGCAAACAGCGATAAAATACTAGGCTGTACTTAAGAGGCATGCATCTGAGTGTGACTGTGGGAAGATAGATATGTATATTACCTTGTCAACACATTAATACTATCCAACACTACCGACGGGCTGGCAGACAGCAAAAATGGTGTCAGCAGCAGGAAAACTGAGCCACAGAACGATCCTGTTGCCCGAGGAGCAAAGGTGAAAAACTTTCCTGTTCATTTTCAAAAATTTTTGTTTATTGATCAGTTCTCTTGATCATACCCCAGAAATTCTCTCTGATTCAGAAGCAAAAGAATCCCAAATTCCCGTGTTCCTGAAAGTTTTTTCCTGACCCAAGAGAGAAACTGGAGGAAAACAATTTAATCTGATAACAGCTGTTTTCCCTTTCTTAGTGTCCCACCTGGTGTTTGGAGAATCGCTCACTCCAGAGACAGCCTAACCCTTAGCAGCACTCAGCTTTAACAGCAATTTAGCTGCAAGACCCCTGACTGGTGGAAGACTCGCAGGCAGAGCAGTAATGCACACTACATTTATTTTTCCTCTCCAGTGGGTGTTTAAGACAGCCCACAAAGATATTTAGGTACCTCAGTTTACCTCGAGCTCCAAAAAGATGGTAGTCAGCTAAATACCATAGAGCTCTGAGCTTGAACTTAAAACAAAGAAAGAACAACAACAAACAAAAAAACCCCAAGCGACAAAAAAGCACAACAACAAAAAAACCAAAAACCAACCAAACAAAAAACCACACCAGTACGTTTCTTCCAATTCTGGCAAATGATAGGAAAATAAGTCTTCCAGATCTGATAGATAATCTGCTTTGAACTAAAACCCATTGCTGAACTGCAGCTTCCCTCAGCTTTAGCACTTAGGGGTAGACCAGCAGAGATTGCATTTCAACACACAAATTAGTAGGGGCAAGCACTAGGTATGTAGATGATATGTTGCTGTTGCACCACCTTTTATTTGATTAGTGACAAGAAATTAATCACCCTGCCCAAGAAATAAAATCTAGCAAATCCTTCTGAAATAAACACAGCACTCAGATATGTTCCTCCAAAAGCTGTAAAATACTTAGGACCACTGTGCTTGGAGGCTCAACAGTCCTTGTATATAGTTTGATAGTATCCCCATGCACAGCTTATTAGTCACGGAATTATTTGAAATAAGAAACTCTTTTCTATCGTCCATACAATAACTTAACACTGATGACCCCACTTAGCAGATGCAAACTGCTACTGCAGTAACAGGTAATAATAAAGGAGCTTGATTGAGTTAATGGAGTCGCATATGGTAGTAGTGTGATCCTGGAGACCATTCCCTCTCAGCTTCAGTTCCTTCTCATATCAATCCTCTCCAGGGATTGGAGGAATGGTAGCATGGAATGGGAAAAATTCAGGTTTGCTAGCAGAGCTGACATTTTGGGGTGAAAATCACTGCCACTGAGATGATCAATAAAAACTTATAAAGATCACATTTTCTAATACGTGCAGATTCAAAGGAACACTGACAGCCATACCAGCATCACAACTCTAAAATAAATCCAATGATTTTCCTCCCACGAGATTTTACTTTTGTCTCTTCATCCTGAAGAACAGGGCTTACAACAGAGATGTTGCTGAGTGTCTCTTGTGACTGTGCTCACTGATGCTTTTCACTGACTCCAGCAGGGTGCTGCTTTATACATGCAGGGTTTGGGATATGGAAGGTTTGACAGTATAAGTAGGGGGGGGGGGGAAGTACTTTGCTGTGATCAGTGCTCAGACTTGGGGGCGGGGGTGGAAGAAGTGAGAAGACTACAGATTGCACAGTACTATACCATATTTGCTTTATTTCTTAACTGTTGTGCAATTAATTCATGTTCCTGAGAGTTGCAAGTCTCACATGTGGAATGAAGTGTCTTCTCACTTGGGTGCTCATGCCTTTTCTTGCTGTAGATCCTTTATATCTAGAACCATCGGTAACAAGGCCAGAACAGTTTCCTTTGCTTGTTGAAAAAGGCACTGTTTCCTGCATAAAACCCCATCCCTCTGGAGCACGGAAGTGAGGACACTGCTTGTGACAGCAGTCTCCAGACTCTGACTACAGAGCCTTAGCAAAAATGAACTCCATGAACATAACACAACTCATCTGCTGTCCCCAGAAGTCTGATCCCTCCCTCAGACCAAAGAGCCTGCCAGATAGAATAATACAGTTCCGCACGGGTTTATTTTTAGGGTACAACTAAACTAGTGATAGAAGTCTAACAGACTGTGCACCCATTGCACTGGTTCTTAATTACAAATTCACTGGGGAGGAAAGCAGCATGGAAAAATAAACCAAGCAAATTCCCTAAAATGTCACTGTCAAGTCTCACATATTTTATCAGGGACCTAACCCTATCTGAGCTTTTCCCTAAAGCTCCAGTACCTGGATTGCTTAATTAAAGGGCAATTTAATTTTAAAATAAATTTTCTAGAATACTTCATTGATAAGAAAAGTGTGCTAAAACCCCAGCATATGTACATCTATTGTGCTCAAATAAACCTATATATATATACACACACACTTCTGTGGTTTCTATAAATGTCTATGTCTGTAAATATCAGAGATTTTAAGTCAGTACCTTGATTTTAGGAGACCTGCCTTATGATTTTTTGGTGCAAATACCTGCTCCAGATTAATATTGCTATGAAACCCCCAATAAATTGTTTTCTCAGGACACATCACTACCTGAAGTACAGCTTAACCTCTCTTACCAAAATAAGCTGAATAGCGGAGCAAAGGAAACCTGTTCACAGTTAAATTAAACCACAAGCACTCCCAGAGCAGGCAGAGACACAACCAAACAGGTACTCCTAGGAAGCACCGGCTCAAGATGGTGCTTCAACAAATGGCTTTCCTGGGCTTCTAAAATGATAACTATGCATGTGCTTATTATTTACATCCAAACTGGTTGGCATGCCTACTACTTCAGGAGGGGTACTTTGCAGCTGCAATACAACTTGAGGAACACCTATATTTCACTGTTATGAGGTACCATAACAGCTGAAAAATATATAACTCCTTCTATACATCACATTCAAAACTAGGAAATACTTTTTTGTTGTTTGCTGCAAACACTGTTTTTCTTGTCTATAAAACCAAGAATAATAGCGATGCTTTAGCCAGCTCTAGAACCTTTCAGGGCACTCAACACCTCTGTCTTAGAGCTGAAACAATACTGGCATCTCCACAACTCAGACAGTGAGTAGAAGATGAAGCGTGTTTGTGAGTTAAGACTACAACTCAGAGCTTTTTCCTGCTGGGCTGCCTGACACTGTGAAATGGTTGTTTTCTTATTGTTACAGAGGTGCCAGTTATAACAAATTAAGAAGCTTAGTGATATGAGAAAAATAGAATACAACTGTGAAGAACATTAATTAATAAATAACATTACAAAAGTGGCAAGTAGTAGGGTTTCATGGAAAGTTTTTTCACTTGAACCAAGGTAAGGGGCAGACACTTACTAGAACAACACCACTAAAATTAATTAGACCCCTGTAATCCCAGGAGATGTTACATTAAAGCACACACAGCATTTAGCAGATTATCAATCACCACAAGGCAAGAACCTACAGGCTGGGGAACCTTAGAGCTTCATATTCTGTATACCATTTATTGTTCTATATTATTTCTGATAAAAGCCAAAAAACCCAATACAAACCAAAGAATACCAGAGCAACACAACACCACCTCTTTTGGAGCAAACAAAGAGGAGTATAAAAAGCAAAAATGGCTTACCAGAAAAAGAGAAAGCACAAAGCAAACAGGAGCTGGTTGCCAAATGGCTACTTATAGCCTCCAGCTGCTTTGCACTGCCACATTTAAAGGGCCGGCACAGAAAGGCATGTAGGGCAAAAGCAGCCTATCCTACTGTGGGACAGCTTTGTGTAGGGAAAGGCAACCTCAAAGGAAGTATTACCTTTGTTCTGGCCAAGCATTGCATCACACAGTTGCAGCACACACTAGGTCTTACAACTTGCTTTTGGCACATGAGCTTCCCTGAGTGTTGTTCACCCATTATATTAATTCTCTGAATCCACAGTTGTTTTATGTGATGGGCTGCAGCCACAGAATGTCTCTGTGATGAGATTGCTTTTTTGTAAGCATTAAATGACACTGTAAGGAAATGTACTAGTGATGGGTACTATTAATAGTTACATCACATACACCTTCTTTACATACTATACCAGTCCCAGGCCCTCTAAGACAAATAGTGAATCACCTGTAGCTAGTATTAGCAGAAGGTGCCTTGCTGCCACGTGATGTCACAACCATCACCATGTTACACATGCACTGATTGCATTTCTACACAGTCGTTAGGTCTGTCTGAGTCTAAGGTCACTGACTTGCTTTAAAACAGTTAACACTGAAACCTGCCAGGAAGACAAAAGCAAAAAACTATCGCTTGTTCAACAGCTTGGCCCAGACTCAGCCAGAATCTGGCAAGCCAAAAGTGTAATGCCTGTCCCATGAGAGTGTTCTGGTCTGTGGGTTATGCTACCTTAACCTGTACCACATGCTTCCCAAAAGGCAAAACACTACATCAAAGCTATTCTCATTTTGCCATTGCATACATCACACTTGAAAAGACTGGTGCTTACAGGAACAAAGTTGGGGCACTGGGTTTGTGCTCTAAGTTGTAAACAGAGTACTCGGCTGCAGCAGCGTTTTATCCCTTCCAGAAAAAATACTTCAGTGCGTGAAGTGCTTTTGTTGTTTCAAGTTCCTAGGCAAGAAGAGTGATGAGCAACCTGAAACCAGATCGGCAGCTGGAATGGTTAGCAGCTGGCACAGAAAGTGAGAAAGCCAGCAACAAAGATAAATGCCTGTGCCTTGGTAGGGGTAGGCAGAGGGAAATCCAACAGCAGCATCTCCCCAGCATGTTCCACAGCAAGCATGTGCACACAGAGATTCTGTAGTTAGTGACAAGTTTTGTGACAGATGTTGCCAGTGCTTTATCATTGGAGGATGTGGAGTTATCACTTTGACTAACATTGTAGGCTTCTGCCACCAGCCTCCATTCACCCTTGTAAGTCTCATGACTGCCAGCACTAACACAGAAGCTGATGTGGGTCTTGCAGAAGTTTGTAAAGACCACATAGAACTCAGGTACTCCATTTAGTTGGGGAGCATGGTGAGGTGAAACAATGGACCCCACATCAGGCAGTTGTCATTTGATGGATTCAGCATAGCTGATATATTTCAGACTTGGAGAGAAAGAGTTGTCTGCAGCATCCCTGGGGCTACATTTCACTGTTCACCTCCACACCTCTTTTCCCCTCCACCTATACCACGGTTACACTGTCATGTGAGCAGAGCTTCTCTGCGAGTGTGTGGAAAGGTCAGTTACCCGTTCCACTGGCTCATCTTCACTTGAATGCCTCTGGCAAATGTGAACTTCCGACAGTCCTCCTCTGTCTTCATTAGATGGTTCAGACCCTTACATGTCCTTCCTTTGCCTTAGCAGATGAACCCTTCATGGTCTCTAATGTGTTTCTTCTTATCACACCTCCCTGAGGTGGGCAGCTCTAATCCTCTCTTTAGAACTTGGGAGTTAGGGCAAAGAGACTAAAGACAAGTTTTTAAAGGTCCTTAAGAAACATACAGATGCAGAGCTGGCTGACACACTTTTCAAACACATGAAATGTGTAACTGCAAATCAAACTGCTGAATTGCAAAGCCCTGAGGAGTCTATTTCCTTTTGATTGATTTCAATGGGAATTAGATACGATTTGTTTCTGAAAATCATAATCTTTAAGTATCTAAAAGCCTCACCTTGTCTACACCATAGCAGGAAACGGTGTCAGAGTTTTGCAAGCATGAAGCTGCTACACTAGCCACAAGTCGCCTTCTTAATCCATCCTTTTTTTTTTTTTTAATTGAAAGTCACTAGCCAGACTGCAAAGGAGGTGTGTGGTACCACCAGGTTCAAAAGTTACTAGACAAATTCAAGAACAGATCCACCAGTGGATACTAAAAACTGGGCAAGGGTGTATCCGCTAGCACTTCTGATCCAACATTTATCAACACTACAGGAAAGCAGCAGAAGGTCCCAAGGCTCATAGGCTCCCACTATGTCCTTTTGCTGTGTGGGATACAGCAGACTCGACCCACCAGTCTGCTCCGGGAAGGCATTTCTCATGATCTGATGTTCTTATGTCTCGAGCAGTCTGTGCTAATGCATTGATAGCCTGTACTGAACACCAGCTTCAATCACTCTGCAGTCACTGCTTCTGCAGCACCTCTCCTAGCTGGACATGAACATGTGCACCTCAAATGATGCAGTTGCCATTTTTCTACAGACTGACTGCTTTTTGTCCTGCTCCCATACATTTTTAAATTGGAATCTGAGCTGGTTATCTTCTTTTGAGCTATTTCATTGCTACAGTTCCAAACCCATAAATATGCTCTGCTTTCTCTTTCTTCTTCAAACTCTTTTGCATTCCATTTTTTTCCTTCAGCGCTGTTATTGTGGCAGTGCCTGGCATGATTATTGCTACTTACTCCAAATCCCCCAGTGGCAGTGTAATACCTCTTTAATTGGGTATTTCTCCCTCCCGACACTAATCTCCTAACAAATGCTGATGCCGTGCTAGATGCTGTGTGGGGATCTCTCATCACTATCTCTTTAAGCAGGCAGTTGTGTGTGGAATGGATGCATAGTCACTCAGCATGGATGGATTTGTCTGAGTCCCTGTCAGCTCCCTGTTTTTGTCACTGAAATCTTGCATTGCGGATCCGGATTTCTATTGCTTTAACTTTTTGAGGCAGATTTATCTCGGCCCCTGTCAGATCAATGGGTTTTGTCACAGAAATCTATGTGACTTTGTTCCCCGTGAAGATCTGGCTCGTCAGGTTGGTGGAGGCTGATTTGGAAAAGTGAACCCGAGGTCTTGTTTGGCTGTGTCAGTGGGGAACAATAAAAACTAAAAAGAGCAGAGGCCTAACAACCATGAAGACTTAAAGTAGAAAATACAGAAGCAAAAGAAAGAAAGTTCATGAGAGACAGACAACACATACTCCAAGAAAGCATATTCCTTCTAAAATATGTGCACATGTATATTTTTATATATTTATATATATGTATATATATATATTTTATATATATTTATATATAAAAAATATATTTTTATACGGACTCTCCATCTGCTTGCATCCTGAACAGCTGCTCCCTCTGTTGATGGGCTGCAGCCACATAACAATGACTGTGATCTTGTAAGGTTGTAGGTCTAGGGCAGATCAGCCTTTGTGAGACAGTCCTCTAAGTACAGTTGTTCAAAAAACCCCTACAGCTGTGGAGGCAGTGAGTCCGTAGGAGGCACTCTTACTTTAATGCCTCAACAATGTATTAGGAAGCACTGTGCTATCAGAGATGACCTTTCTCAAGAGATACATGCCCAATTTTCTTTTTCCCTGTAGCCATCAGACTGCATGGTTATCCAGCACTGCAGTGATGTCAACAACAGTGTCTTCCACATAAAGCTCCACTTTAGTGAATTGCTACATGTCCATCCTGTCTCCTTGCTTGATGCAAAAATTTCCAGGAACAGCTTCTGTAAATGGAAGTTTCCTGATGAAAAGTACATTTTTCAAATAATCTTTTGGTTGCACTGAGGAATAACATTATTTCCTTTGCTTATTATTACTGGAAGATTTTTTGACAATGATTATCACAGTTGAATTTGGCCATGATCAAGGTCTGAATGAACTTCTAGAACAAAGTGGTAGCAATAATAATAACAATTACACTAACGGGAAAGCAGGTAACATACATTAAAGGAAGAGCCTGGTGCTGACTGATACAAACTCAGACTTGTCTGGAACAGCCAACTCAACCTGAAAGCTCAACACAGCAGGGATGTAGTCCCTGTTGATGAAACTGCCTCAATTTTGTGTTTGAAGTGGAACATTTCAAAAAGAAAGGGTACCCCAGGACCCCAAGAAAGAGGAGATTTCAGGAAGGTAGCCATTAGCATCTCATCATTAATGTGCAAATTGTTGTCCATGGGTCACTTCATTGTTCTTTTTGCAATATTCCAGTCATGGGCTTTCTTTACAGCAGATGCTCATTTCTGTGCCTGCCTTGTAATAATTCCCTTCTTTCTTTTAAATGAAACTCTCCTTTTGTTGTACGCTTTTCTATTTCAATTTTACCTCTGGAAATTCTTCATTCCCATTTTTCACCTTCTAATCCTTTTCCATCCTTCTCTCCCTGCCTCATTTAAACATTCATGCTTCTGTTTTGCTTCTTCCTCTATGTGATTATCTATTCTCTTTTAACTGGTACTCCTCCTTAGTTTTTTTCCTTTCCCATCCTTTCATCTCTCTCTCTCCCTTTTGCTGCTTGCTCTCTCAATCTCTCAGCTTGCTTCTTAGGAAGTAGTACTCCTTAGATATTGAAATGACATGTTTAGTTTCTGCTTGCGATTCCGTGATAGATACCTCTGTCTCTCTGCACAGTTTCAGGCAGAGTGTAAGCCTTGGTAAATACAGGAAACTAAGCTGTAAGCAAAACTGAGTGAAAGGTTGCTACTATGATTTGTAGCTGTTTAATAACAGCCTCCTGATTAACACAGACTGCAATTCCAGGAATGCCACAGTGATAGATACTCAATATATACCTAAATAGTGATACCCAATTCCCTTAACATTTAAAGCCAGTAGTACCAGTACAACTATTATCTTGTAAGTTGTTCATGCCACTGCCTGTACCCATATTGCCTGGTAAAACATAACTTGAATTCTGCGTGAGTCTCTGACGATTAAGAAGGTGTTAAATGATCATTATTACCTGCGGCTGTCACCATGCCTGCAGTTTTATCAAACCAAAAGAATTATGTTGTAGCTTTCATGTTTTTCTTTCCAAACAATGCAAAAATGTATGTTTTTAATAACACTGCTGAAAATATTCCCTCATAAGTCATCTTGTCTGCTACAGTAACTGCTTTTCCCAGAGGTCCTCGTGTTTTACCTGGTTATAGTTAGTTAAGAAAGAAGCATTATTAGGCTTGGCTAGACAAAGAGTGATGAAGTACCTGTAACCATCCTATTGCTTTAGTCCATCTCTTCTGGTACATCTTACTGTGTAGCAAGGTCACTTCAATAAGGAGCTTTGAAATACCTGCTATTGCTGCTTTCAGAACCGCTTCCAGAAGCACACAAGATTACTTTAGTCAGATTACCTCTCCATGCTCTCTATCTGCAGGCAATGTGTCCGTAGGATGACTTTCCAGGCAGGCAGAAAGGATGGACCAAAGGACAACAGCAGGTCAGTGTCATGGTTTAGTAAGACAGTCCAAAAGAAAAGGCTGTTTATTCTATCCTAAGCTAACTGTCTCTCCTGCCCTCCCCACAAGTATAAACCAGGCTGGTTAGTTCCGTCTGCCATCCTGGCTCAATAAACCAAGCTAAGAGTTGCTGGTACACACTCTACTAGGGTTATAACTATCTTTTAGCAGATATTGAGGTCTAGGAATGAGGAGGCACAGAGGTGCATTCACAGAGATGAATACTAACCCGGATTGCTGCAGTATGAACTGAAAGTGCCTGTGACAGCACATCTCAGGTGCTGTTGCATGTCTGAACCTAGCACGAGATGTCTGAAAACCAGTTTGGAAAAGGGACCTTAGTACAAAGTGTGGAAGTGCACATATGGAAAAAAAAACCCCTAGACTCAAGTTGCACCAGCACAGCTGTGGGAGGGAAACTTGGACAATGCCTTGGCTGCAGCCATGACTGTTTTCCCTCACAGTCGTGGGCTCTAATTCTACATAAAATAAGAAAAGGGGGAGTGAAACACAGCACCACATCATCTTGACAGTCTTTTCTAAGTATATAGAAGATGAGCTCTAAGTTCCTTAGTGTCTTGCTACCATATAAGCAGGCAACAGCAAATTGCCATCTCTAAAGCCATGCAGGACAATGAACAATTGGTGAAAGCCAGCCTAATTCTGCCAACAGCCGTGTCCAGCCATGTTTTCCAATAGTTGGCTAATTAGCAGAAATACTGATTTCCATGACAGCAAAAGACAATTAGGGAGCGCTGTAAAAGCCTCAAGGCTGGCTATGAGACAAGTCTCAGAGGACTGGGATCTTAAAGTTTTTGCATGTATCCCCCTGGTTTTAAGCTGACAGAGATCAGTGTTGGACTAAAGGTCTGATGGACGTTAATCACCTGCAACTGGCTGATGGTCTCAGTCTACCTTCCACTGGATTGCCACAAACACCACTAAAGAAACAGGCCATCAGCTCATATTTCCAAATTTATGGACATTCAGGCTAGCATTTTAAATTGACCATGAGGGCTGTCTTACCCCCCACAGTAGAGATCCGTCTGGTTTAGGACTGATGCATACTGGCAATGTGCGGAGAGAAGCAGCTTGTGGTAGTTTGTTTATGCTGTACCTGTCCAAAAAAGAGAAAGGACTCACATTGCTATGTCTGTCAGCCTGGCATACTTTCCAGGCACTAAAATTCTGTAAAAATTACAACTCTGGAACAAATAGCCAGAGACACTGGTTAGCAAAAGGTCACTGGAGGAGCATAAACTTCAGGTTGCACCTAAATACCAACTTCAGCAACAACAGGAAGTCAGGCGGATTTACTGGTTGTACTACTACAAAATTAGCTTTGCAGGAGTTGTAACTTGGGACAACGTTGTATGGCTGTGACTGCAACTGAAACAGTTTTGTACAGCCACCTCTTCCCCTTGAAATGGGTGATAGAAATTAAAAAGGTCACCCAAATGTTTGTACTCAATGAAAAGACAAATAAAATTAATACTTGAAGAGAACTGCAAGATAGGAAGCTTCCAGTGATATCAAGGAGGTTCAATCCTTTCCAGCATGGAACAAAACAACCAATTGTAATTAGCCTCATGTGAACTACCCACATGAACACCTAAAAAAGGTCTGGTTACTTGTCCAGAATCTCTTAGATCTGGAAACTGAGTCAGAAATCAGATCTCTTGTCAGACCATACATTTTTTGGATACAGTGAAAATGTAAGGATTGCTTTAGAAGTTATAAACCATATATTTGAGTACATTGTTTCCTTCTAGCCCAAACCATCCCACTGTACCTTAGCTTATTCAGACTCCCCTCTAACAGAAAACCTACAGCTGAATAAATGTTGCATTGTTTAAAACTCGAAATCTGATGGTAAAAGTGAGGAGCGGGATCATGGTGCTTTGGTAGCAGTCTGCCATCAGTTCTAAGCAGCAGAAAGAAATGTACTGCATGACAGAGAGCCTCCAACAAAACCTGGGCTAAGGTCAGGTGCCACTGTATACACCCAATCTGTTGCTTTGAACTGCACTCTAAAGGAAACCAGCAACTAATATTATCTACAGAGAACTTTGGTTTCTGAAACTGTTGAGTGGTCTTTTAAGGCAGTCCCATACAGAGCCTCCATTACAACAGATAATCAGAGTAAGAGCTTCTTCAGAGAGAAAAGGGGTGAGTTCCTTGGAAAGTACTTGGAAAAGAACATTTCAAGCTCTCCGTGAAAGAAAAGATCAAAAAGAAATAGTAGATTTTTTATCCTTGTTAATAAGCGACTGGTAATGGAACCAATGCTACATGTTCCAGACACTTCTCCAAGAAACTAGTGTAAGCTGTCTTGTCCCCAAGCTTCAGCCCCCTTGCAAGCCTGGAGCTCCTGGGGGGTGAACAGAGCCGGCTGCTCACAGAACAGCGCAGTACAGTAGCAGAGCTGACGTGGCTACATCACTTCAGACTATTGGAAAAATTTTCCCTGGGACTGTGGCCTTAAGACACAAAATTAAGTGAACACAGCCCATGTTCCCAGACAAAGTGATATTCCTGTAAAAAGAGGAGGGCTTTTCAGCACTGTGACAAAATATGAGAGGTTGCATTGCTGGCAAAGGCTCTGCCAAAACTGATGCTTTATGGAAAGACTGCTAGGGGCACTAGAGCACAGCTTCATTCTGCAGCTAAGATAATTCCCCTCCTGCCCCCAGTGTAAAGTCCTCCAAATCATGTACTCTGATCCTCACAGAAAGTGTAAATTATCCAGCAGAATCATTAGAGGACATACAAAATTATGCAGCCCATCTAAGGACTACTATTACTTTTTAGATTGGAAGACTCTTACATTAATTAATCAGACCACCTTCATGTACAACTGGAACTTCATGTTCCAGCGATACTTCTGCTTTGATAACCACATGACCTTCGAGAAAACAAAGCTTAGCAAATGGCTGCTTTTAAATGTTAGATATTGAGACTTTTGGTCCCCTGCAGACATGAGTTTTGGGTGTGCTGAAATGGTGACACAGGCAGGCCAAAGGAAATATCCTCCTCCGTCTCTCTGCAGTGTTGAACACAGATCTTCAGCTCTTCAGGAGCTGACGGCATGGGAACAGCTCTCCTCTTTGGTATAACATCCCTCCCCCACTGTAAAAGCAAGTTTATCACAGACAGATTCCCTTAAGGTTAAACATAATCAGTCAGGACCAGCTGCTCTTACAGCCTCCTTTTAGTCTCCTCTAATGTCTGTGAGATCACCTGTAAGTTATCATAAAAAATCAGGGAAAGCAGCAGTGCTGGAAGCAGTTCAAGCTGAAAGTCAGACTAAGCGCACACCACTGCAGTCACAGTCTCAGGTGGGAACTCTGATAAAATGACAGTGTAGAATGACAGCTTAAGAGGAACCCGTGGGTGGGTAGGCATTAAACCTGTCCCAGACACACAGACTCGTCACCTAAGTCACACAAGAAGAGGTTGGTGAAACAGCACAAAATTATCTAATTGTATTAGGAAGAAGAACAAGTTATCTAATTCATGTGTTGTGCTGCCAGAAATCCAAATCAGAGCTCACAACACTGGAATTTTGGATATATTAAGACACAGAGCAAAGTGGCAGATAAACTCCCCTCATCTTTATTCAGGATCAAAAGCCACTGGATTTTTTGTGGCCATCACAAATTCAATCCAAATGATGGAGAATCCAAAGTTTGCTGGTGCCTGTCTCCTAAAACCTTCCAAACCATAAACACCAGGACAACAGTGTTTGGTGTTGAAGCAGTCTCCCAGTCAGTCTCAGAAGTAAAATCAACAGCATGACTAAAGCAAAGTGGAGTTTGCCATGGGCCGGTTCTATATCTCTATTTTGTGTCTTCAAACACAGTCAAGAAATCACAGATGGTGTTTTAACTCTTCATTCCTTCCTATACCTTAGCAAGGCTCAGTAAAGAATATTAAGCATACATTGTACCACTGCTTACTGAAATAGCTAATGGTCTTTTCACAAGTGTCCTGATCTGAGTAAGAACAGAACTCATTCTGTTCAGTGATTTTACTTTTCAGCTCTGTTCTTCTAACTAACTGCACTTCATGAAGCCAGCAACCTGTTTTCACAGAGAGTGTGTCCTTCTAGCAGTAATAACGCTCGATGTTTAGAGTTCGTACCAAGGATTGGTGTGTGCAGACCAAGGTCATTGCTGGGTCTTGTGTACTACAGAAAAGGCCACACCTGCAGGGAGAAGCAGACAGGACAGGTGACCCTAAGCTGACCAGTGAGGTATTCCAGCCCATATATGGCATATTCAATATAGAGCTGAGGGATCAGGAGGGTCAAGCTGGGTTCTCTTCCAGCTTCTTCCTTGCTTCTTCAATGGCTGGCATCTAAGGAGGGCTCTGTTCTGCCTGTGATCCTGATCTGTGTGTTCCTGAATCCAGTACCAGAATCCAGCTGCTGAACACAGCTCCCATATGCCACTGGGCCCAGACCAGGACTGTCCTTGTGCCTGCTCATCAGCATCTGTGGTGAGGGTGATGTAATTGCCATCAGGAGGTTGGGTTTGATATTGGTTTTGTATATATCAGTATATATTCCATTTTGTTATTATTATTTTCATTAAAGCTGTTCCAGTTCCTTTTCTAATCAATAAATCTCTCTTTTTTATTCCATTTCTCTTCTCCTTTGGTGAGGGAGGGGGGTTAACAGAGAGCATCTGTTATAGGTCTAGCAGGCTGCCCTGACCCTAAACCATGACAACAAGGCAGCCCTTGCCCTAAACTAAAATTTATTTTAGCACCTAAACAGTGCTAAAAAAACCACTAATTAATTCTTAAGCCCTTGCAAACAGACACCTTCCTATTCTTAACCTTCATTCTACAGAAAATGAGTACAAAACTGTCAGGGCTCTGCCTCTGTGAGGGGCCAGGCATGGTGAGAGCATCATAAAACATTTGAAATGGTCCTGGCCCTTCTCACACACTGCCCAGAGCAGCTGTTCCCATAACCGCTTCTGAGCATGCAGGGAGAAGGGTTTTCCCTAAGTCACAATGGTGAAAGGCAGCCCCTGCCATCTGTGGTCAGACAGAAAGGGCAGACATTGCAATGGGACTGGTGGAGCTCCCTAGCTCACAGGCACCAGACTCTGAATGCAGTAGAGCAATGGGAAGGACCGAGTAATAGTGTACTTTCACAGGGATTTACTAAACCAGACTCCAAGAAAAGCTGTAATTTTGGGATGTGATCCCATGGTCAATCTGTTTATGTTGTTCAGTTTTTCTTGTGACCTCTCAGCAAATCTCCCTAGAAGGCTTTCCTGTGTCCTGCTATTCTCTGTCCAGCACTGGAACTTCTCTGGATAAATGGCACAGACATCTTTCTCAGTTCAGTGAAGGGTTCTTTGGTAGCCAGACTTTGAAAACCTTGGTCTAATGTGAATGACACACTTTTTAGTAGCTCCCTTGACACATACCCCAGTGTACAATTGGTGTCCTGAGCACACAGAAGTCCAGCCTCTAAGAGGACAGACAGACTGAGCAACGGGAGGTGAGCTGTGTATAGATGCACAGAAGGATCACTACTCTCCAGGAAGCCAGGATGAAAAGCATCTGCCAAAGGAAACCCTCCTAAGTTCCTGCCAGGGGGTGAAAAGGAATGACACCATGACAGACAGAGTGACAAACAAAGAGTGACAAGCGTGGAATGATAAGTGTGCAGAGCCCTATAACAGACAAATCTGTTGGTAATGTTCAGAAAACCCCTAATCCCTATGAGGAAGAGGAAGGACAAACAGCCTCCACCAAAACCATCATCTCCACAGTGTCCAATATCCTTTCCACATACTCATCAACTGCAGAGCCATATCCCAGACAGGCAGGCGAGTAACTCTGGGGTAATGGCATACACACTGACATCATTTGAGCTCCCTAGAGTATATCTGTTCTACAGCTGCGGCTCCCATTCAATGGTTCTCAGTGATAAACTAATTCCCTTAATCATGAGATTGTACCCTTTCTCCTCCAGAAAGACACAAAGAATAGTCCACTTACCAGCAGAAAGGACCCTGAACCTTCCTGACAAATTTCTGTGGAATCTGTCCTTGAAACTCCAGTGGAAGTGATTAATGTCTTTCACATCTACGTGAGGGCAATTTGCAACTGGAGATTTCTCATGCTCTCTCTTTCATTTTTTAGGATGGCCATCACTGCTGTAGCTTAACGCCAACACTGAGTTCACGCCACCTCCTGCCATCAATGTATGCCTGAGGAGACAGAATAAATAGTTATCAAACCGACTCTACATTTGCTATCATATTGTAACTAGGCACTGGAAATCAAATAAATATATCATATAAGACGAGTAGTTAAAAAGTCTACTGAAAAAACAGATTCAGGCAAAATGACTTAATCTGCAGCATTAATGAGTAACAGATTGTTTCATCAATAGTATCTGAGGAGCAGCATGCAAGAAGGCAAAACTCATACAAGTTCCCAGGGACTCATACCCTTTTAAAAGGCCCAGCTCAGAAGAATACTCAAGAACATGATAAAGGTTAAGCATGTGTTTAAATCTCATTGATTTCAGTGAGACAAAGGTACAAGCTTAAATGCTTTTTTGAATCAAGGTGCTTTACTGAAGAATATTCCACGCATAAAGCTCAAAGTCAGAAGCAAGAAGAGCTGGGAGGTCAGGGCTGGCCAGCTCTGCATTGATGAACAGATGCAGCCACCCTGCTATCCCAGCTCCTACGAAGAGGGAGTCACAGCTCTGTTTCATCTGCAGCCTAAGAATCTTCTCTAAGATGGATCTCCTAAGTTAGCCTTTGTCTATGCCACTCACTATCATCTTTTTTCTAATGTAATCCTCAGTATAAGGTGAAAAATGCAAAGAGATCCTCAGACTTTGCCCAGCACCAAGCACACATCCTGACTTCTTGCTTGCACGGGCACAGCTCACGGAAACACGGCTGCACAGCCATCTTGCTCTCCTTGCTGCGCAGCACATGCACAGTTGCAAATGATCAGTAGCAGTTCCAGAATCCAACCAGGACCAGGAGCACGCTCCACACGTGGAATGAAGAACTAGCTTCTTTCTCAAAAAGCTTGCTGACTTAATGAATGCTGAGAGAAAGAGAACAGAGGATTAAAACAGCAAAAGCTCAAGGCCTTTAAGGACAGAAAGGAAGTCTGAGAAAGGGAGATAGTAAAAACCAGATAGTATTTCTTCTGTTGAATACACGCACCTAAAACCCAGCAGAAACAATACAAGGATATGAATTTGTGTGTGCAGTCCTGCCCACCAGAAGGGCCCATACCCATATTAATTGCGTATGTCTGCAATGCCATTAACTTGATGCTGCAGAGAAAACAATGAAATTGCTTCACAAAAGCAGTGAAGACAACTGACCTGCACTTGCTATGGCTACTTCAGATTGGCTCTCTGTTTCTTATGTATTAGTATTCAGTTTTAACTTCTTCCTTTCTTTTTTATGTCTGATCAGGCGAAGCAGATATAACACACTCTTCCATGCACGCACTATAATCTGTTGCTATTTGCTTAACAACAATTTGTGTCATTCTGCTAGCAGCAAAGGTCAGCCTGGACGGTGGTTAGGAAAGCAGCAGAAATCACAGTGACTTGTGCTAGTGAATGGCCTGCTCATGAACGCTTTGCTGCCTAAAGCTGAAGATGTCACATGGGGTGTTTAAAGAGAGGAGAAAATGTCTATTAATTGGCAAAGCCTTCAGAGCCTAGGGCTTTCATCCAGCTGTTACACTGAGGTGAAGCGAAGCCTCCAGGATGTTTGTGGAGGGATGGAGCTCACTATTTTCCTTCTGTGACAAACAACTTAGGTAAATGTGCACAAATATGGGTGAAGGGAAGGATGTCTCCACCATGCTCAGTGCAAAAATCCTTAGTTATGCCTCCCTGGCAAGACCAATTGTCTTGATGTTTAATCTTTTCACATTCTTTAATCAACTCAGTGGCGTTAAATCCAAACTAACTCAATTCATAGGTGGGATTTCTGCAAAGACATCCCATAAATGGGTCTGCTACTATGCATACCATAGTCCCTCTTTAAATCTCTTTGGGAAAAGAAGATTGAGTCTGCACTCTAGAAGCAGAAAACATGGATTTCATCTTAACTGCAACAAGAAATCACTGCAGTAACCTTGGATGAGTCAAAGACTTCCTGGTGCCTGTCAGATAGGAAAGAGGGAGCCTTACTTGCCTGCATGAGAAACCACAGAGGTTGTAGCTAGGTATTCTGACCAAGTCCTTTGAAATTCTGGAGTGAATGGTTTCAGAACAAGACAAAGTCATGGTCCCCGTCATCGACATCTGTGTGACCCACCCATGCCATGGGGAGGCACAGTGACATGGCCCATTGGAGCAGAAACTACTGGGCTGAAAGGAAGACTCACAGTATGCTCATATCCTTAATTACAGAGGTGTTTGCCTCTTGGCTTGCATTTCTCCACCTGAGCATAGCGTGCTCACTATAAGTGCTAGTTAGAAGCTTTCAGATGTGCCAGAAAGCTGCTTTGGTTTGATGCCATGGAATAGACACATTTATTCTCTGAGTGTTGGGGTCCGACCAAGGATGGCAGCAAACATTTAGAGCACAGGTGTTACTGGCAGGTGTTTTGTTTCTGAGGAAGCTGCCTTCTGGCTGAGCTGCTGCCAGCCCATCTATCCACCTCCCCCATTGCCACACAACCTCACCTCCCCGAGGGACTTTCAAGGCAGGCCTATTTGCAAACAGCAGGCACAGGCAATGAACACATCAGGTAATTAAATGGCAGATCAATTCGACTTAGCTTCTCCTGGGAGAGTAGCCCTTGGGAGACAGAAGAATAAGGCAGAGAGAAAAATTGAGAGGTAGAGGAGAGAAGGAGTAGAGCAGGAGAGCAAAGATGGAAACAGCAGGCAGCAAGGGGTACGCACAATGCGGTGTGAAGCCGGAGCTTCAGGGGAGGAGGCATTCGGGGGTAAAAGGGCATGGCTAGCATAGGCAGCATGAGAAACACAACACTGCAGGGAAGACACAGGAAAGAGAGAGCATGTCTAAGGGAAGGAAAGAGCAAGACAGAGAAAAAAAGAGACTGGAAAGAGCAGGATAATGGACATAGCAACTATAGAGAATGCCCTCAAGTGGCTACTTGGATCTTAACAAGTGCACAGGGTCCCCTGTAAATGTCTCCATACCTGTGAAAATGTAAGCCTTATAAATTTGGAACCATCGGTAAAAGATACATTTGTAATAACCTATTCACTTTATTTAAACTAAGATGGAGACTCACTGGATATTGACAGAACACTTACCTCCCTGAAATACCTCATGAACCCAGGAGCTTTCTGCTACCAGTATGAAAAAAATACAGTGGAACTGACAAGCAGGAGGAAAGGAAATTAAATAAACTGGTATCACTCTGACCAGCTGAGTGGAACATTAGAGAAAAAACCCAACAGGAACTCCTAATTAATTTTCAGTTTCTGTCTTTAATAATCTGAGATATTGGTAGTACTAACCCACTTAGTAATGCTAGTCTCAGGCTTTTGAGAGTCGTAAGTAAGGTACCAAAAATCTGAGTCTTTCCTCTGAAAAAGTCACAAGATTCTTACTTTCCCCCTTCTTTAAGAAAAAACCCAAAACTGTGTTTTACATTTTAAATTTTTTGTCAGAGGTACTAGAAATGTGATTACATTTGTAAAAGAAAGAACTTCACAATGATAACCTAACTTGGGGAGAGAGAGAACGCTATTATAACTAGAGGACCCAGATAAAGTTTGAGAGCCACACAAAGGGACGTTTCACTGTATGACCTTCATCCTGTCAGATTCCTCTTCAACAGAAGTGGCCTACAGCATTGTAGCGCTCTTAGCACTGCCCCCTCAGCTGGGTACAGTGCAAATCTCCCTCACTCTGCTTCCAAATCCACTGCTGCCTGCTCTGCAGGACTCTGCCCCATCCTAGGGGTGCACCTCTCACATTCCTTCTACAGCTCAGTGGGAGCCAGCCACTGCAGGGACATCTAAATGTCAGGGTTTGAAGCTGCTGTGCCAAAGGACACATGAAAATATCTCACAGTGACTGTAGGGAAGCCATGTCTTTCCAGTTCTTTGGCTAAGGCTCTGCAGTATCATGGTATGTTCTTATAATCACTTCCATCCAAGCACAGAAAGGCTATTTATATACACCCACCATATTTACAACAGTGCTGTGAAGAAGCAAAAGACAAACCATACCAAACCATGCAATGAGTCAGTAACAGAAATGCTAATAAACCCAGACTTCTTCCTGCCTTTTTCTTCTTCTTAGGTAGACAACACTGCCTTTCTTCTGCTTCTTTCATCTGTCCCATGACAGATTTTGAAGAACAAATCTGTGAAGGGTTAATGTTCCAGTTTCTGCTTGGGCAGAGGAGCCAAGAACATTACACCCAGCATTAGGGATGGACAGGCAATAGGTAACCAGTTGGGAAATACTAGTCCTGACTGCTTCACTCCTCAAGGGCAGCACATTAGAAATGTGGCTTTTTTCTACCATGTTTGCTTTCTTTCTTTCCAGGAAAAGAATGAAGTTGCTGAGTTTGAGAATGTCCAACACCTTTTTGTCCTACAAGGTGGAATCTGACCATGCTGTTCATTTAGTTTTCTTTTTCCATTTTCTAAGCCTTGTTCCCTCTCCCTCTTACAGCCCACTTCCACAACTTGCGCTGTCCTTTCAGTGGTGACAAATTCTTTTAGTGCAATGCATTCCTGACAGATGTTGCTCCTCAGGCCATGAGGTCCACAGTCTGCACTTTGAAGCAGAGTACCAATGACTGTCACTGCCAGGGCCCACAGGCAGCTGCCACAGAAGGACTAAGGATGAGATTACCAGCCAACAGCCACTTCACCCCCTCTAACCTCACGTCAATGATCTCCATTGCCAAAGCACTGAATGGAATTGGATAGCTTGCACTACATCCAGGAGGAAGGTAGGCACACAGCTAGGATGGTAGAAAGTGAAGCAAGCAGAAACATTTAAACCATGTTAACAAGAACCAGAAGGGTGGTAGAAGATGGAACATCTGGTCAGATGGCTCGCTCTCTGTCCTGAAAGCACACCAAGATGCATATGTAGACATGTACACATATACACACATGTAGTCCTCTCTGCTAAATTTGGGCATCTGGAATTCAGCTTGTATGGCTAACCCTACATTCCTCCTCAATACAGGTTCTCTGGTTACCAGATCCTATAAGCAGCTTGAGTCCTTATGTGGATGACACAGACCTGAATAACTGTCTGAAATCTGCTTCTTCCCAAGGTTTGACTCTGCAAACAACTCAAGCTTTCAGCCACTGCTTGTCTGTCCTTCTAAATTTTCCACAGTGCTTAAAAGGGAAAGGGCACACTGGCAGAAGCAGCTACAACCTAAGTTCACTCTTTCTTCACAGACAGAAACCATGCATGGATTAGATGCTGCATGCTCCATAGAGACCAGACTGCACAGTGGTTGTGCTGCCACAGAGCTCTGTGTCACAGCCCTGTCCCCAGCACAGTCCTGGAGGGAGTGGCACCATGGCTTCAGCTGCTGTGGTTGCAGAGGGAAGCTTCTGCTGGGGTTGGAGCAGAGAATCGGCACCAGCACCCAGAGGAGCCTTAGCAAGCCAAATACTCCCAGTGCTGCGGCACTGGTGTGATTTGCATTCCTAGTGCACAGCTGGAGACAAGCTGTATCACAGCACTGGAGAATCACGCAGCACGTTCCTGCATCCAGGCAGAAATACAGGCACTGGAGGTAACTAGAAAGGGGAGACCAAGTCCTCCTACCTCTCAGAAAACCCTCACTTCCACTGTTCTTTGTCATGAGCAAACAGGGCTACCTGGCACCTGGTAAGAGGATTGCTAACAGAGGAATCCTGCCTATGCTTTAGTGTCCTTGTTCAAAGCAATCAGCTCTTTCTGATAGGAGTTCTCTTTTGTCAAATCACACATTTTACTGCGTCTACACTGTCATCAAGGGTGACTGCAGTACTGGGAAGCATACCAGAAAGGGGTTTTAACTATTTTGCTACTCTTTTTTTTGTGCAATGTATGATCCAGCTGCCTGCTTTCCCTCTTTCTGACCTATTGAACTGCTGCTTCTTCTTTCACTTGCATCATGAAATGGATTCCTGAATGGAATCCCTATCTGTGTTTTTTTAGTCCAGATTCCTCAACATCATGGTTGTTCTTAGAACTGTATCCAGCTTTGATGGGATTTAATGGATGCTTGCTCTCACAAATTTACCTCATTAATAAAAGGAGCAGATAAATATGTCAGGTATTAAATATGACAAATGTATCTCCATGTAACAAAAGCTGGCTAAGCTTTGTAGACTTCAGTTGTATTAGCTCACTTCTATGAGGCACATGCTACAAATTAAAGGTTGGTCAAGACTGTACAACTCACATCAAGACTTACAGGTTTTTCAAAAGGCAGTCACTAAGATACCAGATCTCCAGACTGGAGAGGAATATGGTAGGAACTTCACATCTGCCTTGGTGCTGGCTGCAAGAAAGCCATTGTGTCCATCGTCTGTATTCTGGAAATTCAAAATGAAGAATCCCAGCATCAAGACATTTTTTTAAAAATCACTAATTAGTTGACATTGAGTCTGTATATGCTTGTGCTTTCAAGTTTTTCTCCACAGGTAGACAGGTTAGAAACTGACAGTTTAAAAAATGAAAGCAGAGGCTCACATAATTGCATGACCTGAGAGCTTGCGCTTTAACATCAGATTTTGCAAGGCTTACAATAAAAATGTGGTGGCTGGTAGCATGGGGGATTCACAGGCCTTCCTTTGTGGAACAAAAAGACAGAAGAACACGGACATTCCAAATACATTCTGTCAACTGCGTTCTTCTTGATCTTTTTGAATTTATTGAGCCTGTCAGCTGCAGTGGAGGCCAGTTCAACATGTGATCCCCCGGTGGCAGCATTCGCAAAATAGGTTTGCAGTCTGTGACACCACCCCTATAATAAATGCTGTGGTTTATGAACTATTCACAGGGCAGCTGAAAAGGAGCACTAAAAATTGATATAAAGGACACTGACCATGCTGCCTGGCTTTATGCCCTGGGTTTTTATTCCCTCTCTTTTTTTTCAAATTTTCTTTCTAAAATCTTTACCTTCCAAAAGTTCTTCTGTATTTTCACTCTATCTTCAGTCTCTTTTCTCTACAGTGAGTCTGATTTATTTTCATTTCTCTGTTCCCTCTTCTGACTCCTTCCCTTTAGCTGTCTTTTAGCATTTTGTAATGTATAATTTTTCTTCTATGTCAGGTGGCACCAACTGAGATGTGATCAAATCTTTTATCCTAAGGGATGCAGTGTCTCTGTAAAAAGACTCTGTGCCCTGCCAAAGCAGAAAGATTTTCTCTGCACCATAATTTCTAGACATGCCACCTTCTAGAGCCCAATTTAGTTTCTGTGTAATCACGTTTCATATGATTGTTGCCCTTGGCCACGATACCTTCATGTCCCTGACCAAGTTACAGTGACTTGCTGACCTACAGGTGCTGGGAAGAAGCATGTTTTTACCTATTGCTGCATGTGCATCAGGTTTCTTCTGGTCTGCCATTAGCCCAGATCTATCCAAGTCTATCACTGTCTTAAGGACAGAGCTGAGGAGTGCACTGGAGCCAGGAACAGTCCAAATTGCCATATACTCATTCCCACCTATAAAAGTGCTTTCCTGGCCCTTTCTCAGTTTTCAAGCAAAATAATTCTTTTTTATTCATATTTTTCTTGCTGAAAAATCCTGATTTCCCAATAGAAATTTCCCTCCATTCTCACCCTTCTGACCAATTCTGGAATAGCAAGCCCTTCCACAAGACTACGAGGGCCTGGTATGTTATCTTGCTGAATCCTGATCAGTGGAAGTTGGCAAAGGAGACCTGAACAGAAGAGACAAGCCCATGCTCTGAAATAAGGCAGCTGGCAACTAGACAGACATTCACCTGCTTGGGGGCTACGGAAATGGGGGCATGTGGTAGTGAAGCGACTCTTTAGAAAACCAAGATCGTGGTGATGTGGAGTCACACTTTCTGAATTAATAACCACATTTGCCCTTCCTGAGCCTTCCTGATGTGTAAGTGGATCTAGCACTCCCTGACCTTGCTGGTCACTCCCTTCTGTATGGTACTGGTAATACCAAGGGACTCATACAAGGTATGGAGCATTCTTACCTCCCAGTTGCAGTAAATGGAGCCTCAGCCACTTGGCACACCTCGGGCCCAGGCCTTGCCTGCCTGCTGCATTCTGTGCCACCAGCAGCTCTGCTTCAGCAGGGGCGGGTGCTCTGGAGCAGGCTGTAGAGCTGATGCATTGTATTTGCATAGGCCATTGTCATTCTCTGCGTGGCTCCTTGCAGCTGGCATCCCCAACTGGAGAAATATCTTCTTTAAGGAGAAGCATGAACGACGCAGCTAAATATAAAAATAACAATAATTTTACTGGATGAAACTTCATGTTAAGCACTTAAAAAGCAATAAAAAGTCAATTTTCTTTCTTTCAATTATTTTGCTTATTCCGTTTTTGGGAAAAAAAAAAAAAAAAAAAAGAGAAAAGGGGAAAAAAGGAGAAAAGTTTCTTAGTTATAAAGTTGTCTGTTTTGCTCATCAGCACCCAACATCTTCACTCTCTCTCCTCATTGGCCCCCAACCCTGCTCAGGCCCACAAAACATGAAAATAGCCATTATCAGGCAGGGCTGGGGCTTCCAGGTATGTACAATGGCAGGGAAAAGAGTGCTGATAACTCATGAGCGCTCGCTGCCTCTTTCAGCACACAAGCACCTTTTCAGAGAAAGCGAAAAAGATAAAGGCAGAAATTACTGCTCTTGCACAATATATGCCAAGTTCATAAGAGCAGCGTTTAACACTTAATCAAAATGGTTTGACAATGTAAAAATTAGGTTTTCGAATGTCATTAGTGCCTTATAATAGGTTCAATTTATATCATTCCCATCCCTGTTTTTTCATGTCTGCTAATTGTTTTTATTCATTTCTTTCATTTTTTACACTGTTGTCCTGTTGGTTTTAATTTTTAATTATCATAACACTTTTTCTTTTACCTTGCTAATTGGTCTAGGTTTGAAAAGGCTGGTTCTGTCATTCTTTTTCTCCTAGGGCAGCTACAAGGGATTTTTAGGCAGGTTCTTTTCCATGGGAAAGCAAGCTCTCTTCTGGGCAAATTTGGGCAAAAAAGCACTTGCTTTTAGGTCAGTATGAGCATGAGTTTTTGTAGTGTGATTCACAGAAAAGCTCTTTTGTATTGACCTGTAAATTTCCTTCTGCATTGGGATGCAGGATTCATTTGTTATTGGCATGGAAATTGGACCTCTGTTCTACAGTTGATATGCAAACTCTTTTCTGTTTGGAAGAAGATGAAAGCTTTCTTCTGCTCTGGCTTGCAAGGTCTTTTCTGTTATGGGCTCTCCTTTCTGTCACCCACAAAACACACACACCATTTCTTTTCCCTTTCTATGTACAAGAACGTTCCAAGTCTTGGTTATCACAGGGCTGCAAGATGTCATTTTCATGGAGACATATATCAGCATCTTGTTGGTCTTTTTCTATCAGTGTAAATGGAACTGGTTTAAATAACTCCACTGACATTTTTTTGGGACCATTTTGGGAATGGCCATTTTTTTAGGAAAATGCTGACAGTTTACTTGGCAAAGGAGTATACTTTGGGTCTTAGGGGGGAAATTTTCAAAAATGAAACCAAAAAATCTAGGCAAAAATAGAAGCTGTTGGGAAACACCAATTCTCTAACTACCTCCACGTGTAGACTGACGAAGAAACACTTGCAGGAACTCACTCCAGGCTGAATCCTTGCTCCTGGAGGAAACCAAAGCTTGTAAACATGGAAACTGTAATCTCCGTCCCATGGCTGTGCTACTACAAGGACACCTGGAAGTTTATTCTTACTCTCAGTCCCACTTAGAGCATACTGACTGCAAGATCCTGCCTTCACCTTCCTGCTGGCATTGACTGCACTCTGACTGCTCAGGAAGCCCTTTCAGTGCACTCATCAGGGAGGAAGCTCTTCCCTTAGCAAGAGACCATCCCAGTAAAGAAGTGAATCCTGGTTTTCTTTACAGAAGCACTACTGGCAGAACTCCTCCTTGCTCTCCACCATTTGAGAGGGAGAGTGTCACTATGATCACGAATTATAACTGCTGATGTCCAAAAGGATCTTTGCATCAGCATCTCTTGAATGGCAACCAAAGGCCTCATAGCCATGCTGTCAGGCATGAACTACATGACAGTTTTATTCATTTGGCCTTTAACGGTGTTTTTAATTCTTCCTGCTGGGGAGGCTTGTACTCTCGTGTCCTGCCTAGAGGTCGACACTGTCTCTACTTCTCCTCCTCCACCCGCTGCAGCCTGTGTATTTTACCCCTCAGCTTGTGGATACAAACACATGTGTTTCTTCTTTCCTGCTTCAGCTCATGATCCCCTGTAAATAACATGGAGCAGACCTCAAATGAAACCTTCAGTGGCAGTGCTCATCAGCAGAGCCTACCTGACACGCTGCCAATGTGCTGCCTGGCCCTGGGAGACTTCTCATTCTGTTTAATGTACTGCTGGCTCCAGGCAGCTTTCTGCTCTGTGATGGACAGGCATGGCTTCATCAAAGGTTCTCCAGAGCCTTAAATCAGGAACGATACAACCTGTATCTATGAGATGCCAAGAACCTATACTGATGCTTGATAAAAGGAAGGCCTTTTACTCACCCCTCTCTATATTTAGCCGCATTCCCAGGCAGTGTTTCTAAAATTACCAGCTGCAGTAATGTGATTCATAACCCCCATCACCACCAGCAATGGATAAGAACACTGTAAATGACATGCGGGAGAAAATCATGAGCAGTATAGCCCAAATCAGGACTGTAATGGTATATTCTTTAGTGCTCGTACTGACGTCTATGCCAAACTTCCACAGAAAAGCAGTTATCTGATCTCAGAGTCTGTTTTCTCTCACAGCAGGAGGTGGGAATGTCCCGAGCTGCAGCAAAAAGGCTTGAGACAGTTTTCAAGGCATGTTTTGGGGTAAGTCTGGGGACAGTCAGTAATAACAAAAGATGTGCACAAATTGTTTCTGCAAGGACACCGTGCTGCTTGGGATGTGAGTGCTGTCACCAGAGCAGGCTCTCTGCTATCTAAGAAGGGTCTCCATCTGCAGTAAATTAATAGCAGACAGGCAAAGCATCTGTACCAACTGTGGGAACACATTCCTGAGACAGGAAAAATGAATGTGGTGATGGTTGTCATAGTCTGCTCTGAACGAGTCTGGAAAGAGGCATGACTGTGGAACCAGTCCAAGAGCTGGAGCTGTTACAGGTAAACATCATAAACATCTAAATCTTTTAGGAGGTTCAGTCTGCATATCTGGGCCATTATGAGATATTAGCAAAAATGCTCGTTTGAAAAATTATCCTGTGAACCACTACAATGTCGCAAAGGAGCTGTTTTGCTCAGATAAATAATAATTGAAAACTGAGGCAGAAACCTGCAGCCCTATCTGTCTGTGTTGTGAACTTGTCAAATCTCATCACCTAATGAACAATAGGCCTTGCTGGTCTGTGGAAGAGAGACCCACAGAAGAAGCAAAGAGCCTCAAAATCCAGTATTTATTATTCTGAGGGAGATCTCTTCTCCCAGAGTTGGTGCTCAACCAATCCCTCAACAGAATTAAAGGGAGCTGTGCTTCTAGCAATGCTTAAAAAGAAATTAAAATGCTGATATTCTTCATTACTGTTACCACTAAAGACCCTTGTGCCACGATGGGGTATTTATCCTGTTTGCCCGGATCTAATTAATATCTGAGAATTACTTCCCACCGCTATGAAATATCCATCCTTCATCTTATCTGTGCAACAGTTGCAAAGGAACACTGTTCTTCATGCTTCCACAAACCTTTCCCAGTGGTTTCAAATAGCTGTTCCACAGCCAGGGTGTAGTGGTTATCTCCACACACATTGGCAAAGCACACCTGGACTCTTTCGGATGAAAGCACATACATTCACTATAAGAAATGATGTCACTGTTACTGTCTACCATTGTGACAAGCTGTTAAAGACCAGCAATGAGGGCAGTGATGAATTCAGATAGAGGAAAGAGATCTCAAAGGTATGTAAAACTCTCACACACGCTGCAGGTTGTTTTGCCAGCTGGATTGCTCTTTGGTAGTTTGGTTTGGTGACCAGAATAAGTTCACATTCATCCACTGCTGCAATGTCCACAGGCAGTCCAGAGAAGGAAGAAAATCCTCACTGTGCGCTTTACAAACGTCTTGAAAAAAGTTCAGGCCAAGATCTATATTCCCACTGTATAAACCACACACACCAAAAAGCGTAATTCCAACGGGTGGCAGCAGAGCCAGGTGACATTCTACATTTCTCTAACATTTTGACAAAACCTAGATAATAGAGAAGCCATAAGATGACAACGGTCTCCATTTCCTGTAACACAGGAGAGAAATATGGGTCTGATGGAAATGGGGCTGAGTTCTTAATCTGGGGGGTTGAACACAGCAGCCCAGCAACCTACCCTCACTCAGTAACACAATCACAGAATATTAAGGGTTGGAAGGGACCTCAAAAGATCATCTAGTCCAACCCCCCTGCCAGAACAGGACCACCTAGAGCAGGTCACATAGGAACATTTACAATGTATGCATAGTTTCCTTCATGATATTTCTTCTATTCAAATAATTTTCACTATCTTCACAGAAATTCCCCTTATTTTCTTTAGGGATTTTATTAATTTCCACACAATCTCCCCAGTCCCAAACTGGGTAGCAACTGGAGAAGGCAATGGTAGCCACATCAGGACTGGAACAGTGAAGGAGTTAACAACTCCTCCCCAGAGATGGGGATAGGGGGCATAATTATAAAATCAAAGTGAAATAAAGTTATGAGGCAATTTTATTCTCTATTAACCCAATCAATGGAAGGTTCCCATAAGCCATTAGCAGGAACTTTAGATGCTGAAGATGTTGTGAGGGGTTAGATAAAGATGTTGCTGTGTTCATTAGTACTGACAGCTCACAGAAAGAGAAGGAAGGAGAGAAGAAGGGTGAGAGAGAGGAAAAGAAACTTCAGGATTGAGACACAAGGAGAAAATAAATTACCTATCAACATGTAAATAGTATAAAACTCCTGTGCAAATGTGACAAGATATACTAAGGCAGTGTATTAAGTCAGGAAATTACGTGGGCCAATATCCCAGGCCTCATCCTGTTCAGTGGTGAGTTTAGAAGTGACCTTGCTCTATCAAATCCAGATTTACACAGTGCAAACAACGGTGATAAAGGGATGACTGCACTTCTGCTTGTGACCCACAAAAGAGTTAAGCCACAAACATCCAATAGCTGTTGAGCCTCCAGCAAACATCATTCCACACAGCACACAGCAGAGTGATCTGTACTGAAACTCAGTGTCCCTGGTAGAAAGCTTCTAGGAGAGGGGCAGAGTTGACGCAGAAGAAAGACCTCTCCCAGGGAGTCTCGCGAGCCTTTCTCACTACCATACATAGGTCTAACCAATACTATCCAGCAGTTTGGAAGTCTTAAGATTCACACAGAATGGCAGCAGCAGTCAACAAAAAATGCCTCGTTTATAAAAGGAAGCTCAATTTATCTTAAGTAAAAATTCAGTATTTCCCAATACAATTTGTTTTGATTTAATGAATGGGCAAATCATCCATCCCTTACTTCCTAGCACACTTATTACTTGAATGGATTGTGCATCATTGGATAGCAGACATAGAAACGTTAACAGAAATGCTGGGAACTGCTGCTAACACACCTTGGAAGTGTGTGGAGGGTGGAGGAAGCGTGAGCAACCCCCTGTTCTTCCACGGGGTAAGGGGTGATCTGTTTGTAAACCGAGTCTCCCTTTCAGCTCTAAACTGGAAACATGGATCATATTTCATGTTATCACCAAAGGGGAGACTCAGCACAATTTCCACTGTGGAAAGAGGTTAGAGGTGTGTAAGGGCTCCGTAGCTGGGAGAGGAGCCAGGAGGAAGCACAAAGTGATGCTGGTGGGGAATAGAATGTAGCAAGCTCTTGGAAAGACCTCTCTATCCTCGTCTTCCAGAGCTTTTGATCACATTAGTGTAGCTCTCCCTAAGGATACAAGACATCTCCTTGGCCATCTGGGTGTGTTTAACTTTCCTGGAAACCTCCCTTTTCCCTCCTGAATCTAATCTCACACTAATGCAGTCTCCCTGTGCTGTTTACTAACCACATGCAGGCAGCTAGTCTCTGTGCTTGTTCAGGACATCAATAAAATGCCTGCCCACCCATGCAACCAAACACAAAGGGGGCTGCTTAATGGCATCTTCCTTTTGAAGTGAAATCCCGAAGTTTTCATTGGGTTCATGTTCCTCCCTGATAAAACTCTCCTGTCTCTGTCTCAATATGGGGCACTCTTATCTAATCTCACTTGGGGGTAGCAGAAGCTCTGAGGCTGATCTGGGGAGTGCTCTGCCTCCCTTCTGACAAGGAAGAAAAACCAAGCAACCACAGCACATATGAATCAGATGTCTCAAAGGGGACATTTGACCATCCTGATTCTTGAAACACTAAGGAATGCATGTAATATATCAGAAAGGCGGGGAAACAGCCAACCTACAGATGTAGGGAAATGTCTGAATATCCCTATGATCAGCCTGCAAGATAAATTTTGGGGACAGGGATTCACACACAAATCCTGGGCATTGCAATGCAGCTTTGGGACACGGCAGCATTTATAGTAAATACTAAGCTACTGTGTTCATTTGTGAGATAATGTGTTTGCATAGAGATGCACACAGATACACTGCAGGAGACAGACACAACTCGGAGAATCATATCCATACATTTTCACCCTAGATTCTGATGTCGTAGACAGTTCTGCAACTATAAAGCATTTGTGTTTCCCAATACTGCATCTAAACCTGTAACATACTTGTCTGAACAGAAAGGCAGCTATTTTGTGAGGCTGGGGCAGCCTGCAGTGGAGGACACACACACTATGCTGTCTCTGACCTGGAGAATTTGACTTGGAACTTTCTTTTCTTGTTTCCTTCTCTAAAGATTGCAAAATCCTTCTGTTTTGTCTTTGGCAAGTGGAGAAATAGGAAAAAGGCATCAAAGCACACAGTCAGGACACAGTTTTTTGTTAGACAGTGCTTCAAAACACAAGATGTTGTTTGGTATTCTATCCCCCTGGGAATCCACTGGAAAAGAACCAAAGATGGGGGGAAATAAATCTACTGGTTGCATTTTCTTGGTACTCCACCATGGTTTCATTTAACTTCACTGATGAAGCCAAGCAATTGGGGATCTTCAAACCCAGTTTAACAGGAATTTGAAAATCCCCACCGGGAAAACTCCAGTTCTCCATCACAACCACAACAATGTAATTGCTAGATGAACCACAAAAAGCCCATTCTGAGAATAAGGTGAATGACTAAGACATGCCTAACTGCCAGTGAGAAATTATGATTCCTTTTAAGAAATCTTGATCTTAAACATTGTTAATATAGTCCATATATTTATGTAGCTGCTGGTAGTTTACAAAGAGGGGTTATCAGCCCTACATCATTTGCAGTCCAAAGATGCCTGGGCTGTCCTACCAGGAACTGGTGCGAAGCATCCTGGCCTGTGAACTCAGAAGGAACTGTCTGCATCCACTCCCACCTCCTCACAAAGGCACCGCTCCTGCACCTCACAAGGACTCCTTGGGCACAGGGGATATGGTTTCTAATGGGATGGGAATGGGTTCTCCTTTCCCACCATGCTTCCATGGTTTCGTTCTTCCCCTGCTGAGGCTGGGTGACATGTTTCCATTGAGTTCACTGATTCAGCAAGATCGAGCCCTTGGTCTTAAATAACTGAAGACTGCAAACTGAATATTGTAGCCATGGCAACAGGCAGCTCAACTTTAAACTCTCTGATATATAAAAAGGCAATTTTCTTTATTTTTTTCTCTCTACATTTTCGTATTTCCAGAACTTACAATGGTAATAATGGCCTCAGGCCCTAACCTCCACCAGCCAGCCATTAACTTCATGGAAATGCCTTCTCCATCAGCCCCTATTGTCAGCAGTCAGCACCATTCCACAGAAACCATAGGGTCTCACCACACTAACACGACTGGATGTCTCGGCTGTGCCACAGCCCTTTGCAATCTTGCTACAGACTTATTTCCTTATCATGACAAGTGAACCGGGACCCCATTTAGAGAGGCTGCATGACTCTGCGGTGCTCATAACTTCCTCCTGGAAAATGGGGAACAAAATTTCTCTCATCAGACTGATTGCCATTGTGTCCTGCACACATAAGCTCATGAGTAGATGCACATGCCTCTGCCTTCCCCCTCTGTCTTCTAGGCTCATCCCAGTTGAGTGTCTCACCATCTATCATTCTCTGAACAGAGAAGGAATAGTTCCATTTCTTCGCTTTATTTGGTTTCCTATTTGTGCATCAGAAGCATTGTCAATGCCATTGAGAAAACACTGTAAATAGTTCTTTGCTAACTGCTGCTAAAGCACAGCCAACAAAGGGAGCTTTTGCATTTCAGGAAATCCTTTTTTTCTTTCTCAAATTCTTACCAAAACTTTCCTTCAAGAGCTAAGGCTGGATTAACAATACAAATGAACTGTTTAGCATGTGTAAGACATTGCTTGCCTGTTCATAACAGGAACAGAAGACCTCAATTCTAAGTGTAATTTTGTCCTTGACTCTGTATTTGGCAAGCAGTTTAACCTCTTTGTGCCTCAGTTTCTCCTTCTGTTAAAAGGGAAAATGATACTTCCATCTCTCCAAATGGTCACTAGATTAATTTTACTAGTAATGAGTGTGTAGCATGTAGAGATGGGAAGATGAAAGGCAATGGTTGCAGGTATTATTATATATCACTCTCAGCAGATTGAGATTTCTACAGTAGGTTAAATTCTGCCCCAAAAAGTACTTGACTGTGTCCCTTTAAGGTCACAAGCTATTATGATGTTGAAGACTAAATCCTTTGTATATGATCATGAATAAATGAATTGAGTATCACTGCCCGGCCATGTGGGATATGGAAACGATACTGAATATCATCAGCCTGAACTATCAACATCCATCAGCTTTCCCCTTGCTCATCTCTCAGCTGTCGCAATATGAAACTCACTCTGCGCCGAGATTTCAAACGACTGGGGCTAAACAGCAAAAACATTCGGTGACTAAATTTGCCAGAGAAGGTCTCAGTCACGAATGACTAAAAACAAAATTATAGAGCAATCTCGGCTGACTGAGAGCAGAATGAAATGTGATTCATTTTCATCCACCCGGCAGGGACTGCTGGGGAAAAAAAACCCAAAAGGTCCAGATTAACCCCTTCCCTGCTAGCAATGGCCATGCTGCCCGGGCTGATGTGCATGTGGTTTACTCAAATATTAGGTCTTCTGCTTCTTTTGTAAGGCAGCTCAGAGCTTTTATTACTCAGGTGGACCAGACCAGTATGTGGACTGCGCTAAAAACTTTTAGCATGGTGTTCTTTAATATTATATACAATATATAGGAACATTAACTATAGATTGCACTGTCCTTTATCAAGCAAGACACCGCTCCCTACCCCAAAAAACTCTGAGTCTAAAGATGAAAGACAAAAGCTGAACAACAACATACGATGATGGGAAAAAACATGTCAGGAAGGCAGGTAAAGGTGTCAGCATTGCACCACCTTGCAGGAGATAAAGGAAAGTTGGAAGGTGGGGAACAAAGAGGGATAATGCCATGGCTTTCTGAATGCTTACAGGAAGCGCCTCTCATGATAATCAGCTGAGGAGAAAGCGTGGAGAAGATAGTCCAGATTTGACTAGGAGATGATGGAGATTGGTCTCAAGGGGATACGGGTGGATTCTCTGGGCAGAGGCCATCACTGCAAGCCACTCCTCTCATCTGTGATGCACTCAAAGCTTGAGGATCACCAGTGGACTCCACTGGAATTCTCTCTGAGGAACTGAGACTTCCAACAGTGCTCAGATCCCTTAATTGTGCTGAAGTCTGGGGCAAACCTCTCCCGCAATTTCCAGCCATTATAGAAGGGGGCAGGTGAGACACAGCTGGAGTTTAGTTCCCAGCATGGCAAACACCATCACCTCAGGCTGTGTGGTTTGCCACAGGCTCCAGGTGGCTCTCTGTTCTGGCTGACCACCTGCTGGGAAAAAGAGATCAAAACCATGTCTGGCCTCCTTAGCACAGAGCAGCTGTTTAAAGAAAGAAACCAAAGTTAGAAGTACTACGTTTTTAACAGTAAGCATCACAGATAAACCTTTTCTTCAGCATTTTCTCTGACAAATTTCCTAAAAGTAGAGTAGCAGACTGACAACATAGGGAGAAAGAACAGCAAAACCCCAAACAATTAGTACTTTATTAACGAGTCAAAAGCAAAAGTTCTGAAAGGTCATACAGTGATGTCTGTGGAAACAGGCATCAAGGACCTCTCCGTGAGTTGGCCTCCTGGAAACAGCATTGTTCCTGAGGTCAGAGACTGAACTAGGATACGCAACTCATGGAAAGGCTGCTCCTTGGTGTCCGGTACCCTGCGTGTCAGCACTGCACTGTAAATCTCTACTATAACCACGGCAGCAGTCAGAGACGTGATACCGCAAGCCAAGCTAATGGGTGATACACATGATACTCAGAGCAAAGTGGCAGCACAGGTGAAGGGCTGGAGCAGGAGCAATTTACTCAGAGCTGCACAAATTCTATATAAAAGCTAGACTTCCCTTGCCATGTTTTGAGAATGCTAGATAGAAAGCTACCTAAACAACTCCCAGATTAAATCAAGAGGTCAAGCCAGCAGCAGGATGACAAATCAACATCTTGTACATTGTAAAGGAATGGCTCAAGAAGGTTTGGCTGATGCCAAGTGCTTTATACACACTGTAGTATAACTAATATGCTTGATTTGTTTTCCTTCCATAAATGGAGAAAGTTCTCATGAACCTTAAAAAAAAAACTGTTTTAAAATCATCCAGGTTTACTGCTTCTTTAATAAATTTATAATTGGTCAGTTTAGTCATATGACTGTGCTTTTCAAACACATCAGCAAACCCTCTAATTTTTCACTAAGAGCCAGGAACAAGAATTAAAAAGATGAGAATACCAGAATTGTAAGTATTTGGGTTTCCTGAGATGTTACAAAGAACAGAAATCTCTATTAGCATTGGAAGGTCGTGGTCTGCCTGGGTCAAACACAGCATTTCCGTAGGGCTGTGAATCTCAGAGGAATTACCAGAGCTGCACTGCTTCTGTACCATAAGATGGTTTGTGCAGAGTTCGCTCAGGTTTTGTGGCTTGCCATGGTGGAGATATATCCAGAAGTTCCCACACTGCATTTCCAGCTTGAAATTGGTTCTCTTCCCACCTGTCTTTTAAACTAGCTTGTTGTGTTGATTAGATCTAATGAAAAAGATTTGCTTTCCTTTGCGGTTAGCAAAACAACAACATTCCTGTAACTAAATAGTAGTAATTGGCCAAATCTTTACACCAATAAAATGCCTCCTGACCACCACGATGGTTATCTTGTTCTCTGTTATACCCAAACAAATCTGTTCGCTTCAATGGAGCAGCACTTGTATAATGGAGGGGGAAAAAGGAATTTGGCCTAACAAGAGACTTTCAAGAGAAGTGACTGAGTAAAAGGGCTGTGAATTTTGCTGATTACTAGTTATTTTAGGAACCATATGCAGAGGCACTTTCTGACTCATGCTGCTGTCAGTGAAGGGCAGCTGTGCTACAGCAGACTGAGTCCAGGAGTCTAGTTCTGACTCTGATTCACAGTGTGACCTTTTGCAAATCATTTTCCTCTGGGGTCAAGACATTCTGTGTGATTTAGGGTTGACAGTATTGCCCCTTATTATCCAGTTCTTACAGATCCTCAGAAAACAGTGCTATGCTAGTGCAAAACCAGACTCCAAGCGGCCCACCTACCCTCAAAGAGTCTGAAGAGGGAGGATGAGGTAGGCTGGACCGGGCTGGAGTTGAAGGTGGGAGGTCCATCATGGTATCCTGTAAGTGTAAGAGACATCCTAATAAAAGAAGACAAACACACACTTCTCAGTGTTTGGCTTAAAATGGAAAGGTATTTGCAATTTCTAAATATATAGCATTTGCTTTGTTTGCTTAAGGTAAAGCCAAAGGATGCAATTAGCATCTCATGCAGATGAAGTTCCATCATATTTTATAAAATGAAATCCGTTTCCTTGACCTGGAACCACATGCCACAACCTGTTCACTTCATGAACAGAAGTTGTAATAGAAATTATTACAAAATAACACCCAGAATCACAACCAGCATCAGTTCCCCTCAGAAATACAGGTGGAGTACCATTACTTGTCTAAGATCTTGCCATCCAGAGAAAGAGGAAACAAGCAGAGAAGTGCAGTGACCTTTTAGGACCACACAAAATGCTACTGGCAGACAGAGGAAGGGGCCAGGGTGTCCAAAGTCCATGCTAATAGTCATAATTTCTGCCTTCTGAAAAGAAATATGTCACTATTTTTCCTGTCAGGCTGTAAATTTGCACAAAATAGTATTTTAGCAGAAGATGAGAAGAATAAAGCTATTGATGAGACTGCACTGAATTTGCTGAGCAGTGTTTGCAGAAAATCAGGGGAGAGTTTTCAAAATGTCAAAACAGTTCATTTTTATATCTTTTTGTACAAAACGTTTCCTTATTGCTTTAAAATATTCTTTGCTTAGGAAACTGATTTGAAGTAAAAAAGAAAGGGTGAAAAAGCCCACCGGGGACAAATGGACAAATAAGCTGAAAAGTAAAGAAAAATGTTTGGTTCCCACAAATCCAAATTTGCAATTTTAGTGTTGTTTGGTTGAGCCACACAAGCAATAAATTCATCATCTTCCCAACTCAGCTCCTGAGATTTTAAGCCACATGTCCTCCCTTGGATAGATGGTTGTTACCAGCTCCACATCATTACATATCCTGTAAGCCTAGTGACAACACTGTGCTTGAAACATTCTGCAGAGGAGCTCCTGTGAGCACAGTTCTGCCACCAGTCCTTGCATGGGCCTCCTAGGTTGTGAGGAATTACTATTTTCCAATATGAATTAAATAATTACTTTTCATCTGCAGGTCACATGTTAAATAAACACGTGAGAAGGTGGAGGGAAGCTCCTTCTGATGTCCAAGAGCAGTTTTGCAGTCAGGTAAACAGAAAATTCATCCTGGTTTCTTATGGACTTTGTCGAACTAGGTCATGACTGACACCAAAACCACACTGCGTTCAAAAACCACTTGCAAGACAAATGAAAACTTGAAATTCAAATGCCAAAAAGAAGATAATAAAACCCATAAAAGATGTAATCTCTCTTTGTATTCAGTCTGTAGTCCTAGGGGATGTCAGACATTTAATTACCATGTAAGACTTCAGTGAAAGGGTGAGTAAAGGCACATAGTTCCACTTGAAGGAACAGGTACGTGCTCCCATGACTGAAGACAGGCCAGGAAGTTATGGGAAATTTCTGGGACAAGCTGCAATCTCTTCTTCTTTGTGCCTTTTCCAACGTCAAGGCAAACTGTTCTTGTGCAAAGCACAGCTTTGTGCCCTGGTTAGAAATAAGCCAGGTGAAGATGCAATGGAGTCTGCACATGCCCGTTGTACAAGTCCTAGATACAAATTTGGGCAGCTGCCCTACTTTGTACCCTGCACCGCTGGCAGCCAAACAAGCTTGTCTCTGTGCATGCTGCAATTGCACCTACATTCACATTGCAGATACATGCCTCAAGCATAGCCTCAGTCATGCAAGGTATCAACTGCAGCCCTTTGCAAACATGCGCCAGCAGATCCCTGACTGCTCCCAGGGAGACAAAGCTGCCTGGAATGTCACTGTCTGCACCGCTGGACGCAGCACATCCACACCACGCTGCACCGCTGCCTTCCCTCTAGCTAGAATACAAACTGGCTCTGGCGGGAGAGGCACTTGTCCTTCAGCCTGCCCCGGCCCCCCACGCCCCAGCTCACTGCAGACCCGACAGCAGGCTTGGTCCCACCGGGTGTTTGAAGGGACTGAGCACACACGGGCTAAGAGTAGGGAAAACCCACGGTCCTTGGGGGGGCAGTGGGGCTGTGCCTGCCTTACAAGTGCAGTTCCACACTTTGGGGCTGATTGCTGAAGAGCGAGGGATGGTTCAGAATAATGGCAAGGCAGTGAGGAGAGAGCTTGGGCTTTACAGGTCACAGGGGGAGCTTGCTGCTTTGCACTGGTAATAGCACCTTCTCACTCCACACTACACAGAAATATGTATTTAATTAAGAGCCACGTGTCGTGCACAACTCTCCTGAGAGACAGGCTCGGGCTCCTATATAGCCACTGGGCATTTAGAGAGCAGAGGGCCTCAGAAGAAGGATGGGGCTTGTTTACTTTTCCTTGTTACCTGCAGCATTTCCATCTCAGACTGCCTAATTTAAAGTGCTTCCAAACCTGTGCTCTCTGAAGGCCTGGCCCCATTCAGCTCACGGACAATGGAAAACAATTTAGGTCTTGCAGCTACAGCAGGGTGATGTAGCTGATAAAGAAAACTTCAAGGTTAAATAAACTGGTCTCTGAGCAAAGCATTGGGAGAGGATCTCCACAGACCCAAGGAGAAAGATGGGGAAACACAGACAGTAGGGAACGGGCAGGATGCAGATACCTCCCTGAAGCCAGAGAGACTTGCCTGAGGCCACTGCCAGTGGGAGAGTTGATCCGCAAATAACATACTAATTTTTCATCGTTGCTGCCATGCCCTGTAAAAGGAAAACAGAGTATGTTTTTTGTCTGGGCAGTACTATAATAAGCAAAAGGTAAATGAAAGATTTTTTTTTACATACATAGCATCTTCCAGTCAAAAAAACTTGCTGTGCTTTAGTCCTATCATCTCAGTGATGCCAAAAAAAGAGTAAGTGAAATTTCTGTACGAGGGGATGTCTTCTCTGCAACATATTGCAGAAGCTTTGTTACAGAAAACGACATTCACCCTGCAGGCAGGCAAACAAACCCTTTCAATCAAACAGTCCAAATGCAGTGGCGTTACATATTTCATTTATTTGCATGCCACATCTACTAGAACTTCTTATCACCCAGTACTCTGTCATCACACTGCTGTCCACAGGAAGCGGAGCTTATCATCCTCACATGACACGTAAGAAAATTTCTGAGGCAATAAGCATATTGCCCATGGTCTACTATAAAAAGTCGGGGAATGGACCTTAAGGGCATCTGCCCAGTTCTCCCCTCTAAGTGTCAGACATTCTTCCATCGTAAACAGTGCACTTATCTCTGCTTAGCAGGCCCAGATCCTAGAGGAAGGCAAATCCCAGTTTTAACTGTGTTATGAGTTATGTAACTTCAGTGGGACAGCAAAGAGGAAAGGGGCAGTGTGTAGATGGTGCTTTGACACAGTTGTTTTAAGACATCCATAGGGATTGGGCAAGCCCATATTTTCATATAGCCTGTAATCATGCTACTGCTATTTCTCACTTGATAACTGCTTGCTGCTAGCAAAGAGGAGAACTCAGAAGGCTCATCCATCCTGCAAGGAGCTGAGATGAAGTCTTGCAATTTAGGACTCTCTCTCTAGCACAAATATTACCAGTGATAAGGAGTCTGGGCCTGATGGCAGATCACCACTCAGGTGATCCCTGGATTCCTTCAGACAGTTTCCCGTGGCCTTTAATTTTCTCACACAATTATTTTTTTCTTATGGAGACTCTGATGTAAGAATGTAGTCCTTGAGACTGTCAATTTGCTAGGTTTCTCCAGCACTACATTTCCCAATAAAATTGTCAGTACATTACATAAAGTGACTATACAGTAACTCCTGCAGTAAATGAGTCAGGGTGGTCACTGGAACTGTCCTCACAAGAGGATGGGAGAACTGGGAGATTGTAGCCTACCCACAGGAGATCTTGTAAATTGCCATCATTGTGTATAAATAGCAAGAAACGCAGAGGCAACTGTCAGCCAAGGTCCTGCTGACTCAGTGCCACCTTGTGTTTTTCCCAGGAAGCACAGAAACACAAGGAAGATCCTCAGTGAGGGGCAGAGAGGGTTTCTGAGTAACAACTCAGCCTACTTTAATCTGTGATATTCTGGATTCACTCAGAGCAGCCACTTATCAAACCCACATTATCTTTCTCCCAGAGGAATACTATGGCTCTCAGCCATCCAAGCCTTCCTGGAAGGGAGATGACATCACTGGGGCATAGTAAGGCACAGAAGGGTAGAAGTTTTTTGCCCAGCATCAGAGTGAGTCAATGGAGAGCTTTGAAGGAGGGCTTTTGTTTTGTAACAGTGACCTACAAAGTCTAACCTCTTTTCCAGACTCCTCTGAGACACAAATATGTGGGCAGCATCAGTAAGTGCCATTATACAGACTTGCAGGATGCTACACAGAGGAGAGTAAACTTGTCCATGTTCCTTCCTTTCTTCCTTAGTGGGTGGCTTTGCAGAGATGCAGCCTGGAAGGGCCATAATGCTGTCACTCCTCAGGAGCCCTGGTGTGAGTGATGGAATCCCTTGTTTATCTCCTGTGCTTTCACTGAGTCAGGAGCATAATAACTCAAATGAGAGCGACAGAACAATATCCATCTTTGCTCTTGTACTTCCCTGAGGAGAGGATGGCTTGTGCCAGTCCTACAGCACTGTGGCTGTGAGTGGGTGGCCAACGGTGCTCGGAGGACACCTACGCAACTCACATCCCGTGAGCCTGTGCACCAGGCAGCACAGGTGGGAGGCTGTTTGCCCTGGTAGCCCCCCTCTACTCCTTAGGTCTTCCTAAGCCACAGATAAAGAGAAAGCAGCTCGGTGTCAGCTTTCATTTCAGTTCTCCTCCAGTTCTTTTAAAAATCAGGAATCAGTTCAGCACTGAAATTATTTCCTAGGTTAACTCTGCTGCTTCCAATGACTTTGCCTGGAACTGTTCAGTGCTGGCACCTGCAACTCCTGCCCACGCTCCACAGTCCTGGCCTGCACCGTCCCAGCGCTGGGCCTGCCTTGATCCTCCCTCAGCAGCTCTGCAAGGTCCTGCATGTGATGTTCTAACCCAGAACTGTTCCTGCTCTTCCAGTCCTGCAACTTTCCACCCAGCTTTGCCCATCCATACTTCTCCCTCAAAATCTGAATGCAAGCCTGCTGTTTACGACTGAAAAGCCTGCATACTAATTAACGCAGGTTCTGAGACCACTTTCATTATCTAATAATTTAATTTTAGAAATAAATAGCTACAGAGACAGTGGTAAAGATATAAATACATAAACAGGTATTCTTGTTTCATTGGAAAATCAGTGCTACAGCATCTTTTCTAGCTTAACCCTATCAGAGAGCATTAAGAGCAAACCTCACTTTTCCATCTAGTACACATAAAGCACACAGGACCAAATCGCTCCCCAGAGTAAAGTTGCTGAAGTCAAACAGAGCTTACATCAGAGATGAATTTGGCACTCTGATTTTACTGAGCTTTACAGCAGAAATCCAGACCCATTCTCGGGCATATCTGCACCAAACATGCTGAAAGCACGAGGCCACAATCAGGAGAAGAGTGAAGTCAAAACTCTGCCACCATTTCATGACTATGTCTTTGGGATCAGCCCATCTGTCTGAGGTACCTTTACCACATCCTCTTTTCAAGAGAATAGAGAACATTAGGAATTGGCTTGTAGAGGAGGATGAGGACACGTATACATCAGTGTTAGGCAAAGCATACGCATTTCCACAAGAAATTTGAGAAAACACAGGATAAAACACAGCTCTCATGAGGGAGACACCCCTGGATCACTTTTTGCCACAAGCAGAGGTCAAGTTGCCACAAGCTAGAGCCCGGCTTCCTGAAACGGAGCACAACCTTAAGCCTCGCCCCGGCCCCAGTCATCAAGTGGGATGAACTCCTTTACTACACTAAATTGCTAATATACATTTGCTTAAAGTAAAGTCAGAGAGAGAAACCTTGTCTCTAGTGAAAGCCACGGAAGCTTTGGTATTAGTTCCAGTTACACCAGAATTTCACATGTCTCACCTCGTTTCTTTTCTTCACTGTTATTTTCTGTCAAGGTGCACAGGATGAGAAGCTTTTCACTGAATAATAAATTGTTGCAGATAAGTTGAACCCATAGGAGCAGTCCCTTCTGACTGCAAAAGGAGCATGGAAACATCAATAAAACCCTGTCTGATCCTGTTCTCCTAATATTAAACTGAACTCAACAAACTTGAAACTGGTTAAACGGATCTTAACACTCTGGATTTTCTTATGAATCTTCTTTTATATGGTTTTTCTTATTACAGATGCTAAAAGTGAACTTTTCTGCTATGAAACACTGATTTCACAGAAAACTTTCGGTCCATGGGAAGAAAGAAGCTCATTATAATCACCTGAAAAAATTTTTCTTCTCAGTTTTGATTGCTCCTGATAATTTCATTTAGTCAGTGCTAGTTCATTAATTTACTGAATACATATATTTCAAAACTGCATTTCATCAAGCTTTATATTTTGTCAGGCTGCAAAACAAACCAATCTGCCAAAAGGCTGGAGATGGGGTATAAGCCCATTTCATCCAGGGTCTACGCATCAGTGTGACCTCAGCTCAACTTTATCACACATAATGGTGGGTGGATGAATGGTCCATGTGCACTATGCCAGCATTCCTCATCTGGCTCTTCCTGGAAAAGGATCTATATTGGAGAAAGCCACCATCAAAACTAGAGAGTAGAGAGACTGACCAGACCGTTAAAATATACTTATCAATTCACCCCTAAAGCAGACACCTCTGGTTCAGAAGCAAGTCACATTGGAAGGAGAGATGGCGATCAGTGTTCTCCTGTTCTGTCCATGGTGCACAAGTTCTCTGACTAAATAAAGAACCTCATTCCCCAGAATCCTCCAAGCCAGGACCTTTCACCCAAAGTTAATCAATTTTTAAAGTTGAAAGACAAACTTTGAGATGGAAAGGAGAGTTTAAAACACTATTTCATTCTTTCAAGCTGTGCTACAAATGGCCAACACCTAGGGGGGAAACATTAACTCCCAGGACCAGTAAAAAGACATATAAATCACATAGGGAAACATCTTGGCCTAGCGGCTACTAACCCACTGGAGATAAATCTAGGAAAAATCTTCCTGGAGTTTTGCAGATTTTAAGAGAAAAGACAGAGGGGATAGTTTATTTGCTGGTTTTTCTTCAAATTGAGCAGCAAGTATCAGTCAATATTATACTATCTATACAGTGCACCTTTCCCTACATCAGTAAACCACAAAAAAATTATCATATCCCTCACATTAAGCTGTAAAGCTGTTACAGAATTTTGACATTTCAGTAGTAGCCTTGTATTGTTGGGGTTTGCATTCACACCTCCTAAAAGTATGAGCTCAGCAAAATTAGAGGAGATAGAGTATGCAGATAAACTGCAGAGAAGAGGGCACCTAGGAATACTCTGGGGAGAAATGGCAGAAAAGTCTGTGCCCAGTGGTATAAATTCCCTTTCTGAGCCCAGAATATAATCCAGGATTCAAGAGTCTCACTACCTCTTGTTGTTAGCAAGCATCTGTAAAGCCCTGATGCAGAAATGTTCACCTCATTCCCCTCTGTATGCTGAGACCTACAAGGAAGATAACAAAGTACTTCTGCTATCAGTTACTCCCACAGCCGAGTAGTAGAGGTCTATACAGTGTGTATAAATGTTCCCACATTACTGATGAATCACCTAGGAATGAATCTGAACTCACACGATGAAGTTTCCTTTTGCCTTTTTTTTTTTTTTTAAACACATAGACAGACACATACATAAGAGAAGTAAGGCACCGAAAAAATGCTGATACTGGTAAGTCATGTATTTGGAAGACAGGAAATAACAGGTGCAAATTTAACATGAAGACCTAGTAAATCCAGTCCCTTTGAACATATTTCTGGTGATCCAGTCCTTTCTTATCCCATCACATACTATTTGCTGATAGAAGACTGACATGTTGCACAAGGCAGAGCTATTCTTCAGCAGAACAGGAGGAGGTTGTTCTGAAAGAGGATGTTGTCGTTACGATCTCTATTCAATTATTGCTAAGATGGGAAGGTGTACAGCAAATGAGGCAGGGAACTGAGAAGAAAGAGGAGGTGGGTCTCAAGATTAATGCAGCTGAATGTCTAGAGGGATAGATTTTTGCCTTCCTGCTAATATAAGTGTCATTTGTACAAATGTCTTGGTTTAAGCAAGACACTTAAAACAAGTACCACGAAAGGTCACTCACTGAGTGTGTCCTGTTTTCTTAATTTCTGACTTGAGGCCTGGGCTGGGATGTTCAGACATCGTGATCATACACATCTACAACAAAGGAAGATGGGAACCATTGTTTAAATGTGTGAAATGCTTCAAAACTCCCTACCTCAATGCCTCTGCCTCGGTTTCCCAAACAGGAACCCAATACAATAGTATATCCTCATCAACCAGAGATGTTGTGGTACTGTTGGTTAATGTTTGTAGAGCAGCTGGCTATTATAGTAATGTGTGCCATCAGAAAGTCCATCAGAAAATTAATAATTTTCTCTCCAGAGTGGGGTTTGAATGATGTCCAGCAAATAAAGCCTGAAGCCATATGCCAAACAATGTGAAGGAAATAAAATATTGACTAGCTGTTTATTCATAAAGCTCCACCTATTCTGTGCACTGTCCTGAGACAAAACTGCTGGGTAAAACCCAGTATGAGGAGATGCATTTAAAGACTTTATTGTATACCCAAGAAAAGACTCAAGCTTGTGTTTGCTAACTTTGAATCCAACATTACCTATGATTGGAAGCTTTCCATGCAGTTTTTATGATGTTCACAGAAGAGTGTGTACCTATGTGCAGAAGTGGGTCTGTGTTACCCCGGGCAGGATTACATTCAGAATTGAGTCCCTAATTCCTTTAGATTTCACTTGTATTGGAATCTATTAACAGTAGAAAACTGTTAAAACAATGGTGAGAGGTAAAATAATAACTTGCTTTAAAAGCACAGGTAGCTTCTGTAGTCCATAAGAAATCCCCTTCTCCCTCTGAATGCCTAGCTAGATCTGCTGAAAAGGCAGAGAAATGCCTCTGAGGGTTATCTGTGCCTCCTGCCTCCCTCCTGTCCTCAGCAGAGATATGGGCATTTTCCACAAGAATTCTGTCTGTACCAGAGTTAAAAATCCAAGAGCAAAGGTTTCAGCTAACCAACTGTGTAATCTGAAGGACAAGAGGTCAGGATCTCAGAGGGGAATACAGAGCAACCCTGAGCATCTCTAGGGAAAGCAACAGCAAGACCTGCACTCCAATTCTGCGCTCCTGACTCCAGTGAGCTTTGCCAGCCTTTGTGCTTCCACTCCGCTGCCCCCTGGACACAGACAAAAGAGTACAGTTAAAGGAATTTACCTGCTGCCTCTGTCAGAGAAGCAAGCAAACAGAAACTACAACCTCGAAACACAGAGAGGAAGAAACAATTGGTTGTCAGCTTCTAATTAATAAATTCTCCTTGGACTGTTTCTAGTTCACCTGAGCCTGATCAATATCCATTGGGGAACCTTCCAATGGGACCAACTTTTAATTTATCTCCCAATTTCCTCTCCAGAGCCTAGGCATCAGATCTAATTACGGTGCCTGTTTACTGGGTTTGGTTTTCTTCCTCGCCTGAACGCCAGGAGGATATTACGCTTCTTGATGGGGAAACAAAGATGTTACAGTGCAAAGGAAGTGCTCAGTGTAAGAGCCCTGGATGCCACATGCAGAGAAACATTTCTGGCCTTCCAAAGTAAAGGTGAGGCTGCAGGAGGAGAGCCAATTAGTCACTGGAGAGATGACACCAAGCAAGAGGAGACAAATATAATCAGACACTAGGAAGGTGCAGACAGGTATACGGAAGGACACAGAGAGAAACAGAACAGAGAATCCAGTTCTTGGGACTGGCAGACAAGAACACAAATGACAGTGAATCATATGATATGATTATATCATAAAACTATCAGTTGTTCCTGAATAGCTTTGTCTTGAGTTGTTGTAAGTGCCTAAGCCACCAAAATTCTAGGCTATTTGAATACCTAATCCCTTTGAAAATCCTGGCTACAGATCTTTACTCCTCTATCTCCCAGTGTAATGTATAATAGGGACAATTTCCCTGTGATATTCACAGGGAAGAACTAACTGATTGAAATGTAATGAAGAAATGAATTGCTGACCAGGTTCTGTTGTCCTCACGGTGATTATTAATGATGTTGTGTGACACACTCACTGGTGTGCCTTAGAAATGCAGATAGGTACGGATTATGGGACTCAGACAAATTTGGGAAGCACCGTTTTATAGCAAAGGTAACTTCTGGTTTTGTTTTTGTTCAGCTAAACCAAAGTCCTTACCAGACGGGTGAAGCTGCCCAGCCATCAGATTTGCAGGAATGCTTCACCTTGACTTTCTTACCTGAGGATTCCCCAACCAGGAAATCAGAAAACATCGATTATGGACTAGGTGGCAAGAGGATAGGGAAACAAAGCAGAGAATTCACAGTGATACAGAAGGCCTCAGATACATTAGTGCTTTAGCCTTAGGAATGCCAAGGGCCTGCTATTTGCAGCTCTATTACCCTTCACTTAAGCTGTCAAGGCTGTGCTTTTCCAGAGTGGCAGTGGCAGTTACTTCCCCTGTATTGTTTCCATGATGCTATTCTCATTCTCCTTTGTTTTTCTTCACGCTGTTACTCTTGTACTGTTGCTCTCCTGTTGCACCTGTTACGAGAATCTGGAACCTCATCGCTGCCCTTCCTGGGCCCTGAAGAGAGTTTTACCCTTCCCTTTCTCTCTCTCTCTGTTTTTTTTAGCCACTCCTAAAGGAGACTTGTTAGAGCTACAGACCCTGGTAAAACACAGTGTGCATGTAAGCCTGTCTCACCATACTTTGTGCAATAACAGCCAATACACTAGCAAGAAAGACAACACAATGAAACAAAAAAAAATAAACAAAAAGACTCATGGCTTCTTTCATACCCATTTCATTTGGTAAAGAATTAAAAAGCCTCTTGGGAAAAGCACTCCTTTGCCTCTGTCCACAAAATCATGGGTATGCTGGCACAATTGCTCTGGCATGATGTTTTCCAACAGCTGCTACAGCCCAAGGTGCAAGAAAAAATGTGCTGCTGTCCTTCTGGACCTGGCAGTAAAGAAGCTCAAAGTCTCAGGAGAACGTGGAGAATAAGGATGCAGCTGGTGAGGATCAGACGGAGCAATAAACAGATTAAACAGCAGGCAGTCAGAATCTTGCCTGACACCAGCAGCCTAAAAGAGCCAGGAATATGAAAGACAAGAGGTTAATTTTCAGCTGGGAGAGGTAGAGATGTGTTCAGAGGGGTGATATTTGGTGCTGTGACTAAACGGCAGGTGCTGCAGAACAGAGCATGCTTGTCCCATGAGTGATGAAATCCAGATGAAAACTGAGAAAAAGGGGGAGAGGTGCTGGGGGAGAGGTGCTGAGGGAGATGGAAAATGAGAGACAGAAAGGTTAGAAAAAAAAAAAAAAAAAAGATGCTTACTGAAAACAAATGACTTGAGCCAAATCCCACTGAATTTGATAAGAGTGGTGTTCATGCTTTCATATGAGTGCAAACATGGGGTGAAGACATCAGCACTCTTGACACTGGAGTCTAAAAGACTGGACTGGTTTCAGTGCAAGCTACCAGCACGAAGAGCCTTGAACTGGAAAGAACAAGAACTTACAGCACAATGCAATCAGGAATCCTGGCCCATCTCCTCTCTTTTGAACTGGTATGGTCTATGCTTTAATTCTGTGGAAAATAATTTTAAATGTCTAAAAATGTTGAATGTCAAGCAGAGCAAGACTGAGACTTGGCTAAAGGAGCCTTGACTAAAAGCTCTGACTTTATCCTCTTTGGTTTGCAGCATTTTCTATCCTCCTGGTCCCACAACTTTTACTGCTCTGCATCTATGTGCATGAGTTAGAGAAAACATCAACAATAAAAAAAACCAAAAACAAAGGAGAAGGACAGAGGCATGATTATCTGTCTGGAATTGAAACTCAGTATGTTAAGTCTTTCTGGATCTCTGTGCATCATCAACAGCAGAAGCAGCTATCCTTGTAATTAGTATTACAGTTTGGCTCCCTGAAAAGTGGTGCTTTTGATTTATGAATAAAAATGTGGAGTGAGGAAAAGAATCCAAAGCAGGAAGTTCAGAACCTGGCAGAGAGGGTTAGAGGTACTGTTTAAACCAAACAATTTGCACTTGTTAAAGGTAACGGCTGGGTTTGCTCAGTACATGCATCTCAGTGACCTGAATAACTCATTCCAGTAAATATGATTTCAGATTTCTACAGCACCTTTCAAGAATCTGAGAGAATTTCATAAGCACCCATTAATTAAGACTCACAGCCCTCTCATTTGAGACAAGCAAGTACCGTTATACCTAATTTACAAACTGGATTTGAGGATTTTCCACGGGATTGCTGGGGATGTAGACAAGCATCCTGCGTCATTTTCCCAGAAAACCCCCGCAATCCACACAACTGACTGGGGGGCTCAAGAAGTGAAGCAGTTTGGCCAAGTGTGTGCAGCTAAGCTATGACATACAAAACAGGCTGTAAAACTGAGGCTGTCTGACTCTCCCACTTACTGCTTTGGTTTCAGAACAGTCTCCCCTCCTAATGTAAGGGCAGAGGAGGAAATGGAATTTTCCTCCCACAGGAAATTTCAAAATCATTCTTCATTTCAAACTTGAACAGAAAGTCAAAAATCTGGGGGAAAGTTTGAATGTTAAGATCTAGACATTTTACATCAAAACAGAATGATCCAACATGTTGTTCTCTTATGGCACTTTTAATTTTGAATCAACATTTTAAAACAAAATAAAGAAAGTTGTCATTTTATGTTGAAATGTCAAGCTCAAAGAAAATATTTTGTTGTTTCTCTCAGCTGGAAAACCTTTTTATTTTAAATTTTTTTTTGTCAGAATTGACATTTTCCTCATTGCAAATTTCAGTTTAGGTGAAACCACATTGTCTGATGGGAAAACATTCCTGTGGAAAAATGTTAATCATCCCTGAAGTGACTATGTTTTCTGTCAAGAAAAAGAAGATATAAAATGCTGACTTTAAAGCTCTAAGGAACTGAAGTGTTCTGAACAAAAAAGATCTGGGAGGCCTCTGAACTGGACTAGAGTGCTGACTGGGAGGAACAGGTAAATTGCTGTAAAAAGGAAGTTCTGAATGAAGCAGGCTCAAATAGCCAGACAACTGAATGAAGAAATGAAGTGTATTTTTTTGTAGCTGTATAGAAGTTACTTTTCTTATGCCCTGGAAACCAAGGGTAGATTATCTAACTGGATAACATATGCACTGGGAGGGCTACCAAAATTGTTCCTTGGCTCAGAGAAAGATGGCCTCTCCTTGTAATACACATTTACAGCAAACCATATACAAAGTAAATCTACTAGCTCCTCTTGATCTTTAACCAGCGTGTAAGCTTCGTGTTTTGAAGCAGACAGGTTTATACCTCTTATGTATCGGCAAAATACTTCTTACTCAATGGAACTTGAATTTGTAATCATCCAGGTGTACAGGTTATTTGTGTTACATATAGGATTGTAAACGGCAATATGTGGTAGTAGCTTTAATCATTCGCTACCCTGAAACATCTCTTCAGGCAAATTTCAGCTCTTGTTGGGCTGCTTATTTATTTGCCTGGTTATGCAACTTTAACATTCCTCTTTATCATCTCTGCTCTTCTCAACTCTGAATCACTTGCTGCAAATTTGGGCTCTATTGATCATCTGGCCTCCAGCTCACTAAGAAACACAAAATAACATCATTTCCATTACACAACCTGGCAGCTCCCCGCTTCTGGAAACCTTTTTATGTTGAAAATTAATAACCCATTTTATGTTGACCGCTCCATTTTCTACATCTTAGTTTTCTGAACATACAAGTAAATTACATTAGTTAGTTTTCCTTTCTTTTGTTTTTGCGGACAGGAAAATTAAAATGTGGTTGATTAGTGAAGTACAGCTTTTTGTTGCATGGTGAAGTTGCTTCATCTCTGTCAGATTGATCTCCTCTGTAAAGTTTGTAATGCTGCCTTTATTTGTTGCTTTGGTCAATCTACTTGGTTCTCAACTAAGGTAGAATACCTTAATACATTAAAAAAATCATTCTAGATGCTTTTATGCAATTCACTGACTTTGTGTCCTTTCCCTATGTGCACTGGACATGAGACCATAGCTCAGCAATTCATTGGCCCTTGAGTATATTTGCCCACAACCAGAACAAAACTCCCTTTCATAAACTTATTTTTAGTAAGTAATACCTTAAATATAGTTATTTGCCCCTGTTACTTATACAACTGTTCCCTAACTCTTCTCTCAAAATCTCTGAATTTCCAGCTTAAAAGTACCCATAGCGAGGTTACCCCATTTCTTCTTGTGTTTCCACAGCTTTTCTCTCACAAGTATACACCACCAGGTATTTAAAACAGACTTTCTATCTTCTGTACTATTATTATCACAGAGGCATCTAGAGATTCAAATAACACCAAGGATCCCTCAGGCTAGGAATAATTCTTTTTCTGAAAGGTTTACAATCTAAGTAGGTAAGACGATGAGTGACACTGCAGGGCAGCAGAAGGTCAAGTAAATTGTACAGCAGATCAACAGCAGTGCCAGGAACCTCCGGATTCCCATTAGGTCCCCAGCATCCTCTGCGTTTACACTACTTTCAAATGTAAACAAACTCCTATCTGTAGTTGCTCAATGTACCCACCACAACCCCCCCAAACATGCATGGGTATGCACCTCAGTCATAACGAGTGTCATGTCCACACAAACAAAATCTATGCATTGCTTTCAACATGCAAAAATTAAACTCCAGTTTCCAAGGACTCCCTGTGTTTGCTGAAGAAGGAGGGCTGGCTCTGCACCTCATTGCCAATACGCACAGTTATCGGTATCACCACTGAAACTAATGAGGCTCCAGTGGTTTCATCGATACGTGGCCATCTCAGACACTGAGAAACATCCTGGCACCTCTCTTTTTCATGGAGAGACTTTCACTGGGTGCAAAAAAAATAGTATTTTTGTTTTAATAAAATGAATCACAAACATTTTCCTTTTTTTTTTTAAAAAAAAGGCAGGTTACCTAGATGTTCTGAAAATTTCAGCACTTTCATACTTGCACATTCCTCCATTGAAGACATGTAAATATAAAACCCATGAAGTGGAAACGCGTGCAGTCAGGTAGAGACAAGCAATTTTGGTTTGTCACACAATACCCAGATCCAGGCAGAGGCTGTGAAATCCTGTCAAGCAGCCTCAGCTGCTTTCTGCCCTCAAGGACTGGGCCAGGGGTGCTTTCTTCCTGACCTGCGACTACAGCTCCTCCCATCATCATGACAGGAGATTCCCTCTCTATCTCCTTATCATTCACCCAAATCATTCTAAAAACTGACAAAGCAGGTATGAACGAGAGCTTGCTCCTTGAATACTGCAAAAAAGAAACATTTCCTCACTGTATCGCAGTCTTAACATATCCCCTTTTATGGGGTCTATCTTCCTTGTAATGTCAAGGAAATGCTTGTCTCTTGACATTGTCCTTCATATCTCCTCTGCTGGTTCATCCTCCTCTTTGTTTCCTCCCCTGTCCCTTTCAGTTGGGAAAAAAAAAAAAAAAAAAGTGTAAACTTATTAAACAGAGGCCTATCCACTGGCAAAATGGTTGCCTCACCAGAGAGAATAAACATCCCTCTGCAGACCCACAGAGCCTGTCTCCTGGTATAGATCACAATAGATAACCCCATGGAAGGGTTTTCATTTTAAGTCTCTACTTTGTTTGCTTAAAAATTTAATATAATTTTTGCTCAGCGAATGCTTGTATCCAAGATAAATCATTCTCAAAAGATTAATAAATACATAGTTAATTATTATACAACTTTATCTATGTCTTCTGAGTGATAACAAGATTCTATTGCTTTTGTGAAAGAAAAAAATTAAAACATATAATTTTAAAATTATTATTATTTTTTAAATTTCCATGCTTTCATTTAACAGTTGAGGTAAAACAAGAATACAGAGTGGAGCTACCACTGAGGGATCCTGAGTTCATCTCTGACAGTGTTACAAATGACTGCTTTGGACTTCAAAAAATTCAGAAATCTTTTAAATAAGTCACCCTCTATGCTCACCAAGTTTAATCTCTAATTTTTTTGTCATGGTTTAGAATGTCAGTAGGCCACACCTGTCAAGGCTAGTCCTTATCTAGTAAATTCCTTTGGCACACTCATAGGCTGAACATGGATAGGAAACTTGGTTTCTTAGTGAAAATCTTAGCAAGGTATTACCCTGCTCTAACCATTTCATATTTGCTGTCTATCAGGAAGAAGAAAACAAGATGTCTCTTTAGAAGCACAAGAAAATAAGCAATTTAGATAGGTGATTGTCAGTCATGGGTCAGAGTTTTCCAGTGGTGTCTGTCCAAACAATGCTGTTACAGCATTTTTGCTCTTTCCTTACCTCGCACTTCTCTCAAACTCCAAGCAACATGGTAGGTAAGAAATGTCCTTGTAAGATACACAGTAGAAAATTAAGAATGCACAGCTGAACAGCTATAATTCTCAGATTAAGTTCATATTCTTTGTGTCAATTTTGACTCAAGAGTATAAATCACGGTACAGCCTTACTACTCTTTTACAGACCACACAATACCAGGTCATTTTTCTCTAGAAATCTTGAGTGCAGACATAGAATCCAGTGCTATATCACCTAGTCCAGTCCAGCGGAGTAATTGATATGAAAAGTATGAAAAGTATTTGTCATCCTTACTCAGATCACATACTATCCTATTCTGTGAGAAACCCCAAGAGGAATTTATAGGATTATTCAATGAATAAGGTACTATTCATGGTGAGTAAAGGTGGCAGAATCAACTTGCTACTGATTACAAGCTGCTTTTCCTCACTTACACTGCTGTACATTTAAATTAACTCCACTCAATCAATGGCGAATAATTGATATAAAATCAGAGTAAGAGGAGAATTAGTCTATAAGTATGTCTAGAATGAATAAACAGCGAAAATTTGCCAGTATATATAACTCCCCCTTGAAGCTTTGCTGCAAGGTTACTTTTGTAACTGATTGTTTCTTTCTCACAAGTGCTGTGCTGCTTCTTGAAAAGGAAATACATACCGAGCCTCTGCATGCTAAAACACCCCATGGTTTCCAAGGTGTCATGTTTTCTTGGGTGGTATGAAAACCCCACAAATCCCACTGAGCTTAGTTCAGGCCATGGACATGCCCTAGCTAGCAAGGGCAATGAGGTCCTCTGGTAGCCCATGAGGTATCCTGGTGTGCCCCACAGTCTTGTGGCTGGATGTTGGATTTCCACCGGAGAAAACCGCACTAGCATAGGAGTGGAGTGATCCCTGTGTATCACATCTCTTTTTCCTCTCAGCCTATTCAGCTGATGCTCTATGAAAGCAAACAAAAGAGCAATCCCTGTCTGCACCATGCATGTTCTAAATAATGCTGAAGCCCTGGTAGGGCCCCTTTGCCTCTATCTTCAGGCAGGGAGGCTTCTGCTCGTTCCTGTCCTCCCTCTGCTTTATACTTTTTTTTGAGCAAGAACTATCCTTAACTATATTTGTATATCAATTCCCACAACAGGGTTTGGATCTGGTCAATGCCTCTAATTACTACCACAACACTATTACTATTTAATCTGCAGAGACCCCATGATCCCTTTTGGGTGGCATATTTTTAACACCCATGAATATTGCCTGGATATTGTTTAATTTTAGCTCTGCACATCAGATTTAGAGAAAGATAAAACTGCCTTCCTCCCTCTGTGATGCTGACCCACTCCCTGTTCTCACCTAAACTCCTGCCACTGTGCTCTCTGCCCCGCTTTCTTCTCCCCTCCCACCTCCAAGCAGCAGGTTGAGGAGGAAGCCATCACCTCTGGAACTTGCAGATTAAAAGGCAAAAAATTGACAGTAAACTGCCAATGGCTCATTTACTGTTGACGGTGAGTCAATCAAAACCCTGCTTTCCCACTGCTTCCTGGCTTTCCCATCTGTGTGAATTCATGACCCGATTTCTGATGTGTTCCACACTGTTACTTTTTTCCCCTCAGAGTTTAATTGCTTCTGTTTCACATTTGGGTGCTGAAAAATTGACAGAAGCTGCACAATTCCCTCCAGCAATGGATCCTATTTATATTGCTGTAAACTACATTTTGCAGTGATATGATTAGTAATAAAAGGCAGAAAATTAAACAGACATTAGCATTGCTTTGTATAAAATCTGGTTATCAAACTAGTTTTACTCTAAGGGTCACAAGAAAGGTTAATGTTGTTAAAGGCCCACCATGCTGTAAGGAAGACATCAAGGTCTCATATACAGGGCATTCTGAGAGCAGAACAACAGTACCTTGCCTTACACCAGATGTAGCATTTATCCCAATAAATGTCTGTCTCAGGACTGAGCATTCTCAGCTACAGTGCATGCAGAAAGGAAGGAGAGCAGAAGGAGGAAAGTCTCTTCCCAGAAAAGTCATCCTGTCCGTTTCTTACATTCTCCCAGAGGACATGCAGCCCTTTCCCCACAGCGTAAGTGCTAAGGTAACAGCATGTGTGAGACCCTGGAAAGGACAGAGAAAGAGCTGTGAATCCACAGTCCGTGGGGAGAGCTGCCCCTGGACTGCTTGAGTGCTGTGGCCCCAGGGGGCCAGTCTCCAAATCTCCAGCAGTCACGTGGATGTGGCACAGAGACCCCAGCCAAGAGCACACAGAACACACTGCTTCAAACCTAGAGATTCACAGCACAACAACTTTGCTGACACGATTTCTAAGGCTGTCAATAAGGCTAATATCTTTCAAAAGATCAATCAGTATAGCTGAAAAAAAGAAAAAAAGAAAAGAAAAAGCACATCTCAAATGACATTTCAACTCTTTTTCCTCCTGTTAGGGTTTGAAATACACCCATTTCTTCTTTTTCACAAGAGTACCCATGACATTTTTGTCTATACTTTTCTACCATGTTTTGTCTTGAAGACACATCTGCACTTTTATTTGCTTCAGTAAATAAAAATTGATACATAAAATTATCAAATGTTTTGTTTACTAAAACATATTTGTGGTGCATAGAAAATTTGATAGTCATTTTTATATTATTTTCGTAAGTATTTTAATTTTCAAACAGTTAACTGAAATGGTATGGAAAGATTGCTAAGAAATAGGAAGCTCAATAAACCTTGAAGAACTGACGTTTTGTAGAATTCTCTTCTTTTTTCTGTAAGTCCTTTTGCCTGGGCAACCTTTGCACAAGGTGCTCTTGACCCGCTCTACTGAGATAAACTCATTGCAAGATAAATATGTCAGAGCTTGACTCAGCCTTACCTATAACCAGCACCAACTGATTGAGACTTTTAATCCTTATGAGGTTGCTGCTAAATGCTGGACTCTGCTGAGATGCATTGTAGGACAGGAGCAGAGCAGTGCCTATCATAGAAACTCAGTTCTCCAGCCTTCCAGTGTCATTAGACTGTCCCCATGTAGGCAAGGACTTCTATGAGCAGAGCAATTGCCCATTGTTTTGTTGAGGTTCAAAGTTTTTGTCCTGTAGTAGACTGTCATGTGCAGCTGGATAACAGGCAACGTGCCAAGACCTGCTAGCAAGACCCGCTGCTCAGGCAGCACAGTACCAGACTCAGTTGGCTTGAATGAGGATGTCCTTATTATGGCCAAGCCAGACAAAAGCTCTCCAGAGTAGAAACAGCAGGGCTCTGGCAGTGGTGAACACTGGGGAGACAAGGTTCGACTGGGCACACAGTCCATGTAACTGGCAGCTGTCATCTAAGCATACCATAGACATGCTATCTACTTCTGCACAATAACAAGCACAGGCTTGAAGACACCTCATCAACTGGGCAGTCGAACGGTCCTTCCCATCTTCACAGAAGTTGCAACAAAGTCCAATAAAATAATGGAGAATTGTTTTCCAGAAAACATTCCTTTTCCTGTGACCAATTAATGTTCCTCAGAGACCAAATAGCACACAAATTCCTGTCCTTTTTCTTCACACAGCTAAAGAGAAGGCACAGGAGCAGGCTGTCCCCATGAGGAACTGCCAGGGAAAATGACTGGACTGGGTGAACAGGGAGCTTTTGATGGGACTTAAGAAAAAGAGGAGAGTTTACTTCTTTTGGAAGAAGGGGTAGGCTACTCAAGAACAGTACAGAGATTTAGTTAGTTCATGTAGAAAGAACATTAGGAAGGCAGAAGCCCAGCTAGAACTCAGTCTGGCCACTGCTGTACGAGATAATAAAAAGTGTTTTTACAAATACATTAACAACAAAAACAGAGCCAAGGAGAATCTCCACCCCTTACTGGATGCGAAGGGGAATATTGCCACCGAGGATGAGGAAAAGGCTGAGGTACTTAATGCCTTCTTTGCCTCTGTCTTTAATAGTCAGATCAGTTATCCTCAGGGTATTCAGTCCCCTCAACTGGAAGACAGGGATGGAGAGAAGAATAATCCCCTCATAATCCAGAATGAAGTGGTTGATGACATGCTATGCCACCTGGACACCCACAAGTTAAGCACTGGAACAGGCTGCCCAGGGAAGCGGTGGAGTCACCATCCCTGAAGGTGTTCAGAAAATGTGTAGGTGAGGCACTTTGGGACATGGTCTAGTGGTCATGGAGGTGTTTGGTAGAAGGCTGGACTTGATGATTTTGGAGGTCTTTTCCAATCTTAACGATTCTATGATTCTATGAATATCTTACCTGCTCCCTCTTCTACCAAATCTCCATGAACGAGGAAACTGTTCAGCAAGCCCTCTGCTTCCAGCACTGGAATGGCTGTTTTATCACTCTGATCAGTTTATGAAGAAACATCATTATCCGGAATCCCTCTACTAATAAACTGCAATGCAATGCTCATACAGCACCTAGTTCACTCTAATAGGCAGCTGCTCCCAGAGGGGTAGAAGAAATAGATTTATTCTGCCACCCACAGCATATCCTGACAGGAAGTTTGGATACTGTTATCATTCTATCAGCCCTTTTTTAGCTCTCTTTGCAGACAGTGTTTGCTGTGTCATGATATTTGTGTATGGCTATATGACTGCACATGTCTGTATGCGTCTGTAACAGGCAGATGCGCTGACATGCCTAGGAGCTGCTGCATGTCACAACAGCGAGATATGAAACCACATTTGCTCTCCCTAGAGCAGTTTTGCTCCTCCCTGTTTCAGCCAAAAGGGTCTTAATACGTAGAGATATACAGTAGTCTCCTCACCACATTGCCCAGTAACAGAAGACATCTCTCTGCCATCCTGGGTACAGTTTCACTCACAAACATAACGGTGGAGATTCTCATCTACCTTAGACAGATGGGATCTGAGGTGTCTGTGAAGACTTTTCAACCCCCCCTCAGAAAAGATGCAATGTTACCCACATTGACCCAATTAGAGATGGATGAGATGGAAATAGGATAAAGAGTCTTGTACTGATTGGTAGAAAAATCAACATAGACCAGAATGACTCTGCAAATACTGGCTTATGATTCAAAAGCATGTATGTAAAGAACTGCCAGTATCACTCCACTTACTAATAGACAGATCTTTCCATTAAGGTTACATTAAATGTTCTGTGAAAGACAGTGAAGTCAGACACTGTAAAGGAAAATGATTCTGTTAGTAAATTATCTGGTCTTTTGTTCAAATGAAGTCTTGTTTTTTTAAATCAGAGACCCTCTTTTCATTCTTTTCAAATAATGACCTAGCCAGGGAATGTCACTACAAAAAGACCACCAAGAGTGAATCCTAGAGGTGACTCCTCTAGGGCAGTGAGACAATATGGTGCAGTAAAGGTTGGAACGCTTGCAGAGACATTACCCAAGGAATGCCAGCTCAAAGAGCACAGGCAGGACTTCAGTCTTCACTGCTTTCAACCTGGTGCCAACTGCACTAAGAACAGGGTATTTTGTCTATCAGATTTTGTGACAGGACTAGTGGAAATTGGATTGAAAACCAGCAATTCAGGCAGCTTATAGTTATAGCCCAGGAAATAAGAAATCAGAGGTTCAGAGGATTTAGAAATGAAGGGTAAGAAAGAAGATCTAATGCTGTCTTTCAAGAGCTACAGATTTCCCCCTACTCCCTTTTTTAAAGGCAAACCCCTGCAGCTAAGCCAAAGGCAACTGAACGGTTGCACAGAACTTTTTGCCCTTCTACAAGGGCAAATATTACAATATTCTGTAGAAGCATCTCTCTAATCTTGCAAGCTCCTCAAGAAACTTAAGTGTGTTGGTACGACATTTTCTATGACTTTATTACCACCCCTTCCCGATACATTCTGATGCACAGGTACGTGGACAGCACAGTTCTGACTTGTCAAGGGCTTCATCGGCAGCGCATATAGCCCCCACCAAGTTGGGAAGAGGTAATGTCACTTTTCAAAAGACTAGTGCAGATCAGCAGCTTCTGGTATTAGTTACATTTGTACTATTGTTTTAGAAACTTAGTATTATTTTAATTTAAGGCTGAGATCCTAAAAGCTACTCATTCACGTGTCCAGAAACTCTGTCTGGGTCTTAATGGCCTGCCAGAGATGCATATTCTTAAGTCTGGAAACGATGCAGTATAACAGAGAAGAGACTGGAATAAGGAAAAAAGAAAGCTGCCAGTAAAATTCAAAGATTTTGAATCCCAAAGATTCCCGCTGTGAATTTGGGTAAGTAATATCATCTACTCTGTGATTTCATTTCCCTGTTTTCCAAGTGGAGGTGATAATTCACCAGGCTCTTTTAAAGGTGGGCTCATGGCATCCAGCCAAGGTCAAACCATCGCAAAGGGTAACATTCACAAATGACAGATGTGCTCAATAAACCATGATTGAGTTGCAGAAAACTGACTGAGGACTCAGTGTTAAGTCTGCTAATTAATCGGGTCCAGCTTCAGCCAATGCAAGCTTTCCCTATACACTAATGTTAGTTTTTTTTAGTCCGGTAAAAAGAAAGACAGATAGTCGTTAAACATCTGATAACCTGATGTGTAGTGGAAGTGCTTCTTAGAGGCAAAGAGCAGAAACTAGGACTCCTGGGTTCTATTTTCAGTTCTTCCACTTACTGACTATTTGAATATGGACAAAGCACCTACCCTCCCCACACTTCATTTCATTAAAAACAGATCAAGAGAATATTGCAAGGTTATTATTTTTCTAATTACCCCAGAGTCCTTGTATGAAAGGACTTTCAGGAAAGAGGAGATTTTTACAGAAAATGGTAATCCATCACTCAGTTGCCAAGAAATTACAAAACTCTGCACACTGAACCATGAACAAGCTGTGTCACTGAAGCTTATTCCTACTCCTGTGACAAACACCTGAGCAAATCAGCTGTGGGAGTAAACATAATCAAAGGTTATTAGTTAATAAGTACTAATCTCCCACAAACACTTGTATGCTAAAGCAAGCATCTTCAAAACACAGCGTCCATTGAAAAAGGAATTTTGTTAAACCAAAGTTCATTTTTTCTTGTAACTTTCAGTTGGTATTTGAATATGTGCTAGAAAATGCACCCCAGGACTTTCTGTCCAATCAGAATTCCTTTTACGTCCATTGCTCCATTGCTCCACTGCTGTTCAGAAGCAATGGTGGGTTCTGATCTGCTCAGATGCCGTCACTCATATGGTTAGTACTGCTCAGTTTGCCGTTAAAGAACTATTGCACTCTACCTTGTGTTGGATATATTCAGCTATGACAACCGTGCTGAATCCTTCCAAGTGTAAGATACGGTACAGAAAAATGCTACAACCATTATTCAGCTCATTTCTGTTTACTTGTAAGAAGTTACACTATCAAAGATGGGTACTATCACACACAAGAAGAGCAAAGAGGTAGCTAAGTGCCAGAGGACTATGGATTCAGGGTAGATGTGAAGAAATCTGGGTTGAAGTTTTCAAACTAATTTGAGGAACTTAAATCTCATTCTTGAGGGTCTCCTCCCAGTCTCCTTCTGATGCAGTGCACTTTTGGGAAAATCGATGTCGAGAGAATTTTATCACCTTTGTTCACTACTTTGAGAACTATTTGTACAAATAGGATTATACAAATTACTATTGGAGTGGCAGGTTCAAGAAGTATTGAAACACCTGCCTTTCTTACAGAGCCTGTAGTCTCAAGCAAGCTGACAGCACTACCCACATGCTTCAAGTCAAGCACGTGCTTAAGTAGCTATTATGTGAAGTCCCAACACAACCGAAGATTGTGTAAGTGGTGAAGTCACCCCTGACCTCTGTGTCTCAGTCTGAAATGCACCGCTGACAACAAATGTGGGTATTTTGAGAATTAACTCATCTAGCATCAAATGGATTTCATTACCTTTCCACAAAATGAAATGATGCTTGTGGGCAGTGATTCAAATGCCATTTACCAGCATCCGTTTATGCTCATGTGAAAAACTCCTTTCTTGTGGATTACAGTAAAGCAGAATATGTCAGAATTGCAGAGAAGCTGGGGACTTCTGCTTTTGATTTCTGATCACAGCTCTACCTTCCTCCACCAAGAAAATAGAAAATGATTAGTCATGTAGTGCCTATTGATTTAGTAGTCTTCATTTTAAAAATTATGTTTCCCAGTATTGTTCTTTTTTATTATTATTACTGAAGCAAATTGTAACACACTGAATTGGAAATTGGTTAACTCCTTCCTATCTCTGCTTTTATAGCTCATTTTCTCTCTGATTGAGCAAAAGCCATAAACTGAGAACTGTTTTCTCTAAACATAGGAAATAAAAGACAGGCTTCGTAAGAACGTGTCATGCTCAAGTTACTTGTGCCTCTTTCGTTCTCACCATTCACTGTAATTCCTTCCCTTCCTTCCTAACTCTTTTATCATAACCTTTCTATGACAGTACCTACTGAGAGATGCATGCAGTAGATAACTGCTGATAGTGAGGTGATTTGGCTACACTGTTACATGAATAATGTCTTCTATTCATGTGACAAGGAGTGGAATAACAGCCTGGTTTGTCCCCCAGATCAGAGGCACTAGGTAATCTCATAACATTGCTCTCTCCCCTCTGTAGGGACCCTCTGGATTTTCAAGGAGTATTGGGATACAGTGCAAAAAGAAATTTCAATCTGCCTTCTGTGGATGTGTAATGATTTCCAGTGAGGTAGGCTCTGGATAAGGAGAGAACATCTCTGCAAGAGAGAAAGTGGATGGATCTCCTAGGTCATGAAATCTATTCCCTTGAATCATAAGCAATATGTTATATAAATCTTCTTAAAATCCTTCGGCTACCACCCAAGAAACCACTGCATTTCTCCCCCTTGAATGATCTCTGTAGTGTCCCTTTCCTGAAATATCAACAACATTCAGGCAGCTAAGAAAATGTGGATGGGATAAATTCAAGACAACAGGATAGTTAAGATAGGATTTGTACTGTGACAGTAGAATTCAGAAAGGTAAAAAGAAAATAATCCTCATGGAACTAATATGTGTTTGGAACATAAAAGATTGTGGGAGACATACAGATTTACTTACGGATTCTTGAGGCAAGAGGATGCAAGTGCCAAAACATCTTGGACTGAAGCGGTGGCAGATGCTGTCCAGAAGAAAGGAGTGGTCTCCTGCTGGAACTCCACATAAAATATCTGAATGACTACTACAGAGTCAAAGCAAGTTGCTGTGGATGGAAAAGGGCTTCCAATCAAACCTGTAAGAGTGAAAGGATTGTAGTTTTGGCCAGAGATCTAGGACTATGGGGATCTTAGAGGTGAACTTTAAGAACAGCAAAGTGTAGCAGAGTAATAGTAAAAAGAGGGGTTTGGTTGTGTTTGTGTGCTGAGCTTTCAATAAAACCAGTCTCCATGAAGGATGAAGGAGCAGAATCCTACAGAATTAATACTGTGCCCACTCAGCGCCCTGTTCAGTGTTGAAACAGTTCACCAACAGGTGAATTGCAGTCATTGTCCTGGATATTTGTTCAAACCTTTGCTAAGTTGTTATTCTTCCTTTCAGTCTTTGCCTAGTGACCTTCATTTAGCTTTTTCAACAGACAAAGCTGGGACAGTCAGGCATAACTGGTAAAGATAAAGAGATTCATAGAATTGTTAGGTCTGGATTGCATCCACAGCATGTGTGCTCTAAAGATATACACTTTTGCTCAGTCAGAAGTTATGGGCTTGAAACAGGAATTTCTGGGTGAAATTCTCTGGCCTATGCCATGCAACAAGCCAGACTCAGTGATCTAATAGGCACTTCTGGCTTTAAAGTCTATGAATATATATTAAAAAAAGCCATCTGTTCTATGCTTTCCGTTTTCTGCAAGCCCATTATCTCTCCAGGCTATCTATATTCACCATTCAGCAGCCTCAGGCTTGAAGAGTTTTAGTGATGATAATTCTACCACCATTTTGCACCTCGAAAGCTTTTGCAGTGAGGCCTCCAGGGACTAGAGTGAGACCAAGTCCAGTTGCAATTCCAGTTTACCGGCTAAATTGCAAGCAGTCTGATTGCAGTGGTATCTGTCATCAGAGCAGAACAACAGAGCTGACTCCTGAGATCAAGCTCATGTGGAAACTTGTGTCACTAATCACTAGAAATGGTATCAGAAATCCAAGAGGTCTTAACAGCAGTCTTAGGCTGTAGCTTCTTCCATTTTTATTTAAATACTGTGCTTTTAATTAAATAGGCTTCCAGTTCACCAGCAGCTTAATAGCAACCTGGTTATCCATGCCCTGTACATCCTCCTTAATACCTTGAGCCAGATCCTTACTTAAACCAGCAACATTTTATTGCCTGCACTGGGGCTACTCGAAACTTGCATATAGGGAGAATCATGGCCCTCTTCTCCATTTCACCCTCAAAAATGCTCACTTGTTATTTTTTTAAGGTTCTAATTTAACCAAGCCATAGTTTCCGCTGCCTCTGGAATCAATATTTTCTCTGTCTTTTGACAATTTTTTTTTATTTTATTTTTACATGCGGTCTCCAAAAGGGTGTAATTTACAGTTAATACCATGCAATCAAAGACAATGGCAGGATTCCTGTGCGCAGAGCAATCCTGGCTTCCTAATCATGGCTCTCATGCTCCACAGAAGAATTACAGTCCTGCTCAAGGAACAGCGAATACCTGTTCCCACAAAGGCATGCAGCTTAGTATTTTAAAGTTGTATTGAATGAAGAAAATCTATGCCTCTCTTTGCTCTGAAGGACACGACTACTTGAAGTCTAACTGCCCTTTGGAAAAGGCACCGTGAGGAAAGAAGATTCCCCAGCTGAGCACAGCACAGCCCATACTGCACTTCTGCATGTCATTTGTGATCAGAAAGGATACTTTTAGGTGTGCAAGGTCATTTTCACTACCAATTTGTGCCAAAGAGCAGTCATGTAGGGGCCCTGCCTTGCTAGAAACTGATGCAAGATGACTACATTCACATCTCATACTCTGCTGAATAATCATTATACCCAGTGGAGTACTAATACCAAGTGTACTTCCTGCTATATTTTCCACACTCAGGAGATGACTCCCGCATAATGCCTCTGACTTAATGAAAACAAAAGCAGAGAAATAAGGTAAGGGCTACTTTGAGGTGATTCTGCAGGACTCAAATAAAGGGTAAGCACTGTGACCTTTGGTGGAGGTGAGAGGAACTCAGAGTGATCTGTCCTAAGACCTAGATGAACAGAACATACAACTTCACACTCATGTGTTAGGACATCCCTAAAACACACAGGTACGTACATATGTGAGGCTGTTAGTGTCTCTGCTGCTGGACAGTATGAGAGTATTGAGCTTTCAGTTTGGTGAAAGAAATCTGGGTACATCATGGCACTGATGCATTTCATTCTGCATTATTCTCCCTTAAGCACTGTCTTTCCCTACTTGCAATGGCTTTGCTGGAGGACAATTACCTTCACTAAATGAAAATGACCAGAATGTGTCAAGGGTGAAGTAAAAAGCAATATACAGAGCAGGCAGAAATAAAGGAGTATAGGGTAGAGAGCAGTTCAATTCTTCACTTTCCACGAGGACAAAGACATTTAATCTGCTGCTGCAGCAACAGCTATGCCACTAGTTGCGGAGTGGAGGGCACCAGCAATCTTACTCTTCTGCAGAATGAGACCGTATGGAACAACATCAGGTCACAGCGCTAGGGTGGTTTGGTCAACATCTGAGGGCTTAGATGCCTTCACTTGGCAAATGGCTGCAGTATTGTGAGAGGCTTCTTCTCTCAAGGTGTCTGTCACTCTCCCTCTACCAAAGGAGGCAAGGTTTGTAGCAGAACTGGTGGGAGCTGCTTAGCCTATTTCAGAGGAAAGGCACTGACTCTGTGCACTTCAGGCAGCTCTCAGGCAAAACCGCTGGCCTTTGCCCTGTAAGCTGCAGTGGCAGTAACCCTTGGAAAAGGAATCGTAAAGATGAGCTGGAACAACTTTAAATCTTATTTTGCTCCACTCATTTTCTAAGTGTGTCAACTTGTGTGAAAATGAGGTCTTAGCACATTTGGGGAAGTTTCTGCTCACAAATTCTGAACTCTCCTGTTGCAGCCAGTCTTTTCTTAGTGAAAATGATTTTCGAGTCTTCATTTGCAATTCTCCAAAAGTACAAGTTGCCACGCCTTTTAATCAGCGTCCCAGTAAGAAGAGAAACTCTATTTTGTCTCCACCTTTAACCAAATATAATATGACCAAAAATCAAGCAGCTCCTTGAATTTTACTTTTTGTGTTCTCATCAGAATTTGTAGAGAAAACCTAGAGTTGTACACATCAGAACAGACTGTTCTCCTACAGCATCTCCTCAAATGACTGTCAGGGAAAAAAAAATCTCTGCCCCACCTCAGAAGAGGCTGTCAAACAATGAAGATGCACTAGCTATTTCCTCTAGTTTACTGTTCCTGCCCTAAACTCTGCCTCAAGAAGTGTTTACACTGCAAATAGTTGATAATTAGGAGACTATGCCAACAGAAAGATCACTCAGTACGTGTCCTATTTCCCTAGCAATTTCCTACATAGTTCCGTCAGAGAAGAGCCAGTATCAAATACACACAGAAGTCACATTACGTAACACAAGGGAGATGTAAACAAATTGCAGAGACTCCAGAACAGGTACAGCAGAGTTGGTACAAAAATTCAGAGCTACTGGCTTTGGTATGAGTTTCAGGGAATGGAAAAGTGCACCTTTGAGAAGGGCAACCCAGGGAGAGAGGATAATGCTCAGTATATAGTGCAGTCAGGAGGAACTGAAGGGGAACAAAGGCATGGCCAACAGTGTATCCATGTGCTGCAGACAGGCAATTACTCTATAAATCACAGTTAAAGGAGACCTCTACTAGCTGGCACTAGCCATAGTCCCTTACCTTCTCTGAGGGTCAGCCCCTGTGACCACAGGCAAAGCCAGAGACTTGGCAGGGCAAAAATTGGTATACTAAGAACTGGGACAGACAGGCCAGCATTAGCACGAACCCCCAAGACCAGAGGTCCCTGAAAAAGTAGGAGCGTCTCTGATGACTGAAGGTGCCTTGAGGGCACACGTTCTAAAATGGATGCAGATTAGACGATGGGATACCTGACCTGAAGGGGGGGTGGCCACAAGGGCATGATGAGTTTTTCTTGAGAAGCACAGGCTAAACCACTTATCATGATGGTTTCATTGCAGGGAACAGTCATGCACTATTAGTGCTGAAAGATTTCCCAGCCCTAACGGCTAGGATTTTAAGAATCTATTTAACTTTGATAGTCTATAGCCCATCACTAGAAGTCTGCTTAAAGGTGTGATTGCTCTTCTTTGTATTGGAATTGCTGACAGATCCTTAACTATTATGGCGCTTACCAGCAGTAACCTATTTAAATAGAAAGAAAGAGGAGAGCATAAATGGCTTGTGCTGTTTGAATTTGATTTACCCGGCAGCAGAAAAAAGTTCCATGTGTAGAACCTTGCTACACTATCCAGAGCATGAGTCTGCCCTGCTCTTTGTATACCAATAAACTACAAAGTTAGAAAGTGCATTATCCTGAAAGAAGGATGCTACGCTGATGGGAATTTTGGTGCTGGTTGTTTTTGAACTGCGATATGTGGCATTGTAATTCTGTGTCAGTGATTTAAATGCACTGATAGAGTTGGTGACAGCTTAAATGGCTCCAGCCCCCAGCCTTCCCTCACCCCTCCTCCTTGCCTGCAGTTCGCCTCTCTAACGGATGGAAGGCTGACAAGTTCTGTTCGAGAACAATGGAGAGTGGGAGAGTAGGTGGAAAGACCGGTAATTGTTTAAGGTGAGGTTTTTCTAGTGTTGTTTTAAAATACGAGCAAATATGGAGACATTCCACCTTCTTTCTTCGTGCTGAAGCACAACTAGCTGTGAATCCCAAGAGAGACTGACTGTATGGCCATGCACCCTATTGCTCCTGCCCTCCAAGTGGGAGGGAAGAAGAGAAAGAGAGAGAGAAGGAGACTGAGTGGCCCTACAGGCTGCTTTCATCACCCTGTACCTGCTCTGCAGTGACAGGCTTCTGACAGCAGACAGCCATCTCTCTAAATCAATCGCCTGCTCTCTTGTTCCTCATTCCCCTCCCACCTCCTGCCAGTACATAGCAGTGCCCAGCACACCCTGTGACAAAAGAGCCCTTCATAGGCTGTTTTTCCCCTCCTGTGGTACTGAAGGGTAGCCAAGTGTGCTACCTGTTTCTGCTTGTTTGGAGCCACTCAAAGGGATGCGATGGGGCACTATCCTGGATCCTTAGGAAGCCTGAAAGACAAAGTGGGCAACTGTAAGTGCGGGTGATGGAAATGATCATCTCTTCTCTTAAGATGCTTACAATGAAGGCTGTCACTCAAACACCAGAGAGGCAAGAAGACAAGTCAAGGCTGGAAAAATACAGAACATAACACTCTGCAGGACTGAACCCCACTGGGAAATAAGGTATCAAAGCATCTTGTTATCACTGCCACCCCTATTAATAACACCGGTGACTTCAGGTACAACCTCAGCAACTCTGGAATGGTCTAAAAATACTGAGTGATGGATGGTGCGGTACCACGTACCTGATTTACATTTGTTAGAAGCAAACATCCACAACTCCCTGAGAGTAAATATGTGGTGCTGTCCTCCCTAACTGGCGGGAATAAAAAATGTATTACCCTGCTCTTTATCATGTGCCTTGACTCTATTTACACTTCCTCTCTCTCATGCATGCTGATATAGACATAATGGAAATGGAAAGGGTATGGAAAGGACATCCATCAGAGACAGGAAGTGTCAGTGACTCAGGTTAATCTTGTATCTTGAGAAAGTCAGTGGTAGGTGTGTTTACTTGGGACATCTATACCTCAGCACTTCATGAGGTCACTCCTAGCACAAGTTACATACTGAACTTCTTTGTATTAGACAGGTAACTACAAAGGTACTGGCTAAAAATAAATAAATAATTACTCATAAGAATAAAAAACAAACAAACAAAAAGATGTCTTATATAAGACAGATGTAGGAGACTCATGAGTCTGTCACTGTAAGCAGTAGCAGATTTTCAAAGCCCAGATTCATTGCATCCAACTTCAGTGACTTAAATTCAGCATCTGAGATGGAAACTTTATCATGCTAGGCTCCCTCTGCAGTCACGGGAGACACCTCCAGAGTGTAAAGCAGATCTTCAATAGCCTCTTGCTTTCCACAGACCTCATAAAGAAGCTAGGACAACGACATTCCTCGTTGAAACACCTCGGGTAAGTGCCGAAAATTCGGTGGGATGAATCTAGATCAGTATTGCCTGATTTCACCTTGCAGGCTACTCTCTCTCCATCACTTCTAACAGGCAGATTCTTCCCTCTGGTTATCCCACAGTGACAAATCCCACTGCTCATTCACTATATTTACACGCAAGCTCCTTCATATTCCTTAAATTTAGGACCAATTCTCCATAAACATCCAAAAAAAAGCAGATAATAATTTTCCATCAAATTCCTTCTTTTTCAAGGCTATCAGGCAGGTTCAGCTACTGGAATAGGGTAACTGCTGTTGACTAACTCTGTATGAGGAACAGTGAGCAGGTTCAGGATTTGTGCCCTTAGCAGAGGGACAGAGATGACTGCAAATGGGGGAAGGGCTTAGAAACTCAACAGAATGGTTAATGTGTCTGGGGACAATTCTCAGCAGAATATAACATGGGTTGGTCCTGGGGGGTTGAAGGAAGGGACCACACAGCTGACAAGGGCTGCTTCTGCACCATGGATAGGTTAGGGTTACAAACTGCTGCAGAGTGAGGGTCTGGCACCTGGCATGTGGAGCAGGGTTGGACTCCAGCCAACCCTTGCCTTGTCATAGCTCTGGGGCAAGAAGAGCTGTACGAAAAAAGCTCTGCCAAACCACCTTAATGAAAAGACTGAAATTAGTGACACTCCCAGCTGCTTGTTTAAAATGACAATGTTTTTATTAGTGCTAAAATAGAATGGGGAAGAGAAGGAGTGTTGTGTAAAGTGTGCGCTGGCCTTTGTGCCTGCTGCTGCTGGTGTGATCAACAACACCAGCTGGCAGCTCTTTGGTTAAGAAAAAAAAATAATACAGTCCTGGAGAATGCAATATGAACAAGAGCAAGCAGAGCACTCAGCGGAGGAAAAACAGCTGGTGAGGGACCCAGGCACAAACTGCAGTCAAAGCCAGTAAGAATTTCCTCCCAATGCACAGGAAGTTGTCTCCATCACTCCAGCTTCCCCATACACTCCTTGGCCTCCCACTACCCTGCTTTCAGTAATGCAAAAGCAAATACCTTTGGATTTAAAATCCTGGGAGACGTGCTGCCCATAAACGCCTTGGCCTGGCAGACAACCATGGGGTGAGGAGTGGAGCGGGCACTTTGGCACACACTGCAGGTTTGCTAGTTTGGTGGTTCATGCAAGTTTTGGGAGTTGGGAACTAGTATCCTGGGAAAAGAGCTCGTAGACCAGAAAAACGTCCATGGTCCTGTCCTGCAGTTCGCCAATGCTACGGCAGTCTCAGGCTCCTATCCAGCTCTGCAAATGCCTTTTACACACTCACAGCTCCACCTGCCATTTCTGTCCTGCATCCCCATGTAGCTCAGCTGATTTCACTCAGTTCTGCCCTGAAGTTTCCCTTGTTTTTCAGTTCTGCACCACATAGATTATGTAAATCCAGTTCTTCCCTGTAACTTCTCAAGTGTCTAGAAGTCATTTTATTTTGATCAAAGTCAGTCAGCTATGGCCAAACTATGTGGCGTGCTTGCAGTACACCTGTACTGATGCATTCACAGCATATTTATCACCAGAGAAGATGAGCAATTTTTTCTCCCTTTGATTTGAGATACTTATTAAACCTATTTTTATAGAGATGGAAGGCATTCAAAGCCTAAAGACCATCTTTCTTTCCTAAAGCCAACAAGGTGAGACAGAAGCAGGCTGTAGAAAGAGTTCATTAGCTTGGGAATGAACCCCCTCTCTGACACTGACCTACTCTATGACTTTGAGCATCTTACTTTACCATGCGTGACAAATACCAATTAACTTGCTGCACTAAGAAGTTGTTAGCATATACTGTGATGAGAAATGAAATGCGAGAACTTTAAAAAAAAATAAGCTGGGAGGTCAGATCTGGGCTAGAGTGCCTACACATATCTTTAACTGAGTGATAAATCAGACTTTGAAAGAAAAAAGGTGAGTTTAAAAAATTAAATCAAGAAATAATTGTGCAGCCTTCAGCTCTAGATAATGGCAGCTTGAGAAGTGGGATAATTAAATGATTGATATGATTTCAGAAAGAAAACACACTTTTCCTGGGCATGCACAAGGTTATCTGTGTCATTTAATTAACCTGCATGCAGGAGAGGAATTCTCTACTGTTATCTCTTGATCCCAGTCCTGTGATGTCTGCTGGGGGTTAGTTTTTGTTTTTGTTTTCAGAGCTAGGTTGTGGTTTGTTGTGGTTTTTTTTTTTTTTTTTTTTTCCCTGGGGATCAGAAGAGCTGAAGAGATTGCTTTAAAACAGAAAAGAAATCTGGTTTAAAGATTCTTTAGAACAGTACTAACTGGGGAATGCTTTATATCAATTGCCTTGTGTGGTATACTGATGAGGTTGCTGCCTCAGTTCCTTCCCTGTTGCAGGGAAACAGTGTAATTCTGCTAGCTCAGCAGGGCTGGTAAGGGTGAAGAGCAGGCAGTGCACTACCATCCTCTCATCTCTGTGATGCAGGCCAGCATGGGCTCCCCTGCTTCTGCCTGCCTATTAATTGTGAGTTCTCTCACCACCAGCCATCTGCTTCAGCCATGGCTATGCTTCTCAGTTTCAGCCCTCTCCTGCTTAACTCCTCACCCTGCAGCCCTTCCTCTTCCCCAGCACAGTCCCTGAACGGGGATCTCTGCTTCTCTCTGGAAACAAGCTCCACTCTTCCCTGTAGGCTGCCCTTCTCTTTTCCAGCTGCCCCGCTATCAGGCTTTAGTTTTATTTGCTCTTGACTCCTAACATGCAGGCAGAACTATGCCTATTTACAGCGAGAAATACAGGAGTCTCCAGGGAGAGAAACAGAGAAGCAGGGAGCTGAGGAAAGGACTCTTAACACGCAGGTCTGGGACACTGGCCAAGGCATCAGTCTTCCAGTGAAATATGACAAAATCCAGAATAGTCCCAGCCAAACCAGCACAGCTTCTTTGCGGTCTTCCTTAGCAGACATGCCAATGAACACCTCAGCCATGAACACTCAGCTTCCTTCTATCCCCCCTGTGCATGATGGAGGCTCAGCTGTAAGCTGGCACTGGGTGACAGAAACCTACCCCTACAGTATTTGTTCCATCCAAAACTCTGATCAGCCCAATATTTACTTACAAGAAAGACAGGGAGGCTCAGGGATTGCTGCAAGAGTGAAAGGCTCTGCTCAGTGTTTGCCTTCAAATTCAGTCTTTCTAGAACACATCCCAACCTGTGTGTGCTACAAGCCAGAACTTCTATTGAAGATGTCAAGTAGCAGTATAAATCATGAGAGCCATGAATCTATATATAGTAGACAGGTATGTATAAGGGGAAAGGATGTAAAAGAAAGGGAGCAGACAGACAGCATGTGTGCTGTAGAATTGTTCCTTAGAAGCTTTTGATGGTGCTCTCCTATCCTTGTCAGGAAAAACAGGAACATGCCTGAGAGCTGATGTATAAAAGACTCCCTCTCCTGCTTAAAATTCATCTGTGTCTGGATGCATTCCTGTGTGGCCTGCCCTAGGTGATCCTGCTCTGGCAGAGGGGTTGGAATCGATGATCTCCGGAGGTCCGTTCCAACCCCTACCACTCTATGATTCTATGATTCTTCCTGGTAGGTGTCTACATACAGACTCAGTAGCGCTGTGTATTTTCATACCATCTGACACTGGTATGTCAACCCTCTAAGCAACTCACAGAAATCAAAGGTTGCTTCTGCAAAGACACATTCGCAGTAAAGGGAGCCATGGATCTGATGAAAGTAAGTGATCCCTCCAAACTGATCTGAATAGCAAGGCAGTTCCTGACTGAGTAGCATCAGGGCATGAGGCTGTTCAGCTCATGTTTGTGAACTTCTCTTCTTATATTGAGATTTTTCCAATGTCTTGGAAAAATCTCGAAAAAAATCTTGGAAAAATCTACACTTGCTGATACCTGCTTTGTGCCAGTACAGCACCAGTGATGCAATCCTATCAGATGTGGTCATCGAGGTTTTCTGGAAGGGCAGTACTGGAAGCAGTTTTCAGTGTTTAAAATACTAAAATTTGATGCTACATAGTATACATTCATTCTGGGAACTCTTCCTTCCTTCATCATATGACTGCTTATGGTGGCAAATTAAAATGAAATTATTGAAATGGTGATCATCCCCACCCAGTTGCAGAGTTGTTCTACCGTAACAGGTCAGGCTGAAAACTGTGGTGGTTCAGGAGCTTATTCACAAACAGATCAGACACGTAAGCCTTGGGGGCAGCAGTGTCTGTAAGAGGAGGGAAGAAAGTCAGGGGAAGTAGACACTTCAAGTTGCCTGATATTAGCCTGGTACAATTCTGCCACACCCTTCAGAAAAACTGGTGTTGACCCTCTTCAAGCCTGAGATGACCTCGGCGGCCAGAAAGAAGCTGGGATATCTCAACAGAACAGGTGGTAGGCAACTGCTGAACAGTTTTTCTGGTGAGTGGGGCAGCCCCACTTTACTGGAATTTGAACCTGTGGGAAGAGCAGGCTTTTCTCCAGAAGGGCTGATAAACTTCACAGATGAATAATAGAAGGGAAATTAGATATGCAGTGATTTTTGCAAGGGCATTTAGCAAACAAGTAGCAGAAATGGAGTTAAAATTCAAGCTTCCTAAATCCCAGTCCCATCCATTAGAACGCATTGCCTGTAATCTAAGCGTAGTGCAAACATCCAGTTGATAAGCTTTTTACAACAGAGATGACAAAGTGGAAACTATAATCTCTTGGATATGCTGCTTTGTGGCCAGGAGAGGATTCTGTTGTAAAATTTTTTTTTAAAAACTAGAAAGATTAGGCTGCCTCCCCTTGAATAATAAAACAGAAGAAGAGGACAAATAGTATTGTCAGCTCTGTCCACAAATCAGATGCTGTATTTGACCTCCCTGCCCCTTTCCTGGGTCTATGAAAAGCACAGGACTTGCGTTGGAAGCATGGTGAAAGGAGGCACAGGAGTGCTGTCAGTGAACAGCGCATGGCATGATGGGGACTCATCATAACTGCCAGTAGTGACTCAGTCCTACTGGGTCAGGCTCCTGACATACAATGGAGGGAGCCTGAGCAGTGGTGACTTTGCTGTACCAGGCCCGGTATAAATATGACAAAGTCCTATGTGACTATGTAAGAAAGGTCTTAATGGAGCCTTCCCCCATCCTGGCACCCCTGCCTAGAGAGCAGTGGCTGCCCTTTCTCCCTCCACTTTGAGAAAGGTGCAGGAGGACTGTCTTAAGGCATGAAATGACAGACCAAGGTCAAGTACTTTGGAGAGCCAAATGAGACAATGGGATTATTTTGAAAATTCATTCAAGAATACAACTTGTGGATATTCTAGGAGTGACATCTACAGATAAAATCATTATCTGCCCTGAAGAAGAGCAGTCAGGAAAAGGATTATCAAGGAAGCATATATGAGCTACGCAGGCACATTTCACTGCCATGAGATCTCGGTTTCCAGTTCACATGTTCCCAAGGGCTATTTATTCTTTTTAAAAGAATAGTTAGTCAAAACTGAGAGCCTGCAGAAGGGAGGAAAAATTACAAGATACAATCAGCTATCTCTTCAGCAGTTGCTCTCATTTACAAGAATAAACAAAGTCCTGAATGTTAAAGGATGGGAGCATCCAGAAAAAAAGAACCAGGGGAAGTTTGCACTTGAACCTGAGGGGGATTTTCAGCAGAGTTCCTGGAACAGGGGTGCCACACTAGGCTGCACACCCCAAAAGCAGCACAACCCCTTGTCCTCTCTTCTTCTCTGAGACGTCACTGAAGAATTTCAACCGTGTGGCAAGTCAGAAACCTGCTACAGACAGCAGATGCACAAAGGTGTACTGCAAATGCAAGAGATGCAGATTCAATGACAGCAGCACATGAGGAGGCCAAAAAAGTGACACATGCAATGTGTGTGACCTGCCATTTGTGCAGCACAGTGTTCTAGAGAAACAAAAGGCAGACTTGTTTAGCCTACAGAGCCCCAGACAAGGCTCCTTGAGGAGCCTGGTTTAGACTGAGGCACTCACTATAAAGTGTCTTTGTGAGAAAAGGCAAAAGGTTTGCTGTTCCACAGCATGTTTCTGAGTCACTGAAATGCTAAAGGAAGCAAGAAACAATAAAATATTTTGCTCACACTTGGAGATGGAAAGGTAATAAACATTTCTCAGTTCGCTCTGCTCTTTCTGTTTCCCTTCTGTGGCACACCCACGACACGTGTTTCAGTGCCATTGGCAAGCTGAAGGAGCCTGAAACCATCTCTCTCCAGCCACTAGCACGTACTCTCAAGCCTGCAGAATCAACAATGTTGAGAAAGCAGCTACAGAAGAGCATATGACAACAAAATAAAGTTAATTTGCTGCAATGTGATATTCAATCAGAAGAAAATAACAGAGCAAGGCTCTAGCTTTTGGACTATTACCCACAATCCCTTGCATATGACAGCAGTGACAGTGTCAGCTTCCATATGCTGTATTACAGTCACACTTGCTATGCTAAACGCTGATTAGAATTAAAATGGAAATGACATCTATGTGCATTACTCTGCCATTAGTCTTGATGGCCTACATTTTATGTTGACAGTGGGCTTTTGCGGGGGGAGCCTGAAAACACACAGGGTTGTAGGTGGTTGGTTGGGTTTTTTTCAGTTGCTATACAGAAGCAAACGTGGTTCCAAACATAAGCATAACGCACTGAATTACAGGCCTCTTGGTATCTCAGAAAGAAGACAAAATCTTTGTACTGCTGCTTGTTGGACAGAGAGCCCAGTTTCAGAAAACACTTGTATGACTGTGTGTGCCGTAATTTTTTGCCACTAAAATGGAAATGTTGTGTGACATTATGAGTTTATTCAAATATTTGATGCAGGTGTCTGTAAATCACATAACTACCTTACACTATTACTGGCTGTACCATAAGTATGTACACCAGTAATGTTCACAACTGGAACACGGTTGATTGGAAAATGAGACCTATGAGATGAGATTCTTCCTAACTGTAGCAGAGTGGCTGAATGGAGAAGTTCACCTTCAGGAAAAGGCAAGCATTGAACAGGGTATTGTTAAAGCCTACAGAAGGGCTAATTCACATAAACATGGTGGGGTCTCAGAGGAATGCTACAGCAATGATACAAGCCCTTTCCACTCATTGCGACAGTGCGCACCCACCGGTTTGAAGCTAAGCTTCAAAGGCAGGCCAAGAACAGATCCTCTCTTCTCTAGTCTATTTCCTTATTGAGTTCTGTTGCAAGTCCCTTTCGTGGGACCATAAACGCTCCTTTCAGGAGTGGCAGATATTTTTAAAAGCTCAGTAATCCTTTAGCGAGGATGTTATCTACAATCCGCTACAAATCTGGAGTAGCCAGAACTCATCCTGGCTTAGATGAGGACCTATGTCTGACCTGTCTCTGCAAGCCAAGAATCCTTGGTCCTTCCACAGAACCACAGGCCGGAAAGGTGAGTGGAAAATGTTTAAACTATTTCTGATTTTCCTGAAATCACCGCTACTTTCAACTCTTACATTGTCCATGAAAAAAAAAACCAGGAAGACTGAAAGGCAGTTTGGGCTAAAGCTAAAATACAATTCAGCTGTTCCCTCCTCCTCCTTTCCTCGGTACAAAATCTGCTTACACAGCAAAAGCCAACAACAAAGCTAAGGCACTGCAATTGCATGAAGGAGAAATACAACTGTGAGGGCCAAGTGCTGTGCCCTCCTTGCCGAGATGCCCTGCAGAGCTGCCTGATCCCATGTGCAGAAGGCTTGGTGGGATGGGTGCATCAGTGCAGAGGGGTCAGCTCACACCCTGACAGGTGGCCTGTGCTCCTTCAGTAAGTGGGAACACGGTTACAGTATTGAAGCCATTCTCCAACCTACCTGCTTGTCTTGCCAGCAGATCAGAATCAGGAAGATACTTAGACCCACGTTTTTCTTTGCCTATTCCTGTACATGCAGTGTGATGATTTAGATGCTCAGGTATAAGCACACATGTATGCTGTTTGCCAAATGATGGCTGCATTCCAGAATCAAATCTATAAAAGTCACAAGGAAGTGTTCTATCAGAATTTCCAGCACCCACCTTAACTCTGCCCCAAGCTCCTGGTCTCTCGTCTTTGTACAGAAGGATTCCCACCCAGACTCCAGGCATGATGGATAGCTTCCCTCTCCCTTATCTCATCCCTGTAACAGTAAGGAAAAATGAGGGGCTTGGAGGGGAGGGAAGAAGATGCCTGTAGTGCCTGTAAAGTTGAAGATAACGTTTAAGCTTTGTTACACCGAGGAGGCTGCATTAAGCTCCCATGACCTTGAGCGAGAAATGCAGCTTGGGTTCCTCTCCTAAAGACTTCAATAAAGTGAAAAATTGTTTCAATACAAAATGTGATATTGGGACATTGTTCGTGCATATATTGAGCTTAAGTCAAATATTCTGTGTCCTCAAATCCGACTGATTAATAATTAGAACCAGAAATTCTGTCTTTACTCTAATGTGTTTAGGAAAACTGATGGATTTAATTTTTTTTATCAGCCAAAAGTAAGAAAATGTAATCTTTCTTAAAGTATCTAATACAACAATGCAGAATAATTAGTTTCTATGAAAACAGGCATAATGGGACAGAATAATAAATCACTTTCTGTTTTGTATCTGTCCGTCTGATGGAGGAGAGATTTACTATACAGTATGGTGCATGATGCTGTAGGAAATACCAAGCAATAGAAGAAATCTATAAGGGGATAAAGTATTTCCAGCTGTGCTTTATAAAGGAGCATTTCATCTCTTGACAAAGCCTCAGGGATAGGTCCAAGTAATTATCAGGCAAAAAGCAGCCCCTCTTTGGATTACAACTTTATGTTGGCCCTTAAAGTTCCAATTCTGCATCCTCCATGGCCATTTAATTCAATAGACCTGTGGGCTTACAGAGTTTTACTCTACCCTCCTCCATCTTTTTTTGTGCCTTAGACACATCAGTGAATCAAAAGGGTCTGTTCCATACCCTTCTCACTTGGGTAGTATAATCCACATTTTGCATGCGGATGAGCCAAGGCACAGTGAGATACACTGGCATGGCCAAGGCCCTGAGACAGGTAGCTAGCTGCCTGAGCTTGGATCAGAATCAAGTTCACTGACAACAGACTTAACCCAAAGCCCTCTTAATTGAATTGCAAGGAATAACTCACAATCTCAGGAGGAAGTGGGATTCTCCAGCTGCTACATCTCTGTTACTTGTTCCAAGTTGTAGTTTTTCTTACTTTTCTTCAGCTTTCTTCTAGGAAAGGAACCAGAATGAAAATAAGGAGGCTGCTATCTTGACTCTTCTCCAGGTACATACATGAAGTGTCCAAAACAAGCTTGTTGCTGGCCATTATCATGCTACTTTAATTGCCTGCTGCTAGAACATCATCTCTGTGCTGGATCCATTTGGACTTGACTCCAAAGACATGATTTGATTTAGTCTGACTCCTTTTACTGCAGATGAGTTCATTCTGATTCACCTTGCCAAAACAAAACAGAATCTGCTTCTGTGAGTTTAGACAATACTTGCAGAAGGAGTTTTTTGGGGTTTTTTTTGATCCTGACTTCCATCCCCCTTCTTGGGAATTCTTTAGAGACCAAAAAGATGTTGGGAAAGACAAGACATTGGACAGTGAAAAGTATACTTGATTAGGTCCTCTTTGGAGGCGTTCCCACAGAGCTAGTGACCTGAAATCCAGTCACATGGAGGAAGCTGTGCTGTTAGATTCAAATGTATCACTTGCCTTAGCTGATTTGACTCAATTCATATGGAAGGTCCAAGGGTCTACGTAATTCTTGCTGACTGGTCTGAAGAACAAGTCATGGTACATTTATCTTTTGCTTGTGATGGTAAATGGTTCTCCAGTTCTTTCTCCCATCAGGGAGCCTACACTTTTCATGAGTTGCCAACGTGCTACACACAGTTAGTAGCGATCCTCAGGAATAACAACAGTTACACCTTTGCTTTTAGACCATGATGCTTCTGGAGATCTTCTATTTTTTTTTTTTTTTTTTTAGAAACAAATGTATGCAAGTGAGAATTTACCTAGAACTGACAGGAAGCTTGCTCTGTAGTGAGGAAGCATGCCGTGTTTAGCAGTATACAGCAGCAACGTACAACAGTTCAGCACTCGTACAACAGTTCAGCACTTGAAAGAAGGAGAAACGAGCCACCTGACCAAAACCAAAGTGCGAATCGAAGTAGATAGGTATTCCAGCATACCCAGGTATTCACTGCTATAAGAATAAATACAGATACCTTTATTCTTAGTAATAAGACATCTATCCAATAATAAATCACCCTTTACAGCTCCAGTTTAGTTTCTGTTCCATACAGAATCACACAGGCCTATGCCAAATCCTGCATTATTACTTCCAAGTCCATCATAACATCCTTTCCTTCCTTGCACTCTTGGTATGCTACAGCCCAAACCTTTTCCATTTACAAAGTCACCTGAGATTTACAGTTTAAAGGGATACAAGCACTACAAACAGCACTAGTGAAAACACCAACAACATGTTTCCTGTGCAAATAATGAGCACAGTAATCTGATCCTGAGACCTCTGTCAAAAAAAAACCCCAAGCTATCAATTGCTTTTAAATGTCACCAAAAAAAAAAGGAAATAGGAACAATCGCACCACTCGGAAACAAATACCTTCTCCAGGTCAGTATACAACACCCCCCTCTACTGGGTAAAACCCAGACAGATAACTGTGTGCCAAAGGTGCTGTACAGTCTGCCACAACAGCAGGCCAGAGCTCCATTTGTGCTGCAGCTCTGCCATTCCTGGTAGGGAGTGTCTTCAGAGCTTTGAAGCACCCAAGCGAGTAGAGGTTTACTTGTAACCTGGTTTACGATGTTACAGATGTCCAGTGTGAAACACAGTGCTTCGGACAATCTTTTCAGATTGTCTCCTTCACTTTGAAGGACTCCTCACTTAGTTTTTTCTTCTCACTCCCAGTGGGGGATACTTCTGGCTCAGACTTGGATTTGTTTACCCTTTAAGCTTTTCTTAACTCTTGGTAGCTATTCTAAAGCTGTCACAATCAGTGTCACAGGAAAATTACCACATAACATATGTGACAAGTCACACCTACACTGCACAAAAGGCAAAATTATGCAGTGATGTGTCAAATGGATCATATTTGTGTATCACCCAACATGTACAGTTCATAAAAACTGACATTTCTTCAGCAGCCAAAGGAAATGTCACATTACAGAGTGTGCAGGCTGAGGAACTGACAGGCTGTAACAGTGACTATCCCATTCTCAGGGCACAAAAACAATGCCTGCCTTCCTCCACAAAGACTATATACTCACATATATAGATGGACTCTCTAACTTCAGGTTGTGCCAAGTTAAAAACATCCCAGAGAACGTATCTAAGCATCCATATCTGCAGGTTATCCCTTCCTCCATCTCTGGATAACTACCTGCTCCGCTGTCGCTGAGCAATTCCCCCAGGGAAGTGTAACTGCTAGAAGAGGTAGACAAGCAGGCTGGTGGGTTGATGGCTGCTGAAGGCAGGAGCCTGGGACTTCAGAGCACCAGATCCAACTCTCTCCTCTGCCGTTGACCTTGTGTGTATTTTTGTACAACTCATCTAGTCTCTCTGTGCCTCAGTTCTCCCTCTGTTAAATGAAACATCAAAACTGTCCTGCCAAATGAAGTATGAGAATAAGTATGTTAAACAATGCAAGCGCTCATATATTCTAACCTATGTTGATGCATTCTAGGTTAAGCACCTTTCACAACCTAATAAAGACTTTACCAAGCATCTGATGAAATCAGTAAGTAGATGTCTGTGGCCTTTGGCAGGCAGTGATTAACCCCTGTGATAGAATGGATGGTGTCTTCATTACCTGTATGGCCAAGATACGTTTGGTTTTAGACTACTCCCTTACACTTTGCTATTCTCAAACTATATATTAAAATATAAGAAGAACAGTCACTGACAGCTTTGAACCAAGTAGTTACACCAAGAAAGTATGATAACAAGCTGCAAGCAGCAAATAGAGGAAAGACAATAAAAGGCTGGCACCATGGAGGTCTGAGTTGGGTTCTCAGCTCATTCACGAGTTTCCAGCATAATCTTAGCCGAGACATTTAGTTTCAGTAGGCACCAGCTACTCATCTGCAAATCCAGGATGAATAATCATTCCTTTGCCCTTGCTTGCTATTTAAAGTGTAAGCTCTCGGGGGCTGAGGCTTCCACTTATTGTTGACAACTCTACATTAGGCGTGAAATGTTTCACTGAATTGCATAAAGGCTGTATTATAGATGCAGAATACCTCTGCTGTTTGTAAACAGTCTAGCCTGGATCCAGAGTAGCCGCATGCACTGAGCACAGCCAATAAGCTCTACCGGACCCTGTCACAGGCACAGCAGTTAAAGCATAGCATTGTATTAAGGAAGCAAGAACACTTCAGCAGCAGATTTTCCCTTGTATATCTGTGTAGAGCTGTGCCCTCTAAACGAGATCCCCTTAATACAGATGCACTTGTGCAGCAATGCTGGACCAGCTCTGTGGAAGTCAGCGTGTACCTGGAAGCAATGGTATTATTTAGGAAATTCAAATATCTGGAGCATTCTAGCCCTCTCTTGCTCTTGATGAGGGAGACATGTTTACATGTCTGTAGAGCACAAGCCCTCAGCCAAACCAAGATGTTCAGGAAATGTCAAAGTAAAGGTAACAATGACTACGGAGAAACTCGCACACACGGTTAATCCCATCTGATGACAGTATGCAGACAGACATCACCCAAATATTCTATTCCCACTCCCTGTCTCCTAGAGATTCTCTTACAGGTCCCTCTCCTCTGAGAGGAAGAGGTAGCAGAGCTCAAGTAAGATAGATTTGTTAAAGACTGTACAGAAGCAAGGATCCATGTCTGCACAGTGGATTCAGGAAAATTAGGCTCATCTAGTTCCTAACAATGGGCTTCATGAAGAGGAAGTAAGCAAAGCCCAAAACATATCCTATGTGAACACAGGGTTCATCATGAGCATCAAGTCATTTCTATTCCTTTACCACAGGAGATGAAAGAACAAAGAAATGGCTCCTGTGGGTGGGTTTAATTTTTTAACAGGTTACCACGTGGCTCTTGTTCCAAATTTTGTGTGTTTATCTTTGTAATGTCTATTGCAAACACTGTAATTTTGCAGCAGCCAGGTACATTGAAGGCAAAAGTACTAATAATGTGACATCATTATTTTTGTTCCATAGCAACATCCCCCCACACCCCTTACACAACAGGTTATAAGTCTGTAAAACTCTGCATTTTACAGCGCTATAAAACTCCTCCAGCTGTTATAAATATATCGTTTTAAGCGCTTGCATTTAAAAAAAATGAAACAGAAAAATACCACTGAAAAGTTCAATGCTTTTTCTTCTCTGCATTCAATTGCATTAACTTTTTCCCTGCTGGTCTCCCAGACCCACTGCTGGGCTGGCTGATTTCCACGGAAACCAGGGGAACATTCAAGATGCATGCAGGCTGTTTGTTAGTACAAAAGCATCTATTTTACCATGCCCAGTGGGGGTAAACTTTTAGTAGAAGAATGCATCTTGCTTGTTTGCCAACATGGCAGGTGCACGTTATCTAGTCAGCTCAAGGGCCATTGGCAGTGGATTTGTAGAGATGGACATCATCACAGTGCTGTAAGATAGGGCATTATAGTCACTGGTATAGCTGCTTCCTAATTGCAGGCAAAGGGACTGGTGCTGTGGTTATTGGTTATAATTCCACTTTATGCCCCACTAAAGTTCTCAGCAAAGCACTTAATCCCACTGGGAATCTTTCATGTAGCCAATTGTTAGGGCAGCTCTAGGTGGAGCAAGACTTCACCAAGGCAGGAGGTAAGGAGAGGGGAAGAGGCAGAGGCTGTACAGTGGTACGGGTCCAGGTCTTCTCTAAGAAGTATACAGCCACTACAATGGCAGGAACTGGGGAGTTCCTGCCTTAAAACAGCATCAGCACTGGGTAATCCCCTAGATTTCAATCATGCTTTCATCAGAAGAGGTCTTTCATTTCTGTTTTGGGTGTGTTGGTTCAAGCAGCATCTATAAAATGTTGAATTAAATATGCACTATGTGAACCTAACAAAACTTTTGCCACCAAATTAAATTTGGGAAAGACACTGCAAGTCCAAGAGGCATCTCTGGAGTCTCTTCTCTGAGCCCAGAGATTAAAATAGCAGCCTGAGCTTGTATATTTGGCGGGAACAGAAGTTAACTGCAGTCATACATCACCAGTGCCTCCCATAGGGCAGAAAACCTAGTCCCTAGAAGAACATTAGCTGATGTTGCCTCTGCTTAAATTGAAATATTCCAGAGCAGGTACTAGATCTCACTCTGTGCAGTGATGACTGTACTCACAGCCCTGATCTCAGCTAAAAATCTAAAGATGTTGCCAGAACATAAGTAAAAACAGTGTTCAATAATTGCAGGTGACTTGTACCTGCCATCTGAGACATGCTTTGAGCTGGAAACTTCATTTTGCTGGGCTTTGGATTTTACCATCTAGAATGGGGCTTCTGATTTTTATCTTTTTATGCTGTTATCATTATTATTTATACTTTCATTGGCAGAGCTTGAAGCCATCATGACAGTGTATTGGGTAATGACAGGATAATTGTTTGTTTTATTGATCATTATAAACCATTCTGCATCTCTGCATGATTTGTAGCATTGAAAATACTCTCTCCTTTCCTCTCTATTCCCCTGCTGTGAGGGCAGCTAAGTAGATACCCACTGGCTATGAGCAATCCAATTAACCATGACCAAAAAAAAGCCAACAAAAAAATCTTTGGAAATGAGTAAGTCCTTAAACCGTATCTTGGATGGTTCCCTATTGATTCTTTCAAGCCGGAAGGAAGGAAGGAAGGAAGGAAGGAAGGAAGGAAGGAAGGAAGGA
>JANVCC010000057.1:475248-725006 GCA_025345505.1 Todiramphus chloris collaris | reverse complement strand
GGAAGGAAGGAAGGAAGGAAGGAAGGAAGGAAGGAAGGAAGGAAGGAAGGAAGGAACTTGTGCTAATGTACCAGGACACCAGTGTTACATTTCTGGGTGGGATAACAGGCAACTGCAGCTTGCTGGTGCTTGGGCTGGAGCCTAAGAGCAGGCTGATGTCCTGCTATGGGCAACTTCCTCTGGTAGCTTCATCAGAGCAGCCGTTGGAGGCATAGCTCATCATTCCAACAGCCCACAGTGCCACTGCCTCCATGTCCCATGACAGAGAAAAAGCTGAGGCTATCCGCTACAACTGCAGTTTTAGCCAGCCGCTCATTTTCTGCCGGCTGTACTGAGATACTTTTAGTTGTGCATGCAGCTAATGTTCTAGATGCTTATCTACAGTTTACCCAACGGGCACTTACTCAACCACCAAATAACCCTTCCAACTTCTTTCTACTTACACTTACTCCACTCCTCCAGAAAAAGCATCAGGCACCATTATAAAGACAGTACAGCACTGACACCAAGAATTTTTATGCATTTATATCTGAAATTACAGCTATTTTCTCTGTAGAACCAGGTTTTTCAGCTGCAAGATATAAGTAGATGTCAGTATGTCATAAGCACCCTGCTATTCACGCTCTGCTAAACAGTATGAGGTGTCCTAGAAGAATGAGAAAGGGGTCACAGTACAGAATAGGCATATAATCATTAGAATAGGTGGTGAATCCTACTTGGAAATACCTGAAGAGACAGGAATGGGCTCATTTACATACTTGAAAAGTCACAAGAGTGTTCTGGAGCCATTGAGGAAACCACTAAGAAATGAACAGGGAGTTGGATGAGACCCGTTATACACTTCAGTCTTTACCTTTGAGTTTATAAGGAGATAAGCACTGGAATTTTTACCTGTCTTTACAGCAAACTGGTTAGGAGAGAACAGGAGAAGGGAATGAAGGTAAGTTACCTATTGGACATTTTTTCCAGGTTACTGAAGCACCAAATAGTGCCAGGTGGGAGCCTCCTGTGAAAAGCCCGCATTGTGACCCCATTTTCACTACCACCTGGTTGAAGATGGCTTGGTTACACCTATACACAACTGACAAAAAGCAGGGAAAAGATTCCAGATGGAGCCTACGTATTCATCACATAAACTGAAAATACCAAAACTTATGACCATGCTCATCTGGCCTTTCAGGATGTGTCCTCGTGGCATGCCAATGTATAGATATTGGCTTATTTTGATCACAGCTCATAGCTCCCAATCACCCCTACATTCAGGATGAACATCTTCTCACATGTGTTTGCTTGACAGCTCTTAGTGAAACCTTTATACCTCTCTAGTACACATGATCTAGATCAGTCCTGGTTCTCCATGCTCCTTTACATTCAAAGTCAACTTTTTTCTGTTTCAGGGTTTACTTTTTCCCGCCATGAGACACAGGCATGACATAATCAAGAAATCCAAACTATGAGTGCCTGACAGAAGATTTTCTCTGAAATACAGAACTACTTTATAGCAATCAATAAAGCACTAGAGTAAACCCAAGCCTGCAGTGGAAATTCCCCCAGCTAAAATTGAGCTTATCATCAGCTAAGATGCCACCACTGGAGGACTTTAAAGTATGCATCAGAGAAGAAAGTATTTAGTTATTACACCAATTGCATCAGTCTCTGCTTGTCTTTGAAAACTCCAATCTGTCCATTATCTGTTTCCCTCTCCTTGCCCAGGAAAAGGAAGGACAACAAATACTTCTGAAATTCTACAGAACAGACATATCCAGAAAATATGCCTGTTGAATGCATGTAACACTTTGCAGCAAAGTGAGATGATGCCATCAAACAGGAAGAAGCTTTGGAGGGAAGGGTCCCAAGTATAGAAGACTCCAGCAATATATTCCGTTGGGCTACTTCGAACAATACCAGAGTCATAAAGTCGTCTCCAGAAACAGCACGAACCAAACCCTGTTGGTCTGAACTCAGTGGAAGGGAAATTTCAGTCCCCTGAATGGTTTCATAATGCATCAGGGCACATCAGAAGTGAAGGAAACAGTCTGGCAGAATTGCATTAATTTTCATGAACCCAGCAGCCCTGGAAAATCATGAAAACTGCAACATAATGAAAGCCTGGAAGGGAAAAACCTGCCCTCTTCTTCACTGCTGGAGAATCTGAATGCGGATTCCATCAAAGGAGAGAGTCTGAGAAACCACAGCAGGAATAAAAATTAACCCTTTGGCTTATGGGACTGCAGGGTTGAGGAGTCACCATTCTCCTAGTTACTAGTCTGCCAAAAGAGATAAACTCCTGTATGAGGGCTGGCCATCTCTATGCAATTAGACCTTAGCACTCTGCATGACATAATGAACTGCTGCCAGCAGGAATTAAGGAATACATTTTCTTCTATCTTCACAGTATTCATCTTCTGCCCTCATTTCAGGGTCTGTCTCACTGACTTTATTGGGAACAGCAAGCATGCGTTAGATGGATAAGGTCAATAGATGGATGAATTATGCTCCCAACAAAACAAATTAACAAAAATACACTTCCTTGCTCTTATGTGAAGTGACAAAAATCAACCCCATGTGCAAATTCCTAACAGACTGTGTAAGTAGGCTTACCCTTTCAGATATTTCAGTCTCATATTTTATGCAAAAGTTGCACCCCTAAACCCCACAAGCAAGGATTGTCTACATATTACCATTATTGTTACTGAAGCGTAAGTTCTGAAAGCCATCTGAACACACAGGGGTTATATATTAACCACACCATGCCTTACTTTGTGCTACTGTATTTTGATGAAGAAAGTTACACCACTGAATGTAAGCACAGATTACATTCTGTAGGGCCTGCAAATGCACCTTGGTTTCACTCCTGCCTTTGCTAGTTGTGAAGCAGCCAGCAATTAGCTAACAGCAGTTGCTCTTCCGGGAGCTTTGCTGACATCATCTCCAATGCCAGGGAACAAACAAAGCTCTTTTTGCAGGATAAAAAGCACAACATGCATTGAGGTTGTTGTTGTTAAACAAAAATAACCAAGCTAATTTCAGCTTCATTTAAAAGCATGGGAAATAATCATTGCTCAGTGAATGGGAAAAGGACAAAATCAGTACAGAGAGAAATCATTTGCAGGGTCGTGAGAGACTTCTACAAGCAATGAGTACTGAAACTATTTTTAATATTACTCAACAGTGCCCTTTATATATCTACTGCTCCCTAGTACAAGGTTTTGGAAGCCTTTCAATTTAAAGGATTTCTATGTATGAATTTTTTTTTTCCATTTTCTCCCCTTCATCTCTTACATAATAAACATTTCCAGTTAAATAAAATCATCATTTATAAAGTCCTGTTTGATTAAATGACTTAGCCTCACAAAAAAATTTTGAAACCCACTCAGAATGGCCGATCATCATTGTGCTAGATGCTGTACATTTACATAGGAAGAGACATCCCCGATTTAACTGGCATAGTAGAAATGTTGCAGATATGCAAGTGAAACACCAAGAAATTAACAGCCTTGATCTGGTTTGTCTAGTGCGCCAGTCAGGGAGAAGGGACTGTAGCCACAGTTGCTGAGCTGCCATCTGACACCTTAACCACAAAAACAATGTTTCTACAAGACTTAGATCTTAATCACACTGGAACAGCCCAGAACTACTTCACTGTCTCACTGCAGCATCCCTAGAGATACCACTGTAACCCTAGTGATCATTTTCCTCAAACAGCACCCTGCTGACCACAGCCTACCTCATTCTTTTTTCCCCTGGTCATGGCATTTCCGATCTGCTGACCTCCAGAACTGCTTTCTCAGGAGCGGAGTGCTGGGATTGCTCACTGTCCCTGCATTTCAAACACAAGCACTGCTCACAAACAGGTACTGGCCCTGAGCTCCAGGTGCATGACAAGGCCTCCCTTGACCTCTACCTGTTCTACAAGGTAAGGGTTAGACTCAAATCCCCCAGCAATACAAAACAGAGCGTGGCCATGGCCATTGGAGCTACAGGAACATCCTTAGACAGGGCAGCCTTCATAGAGCAACTGATTTGTCTAGAGGCCTAACAGGGAGCATTACCAGGCAGTCTAGTGCAATTACGCTCCCTTTCCAAGGGCAGAGCAGCTAATCCTCATGAGGGGTGGGCTGGTCTCGTTTGTTCCCGCAGGAAGATAGATGACTGTCCCTTGTCTCTCCAAAGGCCCTGGTGAAGACTTCACAGCTGAGGCGCTGCTGCCTCTCCGCACTCCCAACCCAGGTGAGGACAGCGCTGCCGCTCCACAGCCGCCTCTAGCTAGCTGCCGGCCCTGCCCCTCACCCTCTGCCTCTGCCCTGACCCTTCCTCCTCCCGGCACTGCCATAGAACTCACACAGGGCTGACCAGCTCCCCTTCCGCCCCCGCCATCTTCATGTCCTCGTCGCCATAGTTCCTGGGCAACTTGCTCTGCTTCACAGAACCAAAGCCTGCACGCCTCAGAGCTCCTCGGAGGAACCACTGCACGCATGGCCTTGGTCTGTCCCCCTTTGAAGGGCCCTTCCCCTCACAGCCCCGGGGCGAGCTCCTTTCAAGGGCGGATCCCCTCAGGGCCCTGGGAGCCTCCCCTGCCATTTCCGAGCGGACTGTTCCCCTCGCGGGGCACGGGCTGTCCCCCGCTCCCCTCACGGTGCCCCCGCTCCCCTCACGGTGCCTGGGCTCTCTGAGGGGAGCCGCTCCTCACGGTGCCGGGAAAAGAGGCCCTCCCCACGGCTGGGCCCTCAAGCAGTGGAGCCGGGCGCCTGGAGCTGCCCCTCGGCTCTGAGCAGGGCCTCCGTGTGACAGCGAGAAGCGGCGGGGAGCGGGGAGCCGCCCGCGGGGCTGGGGTCGGGGCTGGGGTCGGGGCCGCCGAGGCGGGGAGCGGAGCCCCGCGGGAGGGGGGCAGTGTGCGGCGTAAGCGCCAAGTGCATGGAGTGGGTGTCGCGGGGAAATGGCCATGTGTTTATGTAATCGGATGCAAATCGATGTATATTTATGCAAATTTGTGTTAAGTATATTCTGTTGATGCTCTGGTTTCAAGTATTGGTAGGTGTGTGCTAATACACATATTACACACCTCAAACTCTCCTGCAAGGTGCTGAGACCCGGTCGATACGTGTCTGCACATACAGACTACGTGCTGCCTTCTGGGTAAGACCGAAAAATAAAGTACCCCCAGCATAGCTGGTAGGTGTATTTGATCTAGTGTTCTTGCCAAATTCCAGTGAGTATAATTACACCTTGCCTACCTACTCCCGCTCTCCCACCAGCGTTACCTGGTAAAATCTGTTTGTTTTCATCTGGTGCGCAGTGTTAAACATCTGCTGTTACCCCAGAGACTAATACACGGATTAGCTGTTCCTCATGACTGGAATGTGGCAGTGCTTGAGCTGGGAAGGTTTCGGAGAGCTTTCATGGGAGTTTCCCATCTACGTGACTCAAAGGGAAATTGTAGCGGCTAGTTGACCCTTCCAGTTTGAATTTCTGTGATGAGTATATGCCTGCCTCAGTGTTGGTGCCCACAGTTGTTTCTAGATTGCAGGGGAGTTTATGTCCTAAGGCTAGATATGTTTATGAAATTTGTTTTTTAACTAAATATATATATATCAATACCTGAATATATGGCAAGTGGCTCTGTAACCAATAATTAATGGATGTTGTTGAGTTACTGAATGAAAACTGAGATGGAATTAAGATGGTAAGAAAAAGCTCTGAAGTTTTTATTGCAAAATGCATGTCTAGAAACTTGCAGTGGAACTGATTCAAGCTTTCCTTCAGAGCTGAGACTGCTAGGTACCAATATTCAGAAGGCATTAGGAGCTGAATGTGGCAGAGGACTGCAGAAGAACTGATAAAGTGTTGTTGAAGGTGACATCAGCAGAGCACAGCCACTTACGAACTGAAGAGAACCTCTGTGTTGTCTCATCTATTGGAGTTGAAATAAATTGTAAACAATATTGAGTTGGGGGATTTGATTTGATTTAGAGTTTCTGAGCAAATATTAAATAGCCTAGAAAGTGGAGAGTATGCAGTGTTTTATATTCATAAGAGTGTTTTTCTATGTGCATTAATTTATTCGTAAAATGAGTGACTAAAATCTTCCTTTTCCCCAAAAGCACTTTAAAAAATTGCTACTACATTTCCACATATTCCTATGTGCTCTCTAAAAGGAAATAAAAAAGCAGTTAAAGGGAATGCTAATTTCCTCAGGTCTAGAACACACAGGAGGATGGATTATAGCTCTGTATCTGCTCCTGGTCTGCTTGGTGGGTCTGGGCAAATCTGCTCTCCACACTTGTTCCCCTTTTTGTAAAATGGAGATAATGTCTCTAACCTTTGTAAGGCATTTTAAGACTTAATGGTGAGAAGTGTTGTGGAAGTGTTAGATACTATTAAAGGTGTTCAGGATTTTCATTTAAAATAAAAAAAGATAAGCGTTTAGACACTAGAAATTAAAGCTGTACTGATAACTTCAGATCCTGTGTCAAGCACTTTTTTTATTTTTCGAAATGGCTTACAAAGTAAACAGTTCTGATGGTACGTCTGCAATGTGTGAATCAAAGTGATGTTTTCCAGCAGAAAAATGGGAAATTAGTCTTTGTTTCCATGTTTCTTTGCCGCTTTAAGAAGATATGCTTTGGGCTGTTTTCCTTGGGGAACATCCCTAAATGAACTTTTTTGTTCATTATAGATTTCTTCTGCATCTTTTTTTTTTTTTTGTGTAAGACATTCTTCTGAGATTTTTCACAATCAACATCTCATTTAGTATTTTTAAAAATCACTTTTTTTCAGTTTTTGAACTTCAGTACTCCTAAAACTCTTAAAGGAGCCAGAGTCCACCTATTCCATCTGAATACCTCTCTCCTGTGTTACGGCAGTAGTGAAGCCCGAGAATGGTGTGAAAGAGGGCTGATTTTTCTGCCTTCACTAGATAAGTGGAAATTTCTGATTAGATCTATACTACTTGGCAACTGAGGCAGGATTTAGTGTAAGTTGTTTAACAAATAGTCATTGGTATTGATGCTTCTCATAATTGTATTATGTCTGGAAATAGTGTTTTTATTAAATTGGTGTAGACCATAGTAATTTGAACCTCACCTTTTTTTTTTTTTTTTTTTTTTTTTTTTTTTTTAATTTTTTGTTTATTATATTATTTTTTTTTTATTTTTTTTTTTTTTTTTTTTTGAGAGTGTATTTCTAAATTTGATGGTAGTAAAATGAGAAGCTTGCAAATGTGTTCAGTGTGTGCCATTAGGCCTTAGAAGTCAGAAAGGGCTATCAAGAAGCTGTGGTATGTGCACACATGTGTAACAGTTTTACAACAAATGGAGTTGGCCCCCTGCAATAGAAATGTAAACCCTGTATTGATGCTGTGTTGTGTAGCTGTGTTCTCTGCCTTGGTCTGTACAATCATATTTGCCTTTGTGGGGAGAAGTCAGCAGGATCTGGAGCATTCCCTGGCACCCTCTTGGATGCTGTGGCCTCCTCAGACTCCTGCCTGGGGATTCTCATTTGAAGGCTGACAAGCAACTTGAAAGCTGTTAAGATCATTTTGCTGTTTCTTCACTGGAATAATTTTCACAGCGATTAAAATACTCTTGCAGAAGTCATATTCTTTTCTGAGATTTGTCTTGGATTACTGCAATGATATGCAGTATATTAAAAGGATTTGACTCGTGTTGTGATTGGCCTCCATCATGGGCAACACAGCAGGGTTTGAGCTTGGTTCTCTAGTATTAACAACTGTGAGCTGCTGTTGTGTGAGCTTCAGGCTCTAGCAAGCCCATATTCTCTGTGGTTGGGCACAGAAAGGTCTTGTAACAAATGCTCCCCCCTAGGTTATACCATGACAATTTGTGTCCTTTTTCTCCTATGGGTTTGTTCCTTAGACATTCCCAGATGTTTACTCATGGAACAGTGCTGTCCTGTGGTGTCATCTGTGAGATTTGGATTTGCTGTAATAGGGTCCTTTCACAGGTCTGTCCTTTCTTTCACGAGTTTAAGGATGTACATATATTAAATGTGCATCTGTTGGTGTAGACAATACCGCTGCAATAGTTATGCTGTGCTGAGTCGCACTTGGAGCTGAGAGACAGAACCTCTGTGATTCCAGTTCTTTGTGCCTTTCTGATGCATTACATTGGGCAAGTCGCTACATATCCATCTCTAGGCTAACACACTAGAATGTTCCTCATGGGCCGCAAAGAGAAGTAATCATCTCCATAAATTTTTGGAGCTGTCTGCTTTCTGAAGGTGTATCCCTCATGGGGTAGAATTAGGAAGTGATCATTATGTCTACATAAATTCACCAGCCTTGGCTCAGTCATCCAACTTGCTTCCAAAGTCTGTGGAGAGCACGGCTTCATAGTACACAGGGGTGTGGGCTCGCTGCACATTTCAGCTGCGATAAACATGTGCTGATTTCTTTGGGTCATATTCTTCCTTGTTCTAGTGCAGTTCACTCCTTAATCTCCCAGCCTTGGTTTGTCTGTTTGTAAAGTCTGCCATGTTCCTGCTCTGCTGTGGAATGCACTGGAAGGACCTAGATAGAGAGGCTAATAATGCTCTTCATCATACTCACCTCCCAGGGGTCTACGAGAGTTAATGTCTGCACAGTGCCTTGGCAGTGCTTACCTTCATTATATATTGATTCATGTGCAAGAAAACTACACAGAATAATAAAACATGCAATGCACTTAAAATGGACTCTAGGCAAAGGAGAGGAACATCTTAAATGTAACCTTAAAACATGATGCAAGTCATGTGAATGAACTAGAGTAAGGTGGTCTTCCCACCAAATCTGGCACAAGTGGGAAAAGGTCCTATATTTGGAAATAGCACAGGGCCCAAAGGGGGTTGTGTCTAGATGAGAGTTCCCATGTGGAGACAGAGACACGAATTAAATTAGAACAGATATTAGAGTTCTGGGCCAGATTCATATCCTCACTGCAGCAAAGTAAACCAGGGAAACTTCAGCAAATCACTGATGTAACACCAGCATGAGTGAGAGGAGAATCAGTCCACAGGTAATAAGGGCAGCATCAGTGCCTGCCTAGGGTTTCATCCTGTGCTTTGTCCTAATTACGAGTAGATTAATGGCATGCTAAAATACAAAACAGATTTATGAGGCATTGCCATCTCCCTCTGCATTGTTGTACAGCTGACTCAACAGTACTCTTACTCCTTGGCTAGAAGGTCAGCTTAGGCTTTACTAAGCTAGGGCTGGAGCTTGAGCTCAGAGATACCCTTCCTTACTGAATGCTGCTGCTAGGATAAATGCTTAACTGAAGTCCCATCCGGGATGTTTAAGATCCCCCATCACATCTTGAATAGAGGATAACCCTATAGCCAACATTCTTCCTTCATTACAAAAGACTCAGACCAGCTTGCATTTGGAGTCAGCAGAATTACTTCTATGTTTTCTTGCAAAACCAGAATCTTTACAGACTGGAAATACTGAGCCTGGAATGGGAGAGAGGCAATGTGTAAAATAAAAGGCAACATTGAAGAGATAAAGCAAAACTACTGTGGTATTACTGTGTGCTGCTGCTTGAGATCTATTTGCTGAATGTAGTATACCTTGAAAGTAGTATACCTTTAACTGTGCATTGCCTTTTGGGGAAGAAAATGGAATTATGCACAAAGCAGATGATTGGCCACAAGATTTTCTGGATTCTCAGTGTTGCCACTGATGGACTGTAGGCAGCTCTTTTCATCTCCCTGTCTCTGTTTCATGACCTGTAAGCAGCAGTAGTAATAATTTCCTGGTTTTCAGCCTGGCTTTGAAACCTGACCTGACACTGTTATAATTTTTCAACATTCTCAGGTGGGAAGAGGGATGGGTTCAGCTGCATCCTCACCCCAAGTTGTCAATTGCCAGGAAGCAGAAGCACGTCTCAAGAGAAAGATTACAGGATTCTTCTTGTTTCTTATGTATTTCCTCACTCACACCCCAAGGAAGCAGTTGTCTTCTAGACCTTTCATTCTACACTTGGTAAAAGTCACAGTCACCTTCTAGTGAAACCTTATTGTCTAACTTTCTTCATCAACGTGTGCAGATTTTTCTTCATTAGACACTTGTCTTTTAGAGGAATGCTTCAGATTTGCTTTGCTCTCTGCCTTCATTGCAGCAGCCTTTCTTGGGGCAAAATTGTCATTCACCTTAAGCAGGAATTTTCTTGAAAGAGCTAAATCAAGACTCTGTCACTAACCCATCTAAGAAGAGCTTACGCATGCTCCTCTGAGAAGAGAGAGCTGGCCAGTGGTCACTGCATTAGGACTTAGTGCTTTGGGACTTAGATCCATTAGCTTGTTAGTGAATTTCTCAGCCTCCACCAGAGAAGATGCTGGTTGGGTAGGATTGACAGAATAACTTTTTGTCCTTATATAATCCATATGTTGTCACAGGGAAACTTCAAGTTTATGATGGGAAAACAACTTTGTAGTAAGATTTTTCTCAGTTCTTCCACACTGCTGGGATGCAGATATAAAATCAGCAGGCAGGCAGAAGGGTAAAAGAGCTTCTTTTACTTACCCCTTACCTCTTTCTTTTTGTGGGACATCAATGTTCACCATAGTGTTTGATACCCCTGATAGTGTTTCCCACATCTATCCCAGTAATTTTTCTTCTAGGCTCAAGGCTAATTCAAAAAACACTGTTATTGTAGGGACAATGTGGGGCAGGTAGATGTGGGCACAGCATCCACAGCCCTCTGGATCCAATACCTGAAATCTCACGTGTCTGCTGGCCCCTGGTCGTCTGATAGACTGCAGCAAGACTGCTTCTCTTGGCATCAGCATCTGCCTGCTCATTGCCAAAGCTAGAGTTCTGTAAACAGATCTCATCCTGGCATATGTTATACTGCCATACAGGCAACACTGTTCTAACTGATTAATAACAAGCAGCTTGATAGGATTTGGGGAGGCACTGGAGTAATTAGTAAGATAAGGCCAGGTTTCTTTGTGCCGCAGTTTCACGGATGACAAAAGCTTTCCCCCTGAAGAATTTCAGTGATAAATCTGTATATAATAATAATAATAACAGGTTTTTTTTGCTAAAATGCAAGTTAAATGTTCCTTTAGGGAATAAGAGGAAAGGAAGTGTTCAGGCCCTGGTACTGATGGGAGACCAGGAGAATGGAAGAGGAAGGGAAGATATGCCAAAGCTGTGCTGCTAGGAAAAGACCTGCTTTTCTGCCTCTGCTGATAGCAAGTTTTGGGATTTAGCCTCCTAACAGCTAGTATGTTCATCTTTGTAAGCATGTTGGCAGGGCTGACCGGTCAGTGCTTACAGCCTGGGCTGTCCCTGTATCACCAGGGCACAAGGTGCCGATTTCCTCTGACAAGACAATGAGATGGATTGCCCTTCTCCACTGAGCACTTTTCTGCCCTTCCATGGTGTTGCTCCCACTTACACTGATCCAGGAATACACAATGTACAGACCATATGGGGCAAGTTTCAGCTTCCACATAGGTGGCTGTTTAGCTGCTGGTGGCATTGAGATCATAAATACTGAATATTTCTTATTCATCTTCTCAGCAGGCATAGTTTCTGTTAGCTGTAGTGAGAAATTATGAGTGTGCGTTTGACTCATACGGAATAAGTGACCAGGTATTAAAATTGGGGGGAAGGGGAGGAAAAGACTAAAAAGCTACTAATGTTGCCAAAGTGACAGTTGTTCATTTACTAAAAATATCTTCTAGTGTTGCTGGAACTTTTAAAATAATCTAATTTATATGGAATATTCCTCACTAATTGAAGCTGTCTCTTTTTTTATTAAATAGAAAGGTTACAAAAAAAGTATATTGACGTTTTGAGAGTAATTCCTCTCAGGAGCACATTGACTGTTATGAATAGGGTTTTACATGATGCAAGCCCCTAAATGCCAACAGTGATACTAGGAAACCTGCAGATTCTTGTAATTGTAAATGCAATAGGCAAGGCTTTGGGCTATTGCATCCCCTTTCTGGAGATCATTGTTGTAAAGCTCAAAGTATTGTTTAGCCCTTGGTGTTCTCATTTATTTCCACAGCTTTTTCTGAAAGCAGAAGTTTGAAAAATGAAAGTCTTTCAAGAATAATCACTCTCTAAACACTTAATGCTGCTGTGACAGCACTGTCTATCACTCAAGATTTAACTTTGGAAATCCACATAACATAGAGAAAAAAACCTTTTCCAATTAGCTGAGACTGGAGGCAGATTAGTTCTCGAATGCAGCATTGAGAGGTGCCAGGGTGTATATTAATGGACCACAGATGCTGATTTCTGACCATAATTCTGACTGCATTGGGTGGTGCATAAAATGGAAACAGCATCTCTCCTGCCTAGAGACGCAGAACTAGCTAGTTAATGTTGGCTACCCTTGGCTATATCTCATAGGTCTTAGTGATCCACAAACCTGTCAAGTACGAAATATGCCATCCTCATTCTTTTATATAGAAGGGGAAGTTGAGGTGTGGAGAGGTTAATAGATCGCCCAGGGTCATACCGTTCTTTTGGCAGACCTAAGAATAGCACCAATGCCTTCTGTCTCTAGTTTTACAGACACGTGCGCAAAGTCAGTTGGACAAACATTTCCCTTCTTTGGTCTTTGGGACCTAGTTGGCACACACTGTCATGATCGCTGGTGTTGAAAAATTAACAGTCTTTAAAATCTTTTCTAGCGTAATTCTCTTCAACCGAGCAGAGCTGGGTTTCCCCAGTCAGCAAGGTTTTGATGTTTAGATCCACGGTGGAGCAAGGCTTGTAGCAATTCTTGCATCAATAGTTTAACATTGCTTTTCTCAGATCTGTAGCGCATACTTCTATCACTTGAGTTAACAGCGTACATTGTTATACTGCTGTATGTCATATGATCCTGACATTAAAGGATGCAGAATAAAGAAATAATCAGATGCACGCTGTCAGGAAATTTCACAGTCCTGGCTGACAATAGATGACGCAGGAGGGATAGGTTCATTTTCAGGTCTGTACTGTAGTTCCCTTGCTCTTGGTCATCTCTCTCTCCTCTTAAGCTCTCCACTCTCACCCAGCTTTTCTTCTGATCTCTTTTTCACTCATCCCATCAACAAGCAAAATTCCATCAGTTCCAAGTCACTTTTCTAAATTTCTGTCTCACTTCCTTTTAGTTTGTAGTCGCCCTGTGCTTTCTTTCCCTCAGAGCTTTCTTTTGATCCTACACACCTCATCTCCTGTCATCTTCTTGGCACATAACCTGACATCTTCCCTTTGCACTCCCCGACAGTACTGGGGCTCTTTCTACCACTCTTTGTGCCTTTTGAGCTCCCCACTCTAATTCTGGTTCCTCCTGTTACCTTGCTACATTTTTTTTTCCTGAAGGTGGCAAAAGACATAATGCCATTGACAGTGTCAGATGTGAGAAAGCTGAGCAGCCCTAACTGTGGGCATTGCTAGCAGGAACACATATTTTATTTAAGCACATAATATTCTTTCAGAAGAATTAGATCTAAAGATTACAGGACATTAAATATAGTGTCCTGTAGATAATGTAATCAGACGATAAGAAAATAGAAGATGGATTTAATAAGAGGCAAATGCTGGGGGAGGGTGGGGAGGAACAAACAACAGAAGCAACAAACAAACCACAGCATGCTGCAGGCATACTGAATGCCATCTTTGGGCAGTCCTATCCAAACCTCTCAAAAGAACCATATTCTGGGCTCTTTCTTATCAACAGACAGATATTACTTGATACCTTCCAGGTGACGCTTCTAGTTGCTCTGTGACTGATGTTCTGAGATCTTGGAGGGTTATTTTTTACCTCAGTATTTTGTGGTGGAGGGACAGGAATAATGGGATGTAGTCTGACCAAAGGACCAAGTTCTGAGAACTCTTATTCTAATCCAGCTCTGAAACAGACTCACTGCATCCTGGACTAATCACCTAGTGTCAATGTCTTCAGCTTCATTAGCTTTCTATGACAGAGAGAGCAGTACCAATCAAACTGCTGCAGAAGGGTATTGCAGCAGGACTCATTCAAGTTAAGTAGGATGACATTATAGTGTTGGCTTCTCCCGCTGATTTTGATAGGAAAGGTAGTTATATTTTGCACCCCTGCTTACTTCCAAGAAGGTATTGCACTGCTGAGCAAAGATGAGCCTGAAGTCCCTGTACCCACTATGTTGCTTTTATTAGGACTACTACCTTAGAGCTGTGGTGACCAGACAAAAAATAGGGCACAGCTGAAACAGTTCCAGGAAAGAGAAACGTCATGGAGAAGACAATAACAAAGCAAAGCACAGATTCTAGCTTTCAAATTTCTCAAGCCACTGCTGTAACTACTGGGCCAGATTCCTGAGCACTCTGAAACATTTTTTTCTTAGGAATGCGGGAGCAAGGATGGAATTAAAAAGCAGGCTGCCAGTGGGGAATATAAGCCAACAAGCCAGTGATACTGGTTTGTTGTTTTTTTGTTTGTTTGTTTGTGGGGTTTTTTGATTTTTTGTTGTTGTTTGTTGGTTTGTTTGTTTTGGTTTGTTTGTTTGGGTTTTTATTTTTTTGGTTGTTGTTTTTGTTGGTTTGTTTATTTTGTTCATTTGTTTAGGGTTTTGTGTTTGTTTGGTTGGTTGGTTTTTTGTTTTGTTTTTTTTCTGAAGTCCTAACCAGTTTTATACTGCTGAAAGATGTGGGATGTACACTTTGGATAGCCCACTGAATGGGTGTATATATAACATAAACTGTGCAAGTGCTGCTTATATACATTTGGAGAGACCAACTGCACAACAGTCAATTTGATCTGTGTGCTTTCCTTAATTTCCTGTAGAAAATGCCAGTAAGGATACCAGATCAAAGAGAATTTTTGGATGTGAATTCTGATTGCTGCAGACCAAACCACAATATACAGTGCACATAAAAACTGTCATACAAACCCATCCAAACAGTACAGTTTTCATTGAATTGTTTGCAGGTGGATCTGGTGAGATTGAAGAGAAACATCCAGGTGTTTTTACTCCTCTCTGAGATGGGGCTACCCACTCTTAAATAATGCATTTTACATATTTAGCAGTACTTATATGGGCAGTACTGCAGTTTCTCACAATACCTGTCCAACATTTCCCTTTTTTTTTTTTTTTTCGCTTCAGGTTACCATTTGAGATTTAGCTGCAGCAGTCAATCTGTGGACAGAGTCCAGGGACAGGCATTGAGGTATATTCAGGGTGGTTCTCACTAGGAAAAGAATAGTCTCCCCAGTGTTAGGAATGCACACAGAAGTTAACAGCCTGATGCTCCTACACTGTCAATAAGAATAAGAGAGGAGCACATTTGCTAAGAAGAGAAACTCTAAATACTAAAGGGATGAAAGTATAGTTGAAGGTTATCTGAGAACATTAGTAGTTGAACAATGTGGATCCTATTAACAACTGAACATTTTATAGCAGATATTATGCATGTTATAGTAGTCAGCTAATTACAAGTATTGGCTTCTTTTACATAAGAAAACTGCTGTCCAAAGTTAGTATGTTCAAGTCCTCACTAAATAAGTCCTCGTTAGAGTTACTGACTGTAGAGGATTAGGCTTGGACATGACTCTTCCTGCTTTGGGAACAGGAAGTGTGGTAGATGCTCTCTCACGGTCTCTTTGAGCCTTACTTTCCAAGACTCAGTAATGTCAGTGACTTTACAGTGGGAACTTTTTTGAGCTTTTATAGCAGTGAATATGGCATAATGTCATCTGCATTTCCCAGGGGTATAACAAGAAGCTAAATCAAGTAACATCATCAGGCCTTGCTATTCAAATAATGTTGGAGCTCTGAATTTCACCAGGTTTGTACCTTAACCTCAGCCTACCAAGTCACATCCAGATATCCAGTGCGTACTGGGAGGATGTTGGGCTTTTTTCAGAGTAAGCATCCCTGCCCAGCTTTAAGCAAATCTCCAGCATTGCTCCTTAGATGACTGCAGCAGAGTGGTATGTGCCCTGCTCTTGTCAGCTGTTCAGAAATGCAGAATTGTGAAAGTACAGTTAATCGATAAAAACACCATAACTGAGAATATGTGGAAAGATGTCATAACCCTTCTGGAGCCCATCTGTTGGAAGTTTATAGGTGAAAGAAAGATCGATCTGTGGGAGACAGAAACTGAGTAAAGTTGTCTGAAGGAAGATGGTGATGATGACTGCATAAACAATCTACAAGCATGTACAATGGATAAAGGTGTCACTGGCTTTACATTATTGCTGTTGAGTAGCACCAGTTGGGATCAGGATCCCCTGAACTCATCTCTGCGGGCTGTCCTTGCCCTCGTGAGTTTACAAGCTGAGAAATCAAGTTCATGCTGACTATGTTTAAAAAATGTGGACCTAATAAATTACCAGGTTCAAATAATTTGCATTCCAGTGGGGTAATGGTGCTCCCAACTTGCTGGATGCTGACACCAAATTCTTCCTTTTTGCAGTATCAGTAATGGGCATAAGTCCAGTCTGTTTCTGCCATCTACAATGTAATGTTTGCATCTGTCGAGTGGCACCAACATTTATTTTCGTCACCAGGCCTTTTAACAACACTTCGGCTAGTTCTCCCTAATGGCTCCTAACTGTGCTAATAAGCACATTGTATGCAGTGTGGCATATTTTAGGGACAGAGTAGACAGGAGACAGCAGACCAGCCAGTGTAAGTGTTGTGTTTCGTATTGATACAATTCATTTGTGTCAGAAGATAATAAAAAAGAAAAAGTTATCAACCATGTGAGCATCACTCAGTTTAGCTTCAGTATTTGACAAAATTATGAGGACTGACTCTAATCATTAGGACCATGGTTTCAAACCAGAGTGGCAGCATTTGCTGAATACAAACATTCCCGACTTACCCTCCTGTGAGAGGAGAGCAGAGCCCTGTGGAGCCTATTATAAAAGTCAGTTTGATGGAACAGGCTGAAATAGCAGGATTTATAAATAAAAGAAGATCAAGAGAACTGTACATAAAACAGCCCATACCAAACTAACCTAATTACTCTCTGTGGTGAGGTCAGTAAGACCTGATAAAATGAATGTGTGTGACATTTCTGTCTGTTTAGACATCTCCTATCAAAAGGTTGGACTCTGGTTGCTCAAGCTGCATAAAAAAAGTTCCATGTGTTGAAACAGAGATGAGCAATGAGGAGGTCATTCTTGGGGACACCAGATTCTTACAGGGGTAGGTTACTTGCACAGACCCTCAGCATAGTTTCCCATCTCCCCAGTGACTAAGAGCAAGGCTACATGCAGAGTTACAGTGGGCTTTATGGCACTTACATCAAAAATGCTGTTAAGTTCAAAGAATCTACTAGACAATTCCTTCGAAAAGCACAAAATATGTCAGGGGAATGGGGTAGAAAATGGTTGATAGGAGGTAACATGGGAAAATGTGAAATGAAGCACTTGAAAATCCCAAGATCACAGAGCTGACAGTGTTTAGAGAAGACATGGAGTGTTCTAGCACTCTCTGGGGCTTTAGGATCCGTGTTGGCAGGAAGCAGAGCAGAGCAAGGAAAGAAAACCTATTTCTCTAAATATTCAGCCATGATGATGCTCAGCAAGTTTGCCAATGACACCAAGCTGTGTGGGGCGGCTGACGCTGGAGGGAAGGGATCCATCCAGAGGGACCTTGACAGGCTGGAGAGGTGGGCCCATGCCAACCTCATGAGGTTCAACAAGGCCAAATGCAAGGTCCTCCATCTGAGTCAGAGCAGTCCAAAGCATCAATACAGGCTGGGCAGTGACTGGCTTGAGAGCAGCCCTGAAGAAAAGGACCTGGGAGTGCTGGTGGATGAGAAGCTCAACATGAGCTGTCAGTGTGCTCTCTCAGCCCAGAGGGCAAATCCTATCCTGGGCTGCATCAAGAGAAGCGTGGCCAGCAGGTCGAGGGAGGTGATTCTCCCCCTCTACTCCACTCTCGTGAGACCTCACCTGGAGTACTGTGTCCAGTTCTGGAGCCCCTATTACAGGAAGGCTATGGCTGTACTGAAACGTGTCCAGAGAAGGGCCACAAGGATGATCAGAGGGCTGGAGCACCTCTCCTGTGGGGACAGACTGAGAGAGTTGGGGTTGTTCAGTCTGGAAAAGAGAAGGCTCCGGGGAGACCTTATTGTGGCCTTCCAGTATCTGAAGGGGGCTACAAGAAAGCTGGAGAGGGACTTTTTAGGCTGTCGGGCAGTGATAGGACTAGAGGGAATGGGTTAAAGCTAGAGATAGGTCAATTCAGGTTGGACATTAGGAAGAATTTCTTCCCCATGAGGGTGGTGAGACACTGGAACAGGTTGCCCAGGGAGGTGGTGGAAGCCCCATCCTTGGAAGTGTTTAAGGCCAGGCTGGATGGGGCTCTGAGCAACCTGCTCTAGTGGGAGGTGTCCCTGCTGTTGGCAGGGGGGTTGGAACTAGGTGATCTTTATGGTCCCTTCCAACCCTGACAATTCTATGATTTTATGATGTTGTGAAGCCTGATCTTAGCCCTGTGTGAAGCCTTTCAGACTCACTTTGTCTAAACAGTTGAGCAAACTTGGACACAGACAGCAAAAGGGGCAGTCTGCTCTGAGTAAGAGGGTAGGTGCCACTTGAGCCTGCAGTGCCAGCTCTTCTCTTGCTGGTGGCTTATGCTGGCATATTTTACCTTGCAGTTGGGGGCAGAGGGTAGGGATGTGCACACGACTCAGCTGACATGCAGGAATTTGTTCAATCTCCATAACCTTTAATTTGGAGTAAGATTGTGCATGCCCAGCATTGAACAGGAATGCCTGCCTCCTAAACAGCTCTATGCTTACACAAACCACAGACCTTGGTAGGATTCAGGAACAGATCAGTCTCTCTGATATATCAGCGTCTCTGCAGAGCTGCCAGATGAGACTGGGACATAGTAGACCTCCAGTTCGTTTCCAGCTGGCTAAAAATTCCTCTCAGATGGAAATGACTTTCCTATCAAAATTAACCTGGGCTGGTTTCAGACCAATATCTTAAAGGCATACAGATTTTCTACTACCCTTTGAATCATCCAGTCCCCCAACAGGGCACTTTAATGCCAGTGCAGCATCTGCTGTAGAATATTTATATTCAGGGCTTCCTGTGAGAAGCTCTGGATGGATGTGATTACTGAGTATGTTGGAAAAAGGACAGTTTATTGCCTGAATTTTATTTCCAGCTATTTTGTATTTCTATGCAAGGATCTTATATGCCATGTTGTAAACGGCTGGTTTTCTTGTATGATGTCTCTTTTTTTCCTCATTCTCTTAATGGGCTTCTCGCTAAAACTGACGTTTCAGCAGCAATCCCATTATTAGTTATGATGCCAGTAAATGGAGGTCTCAGTAGTGGGTGAAATTTAAATTGGGTTTGAAGAGCATTCAAATAATTCAGTGCTTTACTTTCATTCGGTGGTTCAGTTTGCACAGTGTATGATTTAGTTATTCACATTTTAGCTACTGTGTTGATGTTGTTTAGCAAAGACCTTGTTTTGCCTGGGACCCAACTACAGCTCTCAGCCAGTCTAATGTTTACTGTAGCTAGCACGAAACTAATGTTTTCTTCTCTGGGTTCCTGTTTGATGTTATAAGCCAAGTCACACTAGCTAGTGCAGGAATAATTTCTATTCTGCTTTATATGACTAGCAGTGGAAAAGGACCTATTTCTGAGCATAAATGTTAGGTATGCTTTGCTCTGTTGGGAGTTTGTAGTAGTATAGTATTTTGGATAGGGCTTTACTTTCATTCCAAAGAGCTATTCTAAACTGCAGCAATTGATTTGAAACAGAGTATAAGAGACTAAGCAATGCAAATCTGTGTTGTGAAAGAAGTCTGCAAAGTTTACACCTTTCCCTTGGACATCTTCAATCATCCTATAAAAAATCCTGACTGGGAAGAAGTTTTCATAACTGAGACTTACATGAGTCTTGGTAAATATCTCCCAGAAAAGAAAAAGCTTAGCAGTAAATATTAGTCAACATTGTCTAGAGGCACTAGAATTCTTAGGCTGTATTTCCGAATGTTGACAATAACCCTCTGCTTTTATTTCACCAGCTGTAAAATGAAGACATATATTAGCATTATCTCGGGCCAGCCTGGGAGAAGTTCCCCTCAGATGCTGACTTTGACCGAGTCAGCTCCCATCAGTTCCACATCTGCCTTACACATGTGCCAGGGGTCTCATCCAAGACTGTGCACAGCTAAGCGAGCCAATACACTCATAATGTTGACTAGAAGCTGTGGTAGGTTCTGTTCCTCTGACTGGTGACTTGGGTGCGTGAGTAGGGTAGCTTTGCTTTGTGAGGAGACGACATCACAACACGGTGTAATGTCGTCATATCACTTGTTGCGGTGATGGAATGATGATGTTAATTCATGATGTTGTGGAGAGATGCCTGTTTAGCATGATGAGCAGTATCTCAGCAGAATGTCCAATTACCTCCATATGTATGTTGAATCCTCCTGTCAGGTTTGAGACTCACCTGAATACGGAAGTTAGATTATACCCTGTGATGTACAAATGGGAAGCACAGAAAGAAAATAATTGAGTCCAAATGATCTGGTCACTCACCTTGGCATTCAGTCCCATGTATACACTCCTCTTGTCTGAACAGAGCTTGAAATAGAAAAATTAAATGCCATGGGCCTGATTACTCTTCCATTTATGTGCACGTAAATCAGAGTGAATTCCACTGAGTTCAGCAATAGGTAAAGCATCTGTCTATGAGACCAGAACTGCACTCCTGAAATGCTGAAAAGATACATTTTAACCTTACATTAACACAAAGGATATCCCAAGCTATTAATAGGATGCATTTCATTTTTGCCCAATAGCCTAATTAAAAGCTAACTCATACTTGAGGAGAAAAGGAAGCAATTTGATTTACGGTGTCTTATGTGATTAAATCACCAGGGAAGAGAAAGAAGGATTTGAGATGGAAGGGGGGGAGTTTTAAAATGTATTGTTTGTGAAGAATGGAATGTCTTTCTTCTTACAACCCTTTTGCCCCTGTGTTCACATCTTAAAGAGGATTCACTGACTCTTATTTATTTGCCTAAACTACTGATTTTTCATCTTGCAGGGTGGCTTCAAAATCCAATGTGAACTTTTTAAGGCACCTAATGATCCATTCTGTTATCCCCCAGGACAGCGCTAGTTCCAGTGATTTCATGGGGAACTGATTTGGAAAATACCCTTTTTCTCCCTTGCGGTCTCCCAGGCCCTTGAATCATATTGATATCTGGATAGCTCTTTTCTTTGCAACAGTACGGTGGTAGCCAGAGCCGGCAAACAGACCTGGAGCGAGGGTTGATTGGGGAAACCGATTCACACCATATGTAGCCCAAACAATGTACCTATGGAACAGCTCCATCTCTGTGCCAAAGGTGAGACCTTATTGTCAGATAGTTTTAAAAGCAGTACAGATGCAGAGGATTCCTTGCCCTCCTATCTAACCATATAATACTGCCAGTTTTTAAAAAAAGCCCTCCTTATTGATTTTCATTTTGTGATAAACATACTTAAAAACTTAGATAGACTTGAGAAACTGTAAGCCAATACCAACAGAAAGTATCACGGGGCTTATAAAATAGAGCGTTTGCAGATACTCTTGTTGAACTGATAAAGAGGCAATTCAGACCGTAATAAAGCATTGCAAACTTTGGCCGTCAACTTCAGTCAGAAGTTTCTTGTGCACAGATCTTCATGAGTGAATTGTGCCATGTGATGACAGTAAAGTTTTTCCTCTGTGCGTGGCAGTGCTTGAGAGGTGTCTAAACGTTTTACGGACTGGAAAATTGTGGCACTGTGTAACCAAGGGATTTGCCTAAGGAAACACAGATAATTTCTGATATAATTAGGGCTAGAAAGAAAGTCTCCTGACACTCAGCATAACCATTAGACCTGTTGTCTCTCACAGCCTTGTGTAGAGAAACTATCATGGCAGAACTGCTGCACCCTTTCTTCCTAAAACAACACTGACAGAGCCTAATCCTGTTCTGTGCCTACCTGGATCATCTCTTCCAGTTCCTTCTTTGCAGGATCAAGGACAGAATGGAACTTGAGATCCTTATTCTTTTTCAGATCCTGCTTTTCTCCCCTCTATTGCACTACAAGCCAAAGGGAGCTCTGGACGGTTTGAAGGCAAAAATATCTCAATCACACTGAAAAGTCCACTCTGCTTTCCTGAACCCCAGGTAGGACAGGATATTGTTGCCCTGTTGCGGGAATGCTTTGGCACATGGCACAGAAATAGAGATTGGATTCTGCAAAAAAGATTTCCACCAGAGCAGAAAACCCTACATCCTGCACTAATGAATCTGGCAGGCTCCAAGGGCTGTATAAAGCAAGTGGTTACCTCTGCTGGGAAGTGGCAGGAGCCATTCTGGCAAGATGGGAGATACCAAGACAGAAAATAATTATCTATCTGAAGGAAAGTCGTAAATATATTCTCACCTGAATGCTTATTTGTTATTCCAAATGTTTTCATGGCTGTGACCTTTACTTTCATTGCTAGCACCATTACTTAATTTTGCCCGTGTCCAGCATGCAGGCACACTAGTCAGTTTGATGCATAGACTGTGTTGCAGCATGGCCGTGGGTGGTGTGAGCACTGCAGAGGGAAGGTGGGACTGGGCTGTGTTCCTTTTTCAGTGCGTTTCACTTCTTGAGTGCTTCACTTGCAGCAGTAGGGTGATACCCAGTGAAAGGTGGAATGTGCTTATGGGCAAGTGAAGTGCCTGGGACTGTTAAACATGGAATTCATTCACCACTGATTGTGTTGATAACCTGTATTTTGCTTTATCTTTTCACGTCTCTTTTATGCTTCCCTTAACACCCACAGACATGGAAGGACTTGACCCACTGCTGTTCTTGCTGTCCTTTTTGCTACACTTGATGCTTTAGCCCTGCCAAGCAGTTACTACATGAAGCCTATGGGCATGCATGAATCATGAGCTACCTTGGCCATAATTCAAGGAGCTGTGGCAGATGTCTGTCTTCTGGAAAAATGCCACAGCCACCCACAGCTCATAGAAGAGTTAACCTTGGGTGATGCACGCAGTTGCACTAGAGACATGTGCAGTGCATCTCCTCCAGCTGTAGTAACGTCCAGTATCTCCTTGGGAGGGCCAGACCTTCTGCAAAGCACCTCTTTGTGGACTCCTTGTTCAGCCCGCATTATAAGGGGTGCTTCAGAGGTGATCTCACCAGTTTTCAGTGTTGACCGTGGCATATTAACATGTAGCATCATGACAATATGTCACTGCTGCCCAGTGAGCTGCACGCTGTGATTCACCATCCTTTAGCTTGGAAGGGCAGCACCCCTTGAACATACCCTTCTCTCTTTGATTTTTGTCGGTGTTTGCTGTAGCTGCTTGCTTTTGCAGTAATGCTAACTGGGATGAACAGGCCAGAGATATTTTTCTGTCGTTTTGGAATAGCCTCATAGGTATCATGGAGAAGATCAAAATGACACAAGAAGACAGAGGTTCTTGCTTTAAAGGAACATTTCAGATGTGGGAACAGGGAGAAGTAGAGAGAGGTAGCATTAGGAAGGAGAGAGGAAAAAGAAGAGAAAATTTGGCTTGCTAGAACCAGGGAAACTGAGGGGAAGATCCAAGGGATTTCAGGGAAGACAGCACTTTATCATCAGACTGAAGAGCTCAATAGGACAGGTAGGAAAAGGAAAGTTAAAATGAGTAATGTCAGGGAGAATGCAGAGGGATAGGATACAGATGCAGAGGTATAGGATACAGATTCAGATGAAAAAAAAATGGAAGGAAAAAGTCCTTAAAATAGCAAAGAATTCGCAAAGTTTAGCTTATATCATAAAATCAGGAGGATTACACAGTTTTAACTCCTCCTGAATAAGTAGCATGATAGATTCAGAGCCTTCAAATGCTGGGTGTTTAGGGGCCACCTGTATGTGGCCAGAGAAGAAGGCAGTGGTCATATCAGAATATGTCAATGGTGCGAAATTGCGCAAGGTGAGGAAGCAAGCAAGCTGGCTTGTGTATAGGGGACAACTGTGCAGAAACTGTCTTCATACCACTGTAGAGAACCACCAAGACCACTGTTTGGGAGTGCAGAGTCTGCTTTGTAAACCCAGAAACAGAGGCATGATCTGATTTAGGGCTACTGCAGTTCTGCCTTGATGCTTACTACTTCCACCTCGAGGGGAAAAAACAAGTGCCAGGATGATTTAAAGACAGAATATCAAACCAAACTGCTGCAGGCCTGCTTTCCACATTTTCTTGCTTTTATAGTTTTAGGTCTTGTTCCAACAGAAGGACTTTTGTGTGTGTGTCTGTGTGTGTGTGTCTTTCCTTCCAAAATTCACACACAAAATCACTGACTGAAATCCTTAAGAAAGACATTGGTAGAAATTTTCAGAAGATTGTGAAAAATAATATCCCTCTTACATTCTCCCATATCAAAAAGGCAGCACTTTGTAGGAAAAATTTGCTTGTACAACTAGATTTTATCATTATTATTATTTTCTTTTCTGTCTGTATTTTTATTTCTGTTCTATCATTTGCTTGCCAGCCAACTGCAGAAGGGGGAAGACAATCCAGAATCTGAGGCACACCTCTTGAGATTTGCAAGACCTTTGTTCAGCCCCTCCTGTGCTGCAAATATCTCAGTTTCCTAACTGTAACGTGGGAATTACACTTCTTGTTATCTCGGAAGTGGTGGGAAGTTAAATCTGTTAGCATTTGAGCATCTCAGTCTCTATGATGTGGAGATAAACGTTAGGTAAATATGCAAACAGAAGGTCTCACAGATCCCTTTCTGTGGATTTTATTTGGACTCCTATCTGACAAGCAAGTATCACATTTGCAGCCCCAAGGGGAGGACATACAAGTCCTGATTTCTGTGTGGGTCTTTAAATGGATGTGGAAGTTTAAGATCTAGGCTGTAGCATGACAGTAACAGAATTTTGTTTTATAGGCGAAGAAGCATAAAGCAGTGCCAATGTCTTTATTTGAAAAACTCCCTGAGACATTTCTAAAACAGATTTTCTGTAAAATCTGTTGCATTCACAACTCAGAATGTTATGATCTAGCACAAAAGTTTTTATAGCTACTCAAATATAATAGAGGAATCCCAGGCTCAGGCCTATAAAACCTTTTACAGAAGACACCCTCCTTTACAGATTTCCTCTGTATAATTCCTGTAAATCAGCAGCTCTTTCTGTATTAACTGGGCATTTAAACATGATGCAGGAATGTTGGCAATGCTGTTCTAGATGCAGTAGTACCTATTTGATTAATGGATTATTTTTTTTTGCCCTATAATTGAAACCTAATTAAAATGTTGTTTGGAGAAAAAAATTTGGAAACACATGGATGAAGTTTAAATAATTACCAGTCACATGTTTAGTTCCTCAGCAAAGTAGTTTGTTTTGCTTTGTTTTTCATAATGTGCTGCTTTATTCTGTCTCCCAGTTATGTTTCAGTGCGCTCTTTGCTGTTTTGCAAACTGTAACGTACAATGATGGTCATTACTATTCATAGATTCATAGAATTTAAGAATGTAAAGGATGATTAGATGATCTAATCCGACCTCCTGCTTAGCAAAGACCAGACATTTCATCCAGTTACCCTGGTATTGAGCCCAGTAACTTGTGATTGACAAAATTGGATCTTCCGAAGAGACATCTACTCTTGGTGTGAGGAATTCAAAAGGCAAATAATTCCTGGATAGTCCTTCCAGTATTTAATCATCCTTACAGTTATAAACCCCTCATTTCTGCACCTTGTTTCTAATTTGCATTTTCTGGTTTTAAATTCCAGCCATTGGTTCTCGTAATATGTCTTTTTCCACTAGATTAAGAAGCCCTTTAAAAACCTCTGTGTTCTCCTGATAAAGGTACTTATATGATCTAATCAAATCACCTTTAGGTCTTCTTCTGAATTTAATAATAAGAAAAATTTATTTATTTTGTAGAAGCACTTACAGGTCCCAATCAAAGAGCAAGTCCCTAAGGAACTGACAGTGTTTTAAGGCTCAGTTTTTAGGAAACTGGAGTTCATTCCTTCTCTGTCACAGATTTCTGGCATCTCCTTGGGCATGGCACTCAGCTTCTTTGTTTCTTGGGGGCTCACCTAACAGATGGGAATACCATGAGTATAGATATTCCTCCACAGAGTATGTATGTTAACAAGTGTAATGTGCTGGGGGAACAGTATTAGTTCCTGTGCTGAGCACAGTAGAAGCACTTAAGAAGATGGCAAACCTAAATCATTGTCCAACTAAATGAAAAAGAAAAATAAGTCTCCATGTTAGATATGGGTCAAGGTTGAGTATCTCCTGTACTGAACTCTGAAACAAGTGCTGATTACTGTTGTGAAGTAACTGTGTTTTAAATTAAAGCAATAGTGAGGCATGACTACATTAGGTAACTGAGTGCAATGCTGTGTGACTTGATACGATGCTGACCTCAGCTGTTCCACCCTCACATCATGCAGAAATAATGTTTGGATCCCAAAGATAAGGCATTCAATGGCAGAGGACTTGGACTTGAGCTAAATTGACTGACTGAATGCTCCATTTTTTTCCCCAACAAATCTATGCTTTCACCACAGGTACAGATAAAACTTGGATGAAAATACTGTCTTCAGCTGTCCCAGCTGCCTCCAAAGTGATCGCAGGACCGTACCCAATTTGATATGCTGGCCATCAGCCCTTTGGCAGTGAGGCTAAGTCTTTACAGAGCTGTAAAATTTTACAGTTCCAGATAGGGCTTTGCATCCCTGTACCGAATGCTAAAATAAAATAAATTAAAAAAATAATAATAATTAAAAAAAAAGTCAATGGGTAAACCGCAATATTAGACTTCCAGAGTAGCTTCTGGTCATACCCAAGGCCTCTGTAAATGTGATTATCACAGAGAAAGATATCGAGACTTGCCAGTTTTAAATGGAGCATGTGTAATTCATAGACTTCCTAGAAAAGTACAAAAGGATAGTGTTGAAGCAATCGATTCCAGTCATGGACTCAGAGCAGACTGTTGCCTCGGCATGACGTCAGTTTGGGCGAAGCATCTATATGCTTCTCTGGATGCACAGTCTATGGGCACTGTAATGTCAGGCCAGCACAGTCCCTGAGACATGCAGGTAAGTGTCCACTCGAGACAGATGGGAAAGGATTTTGGAATAGCTTTTATCTTGTCCCTGTGCTGTTTCTCTTCCCCATCCATGGTGGTATCCTCAGGACACTTCTTTGCTTTTACTTGCAGGTTCTTATTCATTCCATCTCAAAAACTCTGCAAACATCCATGATGCTGTTCCCTTTCTCCTTGAGCTCTTAAACACAATGTGGCTTTCCATGATTTGTGGTTAAGTGCAACAGTTACTTAATATGTTTTATCCAACTTAAGTGAAGCTTTTCTCCTCTTGCTGAAACACTAACATCTGGCATTGAGCAACCCTATACATCATGAGCTGAGAAGCTCAGGTTTAAGAACCCTGAATAAGAATAAACCTCTGAAGTCAGAATGTGTATTAGCTGTTATAATTTGCTCACTCTTAATTACCTCTTCCCACTATTTGCCTCCCTTTAATGGTACATCAAAAACATTTCCTAACCTCTCACTCAGCAACTGATTTGTCAAGACTGTAGCTACACATTTGATCCAGTTACAGGTATGTGTTTAGCCATGGGGGGGAAAACTACACTAGAATACACAAGTGTGGAGCTGGGCTAATTCCTTGAAAGTGCTTCAGGTTTAAACAGAGGTATCTGTTCTGATGAGCTACCATTCATGTACCAAGCCAGGTGCTTCTGTCAGTCTGCCTCAAGTTGAAGCCCATGTCCTGGGACACTGACTCAGCTTCAGGGGGGATTCTGTGCAGAGCTGTGCTCCTGTAGGCATGCTGGAATCTCCCCTGATTCTGCTAATTAGAAATACATAAGCAGCAGAGTTTCTTTATGACTTGCTAAGAGGGGGAAAGGAGTAGCCTCGCTATCTAATTCCTCTCAGTCACTCTGTGGGAGTGTGGGTGACTCTCCGTTCTCACCAATGTCTTGCATGAAAGAAGAAGCAGGGGAAGGCTAACTTGGTTTATCTGTCAAGTAAGGAAAGAAACATGTCCATGCAGCAGTTAACTGCAAAGGCTTACATTTTTCCTGTGAAATGACCAGTCAGGGGAGAGTTAAATTCACACCTTCTCTAGCATTCACCTGCATTTGCAAATAAATCAGCCATAAGAACAACTTAGCCTCCTCCTACGTGTCTTTGCCACTAAAAGACATGGAAGAACAGCAGTGGTGGTCCCTGCTTTGCCGCAACCCTGACAGTATTTCAGGTATTGTGCTGAATTTCACAGGGTCCTGTATGGATTACAGTGATTTCACTGCAACCTTAGGCTGATTCATGCTTGCTCTGAGAACCTACACTGATGTACAACAGCCTGCTCTGGAGGCTATGGTTTGAACTCCATGTTCCAGCACAGGTTTGTGTGCCTCGGTGCTGCAGGTTAGACAGTGTTTCAAACAGGCCACAGTGTAGCAGCACCTGCTGCAGAAAACCTGCAGGATAAAGTAGGTAGCAATGTTGTCCTACCTGGTATTCTGTTGAGAATAACAGAAAAAAGATGACTCCCCTGATTTGCTTCTCTCCCTTTTAAGGCAGTATGGATTTTGAAAATTGTTGGCATAAGGTCTTTATAATATATAGTTTTTGCAGGTTCTGGATGTTTACTCTCTCCTATGCACAGCTTGGAAAATAAACTTGCAGCATTTTGAAGGGTGGTAGTAAAAGGTGTCCCCGATAGATTTGTATACATTTGTGCCCTGTGAAGTGGGCTTTGGTTGTGAGGTGGCAGGGTTAATCTAGCAGCACACAGGTGGGAACCAACATTTTTTGCCTGCGATGTATCTTGGCTAATTCCATGATTTTGCCCCAGTACATATCAGGTTGTTTCCAAGCGGCTTGACACTAACCGACCTATCCATGTATACGAACTGCAGAGGTCACAGCAACAAGCACCACATAGTCAAAAGCTTTTGAAATAACAAAGAAAAACAACTGCACACAACTAACCCAAAATGTCCACCTCAGCAGCGCAGGACTGTTCTTTTAAAACAGGGATGTGTCAGGCAAGGCTTTACCGTTAACAAACGCAAACAGCAACATTTAAAAGTAATTACTTGACATCTAGAGGTCCGCTCTTGCTATAAGCCTACAAGGTCAAATTTTGCTCTGAAGGATATTGATGTCTGAATTAAAACAAAGCAATTGTAAGGATTTTGGAGAGCCGCAGCTCAAAGGAATAAATCACCCCTGCCATTTGGAATGTGTTGGGTTACTGTGCCTGCGATGGCAAGTCTCTGTACATGTGCACAGTTCAAGCACAACAGGCTGGAGCATCCAACGTTGGAGCTTCTGCATACATACGATGCATTTGCAATTGTAGAGCAGCCAGATGCTGGATGCCAGGCATTTGGAAAAGCAGTTGAGAGCTGTGGCAGTACAGAGTTGTGTCCCTGAGCTTTCCTTACAGGACAGAGGATTGGATTGCATAATGCAGAAAAATCCCATATTATAAAGGATATTTGGCAATTACAATGTTGCCTCGTAGAGCTTAGGTATCCTGTTAGGATAGCAACATGAAATCTGGACCCTGTGGGCCCGTATCTTGTGTTAAATTTTATCTGTTAGGCGGACGCTAACTCAGGTCCTCTGGGAAGGAAGGTATGGATGTAACAGACAATGGAATTTGTCTTTCAAGAGTTTGGAAAGCCAAATTCTACACAATGAAGAGTGTTTACTGTCTGCTGCCTACTCTGCCAGCAGTGGACAAGCTGTTTATCCTGTTGTCGCTCTGTTTCCCATGTATACACTAGAGATTATCCACTTACCGCCGCTGAAACACACTTAGAGGTTGTAAATTGGGAACTTCTGTGTGACACATCAGTAACTGTGATTTCGACTGTAATAGCCCATGGAAATCTGGCTTAACCTATGTGCTGTAGGTGCAGTTGAAATACAGGATGAAAAACCCAGACCCTGTCCTGAAGAGCGTGTGAAGACAGCCAGAGTCTGCACATGGCACAGGAGCTAGGGAGGGAATATCGAATGTATTGCTCAATGTTTTCTGGAAGTATTAAGTTACTGTGCATATCCATCTCTGTGTTGAACACATCAGGTTGGTGTCAGATGTTTTTTGCAAGTCCAATTTTCTGGATTCAAGTGTGGGTTTTACTGCTGACTTCCAACATGAGTTGGGAAAATGATAGTGTTTTTCTACCTCTTTAAAAAAAAATTGTGTCTGTGAACCAGCTGGAGCTGGAGTTGGTGCATCAAATCCATGATTTTTCCAGTTATATATTGGTGCTCCTCACTGCATGAAATTCATGGTATGTCTGGATGTGACCACATGGGTTTAGGCAGCACTCGGCGCTCCTGGGATCCTGGGAATCTAAGTCTGGGTCTGTGTCACTCCGAAATATTTCTTTTTCCCATCAGAAGCAAAGGAGGAAGGCAATCCCATCCATCAGTAGAAGAAAAACCCCTCCTGCAAACCAGGTCATGGAGTGCTTAGGAGAAGCGCTCTCTCCATCGAAATCCTCCTCCCTTCCCGATCTGGAATGCTTTTACATCTCTGTGCTGGGATCCAAATTACCAGGAGCACCTGTCCTGCTGCTGCTGCACCTTGCTGGTCTGATGGGCAGGACCAGGGAGCCTTTGCCCCTTTAAAGAGCTGATGTATCATTTGTGAGGCTCTTCCTCGGGAGATCTGTCCAGATGCTGATGATCTTGCCTGTATTACACCTTTTCTGAAGTTAAAGAGGGCAAAGTGGCGCTAGTTACACATTGCCTGGCCCGTAATTGTCCGGGTTTAGGCTCTCTAGGGAGGGAATCGGAGAGCATGTGGATGGCGTTCCTGGCTCTGCCTTTGCCAGGTCCAAGGGGTTCGCCCGTGGTCAGTTTCCTTGAAGCCTAGCAACTTGGGTTTGGATCTAGAGAAAATGAAATCGACACTGCAGATACACAGAAGGCAGTGTTGCAAAATCCAGGCCTTCCGAAGTCTGTCTCGGAAACCCCGGTAATTCGGGCTGTGTTGGTTAATTCTGGTGTTTTGAATCTTTAACCTGCTCTCTTGTCACGCTCACAAATGCTCCCCAAAGTCAGCGTGTTTAAAAACCCCAAAATGATAGCTGCTGTTATTATTACTTAACGTGACTGGAGACTCCCATACGCTGATGTGTCTCCGGGAGCTGGCCGCCGCGAAAAACGCAGTACCCGGCAAGGATGGCAGTGACAGGTCCGCGGGGGTAGCACCCGCCTGGAAGATGGGAAGGAGCACACGAGGTCCCTCCTCGGCCGGGGGGGAGGGGGACCCGCGGCGGCGGCAGTGCCCGGGGAGGCTCCCTGCGTGTGCCCCCCGCCGGGGGGGGGCCGGGGGCCGGTAGCTGAAGGCCACCCCAGCCCGGTGCCCGCCCGCACGTCTCCGCGCGGGGCCGGGGGCGGCGGGACCGGCGAGGGGGCGCGGAGCGGGGCGCATGCGCGGCGGGGCAGCGGGGGCCGGAGCGGCGCGGGGGGCCGGAGGGAGGGAGGCGAGCGGGCGGGGAGGAGGCAGGGCCGGGCTGGGCCGGGCCGGGCCGCCTGCCTGCCCGCCTATTTGAGGGAAAGTAGCGGTTGGCGGGCGCTTAGTACCGGCCGCCGCGGAGAGGCAGCGGGCTGAGCGGCCGCAGCCGGTCGGTGCCCGCAGCCGGCGCGGCGCTGCCCCCCTGCCGAGGACTTGCCGCGCTCGTCGCACGAGTGGCGGCGGGGGGAGCCGCCCCGTGGGGCCGCCGCCGCCTCTGCCCCTTCCCCGCCGCGCCGTTAATGGAAACATGGCGATGGCGGCTCCGACCGGCAGCGCGGCGCCCGTCGCCCCGGCCCTCTGCGGCCACCTGGCCCTGCTGCTGCTCCTCGCCGCCCCCGCCGCCCAGGGCTACAGCTTCCCCCAGCAGCACACGTAAGTGCCGCCGCCGCGGCCGGGACCCCCCGCCACCTGGGCTCGGCTCGGCTCGGCTCGGCCAGGCGCGGTGGCGCATCGCGGGGCCGCCCCGGGGCCTGCCGGCGCCGCGCGGGGGAGCGGCAGCGGCGGGCGCTGCCGGTGCCGAGCCGAGCCGGGCTGGATGCGGTCGGGCGCGGGGGTCTCCGCCGCTCCCTGCCGGCCGCCTGAGTGGCGGGGCGAGGAACGGACCCAAAGTTGCAGGCAAGCACAAACTTCCCCAGCGGGTGCCGGTGTGCAGGGCGGCTCTTGAGACGTTAATGTGGTGGTTGGGGGGGGGGAGGCGAAAAAGGACTTCCCCCCACCCCCTCCCGTTTCAAGCACACAATATGGTACCCACAAACCGGCCGTACCCACCGGAGTTTGAGCATAAACTGATGATAGATGGATAGTTCCACAGGCTATCCGAGCCGGCGGTCCTTCCTCTCCCTCCCTTCGGACTGTTAGAAATTGGCTGTAATCTATTGAAAGTCGGAAAGCAGCTCATGGGGGTGAGGGGGTGGGGGACTGGAGAGTCGCTGCGGGAAGGATATAAATAGATTTTTTTTTTTTTTTTTTTTTTCTGAAGAAAGCGAGCATTTTGGAAGTTAATGTTTGGGAATATTTGCTCACACCTTCGGCTCTCTTGCCATCATAACCTGAAGCCCTGTCCCCCTCCACACAGCCATTCGAAATCTTGCCGAGATGTATTTTAAGAGGCTGTCATCTCCATTATGAAATGCTGAGGTTTGTTGACATAAAACTGGGAAAAAAAAAAAAAAATTCCAGATGATTCAAAGTAAAGGCTGACACTGTGTCCTTACAGGGTGCGTTTCTGAAGGTGGGGGAAAGATTTCAATGACATAGAGTTAATAATAGCAGTGTTGCCCTTAACTTTGTGCTGCCCCAGTGGATGTGCGCTGCTTTATGTCACAATTTTCTTGTCATTTTTGATTTGTTTAAGAATAGAAATACATTATATGTATGTGCCATAGGAAGTGTTTTTGAAAGCCTTTAAGATTAATGCATTTGATCTTAAAGTACATTTTTACAGGCATGTAGTCAGGCTTTCTGAAAAGAAGGCTTATCGGCACAAGAAGCAGTGTTGTTTATTTGGGAGAGCTGTAGCTTACCGTGTTAATACATGGCTTCACCAAAGGCACGGTTGTTTGCACTTCATGTTTATTTAGAAATACCTCCCATTCAGACAGATATTTCTTTCTGGGTTCTTTTGGGTCACGTATCCATATTTCTGAATATCTTTGACCTTTGGCAGCTGATGGGTTCCCTTTTCTTGCTGTCATGTAGATAGAGAAATTCTTCAGGATAAGACCCTGAGAAATGTCTACCTACAGGGGGAGGAGAGGAAAGGGAACGTGCTGGTTCTCATCCAAATGACACAGCCTTATGGCCTCATCCAGTGTTGCTCTTGCATGAATTATCTTTACTTCCATGAGATCCCTATAGAAGCCAAGGGGATTATGTATGGGGCGAAGCACTGATAAAGTTTGTGGGATGTTTTTGATATTTCAGCAGCTGTTCTAGGGGTTGTAAGTTGTTGCTTTCTCTTACATGCAGAATCATATTATAGAGGAAATCTCTTCAGGGTACCAGTTTACAAGTCAGAACTGTGTTTTCTTTTTAATTGCAAAAAGTTTAATAAGAAGGCTCCTATAGCAAGAGAGACATACTTAAGAGAGGCGTATGATTTGTAAATAAAGCATTGGCCTTCCCTCACCCAGACTGATTATTATCTATATTGTTCTAATAAACTGTGCCAGCTTCTTATCCAAAGCAGTTTTATTTCGGATAATTTGGTGGGGTTTAGTAGGACAGATTTTGTTAGCACCGTGCTCTCTTATCAGTGATCTTATCGGAGTGGGCCTGATCCTGGACTGAGAGAGGAAAGATGAGTGAAAATTAAGGCCACTGGAAAGTATTCTGAATTTCTTGCAAAAATGAAGGAATGGTCCTGAAAAGGCCACTAATTCCTTGTGTGTCTCTGGTGGGAAGCAATGCTGTCTAGCTGCATACGGAGAAAAGACACAGAAAGGATGTAAGACCTCAGCCTGACCTGGTATCTTCTTGCTCGTTTTATTCCCCTTGTGACCTGTGTTGTGAACCCAGAGAAAAGAAGAGTCACGAATGGATATTTGATGATGATGCACAATTTTAGGTTAATGCTGTAGCATATGGGCTGAAATGCCTTGTGAGCTCTGCCCTAGGGCTGCCTGAGCGTTTGTTGTGAAGGAAATATTTAATGGGAGTAAAGAGTACAATGGTAGCTGGCACCAAGGCTTGAACAACACGCCTTAATCATCTCAGTGGCTACCTGTTTGCAACCTTCTTGTTTTCAAAGACACTAGGTGTAACTTAAATCTTTTTGGAAGGTTTGCTGGTCAGAAGCCGAGTTGAGCTGATGAGATGGGCTGCTAAATTCTTCCTGTTGCGAGCCAGTTTTCTCCTACTTTGGACAATAAACCTTTGTGAATGATTCAGAGCATTGATTAGAAACCTTGCGTGTCTTTGGAGATTTTCTCTGTAAATCACTTAAGTCATCTTTCACAACGGGACTCTCAAAAATGAGGCTGCTTTTTTTAAGCAGCCCCAGACTGTTTTGTTCTGACAGGCAGCAGACTGAATGATTAGGATATTTTGCCGGGGGGGGGGGTCGGGGGGGGGGGCGGGGGGGGGGGGGGGGGGAGGGGGGGGGAGGGAGAGAAGAAAATAAAGCACTTTTTGTTTTGTTTTGTTAACAATTGTACTAATTATCATCAGTGGTTCTGTGTGTTGATTCTTGGTTCTGTCTCTGATAAATCGCTGCTGTTCCACATTATCTCTCTCCTCCCGGGTAGCATGGTTTTAATCATCTTATGCTGAGCTAAGGAAGGCTTGGCTCAGCCAGTTGTCCAAAAGGGGAATTTCTCATTGAGATTTAAAAAACAAAATCCCAGATTGGAACAAACCCATTGGGGCGGGCACGTTAGGTGATGTCCACTGACTGACAAGGCTCCTTTTAGGCATGGTCACGTACAAGAGTGTGCATCTGTGTGGTCAACGGGATTAATGGCTGTGGAAAGAAAGGCTGTTGGTTGCAGTTAATTTTGCTTTTAAATAATATGCGGACGGATTCCTGTGGCAGCACAGTAACAACCTCTGCTTGAATTTCTGAGACATTTAGTGTTAGATGATTGAAAGCCTGGTCAATCAGGGGTGTCCTGCACCTGTATTACTATCGCTTCCAGTTAGTGGGGATTTTGCGCATGTTGAGTGTTGGAAATTTATCTGCTGGTGCCACTGTCTGGGAGCAAAACAAACCCCCTCCTCACTTCAGAAGAAAGGCTTTTTGTCACTTGGACTTGAAAGAAAATTGCCATCTGCTAGAGGGTGGTGAGCCATTTGCTTCTTGTGAGGAAGCAGGTGCGCACAGAATTGCTGCGCGGCCGCTGGTGAGGCTCGGCTTCCTCGCTGCTCTGCAGGGCATCTCCGACCAGCCAGACAGAGGACAAAGGGATGTCTGCAGGTGAAAGTGCCAGCCTGGGCACCAGGGTCTGGTCTTGCCCCTCCCAGCATGAGATTCAGCATTTGTCAGATGCAGGTAGCAGCTGTGAGCAGCAAGCTGGAGGTGTTACCAGTGTTCCTGTTGGATAGTGGGCACTGAAGGCTCCTGCTGAGAGCAATAAGGCCTAATAGGTGCCCACCACCACAGGAAGGTGGGCATGAGGCCGCCTCTACCAAATTAATTGCTTCCTTTTAGCAGGTTTTGATTTGTACTTCTGTCATTTCACCCCAAATGAGGTTAATGATGCTGGTAGTGATAGCACATCTGGACTAGCACGGCTTGAAATAAATAACTCTATTAGGACTGGATGTTTTAGGGTTTGCGGGATGCCATGTAGAGGAAGCTCCTTCTCTTATTCTACTTGCTCACCTGCTAAGCAGTCAGAAAATATCTTCCAATTATGGTTTTGATGCTTGGGAAGGGAACTTGTCTGGAAAGAAGCAAAGAAGTGGGGAGATGGCCCTGCTTGTCTTCTGCTACACTTGGCTGAGCAGAGAGACAGCTCCCTGGGAGGGCAATCTAGCCTGGTGAGTGACTGACAGCTAACGTCACTTCATCCCTGCAAGGGCTGAGCAGCCTCTGTGAGAACTTGTACCCAGTGGAAGCATAAACACCCAGTGTCCCTGCAAGAGCCCCATGTAGGCTTTGCATCAGTGGCAGAATCTGCTTTGGGGTGTGCAGAGGCACCCTGAATTGCCCAGAGGAAAAAGAACAGCCGCAGGGAGAGGACCAAATGTTTTTTATAAGCTATTTACAATATTTAATTGGCATTTAAAATTTTTTTCCTCTATTCCTATTGCTGTTCCTGAACGCTTCCTACTCAGGCTTCAAATGGGCAAAGGGCAGGCATTACAGAGCAGGGCATTACTGCTTTCTTGCCTGTCCTTGTGACATCTCAACATCATACTCTGCCTTCAACAATCCCCTTCAAGATGGTTGTTTCAGGAGCTTGAGTTTTTCAACTGTATAAATTGAAAACTTGTTAATTTAAATTCTCTTGGAAGAGTGAGTGTGTGCGTTCCTGCTGAAATCAATGAGGTTCCTGCACAAAGACCTGAGGGTAGAAACAAACTCGTGCTTGGTATTTGACAGACATGTTTCAGAAGCTTCATTGTAAAGAAGCTTTGTGTGTGTTGTATGCATGCGTACAACAGTCCCTTGAAAGCTGAAGGTGGTTACATGGGGTCTAAGTGGAAACCTGAAAATATATCCTTGAACAAGCTTCCTGTGTTTGGCTTCAAAAGCCATCAGGAAGGCTCTTGAGGGCTTAAGTGCTGGGGCATCTGCACACTGTGACAGTGTACATGTGCACAAACCCATACTATTTAGATACTTTTTTTTTCAGAAACTGAAATAATCAAGTGAGTTGAAATAAAAGTCATTACCAAGCAAAATACTTGAGTGAAATATTCATCAAGAAAGGACGATATCTGAATGTTTTGATGTTTGCTTTTCCAGGAGCCTCCTGAAAGCAAAATGTGTGTTGTTAACAAAATTATTTTTTCCTCTCTGGGGTGTTGGTAGTACTTTGTTGTTTTAGAGCAGTTCTGTAATCTAGTCTTCATCCTTAAGTTTATTATTGCTGGGTCATATGGGGAATGGATTTGTACAAATTGTTGTTACTGGAGAGTTGGTTTGCATCAACAAGCTGTTGGCGTGGCTTTCTTTAAGCTGAATCATTTGATCTTTCAGAGAATGCATGTGGATTTTCTTCATAATTTTGACAATTGTCCTATGACCCTTCCAGTCCTGACTCGGCCGTTATCTTCTGGTCATAAATATCATAAGAAATGAAAGGTGTTTACCCAGAACAAAGGATTAATTCTTCTGCTGTAAAACAAAGTGTTTCTCACATCACATCGACTGATGTGTGAGTGATCAGGATATTTAGCCAGATCAGCTTGTGACGGGTGAAAGGGCTTCAGGGCCGGTGACACAAGGATCTGAATAGCAGTCAGGGCAGACAAAGGTTGCACGCCCTGTGGTTTCTGTATCTATTCATTAACTCTGCACAAGGTTGTTATTCTTGCCTGTAATTAGGCTACTATGCTGCCTCCTTGGAAGCTGCTTCTCAGCCTGGTGGGGACAGTGCGGGAGCTGTTGCACAGCACACCTTCTTCCAGGACCATGTGAGACTGTCGCCTTTCAGGAGAACCAGGATCAAACCTCCCTGGAGAATGCCAGAGGAAGTAATTGCTGATAGCAATCAGATTGGGCACTAAATAAGGCTATAAACCATTTAGTGCAATAGCTCTGATGATGATAAAACCTTGGTCGCAGTTGCCAAAACAGAAGTTGAGTTTGCACGTCTCTAATGAGCCAAGTGCCTGTGTGCAGTAACACTACTGAAGTGCCTAGAGTTTAAACCAAGAAGTACAGGATGCAGTATGATTTTTATCTCTAATTTATGTCAAAAATCCCTCAAGTTCTTTCAATAAAAAGGCAATCTTTAAGAATGAAATTCCTGTCCCCCCCAACCATGATCCTTCTTTTATTGTCCGAGAAGGGTTGGGAATGGAGCTGCACTTTGCGTGGACAAGGCTGAAACTACTTTTGCACTGGTGAGTGTCTGTAATGAATCCTCTGAACTTTCGATTTCCTTGGGTTCTGCTGGTGCCAAAACTCTTCTGCTACCTGGTCCTGCACTGACAGTTGGGGAATTCATGAATCAATATGGGTTGTGCCTACAGTGAGTATGTGTATCACTGTGATAGAAAACCGGGAGTGATGGATTACAACAGGCACGTTCATTTACCTGACAAAGGTTGTGTATCTTGAATTATTTATGAGGCTTCACAGCATGGTAGTAAATTTTGTAAAAGCAATGGACTCCTGGTAATGTGAGCCTCTTCACTACAGCTTCTGTAGTAGAGTTTTGCTGAGAAGGGACAGGAGGTGGGTGATGGAGGAGGAGGAAGAAATGGGCAGCGAGTGGAAGGCTAGAGAGAGACTGACGTTTTCATGTGCAAATGATGAGGTGTGCAGCGCAATGAAGTGCGAATTAGTTAGATCATGCTGTGCACTGGAGCAGAAATCTATCTAGTGTTAGAAAGCAACTTATGCTTCAGGGAAGGGTAGGGGGGTGAGGATGGGGAGCATAGACACAAGGACAGAGAAGGGTGAACTGGCAGCTTCTCATCTGTAGGGATGTTCTTTGCAGGGGTAGTTTCTTTCAAGTCTATACTCATTTCAGTGAGGTTTTCTTATCTGAGTTCCACTAAGGGAAGGGTCAAATCAGAGTTGGCCAGCCTTTTCTGTGTGGCATTCAGCATCTGGAAGACTTGCAAGCTTCCAGAGCAAGGGGCTGTGGACCAGAGGGATTTGCTCAGGATAACCTGGAAGACCTGTGGCCCCCAGGGCCATTAAGTCAGTGTTATTCAACTGGGAGAGCGAGGGCAGCAGGGCTAGGAGTCCTGGCAGCAGCGTGCCAGCTTGCCTCGGTCCCTGCTGGAACACCATTTCTGAGCTAAAAATCAGTGATGCAGCAGGCACAGTACAGGTTCGCAGCGTAGCTGCCGCTGCGTACCTGATGTGTTGATAAATAGAGCCTTCCCTGCGCTTTCAGGCTTCTAAGCCTTTTGGCTTTCTGAGCACAAACAAAGTTACCCCTTAAACTGTTAAATTGGTAGAAAGAATTGGGAAAGAGTGTTGTATCCATCTCCATTGAAGTGACAAATGAGGATATGATTCTCCTTATAAATACTAATGCCTTTCAACTCATAACAGAGCTGGCTCCTGGAACTTTTCTTGTCGCAAGCTGCCAGTCTGGTTTGCTGTCAGGCTCTGTTTCTTCTCCAGTGGGCACTTAATATTCTTCAGCCCAGAAGAATCCTGTATCTAAAGTCTGAGTTCACATTCATTTTTTAAAGGGGAAAGCAAATTAAGGGTCATATTTCGAAGTATTTTTCAAACCCATCCTTGTATAAGCACTTATGCTTCAAAAATTTCTAAAACTCTCTCTGATTTAAGATATTCTTGTATTTGAATTCTCATATCTGTTGAATTTCATATATTAATATCTCTTTATTGTGGCCAAGGAATGCTTTCTATACAGTACAGCACAGTGAGGGTCATCAGTGCAGCGCCTCGCTTGCATTTCTACCGTATGCTAGGTTTGACAGCCAGATTTTTGGCAGCTGTAACACGGATACCAAAATAGAGACAGACTTAAGCCAAGCGAAGCACCTAATATTCAACTTTATCAGGTGTTGAAGATTGAGTCAGATTCTGGGCTCTGAGTGGTTGAATGTCTTTTTAATGCTCCATAACAAACTCAGTAGACCCAGGAGGAGCCAAAGTACCATTTCCTCATATCTGAGGTAGTCATATAAATTAGAGGTCTCTACTGAGCGTTCACTGTAGTGTCACATTCTTGGGATCAGTGGTGGGGTGTGTGGGGAAGTGTATTGTGTAGGCCCATGTGCTCCCAGGACCTCTGCTTTGCCGAGGTAGAAGTAAACCTCCTGCAGAAGTCTGTCATGCACACCAAGGGAAAAAAGCGTGGAAGAAATAGCCTTTAATTATTCAAGATGTGCAAGCTGAAAAGGGTTTCAGGACAGTGAGCTAGGCAGGCGTTGCAGCTTTGTGGGCATTCTGCTTTCCCTTCCTCCTCTGCCTGCTCTGGGAAGGAGGGTAGATTGCATGAGTATGGCAGGGGGAAGTCTATACTTTTCTCTTTTGCGCAGCTCTTAGTTTTTATTATTCTGTTTTTGTTTGCTGGGAAGTCTTAGTTTGTTAATCAGTGACCAAACTGATGACATTATTTTTACCTCCCACAGAATGATGGCCCTTCCAAGAGCACAGAGCGAAAGAGCATGAGCCCCAGAGGCTGCTCCGTGTGTGCAGGCAGGGATGCTTTTATGCCCTTCCTTGGCTGTGTGCTGTGGGACTGCTTGTGGTTGAGCCATTCTTTGTGACCTCGGGTTTGTTACGATGTAGAAGAACTTGCTGCTGTTAGTCTTGCATGCTGTACTTTGCTACAGCTGTGTTAGGCTTAAAAGCTGAAAAACAGAAAGAAAGTATTTCAAGTTGCTGGGACAGATTCATCCCTGATGTAATGATGCAGTGAGATTATGCCAGGGCTAACTTTCAGGCCTTTGTCTTTTAACTTTTAAATAGTGATGGTTGTGGTTGCTTCTGACATGATTTTTATTGCATGATGGAGAAAAGAAATGCACCTAACACTTCTTCTGTCTGCTCATGCCTCAGTCCCAGTTTCTAAATAACCCCATTTAGCACCTGCCCGCCTGTTTGACCCGGCAACGAAAATGCTATGTTGGCGTTTCTGACATCAATACCACCTTTTTACCCATCATTCTAAGGCTAAATTGAACCCTTCTGTGTCACTTGCTCCTCGCTATGTTTATTTGTTTTGTTCCAGTCTTTACTTTAGAGAAAAATCTAACCAGCTCTGCCTCACTCCTACTGTCTGCTAGGGACTGGGGCTCTTTTTCGTGAGAAGTGGCTCTTTCCACAGATGAGCCTTATACCCTCAGCTATTACAGCCTTGTCCCGCCAGCCTTGCTGGTGCCATGTTTGCTCGAGTGGGCACAGCCAGCGGTGAGGCTGCATCCCAAGACTGATGCTCTGTGTGGAGCATTGCCTGGGGCAACGCTGGTGCATGGGAATCTTCTTTTGCTGCCTTTCTTCTCTTTGATGCTATTCCAAATGGAGCCTTGTGCTGAAAGCATTGATGGTTTGTGCAGTTGATGAATGTGATAATGTGTGCTGAAAGCAGCCTTTTTTATTTTGTAAGGGCCACTTAATAAATGTCACTTACTTGGTGACACTTCGGCAACTGAGTGCATGGCTGCTGTCTGTTGAGAAGTGGCTGCCGGATCCTGCCCTGCTCTCCGGAGTTGCAGCAGGCTGGTGGAAGAGCATGTTTGCCACTTACCAGAAAAGAGATGTGGTGTTTTTTATGGTAGCTTGTGTAATAGTTGACTTTCATTCTTAGTTAAATATACGTATTGCTGTGTTTGTGCCGTTTCAGTTATTAGATCCCACGAGACAGCATTAATGTTCTCGTGTGTGAAGTTTCTTCCAAAGAAAACCAAGCAGCTGCGGAAATTAAAGGTTTAGTAAGTGGTACCTGTCCTTCTTACAGAGGAGTATCGGTGATTGCAGTGTGGTGGTGGTGAACTAAAAGAGGACCTGTTACAGGCTGTGGGCAAGGTGCTTCAGCTGGTGCTCTATCGGAGGCCCATGTTGTGTGGATACCTGCAGCTTCTCTACTTAGGAGCATTCGCCCCTTGTTGGATGAAGGATTCATGTGCAAAGCCAGGTGTTTCAGGGACTGAGTGGTATTGGTGGTGAGAGCTCTGTTGCATCCTGCACCAGAGCAGCCAACTTGTGGTACTGGATTAACTGCAGCTGAAATGTCCTGAAGCTTGTGAAGTTCTTTGCACAAGATGTCCAGATCCCACGATCGAAGCAAGGACTATTCCAAGTGCATAGTATTTTTTTTTGCCTAACTTTCCACATGAAACTAACCTCGCTTCCTCATTTGGTTTGGCTACAATATTTATTACAATGTCATTCTTTCTCTTTTTTTTTTTTCCTACCACTTTGATGTTCAGGTTTAATATTTATCCTGTAATAGTTTCTGAATTGTGGAATGCTTGCATTACTGGCAGTGATGTATAGTTCATCTTGAGTGCAGATAGTTGTGAGGAGTCCAGACAGACTTCAGCCCTTGGTCACAAGCTTGTGAATGTGGAAATTAGCTTGGAAATTGTTAGAATTGCTTCTGTGTTATTCTTGCTGCTATACCACAGATCCTGGCAGTATGTGGGTTAGCAAGATGCTTGTGGCTGGTAAGGAGGGCACTTTCTCACTTTGGAAGAGTCTCAGAAAAGAAGTTGTCTTACACCTTTGCTTTGAGATTTACACTGAGGAATTTGGCCCATTTTTCCATTGCCAGGCCTACCTTCCAGGTGTTCTCTTATCCCCGATTGATCTTCTGGCCTACTTTCTATCCACTACACATTCAAAGGTGACCAACCTGTCAGTCTTGGCTAGCATCGGGAGCAAAGCTTGTGTGCCTCAGGCTTGTTCCCTGGGGAGACAAGTAATTCTTTCAGAACACCGTTTGGATTGTCCCCCCTCCCCATTGCTGTATGAGTGTCTTGTCCTGTTCTCTGTATTCCACTCCTTACAAGTTTTTTTTACACACACTTTGTAATGGCACTTGCACTATTGCTCGTTTTGCTGATGAAACTAAGGCTTCAGAGACTCTGTCAGTGGTGAAGTAGGAACTGCAACCCAGATCATGTAATTCCTCCTCCTCTGTTCTTCCAAATGAATCCATGCTCTTTGTTTTGGGATAAATGTTTCTTCTGCTACTTACTGACAAGACATCAGGTTCCACTGCAAGAACAGAAGCACAGCCAGGAGGGTTTGGACTCCAGGGACAGTATCTGTCCCTTTCTTTGCTATTGGAAGAGTGGGGATTGTCCTTGTGGATGAAAAGCTTCTCGGAAGGATACTATCCTCTGGTAACTGCCTGGACATCAAAGCTTGGGCAATGCTATTCTCTACAGTTAGATGGAGGGCGAGAGGGCTTGATGCTGAGTGCTTAGTTCTCTCAGCACTGGGCTTTTGCAAATTAAATGGGTGCCCTCTGCTGCATAAGCCCTACGTTGGCTGCTTGCGCTGTGTAAATTATGGGCAGGCACCTTTCCCAAGAAATGCTCTCTTTAAAATTGCATTTTTGTGCTGATGATGCACTCATATAGAATTTGATCTCTTGTGCTCATTGCTTCTTTGTGGCAGGCACTCACGAATGGGACTGGTTACTGGGGGAGCTGTAGGACAGGAGCTCCTGACCATCCTTTGGACATTTATCCCCTTAGATGGTACCTGAGATATCATCTGAACATTTCCCACTCCCTGTGTGTGTCTCAGAGAGACAGTCTCGAGGCCATTAAGCTGGGTAATTTACATGCTTCTTGAGCCTGTGCCTAGGGAAATACATTTCACAGGTAATTTCAAATCTCTTGGCATGTGGAAGAAGTCATTATTCTAAATAGAAAGGGGCTGGTGATGTCACGGGCCCCATTGAGAAGACCACATTAGAGACTAGGATTTTTCTCTCTTACAGAAAATAGTCTGAGACATTATATTCATAGGGCTTTTGAATGTCAGATGGTTTTGTTTTTCATGTCATTACTAGTTTAGAAAAGCAGAAGGTAGAATTATCTTGTAATCTTAGATTTCATTGACATGTGAGCGTATCATGTGTGAGGGCTGGGAGGAGTCCTGCTCTGGGGTATCTTCTGGTGTGTGAGTTTCCTCCCTTGATGTTCCAGCGCTGTCTTCCAAGGGCAAACATCAAATTTAGCATCAGGAGGTTGAGCTGCAGTTCTGACTCTGCTCCCAAAAATCTGTCTGGATTTGAGACTACTGCTTCACCTTCGTAGCTCTGTTCTCCCCTCCCAAAAATAAGATGGGAAATGTCTTCATCAGATGTGTTAGGAGGATTTGACAGTTTTAAGATTGATCAGTCCCTTCAAAATAATATTTGATAGGCTGTTGCACTGTCTGTGCTTTAATTGTGATATTGCAGTGGTGAGGGAGTGCGGATGGTGACTGATAATTGTGAAGCAAGGTTGTGGGTGCAATGCTGGCTTATTAGCTTAAGGCATCTGGTGAGGAAAGGGACACATCTGTGCTTAGGCTTCGGTAGAGTTTCCTAGTGTTCCTTCCTTTCTGAAAGGGGAGACAGCTTGTTGCAAAGTGATGGTTTCTTGCAGCAGGGGGAGCTCCCAAGGTGCTCTGCAAAGCATCTTTGTTCCTAAAGGTGCTCCAGCAGAGCATCCTCTTTCCACTGGGTCCTCCAGGAAAGGAGGTACACCTTTTCCAGCGTGAAAACCTGGCCTCAGATGGAGCTGGGGAAACGGAGCTTGATGGACCAGTGTGCTGAGCATGTATAGCAAATCCTGTAGTGTCTCCCGAGTATGTCCAGTGTGGTTCAGTTGGCTCTATTTCGGTAGTCTTGTATCCTTTTCAAAGGGCAGGTTGCATGCACATGCTTTTTCCTGCGGAGGGAGCATTATTTGCCCTAGCTGGGGAATGGGGAGGAGAGGAGGTGACCTGTGAAAGCTGATGGCTTCATCCTGTTGCTGTAGTGCTCTGAGCAATGCAGCAGCATTGGGACAAAACCAAACTGAGCTGTATGTTTCCACTATCCCTGCCTCGGAACATGTCTGGATGCCACCGTACAACAGGAGAGGTCTTGCAGACAGCTTTTAGGCGTGTATCGCAAAGTAGTGAGGTAATGGCATAAAATGCAGTAAACATTTTATTTTATTTTATTTTTTTTAACGCTCTCCCGCTCTCTACCCCCACTCCTTTTTTCTTTCATTGCTGAAAGGGACTAATACAATGAAGAGCTTCTGCAAATGAAGGCAACTGCATATGAAATAACAGGGTTCTGGGTGTTTGGCTGGTGAGAAATGCAATGAGTGAGCATTGCTAAGTGCTTTATAATAACAATGATTACAACTCTCTCTTAGGAGCCAGGAATCTCTCAGGTAGGGGGATGGTGGGGAGAGTGGTTGCTCAAGATGGGAGACTTAACTAGATAGACATCTAGTGACAGTGACACTCAAAAGCCCTTGAGAAATGTTGCATGTGATGCTGTGAGAGGCTACTCCAAAAAACCTAGGAGACTCGGATTAAAATGGTTAGAGGCTGAAGAACAATGGCAATGGATGCCCCTAAATAGCTCTTGTAGCAGGAGGTCTTTGTGGCAGAGCTTAGTGATATCTTTTCTTGGTAAGGAGAGAAGATGTAGACACAAATTCAGCAGAGGTCTGACTGGTCCTCTATCAGACTCCTGGGTATGGCTTGTATTTTAGTGATCAGTGTCCAGCTGGTAAGAGTTACCCAGTGTGCCGTTTTCAGCTTGGCCACGTTTGTATTTTGCTGCAACTCTCTATAGTAGGGCGACTCTTCCTGGCAGCAGGAGCGTTGCTGGGTGGAGTACCTTGTGTGAACAAGAGCTCTTTGGGAAGCTTGCTCTTTTCAGGCGCTCTAGTCAATCTTTTGTTTCCTGGTTGCCACGATGGAATAACGTCTCTCCCTCACCCTTTAAAGAACACGCTAGAGAAATGAGAGATGATTACAATGTATGTATTCAAAATTCCATTCCAGCCATCAGGACATGGCACTCCTTTATAATATTTTGCCCCGTATCGTGACCAGGCTCTTTACACAAATGACCCAAGCAAAGAGAACTGTTTAACTTTGTCCAATATCTTAGTATTTGCATAGCCAGGAGGTGGTTATTTTGAATTATCCTAAACTCTCACAGGAGCCTGCATCAGCTTGGATAGTTCTGCTGTTGCTCAGCAATGATACAGGAGTGCGGGGTGACTCGTAGCATCTAATGACAAAGATAGGTTTTTTTATGCTTTAGATGATAGTGTTCTGGTAGCACAATACAGAAACACTACCTGGACTGTTGTCTTCTGGCCATCTAGCCTGATGTACTCAAGTGACAGCTTTCCAGGCTGTGAAAAAAGCTCTCCCATCTCCAACCAAAAGTGCAGATCTTGCAAGGTGTGTCTGTTTTGTCTTTTGGTGTGGTTCAACCTTCTATTTGGTGATGACGATTTAATGGAATGAACAAGATGATGCAGCAAGCTATCGTAGTTCTGTTTATCTCCCAAGAGAGTAATGAATTATATACAGAATAAACAAATAACCTGATATGTCTGTCATTATATCATAAAGGACTTTAATGATTCATGTAGCTTGCAAAATCCTTACTAAGACCTACATTCTGTAACCTTATCTTTGCCATGGGGGATGGGATCTCATCATCCTCTACTCAGATTGCATCTGTAAAACAGGAGGAGTTAGCAAAGAGTAAGGTTTTAATCATAAAACTTCATCAGTATAATGGCTTGCAAAGTGACGTGAAAGAGTTATCAGCCATTGGGGTCTCAAGGGGTGCTGAAAATGACAAGCAGCTGCGCTGGGTGAGATTTATGCAGGTGTAGTGTGCTTCAGAGAACTGACACCTATTCACTTATTTATTAATTCATTGTGTTTCAAGTCCAGATTTGTGACAGGCTTTGAGACTAAGAGCCCAGTTCTAATCCTGTGCGACAAGAGTGCAAACATGGTGGAACCTGTGGACTTCTCTCTTTCCTGATGTGCATCAGCAAGTGTGCCATAGAAATCTAGTTTCAAGATGTAATATAAGAGTGTAGCTTTCAAGGAACCCTGGAGGCTAAGGCATTAGGCTAGCTTTAGCTCTGAACTGTTAATTATTTGGGATAGCATGTTGCTGATGTCACCAGTACAGCTCCAGTAATGGTAGCCATTGCTTATGGCTTTTTTTGCTTGTGTTGTAGTCCTGGAGTTGAGTGCTGGGGCTTCTGCAACCATAACAGAAGAGGTCAGTGAGTCACCCACTGAAGTTCCCATTTGCAGGATCATCCCCATAGCAGCAGGAACTGTCAATCTGGGTCTGCAGATGTAAATGCAGTAACTATTTCATTCTTGTTGTAAGGCAAGCAAATTCAGTTTTGCTTATACAGTTGGTAAGTGGCTTGACTAGGCTCGCCATATGGCAGAGGGCTTCTTGCTGAAGGTTTTGTCTCCAGTTGAAAATAGCAAACTGGTGTACCATCTTGAGGTGCCCAGTTCTGCTTCCACTTACAGAAGCATGAGTTGGTGACAATGTGATGAGATCAGATTTACCACTTAAGACTGTGAGGATTAATTGCTGCATATTTTCAATGTATTTGTGGTTCCTTATATGGAGGTTCTGCCAAATAATGCTCTTAACATCCAAGTATTCATTGCAGGATGGCTGCATCACTGAGTGATGATGTGAAGATGAACTCTAGGCTGATAACGATGGAAGGGACTCGCTGGTGGGGTTCATGTCTGGAGGTGCCTTTTGGGAGAATGCTCTCCTCTGCCATATGGTCTCCAGGACATGTACTGTGGTTGCTTTGCCATTTATTCTTTTCATTGCTGTACCATGGAAGGTGCATGCATGCATTGGATCAGAAGAAAACAGTGCCTGTGTGGAGGCCTTTTGCATCTCTGCTGGGCAGATGTACCAGCTAACACATTCAGTTTCTTTCCTCTTTCTGTTGGCAAATCATCCACCAACAGATTGCCATTTTCCTCAAACCTACTCTTAGGCTTTAAATTATTCACTGAATTGTCCTTTGGCCTCCAGCTCCTTTGCATATCAAACACTCCAAATCAGCTTTTTGTAAAGTTTGAAATTCAAGATATTTTGATTGGACACACGGCTCTCAAAGAATAGTTATTGTGGCTCTTGTCATACTAGGAGGGCATTTCAAGTGGGGTCCTACAGGGATCTGCTCTGGACCTTCTTTTATTCAATGCTTTCATTAATAACTTAGGTAATGGAGTGGACAATATGCTTATAAAATTTGCAGGTGACACTGAGCTAGGAGTGGTTGGATGTACTTTGGAAGGCATTATCAGAATTCAAAATGCTCTGGAAAAATGGAACGTCGAGCTGGATATCAGCAAAATGAAATTCAGTGAAAACAAATGCAAAGCGCTGCACTTAAGAGGGAGAAATCAAATGTACAAATACAGAATAAAGAGTATTTGTCTTAGTAGCAGTGTGGCAGAAAAGATCCTGAGAATTACCATGGATCACAAACTTTGAACCAATGAATTGCTCTTGTAGCAGAAGGGCACATTTATTCTGCAGTGTACAGTAGTTTCTTGTACAAGGCTGGGGAGGTGATATTTTCCTCATACGGTACTGGATTTGACTTCTGTTGAAGTACCTGATCTCTGGTTTTGGCATGAGCCTGTGAATGTGTAGGTAAACTGTAGATAATCCAGAGCAGGGCAACAAAAATGAAATGTGAAATGTTTTAAAACAGTGCAAAAGAGGGAAAATTAGTTTGGAGTAGAAAAATTAAGAATTGAAGGGCAAAGGATGCAACAGAATAGTGATCTTCTAGTTCTTAGGAGCCTGTCATAAGTACTTTTCAGTGTCTGCTGTAGGTGGGATAAGTGGGAAGAGGGAAGTGATATTTAGAGTGGATAAGAAGGGAACTTTTCATCACATGGTGAAAAAGGAACTGGAAGAAGGTACTGTGGGGATCTCGAGTTCACCTCCAGCGAAGGATTCAAAGAAGATATTAGACAGTACTTCATGTGGAGTGTCGAAGTGTGCAGATATCCTAGTGCAACTAATGGTGGGAAAGGAATTCCCAAAGCCCCTGCCATCCCGCATGTCTGTGGCTGACTGAACACCTGCTCTATTCTTTTCCTAGATAGTTAGACCTTAAATGGTTAATACTTCTGTTTCCTAATAGGAAAATTGTTCCATAAATATAATTTCTCTATTGCCCTAAACGTTACTGGTGGCAAGTTGGCAGTTACTGTTGGTTTTCTGCCAGGTACCTACAAGAATATTTGTGCTTGAGAACTGTTAATGAAACACAAAGTTTCTGTGTAATTGTTAAGCTATTTTCCCCTTACTTTTTTTCCAGCTTTATCTACCCTGCAGGTTGAGAAAACTCCTTGGTCATCCTTTTTATGTTGGTGTAGTTTTGTTTTCTTTTGTTGTTGTTTTTTTTTTTTTTAACAGCCACTCCCTACTGCAGAAAAATTGTAAAGATGAGTCAGTCAAAAGGTAGAACAGAGAAACACACGTGAAAAGTTAGTGTTTGAATTGAGGAGGACAAAATACTTTGATGACAGAGCTGAATTTAGAACACACTATCCTGGTATTTTTCCCCTTCATGTTTCTTAAAGGCTTTCCTTGAGATATAGTTTTAATATTAATTCATCCTTTCCTTCTCTCAAAATAATGTCAAAGATGCTTTCTTATTATAGAGGAGACCAGATGGCATAGGTGAATAATGTCTTGACAAATATTAAGAAAACACTAGTCCAGGAGGCAAATTTTTCCCCACCCCTCCTTTAAATAAACACCTGTGCACATACTTTAAATTAAAAAGGAGTCATAAAATGACAGTGTGGGAGGCTTGGTAATGTCTGGAAGCACAGTCAGTAAGTTATATGGTTATTTTGAAGGAAACAGGTACTCTCAAAGTTGTCTTCAGGTAAAAAAAAAAAGTCAACTTGTTTTTCCTTGATGGGTAAATATTGTCTCACGTGGGGTTTTGTCACCTAGGTATGTTAAGATACGCACAAAACTCGGAGGGGGCATGAGTGTGCACATGCACACATGTGCACTGACACATGCACTGTTATGGTTGAAGGATTAAGCATCTTGAAGGAATAAGCCAATTATAAGAAGTTCCTGCACAGCAAAAATTAGACAACACAGTAATTAATAACCTTATTAAATAGCAATATTTGGGCACTGAACCAAAGCGTATGAATCAGAGTGAAGCATTCTTGGCTGAACACACCCCGTGAAGTGTAGACACTTGTACAGAACACTCTCTGTGTAAAACCCAGTAATCTTTTGGGCAGTATATCTACTTAGCAAGTAGTTCTTCCTCTTGTCCTTTCATGTTTGTGGCAATCTTTCTCTTATTTTTTTGGACCAGGAAGGCAGCGAGAGAAAAGGACTCCTATTTTTTTTTAATATCCTCTCTTGCGTGCTGCCAAACAGCACTCTCCTCAGGCTTCTTTAAAAAAATAAGTGTCCTTAAGCAGAAAACTAATTTTCTTTCCTCTTCTCCTTTCCCTGAACCTTTGTGAGAGGCCTCTTGCAAGTTACACTTGATGTAAGTGCCTTACCCTCCCCTCAGTTAGACATGAAGAGGTGTGACTGCAGGCTGTGAGGAGCCTGCTCCATGTACCCTGAGACACCAAGGGGCAGAGGGACCCTGGGCTGAGCTGTGCTGGTACATCCTCACATGCTGCTGGCCACAGGCTGTCAGTGTGTGGTTTGCACTGGTGGCTTGTCTGCAAATGTCTTCAGCTTCTCTGCATCAGACCAGGACTCCAGGCTGCCATCTGTTGTGTGCACAAGTGTGGGAGGACGTGGGCCAAGGACAGCCTGTCTTCTGCCTTTCCGGGCAATTCCCATTTTCTTCTGAAGCCACACAGCTGGAGCAGTGGTGTAGCCTCACAAACCACCGTGGACATGAACAGAAGTCTCTGCAAATGCTCGAGTCACCTAAAGCATAAAACATAGCCCAACCCTGCGTAAGGGTTGCTGTGGCCAGTGGCAGGGCACAGGTGCCCATTGAGCAGGGGAGAACAGGCAGGATGCTTGGTTTCCTGGCCCTGACTGCAGTAACAGTGACTTGTCTCCTGATGTGCTGCTTGTCACAGTAAATAGTTTTGAAGCTCTGCTGCTTTTTTCAAGCCTACTTAATCTCATCTTTAAGAAAAATCAAATATGCAAATTATGAAATCAATTAGCATTTGTGTAGTTTTGTTTGGTGAGGCAATGATAAATGGTGTTGTGTTTTCAAAAATCACTTCTGTTCCTTGTTAAGTGTTGCACAGGAGGCTGTAGAATATACAGGGGAAGGAAACAACCCCCTTTTTTAATGCAAGAGATTTTTAACATATGTCCTGAATGTGTGCGATCACACTTGTGCGTACAATAGTTGTACAGTCTCTAGGTTGGAAGAGCCCTATGGAGACTCCCCGGCCAAGGCAGAGCCAGCTGGGATTATGGGGATCACGGGGATGTGTGGTGCGTGTCCCTGCTAAAGAAGGAACAGGGGATGGCCGGGCCACCAAGCTCCTTGCCTGTGCTTCTTGTAGGCACAAAGCTACTGAGTGCAATCACAAGTACTTGAGCTCAAAGATTTTTCTCCTTGCCTATGTTAATTCACTACAGAGGGCACTAAAGTGGTGCATGGCTCATAAAGAGAGCCTCGTGGCTTTCTGTGATCAGCACTACATCCGTGCTAGTGGCTTCCCAGTTGGTGCATCAGCTGTTTTCTTTATGCTTTATTTGTAAATGCCATTTCACAAGAGCAGTAGGGCACTCCAGTCTGCATGTTCTGAGGAGTTATTGCTCCTCAAGCCCTGTAACACCACCTGAGGCATTCAGTAATGGGCAAGAAATGCAGTGACTGTCATGTCTTACTGCTTACGGCTTCCATAGGAGACACGCTTCAAAGAGAAATCTCCATGTTCCTAATCTGGCTAGCAGTTCCTTTGCGCTCTTCATCCTTGCTATGGTCACATCTTGCTTAAAATGTTAGAGAGACACAGGAGGCAGAAGGTCAACCGAGACAGAATAACAGCGGGGTTTACGTATTTATCTATGGGGGGGGTTTTAATGGTTGCTTTCAACCCAGCTCCTATGAGTTGCTGCTGAGGAAGCTGTGGTTGTTTAGTCTGGAGGAGGCTGAGGGGAGACCTTATCACCCCCTACAACTACCTGAAAGGAGGTTGGAGCGAGGAGAGGGGCAGCCTCTTCTCCCTGGTGACGTGTGACGGGGCCAGAGGGAACGGCTGCGAGCTGTGCCAGGGGAGGTTTGGGCTGGATATTCGGAAACATTTCTTCACTGAAAGGGTTATCAGACATTGCAATGGTCTGCCCAGGGCAGTGGTGGAATCGCATTTAAATGGCATGTGGACCTGGTGCTGTGGTACATAGTTTAGTGGTGCGCTTGCAGTGTTGGGTCAAAGGTTGGACTAGATGATTTTGAAGGTCTCTTCCAACCAAAGACATTGTGTGATATGGCAAGTGAGATGGAAACTCTTAAATTCTGGGATGTGGCCCACTGAAGACTTCTGGTCATGGACATTACCAGGGCTAGAGGGACATAGTAATGGGGTCAGGTAGAGACAAGGGCTTTTACCAGTGCTATGGTGTGGATAAGGAATGTGCCAGTTGGAAAAAAGAATTTTTACTCCCGCTGGCAAAAGCTCTCATATAGCCATAGTACACCAAAAAAAGAAGCTGCTTCTACTATTACGTTTTTTTGTTTTTCAATGTGTCAACTTTGCAGGAATCCTCTCTTGCCTTTTTTTGATAGTGTAATGCACTTTTTTTTTAAACATTGGTGTCTAAATCTTGTACAACAAGGCTTAGCTGGACTTTTTGACCTGTAAGGCTGAGCTCTTGGTAGCATAAGGCTGCACAGTTAAAGGGGATTGTTGCCTTTCTTATGAATGGAAACTCCAGTGGCTTTTCCGTAAAATAGTAGTACTTCTTGGGGCTGAGGCAGGGGGTGGAATAAGTTTAAATTTTTTTTTTTAAACAAATCTACTGACTAAATTTAAATTAATTTTAAATCCCAGCCCAACTGAGCACTCAGTGTCTCTTTTGCATATACCAACAGAGTAATACTGATGCTCCTGTCTCCTCTATAACTAATCCTCTCTGAAGGCTTGGCTATATGTGACGTTTATGCGGCTCTGAGTAGTTGTTAATGTTGGTGGATAGAGCTCAAGATGGACAGTAATTTTCCCTTGCCGTGGTGGTGTGGGTGTTCCTGGAGGAAGCTGACACAGGCAGGTGTCACTGAAATCAAGGATCTTGAACAGAGCTGGAAGTCAAGGAATGGTGTCAGCTCCCTAAGTCCTCAGTGGGGTTTCTTGAACCTGTGGCTGAGTAGGAGCATATAATTTTTTGGGGTTTTTTTTCAGTTCACTGGACAAACTCAAGGCAGGGGTGGAATCCGTTTTGGTGTTTCAAGGCATTATTTTAAATGAATGGCATGTGTAAACAATTTTTATATTTTATTTTTTCAAAAATACTTCAGATTTATGAGTAACTTTGGCAAACCTGAACATGCCTTTGATAGCAAATAAAATATTTGACTTAAAATAGGAAAAAAGCCCAAACAACCGAACTCCCCTCAGCTCTGTTTGTGACCTGGCAGCCCCCCGAAGGCTTTGCTTTCCCTCCTTTGACAGCAGGGTGGGTCTTCACCCATTTCCTTCCCTGGATTTCCCCTCCTCTCCAGCCAGGCTCCCGAGGAGAAGAGACAACGTTGCCTCTGCAGCAACGTGGGAAATAACATAAGTTACGCTGGGAAGATTTGGCATACGCAGTTAAATCTTGTTTTCATCCACAGCTTTGTATGTTATTAACTGGCATCAATTTTGCCTGCGTGAGTAACATGCGTCTGTCTGCCAGTCCCCCCTCTGTCTCTGTTTGCCCCCCTCCCCTCACAAGCGATGCTTCAGCTCTGCTCTGCTGGGTGTCTCGGGCATCTTTCTGCTTTGATGTTTCTGCACAGATTTTGGGCAGTGCTTTATCATTTAGAATCCTCGATGGACTTGCTTCTTAGTTGGGTTTCTTTGCTCCTTGCTCTCCAGGAGAGCCTCTTCTGTGGCTTTGTGGGTGGTGGGGGAGCCTGTGTGGGCTGCTGGGAGAATGCCTCTTTTCATGAAGGGTGAAATGGCTGGGTGAACCTAACCAAAGTGCAAAGCCCCTGAGCTGGTCCGCTCCCTCCTCTTGTTGCTTTGCCATGCTGCTGGCCCTACCTTCTACTCCTTGTGCTCCTTCCCTCCTTTCTCTGGTGTGGTGTTGAGAGATGAATGTTGCTGTGGGAAAAGCACCCAAAGTTAACGGCAGTGCCTGGTGGTGCAGAGGCAATCAAGTGTTGATTTTTCCAGGTCAGATGGGAGATTTGACATTTGCGTGACCAGTGGCTAGAGTCAGAAAATCTCATTAAAAGGAGGAGAGTTATCAACTTCTGTGGATTTAGAAGAGGGTTTTTTGTTGTTGTTTTTAACTTGGTGGTATTACTGTATGTGGAAATCTGTGCGGTGGAATATATCAGAGGATGGTGTTCCTGTTGGAAGGACTGAGAGACAGGTCCCTTGCTGTACAGAGCTCAAGATAAAGGAGATGCCACGTGGCACCTCGTGGCCCTTTCCATTGCCCCACGGTGCACCTGGCAGAATTGGTGCCTTGCTCAGCTTCATTTTAGCTGAAGGTGGAAAGCAGCTGAGCCCTTGGGCACTTGATGCACTGTGCTTGGCTCCTGACTCTGCCCAGGTCTCTTCTGTTGTGCCACAGTGATAATCCACTGCCACAGTAGGACAGACACCTCCGTCCTGCCCTGACTCTGCGTTTGCTCTCTGCCCCAGAGCCCTGATGAAGCAGTAAGCTGTTTTCTGTACGCCACGGCACTTCAGCCTTGATAATCACTCAGGGCTTAGATAATTATCTACTGCAACAGTTTATATAAGGAGAACAAAAAAACACCCATGCCTTGCAATTTTGTTTGTACCTTCCCCCCTTTTTCTTTCTGTGGTGCCTTCTACATAAATTCTGAGGTGTTGAAATTTATAACCTGCCCCAGCTGTAATTCTCAAAGCTGCATGTTCTTGGTATTCTGCCTGCACCCGGTGCTGCAGAGGGAGAGTGGTTAACTTAGCTGAGGGCACTGATTTCCTCCCTCTCCCTTCCGTCACCTCGCTTATCTACTAAGTGTCAGGGCTCTGACTCTTTCTCTCTTTCTTTCTTTCTCTCCCTTTCTCTTTCTCTGTCTCTCCATCTCTTGCAGTATGCAGTACTGGGCCAGGAGGCTGGAACAAGAGATTGATGGAGTGATGAGAATATTTGGTGGAGTCCAGCAGCTCAGAGGGGTAAGCTGTCTGTCTTTTACCTGTGCTGCCTTCCTTGTGGGAATGAATGTTCTCATTTGCAGAAATCACCTGTATGAGCACTTGCAGTAAGTCACCCTCTCGGCTCACCCCACGTGCAGGGTCATGTCTGCCTGTGCTTCTGTTTGCTGGTCAATTTGATGCATTTATCGTATGTGTGGGAGTGAGCATGTTTTGTATCTGTCTGTCACTTGGGCTGCATGTCATTACTATCTGAGCATGTACCTGTGGGGTTTTTTCCTATATGACATCTTAAATCCAACTAACCTTTCCTCCAGGGACTGAAGCTAGTTTAATTTGTGTTTTAAAATTAAACTTCTGTTGACAAAGCAGGAAATGTTCAAAGGATAATTTGACTAGCCGTTGGAAGCTCTGTATTTTTAATATACATTGCAGAGAAAACTGTAATTCTTGTTTGGCTTTTGTTGCCAAGTGCCACAAAACAAAACTGTGCTACTGATGCTGGCATCTGTATCCTGCTCCCTGATTTAGCACCAGGGCCCAGGTATGGCAGCTGGAGAAGCCAGATTCCTCTTCTCCTGGCTGCAGTGCTCTGGGTTGAGTTAGAGCAATTACAGAACGGCTTCATCGTGTTTTATTAGGTTTGTGGATCAAAGGGTCTTTAAGACCCTCCCTGTTTCCCCTTCCCAACACTGTTGTTCTGACTAGGTGTTTTGAAATGGAATAATTTGAGATTAGGGTTAATCTAAAAAAAAAAAGTGTTTCTTTAGCATGGTAAATTTGTTGCCCCTGAAAAAAGAATGGTGTGTATTTGTGTTTTCTTTTGGCAGTGACATGTTCTTCTCAGATACCAGATCTATGGGGCTCTTGCTGTCTGTCTTACATTAGTAGCTATACTGGCTTCAATGGAATTGGTCATGTTTTATACTGTGGATTATAACCCAATGTCTAAACACAGAAGTTTCACTGTTTTCTTTTAAATGCATTTTAAAATGAGTTTCACCAAAGGCTTGCAAAACTCATTCGTAATTCATCCATTCAGTCACATCCATGTTTGAGCTCCAGAATAGTGTATCTGGGCTTTGCACTCATTTCAAGTGAACTTCAGTGGGATTGATGTCATCTTCATATGGAGCATGAAAAGTGTATATTTTGCTTTGATTTGAACAAATATTTTTGACCGTACCTGTGCATTTATGCAGTGCAGTTTTGCATGTTGGCAGGGTCTTGGAATCAGAGCTGGGGCTGCAGGTTTTCCAGGCAATACGCAGGCACAGCAGCCAACACACTCTTTAGCAGAGCACACTTAAAAAACCAAAAGACTGCTACTGCATTTTGTACATGTCCTCTCTTACAATTTATTCTTATTAGCTTTGATTTTGCTCCTTTGCATGTTAAATAGGTATATCATGGAATTTTTTTAATGCCATAATTAAATAGAAATTACACCTCCAATTTGCCAGCACTTGACTCCTATTGGCCAGTCAGTTAATTACAGGTAAGAGAGCTTCCCACTTTTCCTGTTTAATTTTTCTGGTAGAACATGGTGCATCACTTTATTGGATTAATGCCAGATAAACTGACTACAGAGGGATTGAAGGGGGTTTTGGAAATCTGTTTTGGAAGCTCCTTGTGAAGGGAGGGAGTGTGCGTGACTGTTGTACCTGGTGAATGCATAAACCCCCTGAAGCCAAGAAATAAGCTACTGAGAATTCCAACGTGCAGCTGTTAAAACACCAGAAAGGACTAGTAGAGGCTGTCTGTGGATCTCCAGGGGAAACTTGGGATGTGGAGTTGAGGTTTGGTTCATAAAAGCAGTATCAAGTGAATGACACGTAAAGACCACATCACTTGTTAGTGCAGACTGGCATAGCTTCACTGATGTGAAAAAGCACAGAGTGCTTCATCCTGAAGAACTTGGAGCTGTGCTTGCAGGGGGTCCTCTTACCCACCAGTTACACACAGTTTCATGTGAGCTGCAATATGGGAGCTGTTTAATGTCATACACTGGTACTATACACCACTCTGAGGTGTGGATAAAAAAGCAGACAAATAAATCCATATTCTGCTGCATTCACACTTAAAATTTAGAGGGTGGCAACTAATTGTTAAGGTTAGGACATGATCTGTGCTTCCTTTCTCGTAAAGGGCACAACATGGGCATGACTTGGATTTGGTAGCTCACATTGTTCCGTTGTCATGCTGGCTTGCAGCCAGGATGGAGGTGTCTGAGTCCAGTACCAGCCCGCAGAGCTGCGCTGTGCCCTGACGCAGGGCAGGCAGGCCCAGGGCAGAAGGGAAAGCCCCTGCAAAAGGGGTAGTGGCAGCTGAAACATCCATCTAGCTGGGAGTGAATCCCGCCCACTGGGATTTCTCAGGAAGGTTTATTGTTAAGCAAGAATAGGTCCATGTGGGGCAGAAAGGGAAATGAAAAATGGGGCAAGTGGAGCCTGCTTTTTCCCAACACTTGCTGATCTGCCTTGGAGTTGCCATGTTGGCCTGGGACACTCAAAGTGCCTGCAGAGAGGGGGGCTTCTGGTGCATAGGGAGCTATATTAGAAGTAGGGGAAAAGTGCTGCACTGACAACTAAGACAGAACTGGCCGTTCTGAACTCAGTGGGGTCTGCTGTGGAGGCGGTGGGTCCCACTGCCAGCTCTCATGGGTCTGTGCAGCCTGTAAGCACTGGGAGTGGTGCCATGCCAGAAGTGGATCTTCCCTTTCCAGTTCGTGCCTAGCTATCGAAGTGACGGATCAGTAAATAATACAAGTACCCTCCTCCCAGGTTTTTCAGGTTTACTTACAATTTTTTTTTTGTTTTGGGTTCTCATGAAAGGATGTGGACCTCTTTTTTGTTTATCAACAAAAATCATTTAACTGTTGTGGCATGTGAGGCATGAAATTTATTGTTGAATATAAGGTGTCCAGGACCATAACAGTGCTGAATGTTTTATCTCGGTGAAGTTTTGCTCACCCAAGAATGATTTTTATTTTAACTCTTCAGTCATATCCTAGAGTTGGAGTACCAAGTGTCGTATGCCTTTGCTTCCATCCTTTCCTGTAGGGAGGACAGGCAGTCATCTCATATGCTTCCCCTGGGAAGATTATCCAAGTTTACACCATTCAGATGCTTCTTTGCACAAGTGGACTATTTTTCCATAGCAATTACAGAGGAGAGTGAGAAGCTTTGAGAGGCAGAGTGGCCAGGGACTCTCTGCTCAGCTGTGAGGTACCACCTCACTTCTCTTCTGAGGTCCAGACCTTGAAAACACCAGAGTACAAATGCCCCTGCCTGTCAGACTGGCTGCAGTGGGGCTGCACACCTATCTGAATGCTGTGGGCTTGGGGCTGTAGGGAGGACTGTGGCCTTGCTGAGTTGATTCCCTGCCTAGCGGAGTCAGCGTTCAGCCCGCTGTGTGCTTGCAGTGCAGCCTGGTGCTGGCTGGCTGGTTCCTCCGGGCATGCCTCAAAACAAATCCCAGCACTCGGACATGAGGGCATGTTGCTTTGTCTCTGTCCTCACCTCCCTTGCAGCTCACTAGAGATAACTGAGAGCACAAGTCACTGCTATTTGAACTCTGACTGGCACAATGACTGTGGAACCCTAAAATGCTACTGGTTAGGTTGAAATTCTTTAAATAATTATGCCTAGAATAAGGGATATTACACTAAAAATCCAACTCCCTGACTTATTTCTGTTCCTGATTCTGTTACTGACTTCTTTGTGGCTATGGTGGACTCTTCCTCACTTTGCAGGACAAAAAAAGTGTTCGGTTTTGACATTTCTTGCTAGATTTCTGTTTATTCCAGTGTACTTGGCCTAAGTAAAAGCTCTTAACTTCAGTCAAAAGCGGAAGAATTTGTTGTGTTTCCAGCCCATATGATTCCTTCACGTTACAAAGCCTGCTCCAGGGTAGACTGTGTGCTCAAGCTGCAGTTCCCATGCTGTTGCAGCCCTGTACCAACCTGACAGTGTCCTGCTATGCTGGCATTCATGGTGAGACCAACAGCAGGAGCTGTGTGTGCCACTGAGTTTTGTGCCTTGCTGAGCAGCTCCCCTGGATGTTGTGTTAAACTCCTTTGTTGGGTAGCTGGGCTCAGGTTCCAAGTCTCCTCTGCCTTGTTATCTGAATTGTGTTTGATCCTGTCTTCTGAGGTGAGCAGCTATCTGGTCAGACCATGTCCTCCTCCTCCTCTAGTACCTTTTATCTGTCTGCCTGTTAATGGCTTTGTTTCTTCACTGACAATTGCTGAGAAAGCCAAAACATTCAGAAAGAGATGGGGAGAAGCCAAGTGATGTAAGTGCTGAGGCCCTTTTTCTGTGCTGCCTTCCTTTCTGCTCTTCGCTCTGTTTCTTTCCTGAGAACTGCTTCAGTAGCAGGGACAAGCACTCACCCAGACATTGCATAGTGGTGATGCAGCCTTCCCCAGTTTGGCATGCAGGGTCAGAGTGGGGAGCGGAGCTGGACCTGTGTTGTGCCTGCTCTCCTCTTGGTAATTCAAGTTCATGTCTGTCTTTTGTTCTTGCTTGTTATCTTGTGCTGTTTTCACAGCTTTGTTTTGCCTGGCAGAAGCGCTGCTGTTCATTCATCTGGCCTTCTGTGAAAGGGAAGGACAATTCTGCTGGCCAAGGCTTGGCGCAGCATGACCAGGCATCCCCACCTTCATCTGCCTCACTGCATCACCTGCTTTCTGCTTCACCCTTCTGCTCCGTGCTGCTTCTCTGATATGTCACCTCTTGTTTTCAAAGCACAGCCATATTTGAGTTGAGGCAGCCATGGGTGAGGAACTGTGGTTCATTTGTGCACAAGGAAGATCTTGGATTAAAAAAAAAATAGTATATTAGAGTTTTCGCTTGGATCTGAAGAGCTGTAAGTGGCATCCACCTTGCATATTACTGCAAGTCACAGGCTCTCCCATGGTGGGGTCTCTGCAGCACCAAGTATTTCACGTGGCTGTGTGAGTGCATCCCTTACAAGACTGCTGGTACAGAGCTAGATTCTCTTTAATGCCAGCACTAGAAGGTAATACATGCTCTTATCAAAGGACCTGCCAAGGTTTTCTGTTCAACTTTTTTATCTTGTGTAACTACTGGCACAATAGTAACAGTACCAGAGGGAATGGTCTCAAGCTGATACAAAGTAGGTTTAGACTAGATGCTAGGAAAAAAATTCTTCATGGAAAGAGTGGTGAGATATTGGCATGGGCTGCCCAGGGAGGTGGTTGAGTCCACATCCCTGGATGTGTTTAAGCATTGTTTGGATGTGGTGTCGGGGGATATGGTCTAGGGGTGAACTTGTAGAGTAGGGTTAATGGTTGGACACGATGATCCCAAGGGTCTTTTCCAACCTAAATGATTCTGTGATTCTGTGATCATAGCCTAAATCTTCTGAGTAGCTGTGGTATTACTTGATGCGTAATTTGCTCTCTTGTTTTCTCAGGGTATAGAAACACTCACCTAGTCATTCAGTAGGGCTAGAGAATTTGGAAGGTGTTTATGGGATTTTTAAATGAGCAATGCTAGAGAATGGGAGCCCCATGCTCAGTGCTCTGCATGTAGTGTCTGAGGAAGCGTGCCTGCTTCCAAGGGGCTCTGTCAGATGGACTGGGCATTTACAGAAGGGCAGTGGATGTGATCCTTACTCATGACAGAGTTGAGAATAAGATGCTAATCTTCTGATACTCAATCCAGTACTGTAATCACCAGTTTGGGCTTCAGAACACTGTAGCAGAGTCTTCTGGCCTTTTCCTTCTGCGTCAGCCCCAGCTTCTGGAGTGGGAGACAAATGATACCCAGTGAGTGCACTGTACTTGACAGAGTTCAGGGAAAGAGTCTGAGCCCAAAGCTTGGGCTACACACACAGCCAGCTGCTTATGTGTCAACTGTGCTGAATGCCTGCCTTCTCCCAAATACTGCAGGGGAGAAAGGACCTCACTGAGTTTTCCAAGAGCTAGTGCCCATCTGGGGGCTGACCAAGGGCATGGATTCTGTATCCCAGTGAGATGGTGCCTACCTCCATGCTCTTGGTTCCCAAGCTCATGCATTATCTGTCTGATCCTTGCTGTTCCCTCCCCCTCTCCTACCAGTGTGCACACAGCCTGCTTCCTCACACCATCGCTGTGCCCTCCCCTGCTCCTCATGTTTGATAAGAGGAAGTGTGCGATGCCAGATAAACACATTCCTGTTCCAAACTGCTTGGGTTTATTTTAATCTGCCTGGGCCGTTCAGCAGCCTCAGCACTCTGTTCAGCACTGAGTGTAAAGCCAACAATATATTATCAAAGAGGAGCATTTAAATGTCCTTAGCCTTGCAGCAGCTAGGTTGGATACAGGAGCTCCCCTGCCACCCTTTGCTGGGGCCACTGACTGCCATCGTTAGCCCCCTTACACCCTTCATCTTACTTCTCACTCTTTCACTCTGCTAGAACCATATTGTATCTGTACTGAGAGATGTCAGGGAAACATATGCTCCAGCTTTTAGTACATTTGCATAATTAGAGTAATGTGTATGAATAATTTATAGCTGTATGTTGCTGTTGAGAGTGTGACGTTAGCACCCTTCGCTAAATCCTTTGCAGTGGGTGGTGCAGCTCCTGCACCAAAGCCGTTGTGCCGATGCAGCGTACAGCCTGCTGGCTGCTGCGGGAGCCCTGCTTTCAGAGACTGGGGGGGTTATATAGATATTTGGTGGAGAAAGATGGGCTTTCACACTTTCAGGCGAAGACCAGGCTAGAAGTCTCAGAGGCTAAAATGCTCTTAAATGCACAACTTGCTCCATTTTATGCAGAAGCTGTGAATGAAAATGTTCTGCAACATTTGAAAGCTGAGGCAGGGATTTTTCCAGCAGGACTCAGGTGTGACTGGTTTGTTAGTTTGTGTGCTAGTTTATGGTTTGGGTTTTTTTAAATTACTTTTTCAGATCATAAAACTTAGCAGATGGCTGGTGCAGGAAGTATAAACTTGGCTGCACTGTGTCACAGAGCCCGATCTCAATTAGTTGATCAATAAATAGTAGCAAAGGATTGCCTGAACATTGGCTCACTATTTGCCATCTCTTTAGCATGCAAGTTCTCACGTTGGAAATCCCAGAGTCCCAGGTAGGTTTTCTAAAGGAGTGATCTGAGTGGTTGAACTCTGGTATTTATGTTCCAGTTAATTTTAGCCTAAACTATATATGGTCCTTTCAAAGTGTTTGAGAGCCCTGGCTGGGAAGCACTATGTAAACTGGAATGAAGTGCAGGCATGCACAGTTAGTAGCTCATTAGTGTTACCCACTGGGAAACTGAGGCAGGTGGTTAAGCTGAGCAGGTCTGCATAACAAATGTGTGGTCCAGCTTGGACTGTTCTCTGTCACATGTACAGCCAGCAGGTCCTTGGAGGGTTGTGTGTGTTTAGAAGGGTAACAGGCATAGTAATAGTTCTTAAAGCCCTTCCTTTGAACCTTTTCACTTTACAGAACTACTTTGTAAAGGTAATGCACTTGCTGCTAGTTGGTGAGTTAGCGAAATCCGAGGGGATTGCTGTGAGTTTTATGGAGTCGTTTCTGATTTATATTGCCATCAGTGACAAGCTAAATGAGCCCAGCATTCGACAGGCTGGTGCTCAGGTGCATGCATCTCCTGAGTGTGCTGCTCTGCACTTTGTGTCCAAAACCATAGCTGATGTACCAAGCCAGTCAACAGCCATGCTTGTAAGATCCTCATGAATATTCAGTGGAACTCTGACAATTGATAGTGTTGCTAAAACACAGGCCTAGGAATCCATGGGAACGATGAGACCTTGGTCAGTGTTTCTGAAAACCTCCTTCAGCCAGGTTGTCTTGCCACTGACTGAAGAGGCCTTCGTGGTCCCCACATCTGTTCCAGTTTCAATGATTCCCTTCAGAGTGCCTTTAAAAACAAAGTGAGACAAAATCCACACAAACCCTGCCAGCATGTAGGATGAATAATTAGGTGGAGATCATTAAAATTTGCCTCCTTAAAAACATACATAGATTATTCTTTAATGGAAAGTTAATGGATTTATTATTCTCTCCAGATGGTTCTTTTCCTTTACATTCACAGGGGAATTGATATAGCCTGGGACTGAGTCTCCTCTGAGTAGAGCTGATAACCAGAAATGCGACTATCACCGATCAAGATTCAAAACAGTAGAAAAGATGTATGCCTATTCCATCATAGTTTCAGATTTTAAATATTATTTATAGGCTGCACGTTCCCCCTCAACTTGAAATGCTGCAAGCTGTGGAGTTTGCATTGCTCTTCCTGGTAGGTTTGTCAGAGTCTTGGTACTGGACACTGCTGAATCCTGGCTTTCTTGAGGCTGATCAGTCACTTCCAGATACTGGTTTGCGGAGGAGCCTTCAGCAGCCAGTGCTGAAAGACGTGGCTGCACTAAAAGGTTCGAAGGATGAAACTGTCATTAGATACTTGGGCTTATTGTCTAGAGGAAGCAATAAGGTGTGTCACATCTCCTTTCTTCTGCAGGAAAGCTTGGGAGGGAGGGGAGAACGTGGTGGAGGTGACTTCTCAAGGGCACAGTTGTGGTTTTTATGTTCTAGTGTGGCTTCAGCCTGGTAAATCGCAGCTGTGAGCTTGCATGTTAAGCGAGCGTATTTATTGGTTCTCATTATAACAGATCACCTCTGACATCTGATGTGAGGAACTTGAATGGGCTCCTTATTTCAAACATCCAGCCACACTAACCTATTGGCCTGCAGTGATTCTGCTGGCTTTATAGGTACTTACTTCCTTTTAATTATGTAGAGTTAAAATATTACTGTGAGGGAGAGTGGAGTCTGATATTAGATCAGCCTTGCCCTCCTCATTGAAGTCCAGGTGATCTGCTTACGTTGGACAGCTTTTGCTCAAAGATGGAGGACTTTTGCTATGGTTAAAGCTATAGTTTGCTTTAAATAAAGAGATGGCTCTGCTTTTGTGAGGAACTGCCTCTTGGGAGACTCCAGATCTTGGTAACCTTTAGGTAGCTTTCCAACACTTGTATACTTGTAGCTTACTTTGACAGTGCTGCATACAATGAGCTTGAAAAACTCCACACTGTTTTGTGTTTTAGGGATAAGCCAGGTTCTCTCATAGTTAGAGAGAGGTTGTATCCAGAGTGGAGGAAATGAAGGGAGAAAGGAAGACGAATGGGCAAAGGAGGAAATGTAGCAGGAAGGTGATGCTAATGGTTATGGATTCTCCTCTCTCCTCTGTTGCTCTTGGGCTGATCAATGCCAACTGACATGTGGAGCATCTCCTCTTTGTTTTGATATATGTTGGAGGATTTCTCTGTTTCATTTTTGGGGATTTATATTTGTGTCTGCTCCGTGTTGATTCAGTTATTCACTGGGCTTCCGATTTTATTGACTTTTTTCCCTTTTCTAACTGACCTTTCACACCTGTAAGCAGCCAAGACAGATTTAGTATGCATTTGTTCAGCACCTACCATAACCAATAGTGTCATGCTTTTTGAACACTGACCATGGTATAAATATTAAATAGTAAGAGCACTGAGAAAAATCCTGTCTGAATGAAACATGAATTTTGCCTGTGTGAAGAGATGCTGTGAATGAGAGGCATGACTATTTCTATCAGGGCAGTTTCTTAAAATACATGGGTGATGTGTCTTGGACTGGTGGCAGGGTTGAGATGTTTGTATGTGTCAGAGGAGCCATTCTAAGGATTGTTTAAGCAGTAGCATTAGTTATCATCTGTTGGATGCCCGACCAAAGCCTTTGCTTGTAGCAAGAAGGCAGGGAGCAGATATTCAGTTCCCTGCTGTGACTGTAAGGCCAGGTAAATAGAGAAGGAGGAGACAGCAGGGGGTTTATGTGACTTGAGGAGCAAAGAAGATTGTAATGGTAAATGTTGGATTACTTTTAAAAACAAGTAGGTCATTGAAGATACCATGGTTGGTGAACAGAAAAAGAAAGAAAGCCGGATTTATTTCTTGTTCTTCTAAAGATTGGTTACACTGTAAAGCTCACTTCACTGCTCAGCATGCTGTCATATTTAATTTTGGAAGTTCTTTGTTTCTGTTTTTGTCAGTGGTGCAGCAAGGATGACACTGGACCTGAGATTAGGGACCTGGGATCTTCAAAGAAGCCTTGGTTCCCAGTCCCCCTGGGCACTATGAGTAGCCTGGGCCTTACTGTAGTACGTTCCCTTGCTGGGAACATCAGCTGTGGTTTCCACTTCCTGCTTTAGCAGGGATTTGCCTGTGACCCCACAGTACTCAAAACAATTTTTTTTTTTAATTCAAACTGTCTCCTTTCTCCTGCCCCTTTGCAGAGTGCTAGCTTGCGAGAAAAAACATCTGTCTTCTCCCCTGCCTTTTGTAGAGGAGAAAAGATGGCTACTTAACACCCAGTAATAATTAGTTGACATGGGATAGAGTATTCATAGCAGCAATCTTGTATATGTCTGATTCTGGGTATAAATGGTAGCTCCAATGTATTTGTAAACTCTCAGTGTCTTCGTGTCCATTGAAAAAGAAATCATAGCATGATAATACCATGGTTACATCTAGTGCATTTCATGGCTGATTATTAAAATTGCTTGCAAACAAGCTTGTTCTCACATCTTCATACAGAAGAGAAGGAAAACGTAACAGTCTGTCCACTCTAAGTAGGTAAATTGAGGCTCAGGCCAAGGAAATCCTTCCTTTGCACAGTGAGTCTGATGGAGGGCTGGGGAGGGAACCTGTGAATCCCCACTCCAGGGCTTGTCTTCTAAATGTCTTCCTTAATAGCAACTGTTCAGTTTGTCACTTCTGGCTCCTTACTACATCCATTAGCACTGAGCAATGGAGCCTAGGAAATACAAGTGAGAGAGACAAACTTTCAGCTTTGAATTCTCCCTTGGGAAACTTCTTTCTGGCATGTTTCACAAGTGGCAGCTTCTTGTTTATATTCATAGGGTTTATAACACATGGCATTTTCTCTTTGGCTCTGCCCTCAGCTCCCTCCTGTGACCAGGTGATATGCCTCCCTTCTTGCCCTGTCTCTGCTGTTGGTGGGGTTTGGAGGGCTGTGCTCCTGATGCAGAGCCCGAGCAGCAGTTGATTGCTAGCTTTCCCTCCGCCTTAAATGTGTGCTAGTCTCGAACGACGTTTTGAGGTGCCTGAAGCATTCTGTGGAAGAAAATTAATTGGTTTTGACAAACCACAGCAATCCCTTGGGTGCTTGGGAGTGCAACATTTATTGAAACCAGGCAGGAAATCAAAATGCTCTGGTGTTCATTCACCTCCAGTGCAGCTGTATCAAAAAAAAGAACAAAACCCTTAACCTTCCTCTATATTTTTCACTCTGACATTTGGATTGTCCACTAACTTTCTAATGAAACCTCCTTTTTCTTTTAAAAGAAATTTTAGTGGTCATGAAAGATGCCAGAATGACAGCGCAGAGAGTAGATGGTCTCTGTTTACCCACACAGCAAATGCAGCATCAGGGCAAATGTACTTGCCATTGTACTTCCACCTTGACCTGCAGCATCCCAAAGCGGGGTAGGGAATTGCGGTTTTCTGGCACTTCTAGACTTGACCTTTCTGCTTACACAACTCAGTAAGGAATCAGGCTTCTCCTGCTATTGCGAAACAGTATTAAGGAAGGATTTTTCATCACAGTCGTAGATACAACAACTTCAATGTAAGCCACAAACTGAAAGCACTCTGCTAGCAGAAACCACCTCCTAGCCCCACTCTGCCAGGAATCTGGCCTGTCTTCCTAACACATTGGTAACTACCCGATTCATTTCTAGAACATAGGCTGATACCCAGTGCAACTTATAACCATTCTTGTTGGCAGAAGAAGGTTTGGGTATGTGTGAAAGGTGAGCTACGGTGCCTAGCCCCAGCTCTGACTGTGCCCACAGACATTTGGATGCGCTTCGGTCAGCCACTGACTGGAGGCTGCTGGTCAGCTCTGTGCAGACTTGCTAATGGGAGTCATTAAGTTACCATCAAGGTTGAATCAGTGTTGGTTCATTTTTAAAAAATAACCAGCGGTATTCTTCATACACCTCTGAAGGCAAGTCTGGGAAGTGAGAGTAGCAGTTTTTAAACAAAAGCCCAGCTGCAGGCACAAATAGGGTTGGTTTGAGTTTTACATGGGGTGTCCAGCTGTTAGCCTGTGAAGTGGCATGTGATTTCTGGACTATGCCCTGCTTGATGGGGCTGTGAAGTCTTTTTGTGGGTCTTCTGCTGTCTGTCAGCATCTCCAGGAATGGTGTTATTAGGGGAAACTAATCCTACAGGCTAGAATCACATAGAATTATCATGGGTCTTAGCCTCATGGACTGGAGAGAGTACTGGAGCCATTGGAAAGGTTTATGGAAAGGATTCACAGAGAAATCATGCAGTAGAATTATTCAGACACTCCAGGGGTCTTATTGCAACCGAGTTTTGTGACTAGCAGGTTTTTTTTTTTCTGTTGTCCATCACCACAAGTTTTATTTGGGTATGGTAAGGGTGAGCACTCTGAATTCAGTAACAGGTATCTGGGGGAAGCTGTGTGTTAGACCGAAGATCCTAAGGTCCTTGTGCGTGTTCTTGGTAGCTGCAAGTGCCAAATGGAGGTGGGACACCAGGCTAAGAAACCAGCCTTGCTCCAAGACTGTCAGTATGATTAGAAACACTGCAGCTGGTTTGAAGCTCCTGCAAATTGCTGGGGTGACAGAGATGGGGAAGTGATGGCGACAGAGGAAGCATTTGCTTCTAAAGTCTTGCTGTGAATTGGCTTTTTACAGTTATCACTTGCAGAGACTGAGCAGGGTGTCTGTAAAAGGGACAGATGGGGAGACCAGCCTTAGTAGGTCCTTGAGACAGAGCAGGTAATGTGACTGCGGCAGCGAGTGGGGGAGTGTGAATGGCTGCTCGCTCTGCATCATGGTGAGGTGGTGAGAACTCCTTAAGTAATTAATTAGCACTGCTGAGAAGCTGAGCTCAGTGCTAAAGGTGATCTGCAGTTGTACCAACAGATATACACATGGGCTTTATTCTTCTGGCTTGGGATCTAGCTGGGGGCTTGGCTTGGTGGTTCAAGAATAGCTTGCCTTATATGCCTGGTAATGTGGGAGGCCAAAGAAGCAGCTATCCTACATGCAGCTTTGGCAGGTCTGGGTTCTGCTGAGGAATGCTCGCATACATGGTCCGTGACAGAGTGGTGCTTCCATGCTGTAGGGCTGCTCCATCCCACCTGTCTGATGTGAGGTCACGTGGAGGGACATAAGTGGGCACCAGCACCTGGAAGGAGAGTCAGTGTGGGTGTTCCTATGGACAGGGGTGGTTGGAAGTTTGCATTAGAAGCAACTGTCACCTGAGAGCTGTCAGAGTTGATGCACAAAGTGGCAGCACTGCTCTCTAGAATTACTGCATGGGTTTCTCCTTTACCTTTTTCCTCCTAATGATTCTGCTTTCTGGCATAACAATTATCTGCTTTGGATATCAATGTCTATAGGAAACTGGCTCTACATAAAACTGTAAATTAACTGCTTTGAAGCTTATGCCCCAGATGTCAGTAGTGATAGATACTGTTGAGTGGTTTCTAGCTAGAAGAGACTCTGAGCAGTGTAATTTTTCATGGGAAAACTTGCCATATGCTTCTCCAAGAGGCTTTTCTGGGCAATTAAGTGACATGCTGTATGTAGAAATAACATGGATTCAGAGAGCTTTAGCATTTCATCTTCTGTGACACATCATGCATACAATGGAAATGGTCACCATGGGTTTGGCCGTTGGTCTCAGTTACCTCTACAGGAGCAGGGTTTGCCTCCACAGCTATCACACATAAGCACCAGGACTCCTGTGGTGTTTGTTGTATGAACATGACACCATGAAGTTGGAATGTGGAAGGATCCATGGCAGAGGGAATCTTATCCTAAGGACAAGGGAGCCCACTGAATGGCAGAGTACTTATCCTTGCAGGGCACCAAGGCCTAGCAGCACCTGAGCAGTGGGATAGCTGGTGATACAACACCCAGTTGCAGAGGAACTGGGGGAACTGTTGGTGAGACAACACTCTCAAGTGTCACGGGAGTGAGGATCCTTTGATGCAACTGAATGGCACCTTCGTTTCCTTTCTTATTTGACAGACTAATAAAGTTCTTCTCCTGGGAAGCATCTGACTGTGTAGGGAAAAGCAAAGAATGCTGCTGCTCGCATGTAGGGCAACAGGACAAAGCCATCTGGGGGGAAAATTAATAAAAAATCATTCTAAATGCATGCAGGGTGTCTCGTGGCACTTGGCAAAAGAAGGCTGCAGCATGGATTGTGAGTTAGGGGGGCTTTCAGAATCCCTGACAGAGACCATCCTCTGGTAGCACTGGTAACTTCAGACAGTTTGGGAAGCAAGGTGTGGGCTGCTTGGGTTCCTGTGCAGCTCTGTGCACTGTGCCATCTGCCTCTGTGCCTCCCAGGAGCAGAGCTCTCGTTTGAGATTTTTCTTGGTTGACTCCTCTGTGCCAGCAGTCCTGAGGTTTCCTGCTGCTTTGCATTGCAGCCGTGTCTCAAGAAATCCCAGCTCCTGGGGTCAAGTGCTAAGCATTTGCTTCTTTATCAGATATTTACTTAGGAGAATTTCATTATTCTGAATCTACTAGCTTTGAATACATTCATATGCAGTAAATTTATTCTTGTTCTTTTTGAAGCGACTTCTATGCTAGAGAAAACTTTGAAGAAGACCGTTTATACCAAAGCAATTACTTTCCTGGTAATTTTGTATGTATTTTATTGCAGATACTGTAATTCTGTTTCACTCTGAGCTTTCTACCAAGTGCCACTGCTGTGCTGGAAGCGGAGGAAGTTAGATACTTGAATTTGTGGTGCCCCAATGGTTTCACAGTTAACACAATGTATTTGTCTATGCACTTATTTGAACAAGCTCCACCTGTCTGAATAAAGCTACAGGTTGATCTTGATCTTGTCAGAGTCCACTTGTGGTTACTTCATGTGAAGGGGGGGGGGGGGGGTGTTTCTTGGGTTTTTTTGTTTGAGTGGTTGGGGTTTTGGCAAGAGCAGTGTGTCAGATTCTGGTTGTTGGATTTCTTCAGATGGGTGATAGAGATGTTTTTACGTGACACTGCAGAAGGCATCTCCCAAGCCTTGTCACTCAGTTCATAAGTATCTAGGAACTAATATGGATAAGCTGAAGTATTGTCAAAAGCAGCTTACTATATGATTTGGAATAATTATCAAACCTTTAAGAAAATCCATCTGCAAATAACTTCCAAACATGTCGTAGGGGCAAAGCTGAATCCTTCACTGCAGCAGCTGGTTTGCTCTGGCAATATGCTGTAATGCCATATGCACAGGAACTCCTTCTGGTGCCTCCGTTGCAGCTCTCTGTGCACAGGATCTCCTGCAGTCACTTGGCCAAGTCCAAAACAAAGCAGGAGGAAAAGCTCAAGTAAGAATTCAGACAGTTTCGAGTCCTCTCTCCACTGGTTTATTTCACATGCTGTGCTTCAGCGGAAGAAAAAGCAGCAGGTAAGTCATTCAGCACCTCTGTATTGAACACAACAATTTGAATAAAAATATTTGGTGGTCCCTGTGATAAAAAAGCAATGCTTTGGGGCTGGAGGTTTGATTTACCAAAATTGCTGGTTCTGTAGATACTGATGGAGATAACAACTGACCATCCTCCATTGAAATGTGCTTTTAGCATTTCCAGAGTGCAAGCGTGTGCAAGCATCCTTTTGAAAATGGACAAAGGAAAACTGGGGGAATGTGTACAAGAGAGAAGGATGCTCCTCTTAACATCCTAAAGGGCAGAATTTTTATTTTTTTCTCCAACATGAGTTTCTCATTAATAAGATTTGTTTCATTTAGAAGAGGCTCATTGACTAGTTTAAAAAAGGAAAACCAAACCAAAACAAAAACCTTAAAGAAGTGGAGGTCCCTGTTAAATTGCAAATTCTATATTCCATGCTTGATTATTGTTTAATGGGAACCAGTGATAGTTATAGTGCACATGTCAACATCGTACATTAAAAAGCAAAAATTGTTTTTCATGGGAAATTATTATACAGAAAAAAATCCAATTAATTATAAACTGTTGCTGTTCTAGTATATAATACTTGTGCTCAAGCCCAAATCTGGAATAAATAAAAAACTTGTCATCTGAACAGCCCCCAACATCCCAGTCTACACTTTGTAGCTGGCTTTAATTCTTGCAATAGATGGAAGAGAAAAGTCACGTTAACACGGGTGTGTTATCAACACCCTCCAGCTTCCAGTACTGCAGCATGAGGGCTGGATGGGGAAAAGCAGCTCAGCCAGACCCACTACAGTGACTTTCTTATTAGTGCTGTAATGACATAGACAGAAACATTTATCTGAGCATTTCTGTGGTGTCAAAATGTCGTAGAGTTTTCTGGGCTGTTTGTTATCCAAGTAAGCCACTTGCATCTGGAGGAATCACACATCCCACTTGATTTTTGACCTTTTTGCCTTGCTTGGCATTTGTTTTAGGATTTCATGACATAGAAAATTTATTTCTGGATCAGTAGGTCTGTGAAGTTTTAGTTAGTCCAGACAGGGCACAAATTTGAGCTGATTTGCTGGCTTAAGGAATGAAAGACTTGTGATTCAGGTAGAAAGAAGTTGGTCAGAAAGGAGTTGGTCAGAATGTCTGTGGTTGGGTCCTGTGTCTGTCTTGAGCCTATTGCATGAGCCTAGATAGGTCATAGAATGGTAGGGGATGCAAGGGACCTCTGGAGATGGAGTCCAGCCCTCCTGCTAGAGCAAGATCACCCAGGCAGGCCCCACAGGAACTTATACACGTGGATTTTGAAAGCATCTATAGAGAAGGGTCCTTGATCTCTGTGCTTCTTCCCTGTGTAGAAATATATTGATGGACTTTCCCTCCCATGGTGAAGATTTCCAAATTCACATTCGATGAATGTTAGTAACACCTGCCACAGAAAAATCTAGGGATAAGTTACACACTGTTGGTTATTTTTAAGAAGAAACTGGATGAAAAATAATCATGTTGTGAGTGTTTTGTAATTCATGTTTTGAAGTTGACACTCAATAAGTAGAAATTAGCCTGAACTGAAAGTAAAAAAAAAAAAAACCCAAAAAAACCCAAAAACCCCAAAGCTTTGGGCACAACAAAGTAGGGTTTTGCACTACTTTGCCAGTGTTCATAGAAAAGTACTTTTTGTCAGATTTCTAGTTTCAGCTTCTTCATGTGCTATTATAACCACAGAGATCCAGCAAACCTTGAAAAAATCACATGTGAACTCACTTAAATCTTTTCCCCTGCTCCCAGCAGAGGTTCTAAATGGGGATTTAAGGCTCAAGCTGCATCTAGGTGTTATGGTCTCTCAGTTTCAGTTGTTTTTCTCATGAAAGACTGAGCAGAAGTGAAATCGGTGCTGTAATAAAAGGTGTCCCTATTTCATAAGGACCTTAAAGAGCAGCTGTTGAGGACACATTAGCCTAAGAAGGTCTCCAGGGGTTGGTTTTGACAGAGGTAATCTTTGTTGTAATACCATTCGTAATGTGGATCTCTGTTAGCTATATGTAGTAATTTCTTCCTCTATTTGTTCTGGCACATCTCTAGGGCAACTTGTATGTGCTGTGGAATATTTACTGTATTTCTTTCCATCTATTTTGGTACAGCCTTATAATATGTATCTGTTGCAGATCTGTTCTTCTCTAAATGTGTATTGTTCTTCCTTGTTTCTCCCTTGCCTCTTACAGCAGTTTTTTGTCTTCTCCTTCCAATGTCCTTCTCTGAGCACCTGGGAGCTGAGGGTACTTCAAATTGCAGTTGCAGTCCCTGCTTATGGCATTTGCAGTGTTGGGAGCAGGAGGAAGAGGAGCAGTATATCAGTGTTTGCCTCAGTATCGTCTGATTCTCCCTGGTGTCTTCTGTTCAGATACACCTGGTGTCCAACAAATTCCTAGGAATTCAGCTACAGCAGCTACAGTCTCAAGCTTGTTGCATTTGGCCCTGGTGTCATTTCCCGAGCAAATCCTTCCTGTTTGCTATTCAATTCTCCTATCCTGACACTAGCTGTTATCAAGTGGTATCTTGATGCTTTGAGATGTCTGGAGGTGTTTTAGGCATCTTGCTACTCCTACTTCTCTTTCTTTGCATCTCTCTTGCTATATAGACGATACCGTAATAAAATAACACCTCATGGAAGAGACTGTGGGATTTTGTTTTGACTATTACTGCTTGATTGCATTTGTCATTGCTTTTTGCTGCTTATTTTTTCCACGCTTTGAATTTACTTAAAGATGTTTTGGTCAAATATTGAGGCATCCTAAACCATGGCAGGACAAGTCTTCTCAAAGGTTAATATTAGAGCTCTTGTTCCAGTCTTCCCTTACATCTGCCACCCCAATCCCTGTCTTCACCCCTTTCCCACCGCACTTGTTATACATTGAACTCCAGTATTTCTGGTGGCAGATAATGTACCTTGTCACCTAGATCTCTTCTTCCTGTCCTGGCCATTCCTCTAGAAAATCTAGATAGTTTGTAGACCCTGTCAGAGGAATTCTATGGCCTTGAGATAATTGAGAGTTGGGGGACTCTCTTCATCTCTGACCTTTTGTTTGATCCAGTTCAGCAGAAGGGTGTAGCTTTCGTGGTGGGTCTTTGTCACATCTGTGGTGCGTGGGGAGATCACTCTTGCATCTGTTCTGCCACCTCTTCTGAATAACAGCTCACAGCTGTAATTTCTGCAGCCAGAGGGACTCTGCAAGTGGTCTATCAACAGGATTGTCCAAACTATTCCAGGGAGAGCCCTGGAGATGGCTGGGTGTCAGCCAGAGCTGGACCTCTGATGCTTTCTGGGAAGACCTGGAGCTGTATCACCCATCTGTTGTCGCCTAGGAAGGGAAGAGATCCAGCTGACCAAACTCAATTATTTTGTCAATGAGGATAAATAAGGATCATAATCCAATTGTTACAGCAATTGTGATGCAGCAAACTCGCGGCAACTTTCCAAGGTTTCTCTATTTATACCTCACTTGTTTAAAGCAAAAGGAGGCAGACCAGCTCTTCCCAGGCTTTCCCGGTGTCCTGAACAAACCACCCTCCCAGTTCAGACAAACCTGTGATGGCTGACAGATGATAGTAGGACCATCTCTCTTACTGTGTCTTACTGGTGTACTCCATGTGTAGCACCAGGCTGGCGGTGACTTATTATGTGTGATTATTATTTTTATAAATAAATATTAAAAGCCTTCTTGGCGCTGTAGTTCCCAGCTGCACAGCACTGACTTCACCGTCTCAGTACAGAGCTTTAGCCAACAGCTACAGGTGGTGATCCCTTGTACCAAAACTGTAGGAAATTAGAAGTATTTAATTTAAAATCTAAGTTTGTAGTCTTTTTAATGTGAAAATACAGCATAGCATCCAAGTTTGTCATACTTAGGACTATGGGTAAAGGAATTTTCTGAAAGTCTATAAGGAAATTTGAACAAGATTGATTATTAATTATCAGATCCTTTCAGGAATTTGTCTTCATTTTTTTTTCTGTGTTCCAAGTGATAACACCAGGAAGATAATGAAGACAAATTTTCCGCAGCTGTAACTGAAAGCTTGGTACAGGCTGTATTTGAGGGAACCAGGTCATACTTTAGTTAAATTATTCAAGATTCTTGCATCTAATTACTCGGATGCAACAACTTTAAGTCAGCAGCACAGTCCCTACAAAGTGGGGTCTAATGTTACATTGGGCCTCCTCCAGGGGTAACTTATGGGCAATGTTCTTGTTGTGATGCCTCAGGGTTGATGTGGGTAAGTGTGTGCCCCGAGTACAGCACTAGACCACGTAGCCGTGAGCTTCAAAGGCAGAGCTGCTGTTCCCCACCAGTGCCCCAGCGAAGGTGGCTGGGGCCGTAGCGCTGAGTGGGAAGCTCTGAAACACAAAACTGCCCAGCCTGGAGGACTGATCTCTCCGTGGTCCCCTCCTACATAGGGACCTGTGTTCCTGTGCTCACTGAAGTCAAAATCAATTACAAATTAAAGGCCGGATTCATGAGTTCACTTCAGCTGCTCTAGTGGTGCAAAGCAGCTGCAAATTCAGCTTTTATGCTGCTGGTACTTCCTCCAGCTTTTGTGTATTACTCGCTTTGCCTTTAAAAGCAGTTTTGTTTTTTTTAAATGGCTTGAGATTGATGCTTAACTTCAAAATGTGAACAAATATTGCATTGGAAATTCCTCCTTGGGCTACTTGATTACTTTTTATATATATATAAAATTTTGAAAACAGAGGATATTCTTCAGGGAAATGCTGTGCTAAGGTGAATGATGTTTCAGAGCACAGATCAGTGGAGTCAGAACAGTGCAATTCCCATGGTCAGTTCTAAACGGAAGATTTGCGCAATTAAGAATGTCCTTTATGATGTATTATTGTTAGGCTAAGGAGTTTTTGGATAAAACCAAAAGAAATCTCAATTCTGCCCTCTTATAGACTAGTACCATTTGTCTACTCTTGTTTGAATTCACTGAATCCTGTGAGTTTGGTTTTTGGTTGTGTTTTTATTTTTTTAATGAACTGAGGGTATTTCATTGGCATAACTCCCACAATGACAGTGAGAAGAGACAACCCTGCGCAGGCAAATAATGCACTGTTTTCCTGAATCTGAATGGCTTCTTTCTAGAAACGTCCTAGCTGTGGTTTTCAGGAGTTTATAAATGACTGTCTCCATATGTCTGTGTAAGTCAGGTATAAAACCATCCAGCAAGTTAAATCAGAAATCAGACAAAGAGACAGGGGGCAAGGGAGGAGGGATTATATAATCCTCTTTACTGGAACAAGTGAAAAATCTCACTATTTTCCCCAAATAAGCAATACGCTCTGTCAGCATAACAATACAGTGCACTTGTGCATATTCATCACAACCTGTATAGTCATACATTTGTATAATTAATCAGGATTGGAGGAAAACACATTTGCATCTACGCAAATGGTCTTCCAAAAAACGAAGCAAGGAGAGACTGTTCCAAGTAATCACAACAAGTCTCCTTGCTCAGTGCAGCAGGTCAGCCAACGGCACCATGAACTTCCCCGGGATGGATTAAGGAAGGAGATTTGGCTGTTAATTAGTAAGTTCAGCAGCCTTTGTGTACCCGCTTTGTGGCTGTGCCCTGCCCAGGGCAGTGGTGTGCAGTTGCAGGGGGCAGGAGGTAAGTGTGGGCAGGCAGCGTGGTGCGTTGATGATAGCTCCTTTGCTCTCGGGAAGATTCACCTATTTTTAGACTAAATTGTTGGTGTGAGGCCAGAAGAAACCTTCCATCTTTCAGATTTATGGAGGTTGCCAGGCAGATCTTAAACACTTTCTCTAAGCTGCATTTATTTGTGTTTTGGCTTCTTTTTGAAGGCCAGGTTCCCTGTATCTCCTTGGCTAGGACCCTCGATATTGAAACGAGTCTGGAGTTTGTCAAGTAATCTAATTCATTCAATATTTGGAATTACCATGCATAAAAAAAAAAAGTAATTTATTTTCTAATTATTTCCTGTCTTGCACAACCGTGCATTGCTGAGGTGTCGCTATTTAAAATATTTATCTCTCTCTGCTGCGTGATCTGCTTGAAGGCCATGGAGGGGCAATGAAATAAAAGCACTTGTTCCCAATGCAGGCACATTACTTTGACTTGTCTTGGGCTGTTTTGATGTTTCCCTGTAAATACATTTATTTTTCATTAGGATGTTTCTGGGTTTGTGGCATCCAGGAAAGCCAAAGCCATTATGCTGTTCATCTGTTACAGGCAAAATGAAGATAAACAAGTGTAATGAACTCTTGCTGAAACCATTTCTGTTGTCTTTCCCTTGCTATGAGTGTGTGCATGTGCGTGTGCAGCCTTGCCCTTGCAGGCTGGATGGGCAGGAGCTCCTGCTGACGCTTGCGTTATTCATTTATGAGGAAGATTCAAGTTCAAAGTGCATTGTAGTCCTACGGTTTTGCTGTTGTGTCTGGAGAGCTCAGGCACGGGGCACAACACATGGCTTCTTTTAGGGAGCTGTGTTTTTTAATGTGTAGTGTTGCTCCCACAGCAGTTCCCTCCATCCCTCTCCAGTGTGTTCCAAGGATAAATACACTGGAGGTGGAAATGTAAGGGTATCTGTGAGGTCCAAGTAGGTACTGACAGGGTTAGCAGTGGGGATTGGAGTAACCTGCAGAAGATGATGTGGTCAGTGCAGTGAGGTTTTGTGCAGACTGGGTAATCTCATCCCAACAATGGGCTCAAGAAAACTATTGGAGGGCCTGTGGCATGGTGGTAAATATCCACTATGGTTGGAGGCTGGTGGACAGGGAGTTAAACACAGTCAGAAGCTGGAATAGTGTTTGAAGATCAGGGAAAACTTGGAAAGGATAGAAAGTAAGCTGCAAAGCAGCTTGAAGATGAGAATAAAAATGAAAGCGTTGAGCTTTCTAGGGTGGCAGATACGCTCTTTCTTCTTCCTAGTCTTTCAATTATTTCTCGTTTATTTGAGCCCTCCCTCCTGCGCCTGTCCCCACCCTCCCAAAGTGACTTGCTTATTGAGTCCAAGCGAGTTCATGCTGAATTTTAAAATAACTTCTTTTTCTCCATCTCTAAACTGTTAATCTCCCAGGCTGAGGAATCCTGGGACAAAGGGGAGTCTGCAGAGTGGAACTCTGTAAAATTAGCTTTTGCAGCATTAGTGTTTGCACAGTTACAGGCTGAAGACCTGCACCTCCCCGGCCTGGCAGCCTGCCTCCCTTCCAGGGCTGGGCTGTAAGAGCCAGCTGCCTTCCTCCTCCTCCTCCCTTGCAGCCATCCCTCTGCTTTGAGAGGAGTGGAGGGGAGAGGTCTGCATCCAGTTGGACAAGGGTTTATTGTCTTGGCCTCATCTGCTGTTATCAGAATGTGTTCTTTCTCACAGCATAAAATCAAAGCTCTAGTGCTGTTGTCAAGTCATGGGGATGATTAACTGGGGAAAAAAAGGAGCAGAGGGGGTGTTTTTGGGGTGAAGGCACTGACCTAAGACTTGGCACGTGCTGTGCATTGCTGCCTTGTGCTGCAAGCCCCCCGGCTGGTCTTTGGCAAGTAATTCAATCTGGGATGTCTGTACGCAGCATAGGGGTGGTTTTGGGGCTGAGGAGAGTGTGTCACAGGCTGGAGAGAGACCTGCCTGTGCCTGGGGGAGATAAGCAGGAGGGGAGAGGCCTTGAGTGAGCAGCGGGAAGCCCCAGGCTGGAGAGCCTCCCAGGCCCTCTGCCTGGGTGCTTGAGCCAACAGAGAAGCCAAAGCACCCCTGCCTCCTGTCCTTACTCTCAACTATGAACTGTGTGTTGTCTCCTGCATGAGAATCCCAGCAGTCCCTCTAAAAACACAGCTTTTCTGGCTTTAAAGGCCCAATGAGATGACGTGTGTGGTTTCTTTTTATGGAAGCAATAGATGGTGCCCTGAAATCTAGCTTTGAGCTCCTTTTGACCATTTTGTGTGCTCTCTTGTGCCCAATTTTGGTGTAAGAACGCTTCTCTTGAGCAACTTCCACTGTTTTTCACTTTCTGCTACTTGCAAATCACCTGCCCAAACCCCATCTTCATTGCTTGCTTTTCTTTATTCCTCCCTGCTTCTGCTGTTGTTTATTAGCTTGCTCGGTGTGGCACCTGGGGAATTTGTTCATTGCCAAAGCAAAATGAAGTTGCGTTAGAGCTGAACACATGTAGCAAGGTACTCGCAGCCTGCCGGGCCTTGAGCAGAATCCAGCGCTAACGCTGCAAACCCTCCCCGCTTCCTCTCCCGGCCTCGCTCAGCTGATTGCCTTCTATTTTTCCTTGTGGTGTTGTTATTAATAATCATATACCAATCTCCTCTGACAATCACAATCATTTCCTGGGAGAGAGCGAATCCAAGTCAACCACATTCAGCTACCCAGCGAAATGATGCTGTGTCTGCCAGCCTGATGAATGCTGCTTCTGTCTGTGCCCTTTCTCTGCGTGGAGCGCTTGATGATGCCGGAGGCTGCACTGGACGGTTTGAGCTCCATGTGTTTGTCAGGGAAAACTGGCTGCAGGGAGGAGACACAGCTGCTGAGAATGAAAAGGGAATGGTGATTTTTGGGGGATGAGTGTGAGAAATAACCCAGGTCTGGCTGTTCATGTGGGTGCATTTGCCCGTAGAGGTCAGGTGCATTGAAGGGTCTGTCCAGGGAGCTGCTGTCCTCCACCTGGTTCTGCATGGATAAAGTCTCTAGTGCTTGGTTGTAACTGGCTTTGCAGAAGTTTTTTTGGGAACAAACTGAGCCACGTCCCCTGTGCTTTTGCCTGTATTTGTTCCCCCAGTTTCCGTCCTCCTGTGAGAAGAATCCCAGGGAGCTTTTGCTAACAGGTTTCCTGCTGGAAGGGCTTTTCAGTGGCAAAATGGGTGTGAACCCTTTTTCCCAGAGCTCACCAGTTTCTCAGTTAGCTCCCTCTTGCTCTCAGCTTGTCCTTATGGGCTCCCAGGCTACTTGTGCTGCCAGGTTTTTCTACCAGAGCAATTTCCCCTGTTGCGATTCTTGACAGCACCACTTTTTCTCCAAGAAACATTGGGCTGCTGAATGTCTAGCGAACTCAATTGGCCTGGATAGATGGGATGAGCCAGCTGGGTGTGCTTTGAGGCAGAAACCACCCTTCCTTTCTCAGAGGAGTCACTACCAAAGAAAAGGTGGTGACTGTAACTTGCTGGGGTGAAAGATTGTGCTTGAGTGGGAAGGAACTGCACAGGTCAGGGGGGCTCTGCCACAGGATACACCTCATGTCCATAGCTCTTTTTCAGGGTGACTTGCTCTGCAGCCTCCCTAGCTCTGCCTTTTATTGCATTTCATGAAAAAAAGTTGTCTTTTTGTCTGTGCAACGTGGGAAGCTGCGGTTGGCAGGCACACATTCCACGTGCAGAGGGATTGCCGGGGGCTCACTGAAGTGAGGTGCTCAGGAGGGCAGAGCTGTGAGCTGTGTCTCAGGAAACAAGGTCAAGAAACCCTCAGGAGCTCAATTAACCACAGATGACCAGGACAAACTAGGGCAGCGATTGCGTGACTGTTTGGTGAAGACAAGAGCCTTTGGACTGCCCAGTGTGCTCCAGGCTTAGAGCGTCTTCATTTATTTTGCTTTTATTTTTCACTATTTTCTTCTCAGATTCAGAGTAGAAAGCCCAGAGCTGAGATCCCCGCTCATTGCCCTCATGACCGAGCGGTGCTCTCGTGGGCAGTGGAAGTGAGTGGAGTGGAGCCTGCTCTGTGCACAAAAGCAGTGCCTGGCTAGCATCTCCTTGCCTCTCTGGTTCCTCTCCTACCCCTCATCTTCTTGGTCTTTGCCCAGGCAAACTCTGACGTGTATTTGTGTCTTCTGCATTTCCTTGTGGATCTTTCTATGAAATACTGTGAAGTGGATCCTGGTTTATGTTACAAGCTGTTCGTAATGAGATTGGAGAGATACAGCACTTGACTGCAGTGGCTGTTAATTTTAATATGCCATGAATCTCGAGGTAGCTTTTTATTCTTCCTACATTGAACTTGCACACTGCTGCTGCTACAGTCTGCATGGGAGACATGTCATGTGAAACAAAGAGGCTTAATGAAGGACAGAGGGAAGAACTCTGCCAGTTTTTTATAAAACATGAGTTTTATTTTCTAATACACAAATCACGGTGTCTTAGATGTTTAGAGGTTCATGATTTAGCAGCTCTAAGAAAAAGTTTGGCAGCAGTAAAAAGGACAGATAGTGTTTGACAGAGGCCTTAAAAATGCCTTTGACTCTTCTGGGCAGAAGATGAGGGTGAGGTGGGAAATACCAGTCCCTGCCAGTCTGAGCAGACAAAGCCCTTCACAGATGAGGGATGGAGGAGAGCACAACAGCAGCATGAGGCCACGGATGGCAGGTTAGTTCTACAGAGTATGTTACTTAATGGTTGGATGAGTTGGGCAGAGACCAGTGAAATGAAAGGGGAAAGGACAGAACAAAGTGGTCAGGACCTGGGAAGATCAACTTGGCAACTCTTCGTAAGATGTTTCAAGTAGATTCTTGCCAATGTCCTAAACAAAAATAAACCTAAAACACATCAGCTGTAGGGAAAGCTCAAAGTGGTACCGAAAGATTCACAATGGGGATCTGAGCAAGCTCTCCATGTTCACCTCACTCTGAGGAGTGGCTTCTGGATGGAATTTTACTGTGCTCTGGGAGTTACAAACAAGGGTCTTTTAGTTTTGTTGAGTTTTGGGGTAATTTCCCCCCCCCCCCCCCCCCCCTTACAGCTGTTGAGCTGAATGGCTGCTCTCGGTCTGCCTTTTAATTCAGAGAGGGAATGTCACCGTTTGTGTTCTGTTTGTCAGTTGTCTGTGAGCAGCAGACTGTAGATGCAACCGCATTTGATCATTTGTCAAATTTCCTTTTGTGCTGAATATCTGATAGCATTTGCTGAAAACTTGTGCCATTTGTGCTTGTTTGAGTAGCTGCTGCAACAATTGCAGGGGATGGAAGAAGAGAGGCTGGACATGGCTACTGCACATCTGCAATTGAATATTTGTCAACAGTAAGGTATTCACTTGGCTTGCTAATAGCAGACATCAGGAAAAGAGGTGGTTCCAGTCTTCACCTGCAATTACTAGTTCCCTGAATCTGTGGGCAGACTGAAAGCATAGCAAATTGCCTTTGCAGAGCTGCTCTTGGAGGTGTGTTTGCCATCAGCAGTTGCCTCAGAGGTGTGAGATTCAGAGCAGACCCACAGATTCTCAGCATAGTGATGATCCACGGTGCCGAAACCCTTGGGGGATGTGTGTGGGGCCTGGCTTTGCTGCTGCAGCAGCTGAGGATTTTCATGAAAGAGAGATGGGAAATGGTAGGTCTTTCAGTATCCAAACCTTGTGCTCTGGCATGCATAAAATTCATCTCTATTGGAGCTTCCCTGCACAGAGAGTGCTGCTTGCAGGGGGTCTTGACTGGGGGGTCTGGGGAAAGCTAGCCCCACTTAATGGGAGAGGAGGATGCCTTTTGCCAGTCTCTGCCACTCAGAGCCTCCATGAAGCCTGAGCAGAGCTGTTCTTTGACCTGGTTCATGCTGTCAAGTGCTTCTTTTTCTCTGTGAAGAACAATCTTCCATGCTGGCTGTGGGAACCAGACTCCCCAGAGCCTGTGACTGTGACCACCCCTTGCCCTGCACAGTCAGTTGTGCAGGGCTCCCTGCTCAGACCAGGCTCTATGAGCAGCAAGGCAGTTGTTCGTAGGATGGGGCTTTCTTCCACTTTTCTTTTTCATCAGAGGCTGAGTAGCATTCTTGCACATGGCATATCAAGCCTTTTTCAGCACACTTCATTTCAAAAGCTAATTTGTAATTGCAAAGCAATACGCGTGCTCCAACAACCCCCTCCTCTCCAAAGCAAACAGAGAAACGCCACAGAGAAATAAAATAAAATGGGATGAGAATTATCCATGCTTGCTCTACCCCACTGTTTGTCTGCTGGGGGAAAAGAAAGGGTGAAGCAAAGTGGCTAAAATAAATATAATAAAAATGAGAGAATAGAAAAACAGCCTTTAATGTACTTAGTGTTGCAAGTTGTGAGATGGGGATTAGCTCTGCCTGTCTCCCCATGTAGCACAGTGGGAATTGTTGGGAATCGAGGTTGCCTTTTTTCATACTTGCCGTTCTGCACACACATCTGGATGGTGACAGTAAGAGGGTGACACCAGCCCTCCTGCCCTGTTGTCACAGGCTGAGCCACCATCCATCACCTGGCTGGGACAGTGGTGAGCTCCTTCTGCATACTGTGGTGTCCCCAGTGTACTTTTAAGGGGGGAGCAAGAGTTTTATCCTGCTGTGTAGCTATGGATTAGACTTAATCTGCCCATCAAGGGTCTCCCAAGCAGCCTCTGCTTGTATCCATTTTGTGCCCGTGCCCCTTGTGTGGTTTTCTTGCCTTCCCCTCCTGCCCTCCTTTGCTCACCAGCTGCCTGGTGCTCGCTTTGCCGCACCCTCCTCATCGTGCCCTCCCACTCATGGTGGGCTGGAGAGGGGAAGGGAAAGGTGAACCTACTGTTGGGCTCTGTTGCTCTGCAGAGCTGCCAGCTCCGATTTTGTCATCCCTGCTTTGCTCTGCCTCTGTGAGTTCAGCGGGGGCATTTTCAAAGACATTCACTGTAGTTCCCAGCATGGGTTGGAGGGGCAGGGAGCTGAGGAGCATTTCAGGGTTGAGATGCGAGGTGGGGGCCAGTGCATGCCAGGATCCTGTCACTCCCAATATCTTTTACAGTAGCTTTTTTTTTTTTGCTTTTTTTTTTCTTCAGAATAAGAAAAGCAGGGTGAAATTAGGCCATGTAGCCTGTGGTACAAGCTCTGCTTGTTGGTATTGTTAATGGCTCTGCTCAGAATATGCTGACTTTTTCTGAACAAAAGCTAAAAAGCAAGCCTTACAAATTAATCATTATTAATACTTTGCACTCTCTTAGCTGTGCACGCAGCCATTCAAGGTGGTAAATACCCATTGCCTTGCAGAGTGCTCAGCTCGGCCCCTCTTGGATGGCAGCAAAGCCTTGTACTGGGAGCTCCTGTGTTTGGGGGCAGCCTGGCAGCTGTGGAACAGCAGCTCCCCTCTCCATTCTCTGTAAGCTCATGTAAAACACAAGTAAACTGTTTGAAGCCTGAAGGAGTTAAATAGATACTATGCTGGTGTGACTAAGATGTTCATCAGGGAGTTCATCTGATGCCAGCTGTCACTGATTCTATGATTCCTCTCTTCCTCTGATATGAAGGCTGATTTACAGTGAAGTTTGCTCTGGCCCTAAATTTGTCTGACTCTAGAGAGGTCAGGGGTTCCTCGGGATTATAAACTGAACAGTAATTTGTGCCTGCTAAACTGGGTGGTAATGTGGAGTTCTCTGCATCTCAGGTCTTGAGATCTCCTGGCAGTGCGGCGCTGCTTCTCCTAGCCAGTGGGAGAGGACAGGGTACTGGTACAGCAGGGAGGTTGTTACAGGTCACAGGTATCTTGTCCAGCTGGGCTTTGTGGAAATCCGTCACAAACACTCTCAGTGCTAGGCCCCTGGGAGGAAGGCAGGACTAGTGTCACAAGCACCAATGCAGTATCTCAGCCTGCTGGAGCGCATGACGGGGAGTGGCAGTAAGCACACGTGGTTTGCAGAGCACAAGGGGGTGGTAGGTTGGGTTGTCTTCTCCTGGGATTGCACCTTGTGTGCTGGTTTAAGTGCAGTAATGTGCTGTCAGATTACTGGCAACAACCTGCTGCAGCACCCTGGTACCCTTCCGTGCTGGCACCTGTGGCATGTATGGCCATGGACTGGGAGAGAAATATTCATCTCTAACCCATGAATTTAGTCTCTCAAGCCCCAAGTTCACCAGGCGTCTCACAAATAAGTTCTCGGCCTTTCCCTATTGTGACTTCTTCCATTCCAAGTACTATCTGTGTAATCTCCTGCACATTTCAAAACTACTTGAAACAGCTTCTTGCTTTACTGCTTGCCAGATTCCCCCCCAGCTGCCAGGAAGAGAGTAAGCAGCCGCTGCCTGTTCTACTTGAGAAATTCAACTGCCAAGTGGTTATTTACAGCGGGCAGAGAAATGAAAATGTTAAATGAAATCAATTGCTGGCAATGTGAAAAAGGAAGGGACACACACACACACACACATAGCAAACCCTTACAGAATCAGGATTATGCTAGCCACAAGGTGCAGCCACCTTAAAAGGATTGCAGGCAACAACCAGCAAAATGACAACAACAGAAGTCATGCCCATGTTAACCCAGCCTTGCGCTGTCTCCGACTTTAGTTTCTATTTAATCTCCCTCTTCTTGTCCAGTTTGGGCCCTCTTGGCAGTGGTGGGGAGATGGAAGAGTTTGGGAAGGAAGCTGGATTGTGTTAAAACAGTTGTTTCAATTCATTCCAACATCAGGCTCCCTGCCTGGATTTAACCTGAAGGTAAATAAAAAATTAAAAACTAAATGAGCCCTATCTCCCTGATGAATTTTGCCCTAAAAATAGGAGTATCTTTATTTCCCCTGACTCTTGTAGGGTGGAGGTGGTAGGAAGGTTACCAGGAGAGGCTCCTGGCTGCTTTGGTTTTGGCTGGATCATAAGTAAACTTTTTTTTTTCCCCCTGGTGTCAATCCCTCCCTTTAAGTGGAAGCCTCAGGCTTCCCTGCTAAATCTCTACAGAGACATCTGAATCACGGCCTTGCATTGGGCAGTGTGGCGATTAATCAGCCATTACAAAGGACGACCTGCTGTCTTACAAACCAATTAGAAGGGAACCGGTTGCTTGTGTAACTAATGTAGTGGAGATACTAGTAAGTTAAAGACCCATTGTGGAGGAAGGAGCTGAAATAAGTCTCTGTTACAGGGGTTTAAAGAAGATGCTGAAAGCACCAGATCTTTCTGTGAAACGGGAATCTCAATTTGCAGCCTTATGTTGCAGTAAACACTGGCCGCTCTGCTTGCCTTGCAGTCGGCTGAAGGAAGTATTTTTAACTCTTGATGATGAAGTGTTTTTTAAATTCCCTTTTCTCTCATATCTCACTGGGTTTCTAGGCGGGAGGTGGAGATGAGGAGGAGGATGTGTGGTGCTCTGGCTCCGGGAGAGCACCTCTGAGGTTGGGTACCCGAGGTGAAGGAGCGATCTGGGATGCCATGCAAGGGGGGATGATGCAGGGATGAGGTTGCTGAGGTGCAGCTATCCCTGGGGCAGATTTGGTGCTCTTTCCATTAACATAGCACCTTTTTTAGCTTGCTTGCAGTATGAGGCTACTTTCAGGACCTGGGTTGATTCTTTTGTGTAATATTGCCTTTGCATTCGGGTTAGTCCTGCCCCAGTTGGTGTGGGGCAGGATTGCTGGCTGTAGGCATGGACTGTGTTGCTGAGACGGCACGCTGCACTATCTGTGGCTTCTGCAGGGTTTACTCCAGCAGCCACCGGAGCGAATCTCAAGTGTTTAGCTGGTTGCATTGGGCTTTCCATTCTTGGCAGTTCTGCTAATGTGCTAATTTGACCTGCTCTCTCCTGACAACATGCTCAGTCTGCTAGCTGCTGTGCCAAATCGAGCACAGGGGTGACATCAGCCTGCTACCTGGGAGCACCGAGCGGAGATTTTAGGAGCAGCCCCGTGCTCCCTCCATCCTGCCAGTGACCTGCAGGGGCAGGATGAGGTGGCTGTCCCAGGTGCAAGGAAGTGCCTTGGCAAGAAGATTCCCAAGCGGATCCGTTAGTTGCCTATTCAACATACTCTGCTTTTAGAAGGGGTGTGATTGCCATCGTTGGACTGCTAAAGTAGCAAGATGGATGTTTAAGTTGACCTAATACACTGTGGAACAGTGCAAACTTAGATACATTAATTGTGGCTTTGCTTCAATCCTAGCAGTGATTTTGTTTCTGTTCCACCATAACACGGGGACTATTAATTTCACTGTGAATGTGGGACTTGGCATTTGCTTACCCTATGCTTGCATTTAACAGCTTTCACGTGCAGAATTTTAACAGATCATTTTAGACCAACCAAGCTTGCTAATCCTTTTTTGCAATTCCAGCAAGTAGGAATAATTTTAGAGTAGATCTGTGGTAGGGAGACTTTGGCTCTGTTTATAGCATAAAAAGTTGGAAAGGTAGTGTGGGGTGGTGAGAAGGGCACTCAGTTCTCTAACTTCTGGTTTTGGCTCTGAAGCTTGCTTGATGACTTTAGGAAAGACATTTAACTTCTCCAAGCCTCAGTTTTCCTGGCTTCTCTTATTGCACCACGTGTTGGTTTCTTTTTTAATTTGTGACTATTCTTGAGAGCAGTGTTTGCATTATTTCTACATTTACAGTGTCTGGGAGAGTCGGCCTGTCCTGCCCACTGATGCTGTCTTGTACCAATGTGAATACAAGGTGGCAACACAAGATGTACCTGTGCTTCATCAGCAATGAGCTGCTGTGCAGGGCAGGGTATCAGCTTGTGACAGTAAGCTCCTTTCACTTACTGCTAAGGAAATTCTGCATTTTAGGGAAACTTATAAACCAGTAACAGTCCGGCCAAATGTAGTGCCCCTTCCTCTGCCTTGCCCTCCAAATCACTTGTCATGACCTCTTGTTCTTGACCAGTGCCAGATGAACTAATTTTATCCTGATTAAACAGTAAGTGTGGGCTTACAATCAGTACGGTTGATGTGCTTTGCTGAGTCAGGCCTTTGATTACGCCAAGTTTATGACAGCTCTGCATCCCAAGCAAAGGATGCCCTCATCATCCACCCAGCCCTCGGCTCATAACCGGGGGAATTGTACACGCCAGTTGAAAGGCACCTCAGCTGTAGTCCACTGAGCCAATCCTCAAATTGAGTTTGAAGTCATTAAGTGGAAAAGAAAATTTTTGTGACAAGCGATTTCCCTGAGCAGGTGACAAACTATAATGAAGCAAGGCGGTTTGGCTGGAAAGGTTTATGATAGCAGCTGTGTTCCCCTCCTCTCCTGCGAGCAGTCTGAGCAGGAGAGGATTCGTGGAAAACTGTCCATGTAGCTGCAAGATGTGTGTGTTGGCCTTGGATTAACTTTCCCAGTCTTTTCCGCAAAAGGTTGCTGGAGGTCCTTTTGGAACCCAAGTGGGATGAGTGACTATTTAATTGCCATTTAAACTGTACTCATCTACCTAGCAAAGGAGTTGGTAGTGAAAAGCTTGTGAGCAAATAGCACCCCTGGAAAATGGTGTCACGTGAGGGCTCTGAGTTAATTTAGATGCACTACTGCTAGTTAGAGCTGCATAGTTTCTTCCTCTTGCTTTTGTTCTCTTCCTGCAGGAACTGAGCATAGTCATCATAACACATCATAACAGACATAGTTGTCACGTGCCTGTGACAAGACGATGGGAGTGTTGGGTCCGTGACAGTCGGCATGGCTCTAACAGGTAGCTGTAGAGGTTCGGTGACAGGCACATCATAACCACGTACAGAACTCTTCCCAAAACAGCAAGAGTGCAACACCTCACTTGGTCAGAGCTGGGGGAGAAAAGGTGTGAGGGAGGGCACCGGGATGGCTCCCGCAGCATGGGGTAAGGCTTGGACACAAGAGAAATAAGAAGCTGATTTTAAAAAGCTGAAGATGTGCATTGTAAGAGCTGCTGCCGACAGCAAGGATGCTGGAGCAGGGGAAGTGGTTGCTCATACTAATGTGCAGGTAAGCGAGTGTGACAGACCACAGCGACAGCACTGGGGAAAGTGGTGCAAGGGCTGAGGAGCAGCCTGTCTTGGCTGGGCAGCTTGTGGGTGTCCTGGCCCCGACACTGCCTGGCTGTCTTAATTCTACTTCTCTGCTGTGTAGGTTCGTAAGCAAGAGAGCTTGCTTTTTCTGGGAAGCTAGCTAATTAAATTAAGTCCCTAAAGTAAAAGAGATGGTGAGAGGGAAGCATTATGGTCTTTAAAACTGGCAATGTTTGTAGTACATGGCTAGCCAGGAGGTTTCTGGGGCATCCCTCTGAGGTGATGGGTGCCTTGTTGGAGGTGAGGTTTGGAGCACTACAAGCCAGCTGCTCCTGATTTCTTTTTTCCTGATTGCTGGTTATGCAGTGCGTGGGTGGGTTGTTATTTTTCTTAGTACTATGTCAACTGCTGGCTGAGCAGTGTTGCAGATTCAAGGGTTCTGTGCTCTGGGGGGGTGCTGCCAGCTCCGCTGAGGAGAACCAGGCACGTTACTGGGGAGTGGCCACATTCTGTAGGTGTGCTCACTTGTTACAGCCGAGCCTGAGCTCTGTGCTGCCTGCTCGGGGTGAGCTGTTAATGCCCAGCTCCTCGCCCTCTGTCTGGGTTTACGCTCTTGCCTGTGTAATGGGCTTTCTTCCACGAACGGGTGGTGATGAATCACCTAGGCTAGACACTGTTGTCTAAGGCCACCAGCTGCTGACCTTCAGGACAGCTGGATTTATACCTCAGAGCAGGCATAGAATTCCTGATGCATGGGGCAGCACTGAGCTGGGGGCTGCTGAATCCAGTCTGCTGTCCCTCCTATGCTCCACTGGATTATCCAGCTGTCCCAGCCTCTACTGCTGCTTACTCAGACGGGAGTCTCCAGCAGCAGCAGCACACAAGGGTGGGGAGGTGGTGGGTGATGATCAGCTGTGAGAGCCCTTAATGGGCTTCAGGTGCCTTACCCAGGCTCACCTGGACCAATATCCACTGCCCCAGCTTCAGAAGCTTCATTTGAGCTCAGGTCCCCATTTTGTCCTGAATTGGTTTGCTTGTCCCTGCTGTGCTGGCTCCTTGGGTGGACCCCTGACCTCCATTGCAGGTCCTTGATACAACCCCGTCTCTGGCTGGGCCTCCTGGATGACCTTGGAATAACATTGCAGGTAGGATGGCTTCTTTGCCTGGGTGGACTTTGGACCTACATTGCAGGTAGCCTCTACAACTGTGTCTCAGTGTGTCTCTCTTGCTCTTGACTGAGTTCAGTGGATGCACCTTGGCCCCGGCATGTCACCTTGCCTTGTCTGGGGCTGTCCATGTCACCACCCAGTCCTTCTCAGACTTGGTGAGACTGTGCCAGGTTGGTGAGGGCTGCTCTATAGTGACCAATGGTTCCTGGCTCTTCCCCTGCATAGTGTAGCCTGTCTCACTGCTCCTGGGCACCAGACATGGTCTTGTGGGTGTAACATCAGGCTAATTCAATGGTGCTGGTGGACCTTTAGGAATCGTCTGGTCTGATGTGAAAATTCACTCTTCTTGAGCTTCCACCTTCACAGCTCTCCCTTGTCCCTGCCCAGGGTTTCTGGGTTGCCACCGTTTGGGATGTGGTGTGGAAAGGCTGTCCTGTTCTGGGTGGGACGTGTCCCTCACAGAGAAAGGGATGAGGATATTACTTAAAGGGGTGCCAAAGATTTACTGTGTGTACTGGGAATAGAGCAGGAATAGTTTCTTGGAGGTGCTAGGTATGCGTAGTACTGCGCTGCACCCGGGAGTTGAATGTGGACTGGGGGAGGGATCAACAGGAGCAAGTGATGCCAGCTGGAGACACCAGAAGCTTTTTAAAAAGAGCTTGAAAGCAACACAAAACCCAACACACTTGCATATTCCAAGCAATGCACGTAAGCAAGACTCACTTTTACATTTTTCAGAGCAGATTAGCGATTTTCTAATTAGGGAAAGAGCCGAATATTGAGCACTGAAATGGATAAGCGACTTAAAAAGAACACAGAAAATTGCAAAGTGAAATCACTTAAATCAGCCTTGTCTCCTCCCCCCTTCATGCTTGGTATGCTGTTTATCTTGGCAAATGGGGAGAAAATAAATTCCCTGGAGGTGGCACATACACGTTGCTACCTGAACGCACCAGATATTTCTATGCAGACAGTTAAAAGCCCTAAACTGCAGAGTTTTGAATCAGCCTTCTGGACATGCAGAAATATGAGCAGGGCTGCATTCTGGGCCAGGGCTTGATCTGTCCATCATACTGAGCAGCAGCTGTTTGCTAAATTTTCATCTGGATCTCGATGTGGATTAAAGACATCCCAGTTGTTGAGCGTTGTGTGGCTCTTTGAGCAGTTTGAAGCTTGCCGCCTTTGTGAAAGAGCAGAACGTTGCCTTGGTGGTGATTCCGGGCAAGATCCCAGGGCAGCTTCTTTCTGGATGCTGCCAGATGCAAATCTTGAGACCCAAAACGTTGGCTGTGTGCTTCTAGCAGAAAGCATACTTTAAAGGCTCCCTTTGCTCCTCAGGCCTGAAGCCCTTCCCTTTAACATGCCTTAGATTCAGCATCCACAAAATGGGGCATAGCAGTTGTCAAAATTGTATTGCACTGGTCTAGGTCAGTGCTGGACTTTGGAAAGGGCCAGCACAAGGTACTCTGAGGAGGTGCAGAAGGTGATTTACCCCAGGATATCTTTTCTTAGGCCCTTGTTATCCCAAAGATAAGGGTTCAGGAAATGTTAGGAACAGTAAGGATGCAGGGCAGGGAGTGTATTTTGCTGTGTACACAGGCAGTACCCAGTACACTGCAGTTGCTGCTGGACCATCAATAAATGTTAGTGGGCACTCTTGCTCCCAAAGCACCTATCAGTGCTGCCATCCGTGTGGAAAGAGGAAAGTAAATAGATTCTTGGTTTGTCTTAAAGGCAGAGGGAATAGGATAGGATCAGTCTATTGGATTTGTTGAATAAACTACAAAATACAAGATATAATTCTCTGCAGGGTAATGGACTATGTTGTCTTTTGCATTTCAAGCACTGGAGCATTCAAACTGAGCTGTCAAAAACTGGTGGGCTTGTTTGAATTAACCAAGGCTTGAACTGGGCATAATATTTTTATAAGTTACTTATGCTCCAGTAGAATTTCTGCCTGGCTGCAGCAGACATGGTGCTCTCTGTGTGCCCAGGGAGGTGTGCTTCCTGCCCCACAGCGCTTACAGCAGGAATGACCTACCGGGGAGCCAAAAAGCTGCTTTGGCATTTGTCTGAAAAGCTGACCGTGCATCTGGGATTGTGTCGGTGGCGTCCCAGAGAAAGGAAGGCCGTCTGCTGTGTGGAAGCTCCTGGTGTATATCCAGCTGAGATCACTCCTGTGTTTTGATTAAAACTTGCATCCAAAAACTGCGCATCAGCATGACTTGGCTTGCTGGCAGCTCCATGGAGGATGAGGACATCCCCATGGAGGATGAGGACATCCCCCTCACCCTCTGGCTTTTACCCCTTGTCTTGCTAAGATGCTCAGGTGCTAAGATGATACGACCCAGAAAAAACAGCATTGTGCTGGTGTTGATGCCGCTTGTCCTGATCTGTGAACACAACAGCGTGGCTCTTGTTTTTTGCCCCAGGAGATTATAAAGTGTCAGGGGAATACGTTCTGCCCTTTCTTTTTAAAGGGGCCCTTTCTACTGGCCTTAAAGATGGGTAAGAGGGATTTGTACATTCCCTGCCAGCTGTGGGGAAGAGGAAATGTTTCCTTCCATTCTGTAGGTGAAGGTTGTGAGATGAGAGGAGAGGGGCTGGTGCTGGAATGACCCATTCGTTAATCATGGACTTGACACTTGTGGGATCCAGCTTCAGTTCCTGTGGAGTATTTTGAACTATTTGACCAAAAGCAAACACATCAAGAAACTGAAGCACACGAACAACATGAGAAATGATTGGCAGGTTCTTGTAGCTTTAAGTCATCTAGAGTAGTACTATTTTATCCTATGAATTGGAAAACCTTTGCTGTGCCTCAACAGTTGCCTTGAATGTGTACGGAGCATGTAGCTCTTATCACATAGATGATATCTTCTGGCCACCTGTAAGTTAAGAGAGCCTCAGTACAGTGTAAATTCACTCTAGTGTTCATTCCCATTTCCTTCCCCCAAAATACCTTGAGAATTGGAGATTACAGCTGCACGGTTTGCTCTCTGATGTTGGCCTGCAGTGAACACAAGTGTTACTGGGCAGCTACCATCAGAGCAGGTTTTGTGGACAAGAGAGGATGTTCTATTTACAGTTTGTGTTTTCATTCGTCTTTGACAAAGCAGATTTACAGTCTTTGGTGCATGCTGGAGCTGGCAGTTAGCAAGTAAAGTGATAGTCACTGCTGAAGGCCCATGTCTCAGGTGGCCTCGAGAATCGCTCCTGTCAGATTTACACCCAGGATGGCTGGTTCCTGCTGTATGTGACCTTTAAGCAAAGGTGAAACTGTTTGGCAAGTTTTACCTGTCACCTTTGTTTTTTTCTGCTGAGGAAATGTCACAGGTGGGTGCATCTCCTTTGGGAGCCACAAATGCTTTCATTTGTGATAACTTGTGTCCTTTGAGGCCATGGGTTAGGTGTCTTTCTGCTAAGTCCAGCCTGCTGGAGCACACTTCTGATGCAACCTTGGTCATAGAGACAGGCCCTCTGGCATGGACACTTAAGAGTCTGTGGACTAAAGCATTCTTTTTTTTTTTTCCCAATGTGTGTTGAAATCCTCACTTCCATGCTCAGGCTCTATGTCATGGGAGAGGGGATGGCTTTTATCCCACAAGAGGCCAGCTAGAGCCTTCAGTGGGGCAGCCATGCCTCGGCTGCAATCTTGGGTGTCCCTTGCAGATGCAGCGAAACACTGCAGCCCTTCACAGTGCCTATCACTGTCACCCAGCACTGCCAGCAGGGCTCGGCTGGGCTGGCCTCAACAGACCGTCAGCCACATGGAAGAAGAGGAGGTGGTTATGTCAGTAATGCAGCAGGACTGAACAAAACCCAGCTATCTTGTGTTGCAGCCTAGCTCTTCAGAGCTGCAGCACCCTGCTCAGCCAGCCTGCCTCCTCTGTTTCCTCAAACCTGGGGGTTTTCATTAGATGGCATATCTGGCTTCAGGAAAATAAGTCAGAGCCTGTTCTCTGGCTCTGAAGTCAAGTGACATGGTGTGGTTCCTGTCCTTGTAGCTGACCTCCCTTCCTCAAAACAAAGTAACCTCACCTGGACTATCTCTCTGCCAAAGTATACTGGGGAGAGGGCTGGTCGGTTTGGGCATGGCTGGCTGCCCTGGTGTGGATGCTGGTGGGGTAGTCCTGTAGCCTGTGCTGTGGTCCTCTTCAGTTATCAGTGTAGAAGGAGCCAGCAAGTCTGCAGTAACACTGTATCCATAGGGCAGGGTGGGCATCTGCATATCATCCTCATGCCTGGAGTGCAGGACTGGGTGCTGATCAAAGGTGTACCCTGATATCTGCAGGACCTTAGGCTGTGAGGGTGACCAGCATCATTTTCCACCAGTAGTGGAGATGCTGTCTTGCAAAAACCAGGGGAAGTACAGCTCAGAGGAGTTCCAGTAAGGTCGTCTCACCTTTGTCAAGTAGCAGCCAACTCGCCCCAGTCAGTGCCCAGGCAGGAAATAAACTTGCTAAATAAGTATATTTACTGCAAATGCATTTGTACCAAATCTTGTATGTGCAGCAAAATCCTCTTAGATGAGCATCTGATAAAGGATTAAAACTATTAAATGATTAAAAAATCCTCTCTGCCAAGTGGTGAAATATGCAGATTATACGGTGCTTTGTTGTTTTGTTTTTCCCTTTGGCTTTGCTATTCCCCCCCTCCTTGCCCTGTTTGCAGGGAGGGAGGAGAGGGAGAAGGTGCTCTGCCGCAGCCCCCTAAGGCATGAGGGGTGCCAGGGAGGCCGGGAGTGCTGGTAATTCCATTACCCTGCAGGAAAAGGAGGGAAAGGTCCTAAAAAACCTTTCCCGGCTGCATCCTGCTTTTCCAGGAAGCAGATGGATTTTTCCTTAGTATAGAGAGCTTTCCTCGGGGGAAAGATCTTGCGCACTGGGAGATTCCTAGGAATCAGGAAACCAAAACTGGTGAAGCTAGGGAGCAAGACTAAACCATACAGGAGAGCTATTCCAGGCAGGGTAGCATCTCGGAGGAGTCTGCATGGATCCAGTCCCACCAGCAGTTCTCCCCTGATGCATGACAGGGGAAGCACTGCTTTCGGGCAGCTCCTGAGGTAGCCCTCTTCACCGGGGCTGCCAAGTCTCTGGTGAGGAACTTCTTTATTCACAGGTCGGAGGACCATCAATGTTTCCTTCAGCTTTAGGACGTTTCACCTTCCTTGGTAAGTCTGTCTGCAGAAGTGTTCTGGAACTCAGCAGCTTCCTGTTGTTTAGGACACACGCGTTGCAGGTACTGGCAGGTGACCTCAGTTGTGTTGGATGGCAGCAGGCAGGGACGTGTCAGGCCATGTCCCCTGGCCGTGGCACATGCATGTCACTGATCACCTTTGGGGTGTGCATTGCCAAGCATTCACCTTAGCACACAATTTTAGGCAATGACTGGGACAGCAATCAAAGACCCGGTATCAGAGGAAAAGTGACAAATATTCTGTTCTATGACAGCTCCAGCTAAAGCTCCATCTGATGCTCACTGTGTTCACAAGGTTTATGTGAGTGTTGTCCTCACCCTAGACTAGATGATGTGAGAAGACTGCCTTGTTAAGGTCGTGTGCCAGGGGTAACTCCTGATAGCTCTTGGAGAGGAAGGTTTGGTGTGGGACAAGGGCTAGGGACAGTTGGATTAGATGATCTCTGATGTCCCTTCCAACCTAAGCCATTCTATGACAGGGTACAGACCACCGTTAAGACTCTGAAGGTTGAAAGGAGAATGAAACATCATTCTCTCTTCTGTGAAAGTTGTTTTTGCCGTGGGCTTGAGCAGAGTCAGGATTTCCCTTGGGTTGCCTAAGGCTTGTGTCGTTCTGTGGACTTGGACCCCACCAGCCAAGGGCTGCTGCTGGAAGTACCTGTTTCCCTGGTGTGCTGGGCACAGGCGCTGCTCTGCTGAGGATGTTTTGGGGTCAGGCTGGATGAGATAACTGCTTCATTAATGTAACCCTGATTAGACAGTCAGGGACCGCATCGGAGTCCAAGTCATTAGAAGCTGTCAGCAGCCGAGCATTCAAGTGTAAGGATGGGAGAGGAGGAAGGAAGAGCCAAAGGGGCTGTTGCAGTGGTGGTGTCAGCTCAGTATTTATGAGGGAAATAAGCTTCTGATGTTTTGTGGCCCGTAAGATTCTGTTTTCTCTGGGTCTGTTTGATTAGATAGGATTATCTCAAGGGCTCAAGTGGAACATCATTGATTTCTGCTCACTTCTATGGGGATGTTCAGCAGCCCTAATCTATGCCCCCTGTTTCCAAAATGCTATGAGGTGATGGCACTGCTTGGAGGGAGGCGGCCTCTCCCAGGAGGGGCTGTTTGGAAGTATGCACCCCTTATTTAGCCTGATTCCAACTCCCCTGCTTTCTGTGCCCTGTGTTTTGATTGCATTTGGGCTATCACTCACTGTCTCCCAGAATCAGGAGCTGGTAGGATGATTCTGTCTCCTTGATGTTTCAGAGAGAGCTGGACAAGGGCAGGAAAGGAAAGAAATGGGACAGAAATTTAGCATCTCTGAGGGGTATCCAAGACCAAAAGGCCACCACTGCTAGCTGGTAGAGGACTGTGGGAAGGCATTCTGGTCAGAGGCATGAAGAGGTAGGGACCAGATTTAGAATTCTTTGGTCTGTGATGGATTTTCCAGCTTCCTGTGTTCAAGGCCTTATTTAACACTTACCAACCATATGGAAACCTTGTAAAAATCTCAGGTACCAAATCATCTGAAACCTTGCAGGTGCCAGAGTGCTCTAGGTAAGGGCAGTGTGGCACTGATAGCAATGTCAGGCAGGTAAGCCTGACCAAAATGAGTAGAAGAATTTAAGAACTGCAGCAGAGACCAGCCTCCCCCATTTCCAAGTTGTAGCTGCTGTCAGAATCCTGAAATGAGTTGGTAAATGGTTTTTGTAGCTATTGTCCATGTAGGCTGGAGGCTGAGGGGTTACAGAGCAGACTTTTCCAAAAGGGTTACTGTTTCTGGCCGTGTGCAGAGACGGGTCTTTGTGCCAGGGAGGCAGCCAGACAGGAGAAAAAGGAGCATGAGGACAGGCTTTTCTTTATCCTAGCCCATTAGGTGTGGGAGAAACCAGTGCATCTTCAGCAGTATTTGAATTGATTGCCATGAGGAAACTTGCAAAATATTATTTTGTGTTGCTTAGGACATGAGGGTGAAGGCAAGGACAACATGGAGATGTGGGGCCTTGAGGGACTGGAGAGGCTTTGGACAGTGGACTTGTTGGAAGGATCCTGGCTTGTGTTTTGAATTCTGCTTGCCTCAAGGCAGTCACTACTGGGTGCGTTACTTCTTCCCCTTTCTCATACATGGGTCACAGTGACTTGTGAGCAGAGGAGCACTGTGACCTGGTGGCTGCTAGAGGGGCCATCTCCAGGAGAGGCTGTCGTGAGCTGCCACAGCTGGCAGCACCTCTGGTTGTCTCTAGTAAAGTTCAGTGACTCTGTTCTACTTGGCATCACAGAGATGATGAGCTCAGGGGTCTCGAAGAGCTCTGTCCTTGTTAGATGTTCTCTTCTGGAAATGGGGCCAAGGGAGATCTGTGAAAGAGGAGCAGAGTGCCCATGGCATGATGGGAGGAGTGGTGTGGGTGGCAGATTGCTCCTGGGATGGGGCTGAACTGGGGACCTGCAGGCAGAGGAGCTGGTTCGTGTAGGTAGTCATGATGCTGTAGTGCAGTCTGGGGCCAGGATGGAAACTGCATTCTCCTTAACCTGCTTGACTTTTTTGGAAACCTTTGAAACCTTTTTCCTCCAGTTCACCTGAAACAGGGAATTTTTATTTATTTATTTATTTATTAATTCAAGGGAAGTGCTAGCACTGAGCTCCTGCTGGGAAAAAAGTGCTGGAGCCCAGTGCTTGACAGTGCCTGTTCGTGCTGTGCCCTGATTAGCAACTTGTGCTGGAGCACATCAGTACAGGAGGCAGGGCCCCTTGGGGAGAGAGGGAGGGGATCACATAGATCTCATCCCTGGCTTTTAAGAGACTTGCTGCCAGGTTTACCAGTGCTGGCAGGGCATTGGAGCCACAGTGCTTGTTGCCCCTCTGCCATGGGTGCCTGCCTGCCCGTGCTTGCTGCCTCGCCTTGGCACAACCCACTTTTCACGGCTGGCTCTGCTGCCTGAGGTTCTTTAGCCTCTCTTCCTATAGCAGAGGCATGAGTATGAGCGAGACAGGTTTCCCCTTCCCTCTGCCTGTCTGCCCTCAGGGGCTGAGCTGGTTTCTTCCCACTGCTAATGCTCATGATGCTGCCCAGGCATTTCTTCTGGTGGTGTTCAGAGGGTGGGACTTGGATTAGACAGAGAGGACAGAGTGGACACATTGGGAGTTAAGCTGACCCCTGCCAAACTCATTTCAAGAAGGCCCTCGAGGTGCCATTGGCAATTTCCAGCCTGTCCTAGCCTTTAGGTGTTGTCTGAGGAATGTCCAGGCCTTGCCACTGCAGCAGTAAAACCTCATGTTAGGCTTCCAGTCAACCCCTCAAAGAACCAAGGCTGAATTTGTTTTCCCTGAGGTCTGGAGGCAGTAAAAGCATCTGCCAGACTATTTCAGAGCTTGCAGTGTAAACCCAGAGCTCAGATGGACACCAGAAATCCTACATGTAGTTCCTGCAAAAAAGTTCCATCCGCAGGGAGTGAAATAATAACCTGTAAAATAATTTTACTCCCATCCACTGAGACTATTTGCTACCATTGTTACTAAAAATGGTCCTATAGCAACTACAGGCCACCTCCTTCTCACTCCCACAGTGAAAACAATCCATTCTCTGTATCTCTCCATACTGAAGAATTTTAATCAAATAAACCTGGCATACACACTCCTGAAAAAAGGGTGCTCTCTGTCAGCCAAAATCTGTGCCTGTTCCATTTTCTTCAGATTTAATTTTCCAGAGATTAAGATCCTGCTCATCCCCACTCAGAACTTGGCTGCCTTCATTTTGTTTGTTGGTTTTACTCCAGTGGGTTTTTCCTTTCTGTTGGTAGCTTTGTTTTGAAAATCCTGAAGGCCCAAGGGTATTGAAGTACTGTGAAATGGATAGGGAGCTGTGCCTCCCACCACCTGGCACCATCTCGCCTGCGCTTGCCCTCCGCTTCTGAAACGCGGCTTCTTGTCTGGCTCCAAGCGGCTCGGGCGCTGCTGGCACGTCTTGCTGCTCAAGAGCGTTTCTCATGGCGAATGCGCTTTCTCGTAGCAGGGGGCTGTCTCCTGGCTGCTGGCTCCCGCTTGCTCTGCAGAAGGTTGGTTGTCTTTCCTGCCATCTTTGCTTCAGCAGCTATGTGTAGTCTTAATGACAGTGAAAGGTTTGCCCTCTTGTGCTAAAACTGGGGTCAGTTGTATAGATTTGGGAAGGTGGTTGAATCAAAGCATTGCAGAATGGTTGATACTGGCAGGCGTGATCCCGCTCAGCCTTATCTAAGCAGAAAGGGTTTGAAGCTATCGCCCAACAGGAAAGCCATGATGTAATTGCCCTTATGGAAACATGGTGGGAGGTGGGAGGGAACCTTGTGACCAAGGAAAAGGCTGAGCTGCTGAGCACCCACTTTGCGTCAGCTTTTGTCAGCAATGCCAGTTGCTACCTGAGGGTCCAGCTCCCCGAACTGGAAGATGGGGAGCAGAATGCAACCCCCATAACCCAGGAGGAAACGATCAGTGACCCGTTGTACCACACAGATGTGCACAAGTCTATGGGACCGGGAGGGATCCACCCAAGGGTACTGAAGGAGCTGGCAGAAGTGCTCACCAAGCCACTCTCCATTATTTATCAACAGTCCTGGCTAACCGGGGAGGTCCCAGTTGACTGGAAGCTAGGGCAGACCTGCATACTATTGGCTTTCTTTGCTGCAACGGCACATTGCCACCTCATGGTCAACTTGGTGTCCACCAAGGCCCCTAGGACCTTTTCTGCAAAGAGGTCCTTTTCTGCAAAGAGTAAGTGTCATATCTTTGAAAACCTGTGTTTGATGGATGGATGAAGTGCATTCCTGCCTCTCCCTGCTGGGTGTGCTGGCACTTGCTTGCACCTTGTTCCCATGGGCTTGGCAGACGGATGGGCTGTAGCTTCTACAAAGTGTGAGACTGTTGGTCTTCTGCTAGCAGTTCCCTTGGTTTCCCCAAGGTACGTGTGATGCAGGGGAGACTGTGCAGTTGGGAGGGAGCTGTGTTTGTGCTGGTAGAGGGGAAGGTCCCTAAAGCTGACCCTGATACTGGCCTCTGAGGATCGCTGTTTGTGAGGAGACTGCAACACCCAAATATTTCCAGCGCTCTTTGCAGGCTCTGCAGATGTCTGGGGTCAGTGGTGACAAATTATGTAGATTCCTCCCCCTTCTCTCTATCCTTTCTCATTTCCATTATCTGCCTTTTATAGAGGCTGTAATTTATTGCATCTTGCAACCTTGTAATTTATGGCTTTTTTTATAATTCTTTCTGAGCTTTCAGAAGTAACAGCTCCATGTACCCCAGTGCATTTCATTGTCACACTTGAGGCTTTCCCACCTCCCCCTGCACTTCCACTCTTTTCTTGTAACTTGCCTGTTTACTTGCTAAATTATTATTGTGCACTCAATAAAAATTGCATTTAAAAAGTGATAACTGAAATGACATTTAACATGGAAAGCACTTAAGCATAATTACACTATACGCATTACATCATTTTGTGACAGTTAAAAAAAAATCTGAACAGGGTTTTTTTTGTTGTTGTCAGGGGCTGTAGAGAGTGAGTACTGGCATTTCATCACTTTCTTGAGAAATGTATTTTTTCTTTTCACTGGAGGGCTCTGTCCTGGGGTTTTTCTGTCTCCTCCTCCCTTGCCAGTACTGCAGGTCTCCTGTATCTGGTGCTGCAGTGTAAGGTGAAGAAGTCATCCTTGTCATACCAAGGGGTTCAGAATGGTATCATGTGCTCAGAGTCTGATATGGTTTATTCCCAGCTGGAAACTTTGAGAGGGATGGTTTATTTGGACCAGTGTGTTGAGCAGACTTGCTGCAAAGCTGCACCGTCTCTTGTCAGAGCTAGGGCTGTGGTGCCGGCCCCCTTGGCCATAGCGTTTCACGTTGTCTTGGTCCAGTTGTGGAGGCTGGGGTAAGGGTGAATGTCAGCATAGCTTTAGCTCCTGGTTGTGCCCTACAGTGATTTTATTCTGGAGGAAGCTCCTGCCGGCTGTGGCTGATAGCTAAACAATTAATGTCCTTGCTTCATACTGTCCAATGACTTCTACAGAAGCAGGGGAAGTGTGCCAACCCCTCATGACCCCGTGGCTCATATCCTCACTGATATGACTACTTGATTATTAGATTACCTGCAAATCACAGCTCCTTGACCATCTGCTATGCAGGCTCCTCAGCTCAACCCCAGCATCTGTCCAGCCCAGCCGCGCAGACTGTGCTGCATTCCTGAGCAGATCAGTCCAGCTCCCAGCTGTGGTTTCTTCTCCCATGCCTTGTCCTCTCCTTTTCCTTCCTACCTGCTGCAGAACTTAACCTCTGAAGCATTTTGTACACAGATCTGTGTTCCCTGTCCCCCTTCCCTTCTCCAGGAAGTGACAGGAGCCTGGTCAGTCATACAAGCTGCAAACCAGCTCTGTAGATGAGATCCTTGTCTCATGTGGGGAACTGGAAATGCAGCTTGGAGGTTCTGCAGAACTACGATAGTCTCCCCAGTAGGAACTGTCATCTCCTTCCTCTGGAAGTCCTGAGCTGCTTGGAAAAGGGGGTGGTGGTGATGGACCTCTTTCTACACCGTGAGCAAAGTGAAGAGACAAGAAGAGGGGCTTTGAGTAGCAGGGCCCAGGAAGACCTGAAAAAGCATTTGAAATGTAATGAACAGATGATAGAAGCAATGGCGCTTGACGTTTCCAGGCTGCGTGTGAGGGATTTTTGGGGCAAGTTGCGACAGAGTGCACGTGTTTTCTGCACATCAGAGGAGTGATCTTTAGAGAGCACTGTCTGTGGCACATGTGGACTTAGAGGGGTAGTGGGCTTGTGGGGAGGTGAGACGAGTAGGACAAAATGGAAGCATGCCTTTATTTAAAAAGGAGAGGAAGGAAAAACCCAACCAATGAGAACTTCAGCAAACTCCTCAGCATGTCTAGAGATAGCATCTTGCTTTTCCGTGGTGGTGTTGTGACTTGCCCTTCAAATTAATAAATTGTTAATCACTTTATGGGTCACTTCATTCAGAATGCTCACCGAAGCATCCTGAGGTTGAGATAAGGAACTTGTGAACTTGGCCTTTTTTTTCCTGTTTTTCTTCAAATGCACACATAACTAGAAACCATGCGGAGGCAGTAATAACTAATACAGCTGGGAAAGGAATCTCCTGGAGAGATTACTCCATGCTTTTTCAAGGAGGAAAAGGCATTTCTGGTTGCTTTTATATGTGTGTGTGTATATATATATATTTTTATTTTTTTTATTATTATTATGATGATTTTTCTGAGTTGAACATAAAGAGGGGAGGGGAAAAAAAACCCCTATTGATAAAATCCTCATCCTATTGGCAATCAGTCTCATCTGGGAACTACTTGGTGTTATCTTGGCTTAATTCATTAGTAAGAATAAAAAAGGCATTAAAAATGGACATAGCTATTGAGAGCGCTTAATTCTTTGCAACAAGAGTCAATTGTGTCCTATTGAGTAAGCCCTGTGCAAAACGACTTGAGAAATTCCTCAGCCTAATAGAGGACATGGAAAAATAAGGTGGAATGAGGGAGGGCAGAACCCTACACTAGCAGGAGACCTGAGGAATACTTGTTTTGCTGTGGGATTGCCTATCGCCTGAGGTGTGAGGCTGGGCTGCAGGTGCCGGATGCACGGTGGTCTGTGATCTGCAGCCTGAGTCTTTTGGAGGGAGAGAGGAAAGCAATTCTCCTGCGATCTCAGCAAGTGTCTGGGAGCACACTTTAGGTCTCCTAATGGTTTTATGGTCCAGAGTCTGGTTGGTTCCCCCCCCCCCCCAATTCCTTTTGCACTTACTTCAAACCAGTTTCTAAGGTCATGGGGCTGCATTCTCCTGCAATGCATCGCAGAAGATGCTTGCTTCTATGCTGTGCACACTGTACTCTCAAAGAGGAGACTGCACTAATGGGTTTTTTGGTTTGGTTTTGGACTGGGGTTGTACTGGGAGCCCTTTGAGGTAAGGTTACATTCACTGCCTTTTTCTGCAGGTGTTGAGGACAAGCCCATGACCACAGAGTCTCGGCACCTAGCCGGGTGCCGGGGTGTGGAGCTGTGCGTGGATTTGGTACTGACAACTGCTGTCTGTGTGTTTAGACAATTGTTTCAGTCCATGGGGTGGTGTTGCGGTTCTCATTTCAGCAGGAATTAATTCCAGCAGCCGTGTTGTCTGTGTTATTCAGGAGATGAGGTACAGGTTCCTTCTGGCTGTGTAAGCTGTGGTGCTGGGTGTGCTGGAAACATGGCATCGATCACTCTGGGCAGAGGATTTTTCTGGTGACAACAGTAGTTTTGATAAGTTGGATGAGGAGACTTAGAAATGGTAGGAAAGGGAACAGCCTTAAAAGGAGAAGCAAATTGTGAAGCGTATTTCCTGCTACAATTCTTGTGACGAAAAGTTGGTGATACTCTAAGATGTATATTGATCATCCAGCACAGAGATGCGTGGTCCATATAATCATCTGAGTTTTATTTATGACACAAAACCAAGTCAGCACTGTTATTTATGAATATAACTGCAAACCTGTTTTTCTATTATGTGACCAGCCAAGCTCCACTGCAAATCAGCCTTCAGAGTAGCCCAGCCTAGAGTGCAGTGACGTGCTTCAGGACCGCGGGAATGAGCAGGGTGCTGCTGCCCTGCCGTGGGGCTCAATCCACGGTCCACTGGGCTTGGGAGAATAAGCTGCAGAGTAAAACCCTGGCATTTGGAACATGAGGCAGAATTCTATGGTCCTAGGAAATGACAGTTTTCTTTTTAGAACTCATTCCCTAGTTTTAGGAGGAAAGTTAGAAGATGGCATTAAAAAGCACCTGCTGCATAACCATCAGATGTCTCACCATTTGAGTCTAAATGTCTCATCTGAAAGAACTCCCAACCAGGTTTCCTTTAAAGTTATTAATGCTGCTTGGGTTTCAGCTTTTGCTGCTCATGTTTAGAGAAATTCTAATTAACATTCTGGGCAAAGGAGGAGAGAGTAGGGAAGGGAAATGCTTATGATTTGTAAATGCCACTTTGCTCTTCTGGCTCCGTCCCTCCAGGGAGAGGATTTCTTTCATCTTGCTCTTGTTCACCCCCCCACCCCCCCCCCCACCCCCCTCCTATTTTGAAGTAAAGCTGATAGTTGGGTGTATATTTTTGCCTTAAGCATATGCATAACTTTTCACTGCATCTACCTGTGTAGCGGCGGGTGAGTCTGTCTGGACGCGAGGGTTCCTGCGCGCGCACAGAGCACAGACGTGTTGCTCGGAGTGTGGGTGGACCCCTGGCTGGTGCGCACAAGCCGTTACCGAGGGAGGAAGCATGTGGCAGGCTTGTCTGTGCTACGAGTTTCCCATTCCCTTGATGATAAGCTACAAGCAAATGGGGATGAAATCAGAAATTGGCAACATGCTGTCAGGAGGGATTAATTTCTGTCCCTGATTAACTTTATGCTGGAACAGCAGGAGACTAATACTTCGCTGTTCACAGCGCCTGATGCAACCTTTTCTTACACTGAGTAGATCCGAATTCATCCCGGGTCCTGCTTTCCCCTCCTTGTGTTATCTTAGATCCAAGTGGCAGGGCCATCGCTCTGGGTATGTAATGACAGGCCACATACACGTTTCCTAATGCTGATGGAAAGTACTGATAAAAATCTGCCAGTGCGTTGAGGGTCTGGCTTGAACTGTACAAGAGTTTTGTTTCTGCTTTTAGTAGCTTTAATGCACCAGCTGGTCCCTAGAGGCTTCTGGTAGAATATTAATACCCTCTGTTCCTGTGCTACCTTTTCTTTCACAACACTTTGCAGAAATTAATGGTAAATTCTTTCAAAGCGGGAGGTCAGTGAGGCCATGCAGGCTCGGGAAGGTGGTTTGCCAACAATCATGCCGGCAGGTCAGTACTGTGCGTGTGGCAAAGGGGGAATACAGCCCAAGTCCCCACTCTCAGACATAAGTGCCAGACAATTACCCGTGCCTAAAGCTTAATTAAGATCACACACTGTCATAGAGAGAGGGCATGTGGGGAGCAGGAACAGTGCTTTGTGTTGACAGCAAAGTGCCCAGGCAGGGCTGTGTGAGGAGCTGTTCCTGTAGGAACAGACGAGTCTGGAGCTCGGCCCTGTGTTTGTGAGCGTGTGCCTGTGTGCAGGGGGCAAGGGTGGGGGCAGCAGGGGTGACAGCCCTCAAATATTGGGGAAGAACTGAAGAAGGAGAGGACAAGGCCAGTGGGGACGCAAGCGTGTGCACATTTGTGTGGTGGTGTTTGGGTAGGTCAGAGTGAGTACTTAGGGCTGCTCTGAGGAGCTGGCTCCCTCTCGCCCAGCTCTGGCTTCCACACTGTGGGTGCTTCCCTGCACCCTGCTAATCCTGGAGTGCAGTGGGGACCTGGGGACCAAGTTCTTTCCTGTCTCTGCGACAGCCGTGCCGCAATCTTAGTGTACATAGGCAGAGTTCATGGGCTGCTGGGAGCAGTGCTAGGATGGCAGATCATCCTGCTGTTTCCTCTTCAGCCATATGGAGAACAGAATATCACAGCACAAATATACCTGCTTCTGCAAAGCCTGTATGGCTGGCTCTGCCTGGGAGAGAAACAGGCTACCCTTTTCTTTCTGTCCCAGGCCTATAACACGTCTCTTCAGTGAGTAAGTCACCTGCACTAGTTGTATGCATCACCTGTACCTAGCAAAGGGTGAGTATTTTCCTTTGTCTTGGTCCTTCTCTCATTTGATAACCACCTTTCCAAGAGCTGGACCTGACTTACTCTGATACCAGGGAGAGATGGAAGAGCCCGTGAGTCGCTGATGCACAGTTCAGGGCTGATGGAGGAGAAGTTACCATTGTTAGCCTCCCAAAATATGCTGGTCAAGCAAGTAGTGGCTGGTTTGAGGGGGGAGGGTGCTCGGCAAGGCTGGCAGAAGGGGGTGCAGGAAGGAACAACTTTGGCCTGCAGCCCAGCAAGTGAGAGCCCTTGTGCTGGAAACGTGGGGTCTGTGCAGGGTGGATCCATGGGACGCTTATCTTTTGCTTCCCACTGAGGAGGAGTCTATGCCTGGTCCTTCCCATGATGGTGGCAGGCAGCCCAGTGCCTTGCTTGTTTGTCACAGCCACACTAAACGAGCAGCTGATTGAGAAAAAGGCTGGTGCAGGGGGGAGGGCATTTTACTGCTCTGCTAAGAGGTCCCCACTGTATTTTCTCTTTAATTTGAAGGGCTTCTCAGCAGACTGTCAGGGCTGGGATGTGACAGCAGCACCTGCTTGGCACTGGGAGGCTAGCAAATCCTGCACGGAAATATCCTCGAGTGGGGGGCTGCAGCAGCAGTCCGGGCTTAGCATTGGCATCTATCGAACAACGGTAGTTCTTCATTGGCCTAATCACGGATTTTGGAGTTTGTGAAGATGAGAAAGGTGGAAGAACACAAAAGGATGGGACACAGCACAGATGGGTGCCATTGGAGCCCCCCCATTGCTGCAGTTTGGCCGTTGCACATCTCTGGTAACCTTTACCTCCTGCTCTGTTATTCCATGGCAGGCTGCAGCCCCTCATTCTCCCCTGCTCGTCAACAATCAAATCAGGACCTGGCATCTCGGAATTTCTCAAATCTACTCTTGCAATTCCTCTCTGAGTATTTTTGTACTGTCTCTCTGGCCTTCCATCAAAAACCTGTGTGCCTTGTTATGCTCAAGACTTGGGCTCCACTTTTGCTCTTCCCCCTCCCCCCCCGGTTCTGCATTTATTTTCGGGGCTGTTCTGAATAGCACCATGGCGAAGACTCTACCAACAGCGTTTCCTAACCGCTGCCGTAACTGTAGTTTAAACCCATGCTGCTTGGATATGAAAAGCATTAACTTGTGGGAAGGAACAAAAGAAATTGAGTTTTTTAGCTTAAAGTAGAAAATACAGTAGGACAAATCTTCAGATGTATCGTGGTGTACAGCGGTAGAAGGCAGAAGGGCCCGTTCTTCATTAATTCTGGGCCTTTCCACCATGAAAGCTGTTTTAAATTACAGCAAGGGATTTTCGATTTAGGCATCATAAAAAATTTTCAAGTAGGGTCATGAAGTACCAGAGCATGTTGTCTTGTGAGGCGCTGGAGTGTCCATCAGTGGGTGCCTCTAAGATCTAAGAGCATGTCAGATAAACAAGTGAAGAATGAGATAGCCGTAATAGTTGTGTTAGAAATGACACATGCATGATACTACCTTCCTTTGAGCAGGCTGGGACTACATGAGCTACTGGGATCCCTCCCAGCCCTCTTTTCTGTGAAGCTGCAGAGGTTTCTGAATCTTCTACTGGAGCCTCTCCATTTGGATATTGGATCTCTGGAGGCTGCTTTCAGAAGAGGCGTCCAGTGAGATCTCTGTGGGTGCCTATTTCAAGCTTGAGTACAGGAAGTTCCACCTCAACATGAGGAAGAACTTCTTTACTATAAGGTTTACAGAGCACTGGAACAAACTCCCCAGAGAGGTTGTGGAGTCTCTTTCTCTGGAGACTTTCAAGACCTTTCTGGATGCATTTCTCAGTGATCTGCCCTAGTTTTGTCCTGCGCTGTCAGGGGGGTTGGACACAATGATCTGTGGAGGTCCCTTCCAACCCTTAACATTCTGTGGTATCTGTCCTGCCCCTGTGCCTCTCTAAGACTGTGCTGAAAAATAAAAGCTGGGCTGGGTTTCTCAGATGGAGGGTCTGGTGCTGCTGCTGCTCAAGTCTTGCTGGTGGGGCTTTGGAGGTGGGACTAAGTGGAAAACCTCAGCTGATAGGACTTTGCAGAGGGTCGCCTCTTTATTAAAATCTCCAGGTATGTGGTGTATTTTGTTAAAGTCTGTTTCTGGACCCCGCTGGCTCAGAGAGCCGGAGAAAGGATAAGCCTGGAAATGTGTGTTAGAAAGCTGTCTACAAATGTATTCACTGTATTATGTGGGGTCAAGAAAACACTTTATTAGCCTATGCCACAACAGAGAGGACTTTATATCAGACACAGGGAATGACTTCCTAGGAGGCTGTCTGGGAAAACACTGGAGGGTATCAGCCAGGGAAGCCTGGGCTCTCCACCACTGGTGTGCAAGGGCAGGGCTTTTGAGCAGCACAGGTTAGGTGGATCTTGCATGAGCCAGAGGGATGGGTGGACAAGTGGGTCTCTTCCAGCCTTGCTACCAATGAGCCTGAGCATTTACAGAAGTTCTTGCAGTGCTTGAGATTAGGGAGAAAAGCGTATAAACGTGAATCTCTGAAGATCAGAGAAAACCCCAAAACCTACATCACAAGAGATTGCAAAGTTCCTATTTCTAAAAGTTCAGTTTCTTTAAAATAGATCATTACTCTTCAGAAAACTGTAGGGGTAACTGTTGGCAGTGATGACTTATGCTGGCCTAGATTTCAATTGCTGTAGCTCTAATAAGAGATTTAGTTTAATTCCACGTCAGTGGAGTTATCCCAAATTTGCATCGCTGCAGCTGAGAGCTGAATTTGGCCAGTGGTAGTCATCAATAAGAATAAAAAGCAGCGCGAGGTAATTGTTACTCTCTTTCTTGTGTAGTTAGAAGGAAAGCCAGCAAAAATTGCTGGGAGCTTTAGTGTTAGAGTCTGCACAGCACAGCCTTTTTCCACAGCCCTTCCTACAAGAAGCAGCAGCTTTTCTGGCACAGAAGATAAAGCTGTTTTAGGAAAGAGGCCTGGTTATTTATTTAAAGTCAGGTCTCTGCGGATCCGAGAGTCTCGCGTGGCTCCGTGCAGAGCGAGCTCGGGGTGCGCTCGCGGGGAGCGGGGAGCAGCCCTGCCCCGGGCACTGCCTCTGGCGATGTGCTTTGGCGGCAGGGGCCTGCTGAACCCTGCTGCCATCTCTCACTGCAGGGCTGCTGCCTTCCTCATCCTCCTTGCTGCTGGGCAAACTGGGTCCAGTGAGATCCCCTTTTGGGTCTGTATTACCTTTTGTAATCTGTGTCCTAAACATTTAGTCTTGGAAAAGCAGCAGCGCAATAAAGGAAAAGAGAGTTTTAAACTATCCAGCAAATGCGAGAAAGGCGTGAGACCTTATATTTTCAACTATGCAGTAACTTATTTATATAGCATTTTGTCTGAAAGGAGAACACTTGAGTTTGAAGTTGTGTGGTGCTGAATTACCTTGCAGAAGATTCGCTCTCTGCAGGCACCAAGGAAGGTCTGTTGCTCTGAGAGTTCCCTGTACAAAGGTTTGGGCTGCTGAAGGCTAAAAGCAGCTTTCCAGGCCAGGAGAGTTTTTCTATAATCCAGGCTAACCGTGCATAGCCCTTTATCCCTGTCTAGCTGCTAAATTATGCGTAGCAGTCTCAGGTCTGCTTTGGGGCTGGCAGGCTTGATGTCTCAGCCGTAGAGGCTCGTGATCCTGGGTTGAGTGAGTGGAACTCCAGCTGGTACTGCAGAGGATAAGAAGTGGGTGCTGGTGCCAGACAGGGCAGGATGGGGAGCACTGGAGCAGCTGCCATGCCATCCCTAGTGGAGTGGGCTGCCTTCTGTCTTGTCCCGAGTGTCCTCTGTGGTAGTTCTGCCTTTTAGCAGGCTCTTTAGTCAAGGAAGGAGAACAGAGTTCTAAGGTTTGTTTACTTCAATTATAGCTGACCATCCCTGAGGAGCAGTTGAACTGCCTGCTTCCCTGTCCTGCTTCTGCAGGAGAGCTGTGAAGAGCTGCTTGGAGGGTGCTTGCTTTTTATTAGGTAGGTGGAAGGAAGGAATGCAGCAAGGGAATGGTGCTGCGTGAGGAGAGAGAGAGATGGGTTACTATATGTCAGGCTGTTTGCTCCCTGCAGGCGCTCGAGCACGTCCATAAGCATTGACTCTTGCTGATGACAAGGCAGAGGTTGTGGCAAGGAGCAGGTCAGGCTCCCAGGAGTCAGCTCCCCATACCACTCTCAGGGGGCAGTATGGCACATGCTTGGGGCTGTGTTAAGGAGGCCACATCCTCACTGTTGGTAACATCCATGATACTGAGTCTCAGAGTTGGTGTGGGGTGGATTTGCAAAGCCCTCACTGGACTGCGGCACCACTGCTCTCCTGCAACTGCTTCCCTTCATCTTCCCTGCTTCTGACTCCTTGACAGGGTAAACTGGGATCTAGAACCTTCCTGGCTGATGGCTACATCACCAGAAGGCCATCCCTGTACCCTGTGCCAGTCCTCATCCCACTTGTCCCTGCAGTGGTGTGTGATCTGCCCTGTACAATGTGGTACAGGCAGCACTGATTGTCCTGGCGGGCTGGCAGCGAAGCCGATATCGCTCTTATCACTGCCTGCTTGATTATCCCTGACGCTGCACCAAGGCTGACATTCTCCTAATGTAATATAGACACCACGATGATTACCATCACTGCAAGAACTATAAGCACCAGACGATGAAATTTAACAACAGTAGGTGCAGCCGCGACAAGGGGTGATACGGGAATTGTGCTGTCTGCTCTCTGCCTGTGGCTCTGAGCAGGCTCTGTCTTCCAGCAGGATCTCTGGAGTTCTGGACTCCTTTTCCTCTCTGTTACCCAGCCGCAGTGCTCCTTGCTCAGCCTGGACCATCTCACAGTGCACTCGGTGATCATTTATGTTATTGGGCAGTTCTTCTGTAGGCTCCCTCTTCATCAGAGGACTCTGCTCTCTGTGCCCAAGGTACAAGCAGCTCTGTTTCAGGGTTCCCCCTGTTCCTCTTCAGTGATACCCTGAGTCATGGAGCGATGGCAGGACCCCACCACAGGTGAGATGAGACTCAAAATGGGCCAGACTGCTGCTTACCTGGTGGAGACCAAAAAATCCTTAAAAAAAAAAAAACCAAAAAAAAACCCAAAAAAACCCCAAAAAACTTGAGGAGAAGCACTAGATGAGCGTCTGAGCAAGCAGTGCCTCTAAGGTATCCTGCTGCAGTATTTGTTGTACCAGGTAATTCCCTTTGCAGACACCATAAGTGGGTCATGGTACGAAGGTGATCAGCCCGGGCCTGACTGCAGGAGCTTGAAGTATCCCGATGAGAGGGGCCTTTGCAGCTCCACATAATGGCAAGTGGGAAATCCCTTTTATTTTCCTGGTGTATGGCCTTTGCAGGGCATGGCACGGCACAGCCCATCTCTGGGGCACGAGGGGTTATCTCAGGTGTGCGTGACTGTTGTGCCTGCAGAGCCGCGGTTTGGGCTTTCGCCTGCCTTGCCTGGAGGACCCTGCTACGGGGCGCAGTGGGCTGGCAGCGGGACAGCAGCCCGCTCTGTCGCTGCGCACAGCACTTTGCTCTTTTGCAAACGTGCCAGATTTGCCGTTATTAAACGCTGGTGTTTGGACTGCAGCTGTCCAAACCAGGTGTATTGGATTCCTGCAGGGAGGGGAAAAAACCCCATATAATTTCTGGAAGGTGCCTGTTACACAGACCAGACACGTTTGCAGCAGGAGTCAGAGCTCTGCATCCTCTCCTGGCAGGACTTGTCCTTGAGCAAATCCCAGCTGTGGTTTGAGCCATGGGTACAGCCTGTATTGTGGCCCAGTGGGGCTGCCAGGTTATGGTTCAGCTTTTTGTGTGGTGTTGTTTTAAAGCGGGGTGGAGGGGGTGGGTCTCAGCATGGAGATGATCCTGTGCAGTCACAGCAGAATGCTGCCCCTCTGATAGGTCAGGTTTGGGGAAGGACGACTTCTTAGGGAATGTGAAGTGGGGCTGGGAGAAGTGAGGAGAAGGGGTCTGTTTTGCACATGAACCCCACTGTCCTAGCCCTCCCGTCAGTGTCCCCCTCTTGTCCTGGGCAAGGAGGCCAGAGGCTGGCCCTGCTGCTGTGCAGGGGAGGCCAGTGCCTGACAGAAATGGCAATTCGTTGTTTTACCAGATCTGCTTTTGGGTAGGAGTATTTAGCACTCCTGTGCTGGTTTAGAGCATCTTCTCAGCTCTTTGTAATTGCCCTAGGTGTAGAAGTATTTGGGATGAAGTATTTGGTGTTGCATGTTGTCTTGAGCTACTTGATCTTTCTCCCACCTGCCACCACTATATATATATTATTTATTTATTTATTTAAACCCAGTACTTTCTGTTGTTTTGCCTATGTCAGTATTTCCCCTGCTCTTACCACTTATTAGTTCACTCTCAGCATCTCCTTCTGGACTTTCAGTTCCACTCCCATGCCCGGATCTTCTGGCTACTGCATCCAGCTTCAGACTTTATTGAGATTTGCAGTTTATCATTTGGTCTCGACCCCCATCCCCTGAGTACAACAGCTTCCTCTGCTGTGCTGCCTGACAGCTGATACCTCCATAGGTAATTCAGGGGCCTTGTGCAGCCCGTCTCCTGTCCGCTAACTTCAAGTTTGCCAGTCATGTTGAGCAGGGCTAGTATGGGGCATTATTTCTTGTTTCAGCATGGCTGGAGCACTGCAGGACTGGGCTTTGGTCTCGTGTTCCTGTGTTGCCACCCGCTCACCCTGCCTGTCGGGGGGTGAAAGCAGACTGTGAGGGGATGGCGTGTGTTTGTGAAGGGATTGTAAAGTAGAACTCAGGCTACCAAGAGACGCAACCTGCACCTCTCCTCTCCTTCAGGGTGCCGATGTGGCTGGGTGTGCGTGTACCTACATGGAATCAGAAGCAGTGCTTTCTTGACTCTGAGGTCACTGCTATTACAAATTTCAAGCCCAGGTCCTAGAGAACTGGATGACAGGAGAATTTCAATGAGAATGACTTTCTAATTGGGGCAAAACTAAGGTCTTTCTGGCCAGAAAAATTTGCCCTCCAAGTCAGCTCAAGGAAAAACCCAATATGGGAAATGTCACCTTAGATAAGTAAAACGTGACCAAGTTCTGAACGACCCAAAGCAAAATGCTGCAGTGGAGAGCGTGAAGCTATCTTAATTGCCTGGAGCACTATCATTCATTTCCCCGCCTTTCTGGTACATTCTTGTGCTCGTATGGTCACTGTTAATTCATGCTGGATTGTTCTAATTAACGTCTATGAACTGTGCAGCCGAGAAGACTGCGGAGCTCTACAGCTGCAGAGAGGGCTGGAGGAATATCTCCTGGTTTCTTTTTCTGTGTTTTCCTCCCTTGTGGACAGGCACCGTTTCAGTTCGTAACCAATCGGAGCCGACTCTCTGTTTCATAAGAGGAAAATGCTAATGTCAGGACGCCCTCCTTACCCGAAGCTTTCTCCTTGAAGATTGTTCCTCTTTGCTTTCCTAATTGCCGCTGCTCAGCTGGAGGTAGCACACCTCTTCCGAGCACGTTGTTCTGTTGTGTTGTAACTTACCAAAGGGAAAAAAGATGAGTGTGAGAGAATATTGCTTTGTGTGGAGCTTTCCTTGCTTTAACCCTTTCTGCCCCGATGTGGGGTGTTTTTCTCCAGCATGGGATGTTTTACTATCAGATATATGGGCTTTTTGGTCTAAAGCTTGGGGTGTGATGGAGCTCTGCTATGAAGAACACCTGGAAATAATTTCTGATGGACTCTGAGGATACCTTTAAAATGTTTTCACTTACTAAAGCATCCTCTTTGGAGTCACTGTGCTCACATAATGATCACCTATAATGGGACAGGTGTTGCCTAATTGTTATGAATTATGGGTGGTTTGAGGTGCAGGATGATTTGGATGAAGCCCTTGGAATCAGATTGACTGAAAACTTGATGCTTGGATATACCCTTCCTTAAAGACTGGCAGGTCTGGAGCCTGCAAGAGCAGAGCCCTGGGGAGGGTATAGGAGCCATGCTCTATGTGTTTCTTAGGGACTGAAGAGTCAGGTGAGGATTGCAGATGTTTGACTTGATGCAGCTCTGCTCTTGGCTCATGGGTCATGCTATTTGCAGGTCAGTAACCAGGAAAATTCACAGAAATGCTGGTTTTTTCTAAAAACTTCAGAAATGAGCAGTCTGAGGTTTTGTTGTGCCAACCCAGTAATAGAGGCAGGGTGGGTTGCCATCCCGGCAGCCTGAATTGCCTGGGGCTTTATTTTGGATGAAAACAGCAGTTGCTTGTGTAGAGCTAGGATGGAATAATGGTGTATGTGGACAAAAGGCTGCCAGGAGAGGTGTGCTGTCCAGAATTCCCTAGTGACCTGGAAGAAAGGAGGAGCTCCAGCAGAGCAGGGACCCCAGGGAGAGCTGCAGAAAGCAAAGTTGAAACCTGAAGATTAACCCCGTAGGACTTGAGGGACTGCAAAGACAAAAGAGCAGCCTTTTGCGTAGTCTCTGAGAGTATTCCTGTGGTTTCAACCTCGGAAACCACTTTGTTTAACCACAAAAAGAAAAGGGAGACTGGGGGGATAGAAATCTCTGCTCAGGCTCTTGAATTCATCACCATCTGCCTTTCAGCAAGCGGAGTTGCTTCCTGCTCCAGCTCGTTAACATCTGGAAAGGAAAAAGAGTGGACCATGTAGTTTCCCAGCATATCAAGAGGGTCTTATCCTGATCCTGGGCACCTGCTTGGCTGTACCATTATTTTTGCTGACTCTACCAAGAGAAAACAGTTGTGGTGGTATCAGCGTAGTGGGTGTCTCCAGCCAAGCCTCTCCTTAGTCCTGCTTTTGCACTGCCAGCATGAGGCAAAATGTGGGGGTTTCTGAGGGTAAATGTTTGAGTGCTGCTCAGAGACCCAGGGCAGAGATAGGCAGATGTTTTGTGAGAAACAGTTTCTGCCCTACCAGGTCTCTTCCTTTGTTGTGATGGTCAGATCTGCACAACCTAGCAGTTACCTCCAGTGAAGCTCCATCAAAGAGACTTTTTGTCCTGTAGGAAGCAATGATTCAGCTTCCAAGGATCATGCAAGGTCAGGTAGGTGCCAGACCTGCTTAGCATGGAAACCACAGTTAAGCATGGAGTCAGCTACCTCCTTGGGGAGGTCCAACTCTCCATGGAGGATTTTCTGCTGCCATGCTGTCTTCATGTCTGGAATTGCAGGTATTTGCAAATAGCCAGAGGATTCAGAGAGAAGCAGAATCCTGTTTGCTGTGTGGTTTTCTTCATGTATCTTATGTGTATCAAGATAATGTGTGAGGATATTTATTTTCTCTCCTAATCTCAGATGATTGTAAAAAGCTCTTCTCTCTTAACTGTGTTGGTTGCACCTGAGTTTGTAGCCAGGCCAAGTTAACAAGTAGGAAATGATCTGAGGAGGTGTCTGAGGGGCTGCATATGAGCAGTCAGTGGGCTTTAGAGGAGGGTTTGGGTGGGGGAGAGCATAGGAGGATGCGTGGTGGCTCTGCCTGTGTTGCTGGTTTGGCTCAACAGAGGTGGGAGGGGTGGGCAGCTCAGCTTTTGAGAGAGAGGGTGGATGCTCATAGCATGTAAGCATGAAGGCAGGCAGCTATAAAGCCAGTGGTGTGGGCAGCAGGTTAAATGCTTTTTTTTTGTCTTCTGGTTACAAAGCCTTTCTTTCCTTGTTCCCCTCATTTCCAAAGCTGGTAGTGTGACCTAATCCACGTTGCTAAAATTCTTCTGTGTTAGAGGATCAGCTTTTCTGTGGGAAGACTGCTGTTGTTCTCTGCAATACTGACTGTCTTTCTTCCTCTTATTTCCCTTCTTAGATCTACAATGAGAATAGAAACCTGTTTGAAGTCAAGGAGAACGTGCCCAGGAAATTGGTGGAGAAGGTTGCAGGGGACATAGAGAGTCTGTTGGCCAAGAAAGTCCGTGCTTTAAAGGTAAGATGATGGGCCTGTGTGCTGATCCTTTGTCTGATCTGTTCAGTTTAAAGAAGAGGGTTGATGCTGCTGTAGCGTTATGATCTCGGCTTCCAAGTAATTTCTGTGTGTGTGTGGCCTTTTCTGGGAACTGCATCTTGGAGTATGTCTGGGGTGTGAGGCAAGGATGTATCACATGAGGGTACATCTACTGTAGGGATCTTCTTGCTTTTTTTTTTTTTTTCTCCCCCCTTCCTCACACCATCATGTGAACATATGAAGGTGCTGCCACAAGAATACAAGCGACAGCAAAAAACTGTCAGCAAATTTGACCCAGTTATTTAACTGGGGCTGTGGTGGTCCTGCAATAAATCATGGAAGTGTTTCAGACAAGTGGGACTTCCCCTGTTGAGGAGAGGATGCACTGAAATGTTTGTGCTGGTGCCTGGTGCTTGAATCCTGTGATTGTGCATGTGTCATTTGCCCTCATGGGTGCCTGCACTCATAGCCAATCTATCATCCTATTTTGTAACACACCTTTTAAAATTAATTCATTTTATCTGTAGTGGAGAGAGGTGACCTGATCCTGGTGCCAGCTTGGTAAAACCCAGCAATGGCTGTAACAAGGTGGCAGCAGGGCCGTCTTCTGCTACAGTGTTCTCTGCCACTAGAGAAGAGACAAGTAATTGTCTTCCTGGAGAGATGGAGATATTCTCTGTGCTGCAGATAGGTATGGGAGCCATGTAAGAACTTCCCTGCCAGGAGCCATGGTAAAAGAAGTTGAGGTAACTCAACTGTGGTGTAACTAAGGCAGTGAGAGTTTGGAAGTGACTATCTCCATGGCTGGGTAAGAAAAAATATCTCAGAGAAGGTACAAAGAAGGAATCACAACGCTTATCTAGGCTAGAGGAGTCTCACAACCTCATAGGATTTGTTTCAAGAGTGGGTGAAGGCTGGTCTGAGTGTCAGGATGGGACTGGGTTATCCATAGTGACTGGCAAAGATGGTAATTGTGGGGACTTGGGTAAAGAAGATTGTTGCATTTTCAATTCTTGACCTTGGTAGGTAGAGTTTAGTCCTACCTGGACTCACACCAAGTGTTTTAGCTTGAATAGAAGGAACTGACATGGGACGAAATAGGTGGGTATTGTCAGCACTGCATTTGGGTTTGTGGAGGTGAAGACCATGGAGACCAGTTCTTTTGTCAACATGAGCTCACATCCCTGTGTTCATGTAGTTTGTGTGCGTGCTTGAGCATATGTTGTCTACTAAACATTCCAGAGATGGGTACCACCTGTAGGTGCTGGAGGAGGACACAGGTGACTGAATTTAGTTGCAAACTTAATACACACCTGGACAATGTGTAGGTCCTGTGGGCTGGGCAGGGTAATAACGGTGAGTTACATGGCAAGTCTCTGTTGGGCAGGTTCCACTGTGTCATTTGAATTTCAGCTGATGGGTCACTGTGATTTCTTACCCTTTGCTCTGACACACAGACTTATAGAGAGTTTGTGCATCTTCTGGTGACAAGTCAAGGGTAGGAATGTGCCTGTTGTACAAATTACCTCATTTTTCTTCCAATTTGACTTCCTTTTTGTTGGGTTTGAGGGCAGAACTGGCTGGTGTGATGTTAAGGGCTCACCTGATGCCAGACCTGACACAGTGGGGTGATTCTGGCAGCACTGGTTGGATAACAAGCACTTGGTGCTGTTTCATAGTAGTAGAACAATGGCCCAGTGACCTGAATTAGTCTCTTCAAGAGGACTACTTCAGAGCCCAGTTGCTGGATGGAGCAGTTTCTTACAGACAGCTTGCATGTAAATTTTTGCTTCGTTGGACTGGCGGTACTGACGACAAAATCTGGAAATGGTGAAGTTGATGGGAGGAGGAGAAGTTAGAGCTTCTGATTTTCTTCCCTGTTGTGCTAAGCTCCTTTGAAGCAGTGGGGCTCCAACAGCTTCTTCCACTCTCCAGCCTATGCTTTCTTCTGTCTCAACTCTTCCCTTAGTTGAATCATCTCTCCTGGAGTCATTTCCTCCCCTTCTCTCATGACTCACAAGAGTGATGATGACTTCTTGAAAAGTATTTTTCAGCATCTGAGTCAGGTGAGATACTCTATGCATCAGAGAGGGCAAGCGAGGAGGGAGAAACAGAGCCTCTCGTTAATGTATGAATTGCCATGTCACTTTTGAGCTCACTCTACTGAAAAGATGTTGCCCTGTCTCCTTTGCTGCAGGAGAGAGGAGGAATGTTGCCGGTGCTTCAGTGGGGCTTTGTAGAAAGGTGCTAGCCAACCTTTGGGCACACATGGTAGGCACATGCTGATCAGGTGGTGATTCAGTCCAGTCATCAAAGAGCCTGTGTTCCTCTGCTTCTAAATGAAAATGTTAATGTGTCTTTATTATAGTTAAACTGTGTGCAGAGAATTTATTAATAATACATAGTTTCTTACCTTGCATGTTGCATTTCTAAGAAGCAGAAATCAAGCACAAGGAAACCAAACTCAGCTGCCTGGTCCTGACAGCCTTGGTGCTTCGCTGTGGCATGAGTCTGACACTAGCAGGACACTCTGATTTCCCATGTGCATTCTGGGGGAGTGCTGGAGCCAGGGGTGTGTGGCAGAGAGGGTAATGGCTTCCTAAAATAACAGTCATCTACAAGGGGCTGGTTATTTGGATGCTGTCTCTCCCTTTTTGTTCCAAACCGTTGTATCTGATGACAGTCTCATCACAGGACAGAAAAATTCCTAGGAAGATCTTTTTGCCACCTGTTCCAGCTGGCACTGGAGAAGAGCATCTACAGCTGGGTGCTGGGAGACTTTTACCCCCTGTCCCACAGAGTGGCCTCTACTTGACATGGGTTGCATCGGCACTAGCTGCCCTTTTCCCCAGCATCCTCCAATGTCCTTATTCCATGATGATTTAATTTCTTCAGACCTGCTCTCACAGTCTCCTTTGGGCTCTGTAGTTCTATCTGGCTTTTATTTCCAAGCTTTAGCAGGAGGGGAGGCAGAAGAGATGGTCTTCCATACCAAGAGTACAGCTACTGTCCTTGAAATGGAAGTAAAAGATATTTCTAAGGTGGAGTACCTCCTGAAGGCGACGACATTAAATTTACCCAGTGTATGGCATTGTGGGGAAGTTCCAGGGACATCACTGCAGGTGAGGTTCAAGGAAAGGGTAACTATGTTCCTGACTGGGTAGAATTTTAAGGGGCTGCTCTTGTCCATGGTCATAAGCTTGCCCTTGTTGGGGCTAAAATCTTCCTTCATGTATGGAAAGGAATGAGATGGCAGGTTTCCAAATAACTGCAAATCCCAGTTGTGTTTTCCTTGTGCTGGGAATCACAGCTGACTTGCTCCTGGCTTGACTTCGTCTGAGTCTAGAATTCAACAGGTTGGTTATTTGCCAAATAGATTTTTTTGCCACTTTTTTTAACTTAAATTTCCTATTTCTTCTTCAGTCTCTCTGTTTTCAGACCCCTCCTTTGTATATGCCCAGAGACATGTGTACAGGCTAGGGCTTCTTTGGTCAGCTTCTTTGGGAGACCAGCCATTGGAGTTTGCTGATGCTGGAGTGAGCCAGGGCAAAGTCATCACCTGGGGGTGGGCACAAGGCAGCTGCCAGTTCTGGATTCCCAAACCCGAGGGGCATTTTTCTCTCTTCTCTTTTCTCCTTGCTGTGAAGGCTTTCTAGGATTCCCCAGTTCTCTTCCTCTAAAGCCTCACTGGCTATGTTTGGTGAGATTGGTGGAGATGAGTCAGTCCTCCATAGACGAAAGGAAGCAGCAAAGATAAAAGGCATTGGAAGGAGTCTCCGTTGCCATCAAATCCAGCCCCTTGGCTCCTCCATGTGCCCAGACCATAAGGACACCTTTTCCTCCCTTCCATGTGCTGTTTGCTGTCCCCGCTTTGTGCTCTGCCTTCAGACCTGGGCTGCTCCTTCCTGCCATGCCACATCCTGGATGCCTCAGCTCTGTCTGCTGCTCACAGCCACCCAGGAGATCTTGGCAGCCCAGCCTTGCTTCCTTACCTGTGCCTGTAAAGCCAAGCAGAGTGGATCAAAGTGAGAGAGTGGTGGGAGTGCTGCTGAGGTGATGAAAGACCTGGTAAAGCATCAAGGGGTTGCTGCATCATCTCTACTGTGCAAGCCCAGCACCTCAGGAAATTCTTCTATTGCTACAAAAGCATCTCTGTAGTGAAAGGGGTTGGGGGGTGGGGAGCAGGCGGAAGGAGGTCATTGCTTGTAGTGCAGGATCTAGGAAGGTGCTTCTCCCTCTCTGTCAGGTCTGTGGGCACCCCAGACCTGATACTTTTATAATACTGGGTCAGGTGCATGAGCAAGTGCCTCTTGACTCTAACCTTTGCTGAAGCTTCACAGACTGGGGGATTTGATGGAGGAGGAGGCCGAGAAATGGAAATTTTAGATCCTAGGCTATGTTTTAGGCTTGTTTCTACTTTTTATACAGTTCTTGTGAAGGCTGCTTTTGGATGCTGACTGCTTCATCCTTCACATATTTAACCACAGACAATTTGCTTTGCCTCCTGCGAGCAGCACATCCCACAGTTTCCTGAGTGGGTTATGCCCTGAAGTGAGCTATTTATACACTGTGACCTGCCTAAAGACTGCTGTCTGTGCTAGTGGTCTTCCCCCATCTCTAAAAAGAGGCCTCCTGATGCGTTCCACGGTGCGAATGTTCTGTGAGCTCTGGTGTTACCCCCTGGGATGCTAGTGACCTGGTTGGGCTGGTGTTTCTTCCAAAGAGCTGTTTCAGTTTTGCATATTGTACACCATGGGCAAAATATTTTGACTTAAAGTGAAGTTTTTTTCTATTTGCAGTGGACCTCAGCTGTGTGCAGTGGCAAATATGACACGTTGAGCGGAAGTGCAGCAAAGTGACATTTCAAGTCTTGGAGAATTTATAATGCACGTTATATTTGTGTGCGTGTGTATGTTACAGAGCTGTATGTGTACATCTTAAGTTTGGTGCACCTTGTGCCACTCTGGTGATGAGAGAGCTAACAGCACTTACCAGTATTTAAGAGAAAAGTTTGTGGGGTTTGTTTATTCTGTTGTTGTGGAATTTAATTGCGTATTTTTGTTGCTCTATATTTGGTTAGTTCCAGTGTGGAATGAGTGGGTTAGTGGGAGGGTTCAGAGCTCCTGTTCCTTCAGCTAAGGGGCAGGAGCTCACAATATATTTCACTGAAGGCTTCCAGGTTTTCCTGTAATGAGAGTAGGAAAACCTACACTTGGCATTAGACATTTTCTTTTGGTAGAAAAATGAATACAAAGGACGAGACTCTGGGGGTTTTCTGTGTTTTTAAGGCATACTGCTGGGACATCTGGCTGGGTTTCCTGCAGCTGCAAAGCCTGGGTGAACATGGCTCTAGGAGTTTCTTGCTTTGTCATCTTCCTTTACCTTAGATCCTAAGGGAAGATGGTTGGAAGAGCTGGGATTTGGTGCACAGAGAAGATGGTTGATCTGGAGATGAGTAAGGCTTGGGATTTTGCACTGCCTTAACCATTTTTCTCAGTTTTGTCTCTGATTTCCACCTCCCGTCCTTGGTTTTGGGTTTTCCCACTTCCTGGCATTTTTTCCTTGCACATTCATCCTGATGTGATAGTACATTTAGTACTTGGCCATGCTTTAGGATTCTCTGATGAGGGTGAGGTGGGACTTTGGTGCATTACCACAGAGTACTTACCAAGCTGGCTTCTTGGGGGTGAGAGCTGGTCAGCAGGGGCATCGTGGGAGGTAGGAGCTCAAGCCGGTTGTGCTTTTAGCCCTGGTTGAGTGCTCAGTGCATTACTGTTCATCTGGGACTAGTTCCAAGCTCCATTTACGTCTGGCACAAGCATATATCAAGAGCGCAGAGGGGATTTAATTGGACAGGTTTATCCCTTTAACAATTCTGATAGCCCTGAGATTTCCCTTGCAGGTATGTGGTGAATGGAGTCTTTATCAGCTCTTCTGCTCCCTGATAGGGACAATAAAAGGTTTCACTTGTCCAAAGAACTGCAAAAATTGGCATGCAGCAAAGCATCTCTCAGCCCAGTTTGGAGCATCTTCCCACTCCCTTCTCTCTGAGGCAGAGGCGCTGACATCTGTCACTGTGTGAGCTGGTAGGAAATGGGCAGCGCCAGCATGGTGGCTTTCTCTTCCCTCCTTCACTGCTTGGGCGGTTCTTCTCCCCTGGTCTTGGTGGTGTGTGGTCTTCAGGGCAGTCGGCGAAGGGGGTCAGCATTCAGCAGGAGCAGCCTTGCGGTCATACTGGATTTCTCTCCCTGCTGCTGGCAGTGCAAGGTTCTGTTGCTGTCTCACTGCCCTTCTGAGCTAACCAACCAGTTCTTCCAGCCCTGGATTTTACCTGGTGTGAGACTTCTGGGCATGTTAGAAGGCCACCAGTGGTCACACCCTGGTCTGTTGGGTCCCAGACCAGTGTCCAAGCTAAAGAACATGTTACCTGTCTCGCCTAGGCAGCAGTGTTGGGGAGGAAAGAAGGATAGCTCAGGTGAGCTGAGATGCAGCCTGTGATTTTGGTGGGACATGGGGCTTCACTGCCTCATACACACCTGCCCCGTTGCAGCCACAGAGTCACGGACAGGAGCTCTTGCATTCGTGGAGGAAGGACCATAATCAACATCAACCTTGCGCTGACTGGAGTACAAAACGTTTAAAGGTGCTTTGTTAATTCATAGTGACAAATCCATCCCTCTTCCTGCTTCTTCACTAATTGCTGGTTGGTGGCTTTTGTTTTTAATTCTATTTTTAATTCACTCCTAATCAAATCCTGGCTGGCTGTCCACATGCATTTATTTATTTATTTATTCATTCATTCATTCTTGTGTGTCTTCTCTTGCCTCATGATTGTTCTTGGGCTGGACCTGCTCCAGTAATCCAATTTGAATCCAATCTCCCAGGTCTGGAATTCTAATTTACAGGTTGCAGAAGGGAGCCAAACAGCACCCGCACACCAGGATGGGGGTTTATTGCCTAATCTAATCAGGGACAATCAGATGTTTGTAACAAGTCTATCAAAACTCTATTGGGCCAGTTTGCTGAGCAATGTAACCAGCTTTCTTAATAGCACTAACACGATTTAGGGCTTCCTGCACTTTCATGCAGATTATGTTGAACGCTTCCCTTTCTTCTCCCATGAAGGCTTGGCAGCAGCCCAGCCCGATGGGCTTTACAACTTTGCAAGCTGCTTGGTGCTCTCTGCAGCTGCGGAGGTTTGCGAGGACGCAGGGGCTCCTGCTGCTGCCTCCCCCAGCACCGCACCATCACATCCAGGAGGTTGGAGGGCTCCTGGGACAACCCCATTTTGGGCCCCCTCTGGAAGGTATGGATTCAGTATTGCAAATACATCTGGAGTCATGGATGGGGGAGTGAAAAGTGGTGGTCCTGACCTGATTAAATATTCAGTAAGTCTCCACAGCATGTCATTACCCCTGTAAGCATGCCGTCAGCCTTCAGGCACCAGGGGCTTGACTGGCCCTGGTGAAGAACAAATGAAGAAAACGCCATCCTTTCTTGCCCTTGGCAGATTAAGGCTGTTGCTTCTGGTTATTTGCTTTAAAAAGTTTGAATGGTTGCAGCTCAGCAAAGAGACCTCTCTGGGGCTTTTGGGTATGGCCTCCTGGAGCAAAAGAGGAGGCAAAGACAGTTCTGCAGATGAGCTGATGTCTCTTAGTACCTGATGTCTCCAGCCCAGAATGAAGTTTTCTTCTTTTTCCTGTGCAAATAAATAGTTTCCTGACTTTCCCCTTCCTGAGAACAGAAGCATCTCTCTGGTCCTTTACCCTCGCAACTAGCTGTCAACCAGGACATGAACTTAAACTGGCCCTCATGCTCCAGGCCTGTGCCACTTAGCTCTGTCCCTGACACCTTTGCCCAGGGACTTATTTTGGGCCAGGATTCCTCCCTGCCCCAAAGCATCTTCCCTTTAGCAGGCCGTATGTGCTGCCCTTATCCCCGAGGGGGGCTGCAGCGTACTGCTGCTGCCTGTGCTGTGTCCATGGCTGAGCTTCATGTTCTTGGGTCATGCAGCAGCACTGGGAGCTTTAGCTGGGTTCTTAGCCTGAGCAAAGCTGGCCCTTGTGCCCTCTCTCTGAGCACTGCTGAGCTGTTTTGCATGCACAGGAAGATGATGAACTCCCTGTAATAGGAACTAACCTTTACTTGAGGGTTTAGTTGCTGTACATGCCACGTCTTCCTGTGCTTTGCACCCTACAGTGTGAGGAACCCAGAAACCTCTGAGACCAAGTGAAGAGAAGGATGAAATGGGTGTTTTACTTCCCTTCCTAAAATTGCGTTGTGTATTTGACAGTTTGCATGTTATTTTTCATTTATTTCTGTCTTCTCCAGTGCAGAAGCAGTGCTCTTAGCAGAGGCAGAAGTAACTAAAGCCATTAGTGTTGTCAAGGGATTTGCAGCAGTTGTAGTTCTTGTCTGTCTCAAAGCTCAGATCCATCAGCTTGGTCCATATCCTCTCGAGCTCCTGAGGCCTGGCAGGGCTGCCTTATTCCATGCACTAAGGGGATGCATTTGGGGATGGTTGAAAGGATAAAAGAATATGAGTAAGACTTACTGGTCTATCTGTATAGACAGACATAGATATACAAGTGATAAGTGATGCAATGAGGAGGGATCTCCAAGGGAATTTGTGCTAGGGAAGAGAATTGACATTTAATTCTTTGTAAAACAACCTTGAAACATGGTTGGGAAGAAGTATTTGCAAAAATAGCAAGACAAAAAAACCCACATGTCACTTAAAAAGGGATTTATTTGAATTTCCTTGGTTAGTTTTGGCATGAAAAACTGCATTTTTATGGCAGTTGGGTAGCTGGAGTTGCTTCTGCACCCTGTTGTATGGCTTTCTAACCTGTGCATGATGGAAGAGGGCAACGGGAGGATCTTTGTTTGCCCAGGGTTGCCTGTAGTTCTGTAGGGAGTGTGTATCTCTGTGTTTAGGGATCTGCTCTCCGTCCCTGGGATTTTTGCCCCTGCCCTCCATGCTGCTGTAGGTCCTCAAAGAGCTTTCTGAAGCACAAGATCTTGGTCAGAAAAGGGCTGCCACTGATTTATTCTCATTTCATGCTTTTCCCCCCTGAATGTTTGAAATGCATCATCTGGGATGGAAGGCTCTTACATTGAATGCAAATAATTGACCTGGGAAGAAAAACTGAATCGTTTTGCTTTCAATTTGGGTAGAATGAGGATTATTTTTTTTAAGGGTTTCATCCTCTAGTTGAACTATAAATAAATTATTTGTATAGCTCTATTTACAGACAAATAGTGAAGTTAAAGACTGTAATGTTTGAGGGGATGGAGACTTCGTCCTGAAGGTTCATGAACTTGGACGAAGCTTTTTTGTCTCAAAAGCTCTCTTCAAATCCCACTTCTTTTCCTAAAGAAAGTGGATTTGGCAAGTCTCATTTCTGCAGCCCATGAAACCCAAATCAGCTTTGGCACAGCTTATCTCTCTGCACGAGAGTCCTATGACTTAAACAGCAGGACCAGCTGCAGGTGAGGAGCAGGAGGCTGTCAGGAAGGTGGTTGCATAAGCATTTAGCTTGGCTCCTGACAAGTGGTGCTGGGCTGTTAGGCACGAGCTGGCACTGAGCGTGCTCCCCGTGCTGTGCTATGGTGTCTGCTGGGGACTGTGCTTTCTGTTCCGTTCTGTTCCACGAAGCTTTGCTTTGCATCTGCTAATGCTCTAACAGGGTGAGCTTGAAACCCATCAGCATCCAGCCCTACTCCATAGCAAGGAGCTATTATATATTCCCAGAGCAGCTGATGTCCATTAAAAGTTTGAGTGACACTACAACGATGTGTAAAATATCTGTGATAAGGATCTAGGAAATGTTAATAAAAAAAAAAAAAAGGCGTCAAGAATGTAAATTGCACATACAATTGTGATAGAGAGTCAGAGATAACATTAAAGAGATTGTATCAATTTAATGCAAGTTTAGTGCCAAAGCCTGTGATCCGCTCTTTAGAGGAGTTGCTGGGAGCTTGTGTATTCCAGCAGACAGTGCTCAGATCGTCCTGGTCCTCTGGACCTGCTGTCCCCACAGCCAGTGTGCTGCATGGAATTTGTCTGCTTGCTGGGGATTAATGAAAACCTTTCCTGACTCTACAATAAAAATCATGTCCCTTTGGAAAAAATAAAATGCCCTTCTGCCTGCTGACATTTGGGTCCCTCCGAATGCAATTAAAAAGCAGCTTAATACAGCCTTGTGATGAGAAATCTGTCAGCATTCACAGGCACGCTGTGAAGTGAAAGCTAAGATGAAACAGATGCGAGGAAAAAAAATATTTAACTGTGCGCCTGCCTGCTTGCCTGCCTGGTGGTACTTGTGGAGCCACCAGCTGAACTGGGACATGCGTGGATGGAACCGGGTTAGCTGGGGGAGCTGGCAGCAGGAGCTGCTCCGTGGGCACAGAGCTGGGCTGTAGCAGCGCTTGCGCGGGCACAGCAGCTCATTGATCACCCAGCCTGAGCTTGGGGTGCACCAGGCAGAGTCCCCTGCTCACTGGGCTGGTATTTCTGGTTTATGTCCTTGCTCCTGTCCCTCCTCTGCTGTTTTAGTTGTGCTATGTCCCTTAAAGCAGCCGAGGAGCGTGGCGGTGGAGGCTGCTGGAAGTGCCCTTATGGGTTTACGGGAAGAGACAACTCTGGATTTCTTAGCACGGTGCAGGGCTTCTGGCCATAGATTGGTATCTGTGCCTGCCAAAAATGCCTTTCCGAAACTTTAAATGTGATAATGGGAATTAAAGCTGATTTTAAATGGTGGGTTGTTGGGGATTTTTGCAGGCATGAAAAAATTAAAAAAAAAAAAAAATCCTTTAAGTAAGGCTGGTAATTTCTTAGCAAGCGAGGGGTTATAAAGGCTGGGACTGAAGCACCCTTCTGGACTGGGATGGTAGCACAGAGCTCCCACGCATGCTGTCAACGCCGCTGGTTGGTAGCCCAGCCATCGCCTGGCTTCGGTGCTGCAAAATGAACCGTCATCTCTGACTGCTCTGCGTTTGCCATTCGTGTGCTGCTACTTGTGAGAGACGTGAGTTGAAATCCCACCTCAGCTCTATGTGGTGAGCTGCTGTAGCAACAACTTTACTGGTGTTACGCTGGGAGCAGTGTTTCATGTTGCACACCAGTAGATGGCACAACTTTTATATCAGCTAATTACACAGGGAGAAAATGCTGCCCTGTGCCACTCCTGTTGCTAATCTTAGCCGTGCCCTGCTCTCCGCTTGCACAAGTGAAGATGTGTTGTCTGATGTGCCTGTAATTGAGGAAGTTGGGTAAGATTATGGGAGATGATGTTGAGTTTTGCAACATTTGGGGGCAGTGGGAAACCATGTTGGGAAGGGAAGGGTAAGCTACTGTGCTCTTGGATGAGCGTGGAAGCAGAGAAGCAAGCTTCGCTGTGGTGGTAGTTTGCCTTCTCAAGTGCATTCCAGTGAGTGATTAATTCCCTTAGGATAGATGTGTTTGACAGCTCCAGCTTTACATATGGGGAAACTGAGGCTTGAAGAGCACGTACTTTGGGTTTGATACACCTGGGAACAAGAGCTGTGCTTCCTAATTAATTTCTGGGACTTGAGCTACAAAGTGTCCTTCATGCCTGGCTAGTACAATAACATCTCCTGGGAGCGTAAAGCTCCTTCTCTCTGCTTAGGTTTGGAACTGTTGTTCCCTGACCTGTTCAGGCTTTGAATGCGATTTTTTTTATTTTTTGTTCTTTTTTAAGTAGAAAATATGAAATGCGCCTTCTTGAAGGACTTCCAACTGGAGTTGACTGTGTCATCATGTCTTCTTCTCCATGATGCTGCCCAGCTGTTTTGCACTTCTCCTAAGCCAAAGCAGCACACTGGCCCTTTCAGGATGGGCAAATGGAGCTTGTTGAATGGTGGCCATTGGAGCTGGGAGTGTTGCTCAAGTGCAGTAAGGCAGCTGTGAAATGGAGAGGGAGGTCACTTGTCCTTCACCCCTGTCCTAGGAGATGGGCAGAGACCCCAGTGTTGGAAGCAATCTTTCTTTCTATGTTTTGCCTCCTGAGGAACTTCTTTTCATGGCTGAAACTGATTGTTGCAAGTGGATGGAAAGGATATATCCCAAATCTTGAGGGCCTGGAGTACGTGTGGAATATAAAACAGAGTCTATGTATGTGCTGCTGTAAATAGAGTTGTCACTCTAAAAGAAGCGGGGTTTCTAGTGCTTGTCAGATCACTTTAAAACCATTTTTATTACGAGATTACATTTTAAGATAAAGTTTATTGTAGCAAAAAAAAAAAAAGGAGGGAAGGTGTAGGATTTGACTGCAGATTTGGAAACACACTTAAAAATTCTGAAGAGTCTTTGAGCCTTAGCTGAGGGCAGACAGCCTGCTTCAGGGTTTTCCTCCAGGGTATCTCCTACTAGCTGAGCTGAGGGATGATTTCCTAATTTTGGTGCAAACTCCTCCCCTAGCACATCACACTTTATAACCAAGCAATGACGTGCCATGTGGACATTGGCAGAGAAGCTCCAGCTCACAAATCTGTGTCCTGTGTATGGGGCAGAAGCCCTTCCAGGGCATCTCTCATAGCTGGGAGTTGTGGGGAACCCTCTGCTCCCTGAACACAGCTTTAAAACAACTGCCCTAAGGATTTTGTGTCAAAACTGAGGATTAATCCTGGCACACAGTGACTTTCTTCTTTCTCTTCCTCTCCTCTGCGAGCATTGCTGCTCTACTTGTATCCTTTGTCTATGCTCTTGCTTTTAGTGCTAAGTCTGCAAGTCAAAGGAAATACCAGGTAGGTGCCCGCTCTTTTCATAGCTCTTCCTTTCAGATACCAGTAGCATCCCCTTTTCTAACCCAGCCCCTTCCATCTTTTCTTTCTTGTTTTACCTGGTCATGTTTGTCTACCTTTGATACATATCAGTGAAAAAGTTGTTCTCTATTGCCTCAGCTGTTCATTTGATGGACCATGCCAGAGAAAGCAGCAGCCTCCTTCTCCCACCAGACCTGGACTTCAGAGTTGTGTTGTTTCACATCTACCTGCTCTGTCTACCATCCTAGTTTAGATAACCACAAATCACATCACAGACAGATGCTGGAAGGGGCGGTTGTTTTGCAAGCGCCATCTGAACGCTGCAGCCCCTCACACTGTGCAGAGTGAGCATGGTATGAAGACAAACAGAAGAGCCATCTGTGACAGGGGAGGGATGTTTGGATGGAGCAAACCTGCTTTCAAACCAGCTTGTGGGTTTGGTCAGAAAATAGGTTTTTTTTAATGTTGCACAAATATTTGAAGGAAGGATTCCTCAGAAGGAAGTCAGCTGGATTTAACTCTTAGACTTATGCAGAGCCATGTTTACCATAATCTCCGTCCTCCAAAGTACCAGATGTATTTGCATACAGACTAATGCAGGTAGTCTCCTCTGCCTTTGGTTTTCTGTCTCTCTTACCTCCAACCCCTACTCAAACCCAGAACCTCTGCAAAATTCCATTCTGAGTAGCTGCTTTGCTCCTTCTGTGCTGAGCATCCCTAAAACCTGAGCTGTAATAGCATCCCTGCTAATTATATCACTGCAGATTTATTTCGTGGTAATATTATTGCTGGCCTCAGGCATCACCACTATCATTGGGAAACATCGAATGATCACAGCTCCTTAGCTGCCTCCATTAAACCTGAGAGAAGCGTCTGGGCCTGTTTATATGTTTGTCTTTTGATGAGAGCTGGGGATTGATGAGCTGGTGGATGCGAGGTTTGCAGAACGTGCCCTGAAGGGAAGCTTGCCTCGTCGCGGCAGCCGTAAGGTGCAGATGGTGGGATCGCTGGCTGAATGCATACGCAGCCTGGGAAGCAGGGAGTGAGGCGAGAGCGTCACCTTTATCTCTTCAGGGCAGACCTTGCCCCCCGGCAGCAGCATCCGGCACCAAAGGCTGCGCAGCGCTCCGTGCCGGATGGCTCTGTGCTCGGATCCCTTGTGCTGCCAGCTTGATTGGAGCTGCTCCCAGGGAAGGGGGCACTTTGAGTAAACCAGGTACCTTATGATACTTTCTGTTGAAAGTCTTGGAGGTAGGGCAGAAGAAGAGACACAAGGATCGGTGCTGGTTTTCAACAAAAAATGGAGAAAAATATTGAAGAGTTTTCTCTGTTTTCTGTGCTAGAAGTAAAATTCTATGGTTGGTGTGCTGGGTGCCAAAGCCTCTGCTAAGAGTGTGGCTGTAGCTCAGTGCTGTATCCCCAGGCTTCTGTTCTTGGGACCCAGGCTCATAGTTGCTTGGTGCTGCAGGCTGTCCCTTCTGGACTGCAGCAGTAGGATGATAGTAGGTCTGTAGGGTGAAGCACTTGGCACTGAAGACCTGATATCCACACTAGTTTTTGGAGGACGTATTAAAATATTTCAGCATACCTCCCAGTACTGTGCAGGTTTGTTGTGAGGGAACTTTTGTTTGCTCCTGAAGCCTGGTTAGACTGGCAGGGGTGAGCAATGATGACCATCATCCCCAGCCAGTGTGTTGGTCTTCCCCATGGACGTCTGTGGTCCCCAGACATTCTCTTAAGGGAACAGAAGAAGAGTATCATAGATCTGAGATTTATATGGGGAATGCAAGAAGGTAACTTACCAAGATACCTTTCAAGATCGTTAAAGTATCTCAGTTGTTAGTGGTTTTATTGTGTCTGGCCATAAAGTCCTTTCTGGTTACGGTGTGAAGTGTTCCAGTACAGCAATGAGTGGGCCAAAAACTTGACTGAAATGGGGTCAACAAATTACATGTAGACAAAAGGCACTTATTCTCAGACTGCATCAAGTCTCCTGGTAATTTCAGCAAAACAGTCAGAGCAGAAATATGCTGATAATTATTTAAATTGGACTCCAAGCATTGAATTTTTTTTTTTCCTTCAAGTAACAGCACTTCAGCACTTGTCCAGATGAGTGCTAATTTACCCAAATGGAAAGGTTTATTAAACATGCCAGACAGTGCTTTAGTAATATTTAGGACGGCAATTTTGCTTTATTATATCTCTTAACAAAGCGGACACAGGCTTCTTGATCCAGCACCAGAGCAGTCAGGGGATTCTGGGCAAGATCCATGTCAGTTCTCCCTGGTGTTGAATTAAGGTGCATAATTTCTGCTTCAATTTTGCCTCTTTGCCAAGTTCAAACCTGGGACCCAATTTGAAAAAAAACAACTGACCGACTTGATGAGATTGAGGGACACTTAAAATCTGGACGTCTTCTAGGTGTAGGAGTCACAACCGTGATTTGGAAATGTTGAAGGATGAAAATGAGTTTGTTCCAGGGAAATGGGCCATGTGCTGAGGAAGATGAGCATCAGCTCCTCCTGCTGTCCCTTGCTCACTCTAGGACACCTTTGACAGCTGTGTCATATTGTGGAGAAATTTAGGTGCGTGAAGATGATCTCAGCCCATCATTTGCCATCCCTCACCTGTCTGTCACACGCAGTTATTGTTTCTATTGCCATATAGGTGTGCCTACGAAATGACAGATCCAGTTGAATCTGAGGTGGAAGCTATCCAGTGTGTTTATCTTTGGCAAGGCTGTCTTCATACTAATCACATTGTGGTATGCCGGTTTTGCCGTTTCCCTTAGGAGTCTAAATTTCTTTGTTTTGTATATTTGAGAAGATGCTTCATGAAGCCAAGTGGCTAGAGGTTCTGCTAAAAGATCCAGTAGGAGTCTTCTGCTGCTTTTTTCTATGGGTGCAGATGTTTGGTTCTGTGGCTTCTCCCAGGACTTAAATGGGGAATTAGGACTGTTTGCATAGATTAGACTCTTAGTTTGAGAATCTTCTCACAAAGAGGGTGGTTGTATGGGGTTAGTGCTTCTTGGAGATCCATCCAAGGGAAAATTTCTTTTAGGCTTTGAAACTCCTCTGGGTCCTCCAGAATAGAGAAGAGACCACCACCTTCTTTGTTTGCGTGCTCACCAAAGACATACAAATACTGTGGAATATACGCAAATCTGTGTTGTGCTGTTTGTGTTTTTAAGACTGTGTGAGGCAGAGAGACAGGGACAGAATTTTGAGAAGGCCTTCAGTTTGCTGCTGTTAAAGTTTTAATAGGAGTTGAAGGAACAGGTTATGGACAGAAATTTCCTAGTTTTCCGCTGCAGGGCAGTATAATTTTGCATACATCATGTTCACTGATAATGGTATTTCTCCACCTTCTGATTATTGGTGAGGACTATTATATAGTAGATATCTGTCTTTACTGAAAGTTCTTCCTCCTTGCTCCTTCCATAAATATCTTCTCCCTCCCTCTCTCTCCTCTTTCTTTCCCCCCAAGATTGCTATGTTAATTTATTGTACTATAAATCCAGGGAGTGTCTGGAGCTCTGGCTGTTAGCACAAGATTTGGCAAGGGAGAACCTATTGGAGTTCTGGGTTGTAAATTTTTCCAGAGCTGGGACGAAGCCAATGGTGATGGGAAGATTTTTGGCTCAGTTCCAGGCACTCGGTCTATCTTCGGTACCATCGGGTGAGCAAGTGGTGTCAGAGCAACTAGTGGAGAGGCTGTAGCTGCTCTCCTATGCAAATGTGGACGTTGCATGTTTCTCCTCTGGAGGAGAAACAGAGAAATGGATCTTCTCTAGAGTTAATGCAGATGCTCTCTAATCTCCACAGAGAGCTGGAGTCACCCCAGGCAGGTTGGATACTGTTGTGTCTTCTGGAAGTTCAGAAGAGCTGCCAAGGGGAAGCATGCCTTCTCTGCTCCCCAGTGTGGGTAGGCAGCAGGCCAGGTCTTCTAGGGACCATTGTTGATTCCTATCCCCCTCATGCTCTGGGAACGGCAGAGCACTGTGCTGTCACAGCTCCTGAGACGTGGGCAGTGTGTGTCTGGGAGACACCTGGTGCCATGATGGTAGCATAGTGTGAAGATGGACACCTTGCTATTTTCATACATGCACCAGCTCAGCCTTGGGCTTCCTGCTCTTCACTGTGCAGAAAAGTATGCCCACAGTACATCCATGTGTCATGAATGTTTCCAGCAGGCCCTCAAGGCTCCAGAGCAGCAGAGCTTGTTGAAGGGACAAAAGAGCTGTCTTACTGAAATCTGTTTGGTGAGACCCATTAGCAAGCCCTGCTCTGCTCACTTGACAGCTGCCACATCCTACCAAGCAGCTCTCCTTTTCTGGTAAAACCCACTTTCACCAAGGGTTGCAAAATGTGGGTGCTGCAAAGCGTTTCAGAGTAGGAACCAAGGTAAAACCCAGCCATGGCTATCCATTCCCGTTATGCAGTACCGCTGCTATTTACTGTCCTGGCACTTCGCTGGTAGGAATAGGGAATTTTCAGGATGGGGAGTATAAATGAAAATCACTAGAATGGAAACTCTTGGTCTGCATTATTGGTGGTAAATGGTTCTAGCATTTGGTGTCCCACAGGGCAGTGTGCTGTGACATCTTGTCTATGGCAAAGCCACAGCATGCTGTGGACCCTTAGCTGGTATCATCCCTCCGCAGTACCGGGAATGTGGGGAAGCATCTTAGAGGACTCGCCCCAGATTATTCACCTTTAAAAAGTGTAGAGAGACAGTCTGGGATTCAATTTTACTGTTCTAGCACCTTTCTCACCACCCTGATTGGAAGTGCTTAACCTCCTCTTCATTAATCAGTTTGAATTTTATCTAAAATTCATTGTCGATGAAGGTAAATTAGTCTGCTGCTTCGGTCTTGGGCTGAAAATGATGGCAGTACATGCAGGGGCTAACAGGTAAGTGCATTGCAGCTTGTATCAGAGTAGCTTTGTATTTTTGGTGGCTCTGTACCAGCAAGGCTGGAGGAGCTGGCTGTGTCCCATGTGCTTGGTTCCCAACAGGCGCTGCAGGCAGGGCAGACACCTGACATTTGACTGGTGTATCCCAGGTGACATGTGGTTGGGTGCCACAACCCAGAGCAGCAGTACAAGGCAATCGCATAGTCACTGAGGTTGGCAGGGACCTCCAGAGATCGTGCAGTTGAACCCCTGCTGAAAGCAGGGTGAGCTGGACCAGGCTGCCCAGGAAATCACTGCTACTTAGGGAGGCTGCTGTCATTGTCCTCATTTTACAGACAGGGAGAGTGAGCCCTAGGTAGTGACTGGGCTGTAGCATCAGAAGGTGAGTACAGGTGGTTGGGGTGATGTGCCCAGCATGATGGTGAGAAGGTGAAGAAGGCCCTGAGGCTGCAAGACATGTGCATGTGCGCTTACTCATCATTTCAGGAGTTTCTGGTTGCAGTGGCACTGTCTTTTCATTAAGGATTTTTTTCAGGGATCAAAGCTGCTGAGATCTGTAAGACTTGAACAGCTTTGAGTTGTATTGGAGAGGTTTGTTGTCTTCTCTAGACTGCTCCTTTACTGTTGGATGTTTTTGTACACAGATGAAAGGAAAACAAGGAATAAAAGGGATAAGAGGCAGTGAACTCTGTAGAGTCCTTGGCCTTCTGGTCACCAGAGGAAGTCACTTTTCTACTGCAATCCTCTGTAACAAGGACTTTTGGGAAGGCCTTTTCCTCCACGATGTGCTGAAATTCAGCCTAGAGAGCAGTTACACAGACCCTGATGAGTGAATGGCCTCCTGGTCCCTCCTCCCTTGCCCACAGAGCAGTCTCCTGACTGGAGCAGGCTCCTGACACAAGGCTTCCTGGAAAAATTAAGCAAATAGCCAGGCATCCTGTTAGAGCCTGGCTAAGCCACGTTCTCCTGCCTGGGTGTGGAACAAGCATCCCCTTATGGTAGCTCTGTCCCAGAGTGCATCTTCCATGCCTGATGAGTGTTCTGTAGCAGGGTTTCAGCCATACCCCTTCCTTGGGAAGAGGCAATGACTGCAAGGCGCTCACTCTTGCACTCTGCCATCCCCCCGAAGCCTGCAGGCCTTCCCCAGGATGAGACCCCTCGTGACGGCTGCGGCTGATGAGGCGGGGAGCTGGATGGATTGGCTGCGGTACTGCAGAAAGCTGCCGGATAATTTCCCTAATCCGTAGAGCTGAGTGGGAAGGCGGAAGTGCTGCCTCTCATCGCGCTGCAGCTGCAGCTCCTGTTGGGAGGGAAAGGGAGAGCGCGCCCCCGAGAGAGGCACAAGCTCCTTCACTGCCGGGATCGCTGGTCCCTGCTCCTACTTAGGCTGCAGAGGAAATGGCAATCTCACATTTATTTTCTGTTTGTTTCTTCCCTCTCTTCCTGGTGAGGGCAGATATGTAAGAATTAACCTCCAGGGACATCAGTGACTTCCTAGAAGAAAAATACATCTTTTGCAGGCTCCTAAGAAAATGAATTTCACTGGCAGGAACTGCACCTAGAGGTCTCTCTCTCTGTTAAGATATAGACATTTTGTAAAGCATCCTGAGTCCCCGGTGTGTCGTCTCCACTGGGGACCTAGGAGGCTTTTATAGCACAGATCTGACTCCCTCTTGCAAAGCACCTTGCTGTGCTTCTCGTGAGGGTTCAGGACCTGGTATGTTAATCTGTTCTTTACGTAAGGTTGATTAGTGGCAGGTTAACAGCTTCTTCTGCATCTCATGGAACAGACAAACATGGGGAAAACCAGAACAAACAAATTTTGCTGCACTGCTTGAAACAGCTTGTGAGCTGGGAGTTTGTCCCTGCAGTCTTTTCCTCATGCCTTCTGCTTTCTGCTGTGACTGATGATTGGGATGAGAGCAACTCAGCGCCATGGAGGAACTCTACAGGCAAAGACTTCTGGCAGTCTGGACCTGAACCTCCTTTGCACTGCTGCTGCTCTGGTCTAGCTGCTTAGCTAATACTTTGATGATTGTGGGTTGCCTCATAAGGGGGGGAACTAATGATGGAGCTAGTGATGCACTCCTCGCTTCTGAGATTGCACACCAAGGCTGGTTTTGCTGATACAACATCTTTGCTCTCAGTTGCATGAAATTCTTGCTATAATACTTGTAAATCTGTTCTTAAAACCCTGGCCAATATAGCAGGATCCTGGTCTAACTCCCAGCACAATGCAGGGCTGATTAGATGTGTTGCTCAGGGCCTTGTCTGTTGGGTTTTGAATATCTCCAAGGGTGTAGCTCTGGCACTCTGGGTTCTTTTTAGAATTTGCCATGTTGTGTCCACTGCTTCTCCTCCTATCCCTGTGCACCTCCAAAATCAGGCTGGTTTCAGCATACTCCAGAACTGCTTGCACCCTGCTTTATTGCCCTTCCACCAGCTGCAGGAGTGGTTAAAGCCCCTGAGAGTACCAAAATTTATCTGAATGGGGACTGAGACTTGGACATACGATGTTCTTTTTATTTGAGAGAACCAAAGTGGGCTTTCACGCTTTGGACTGATGGAGGAGGGTTGTTGCTGGTGCACGAGTGATAGAAGAGAAGCTGCAGGCAGTATGTAGGACACCAGTTTCTGACTCCCAGCCAAGCTGAGCTGGAGGTGGGAGCCTTATGGATGACTATGTTGAAGTTATCAGGAGAACAGCATGTCACTGAGTTATGTTATAGGTCTTGTGCAGATTTCATGTGCCAGAGGTAAAATAATACAGGATTTGTGAAATTGGGTTGTTTGGGTTTGGGGGTTTTGTTTGTTTGTTTGGGGTTTTTTTGTTGTTTGTTTTTTTGCAATTGTGGGAAACAGCCTAGCCATTCAGCTAGAGAGCACCAATCAGTGTTGGTAGGGTCAGCTATGCTGACTGCTGTCAAATGCTGTTCCTGAGGAGGATGCTGGAAACAAGGGGGTCAGAGTGGTAAAACTACACCATGCTGAACCTCACTTCATAGAGCAGCCAAAACAAGGGACGCAGGGAAACTCATCGGGAGCACAAGGACTGCCAAACTGATGACAGTAACGTGTGTAGGACAATATGTTAGAGAAGTGGAAGAATTTATATGGGTGATGTTTCCAGTAAATTCAACAGATGCCTCCAGGACATAGGAGTCACACCAGTGCTGGGTTCAACTGGTCTTTCATGTTGGGCATCTGATGGTCTCAGAGTATTTTCCCCACTGGACTGTAGCAAGGTGTCTGTTCTTTAGGCATGGAAGTTTATTGAAGATTTCCTTTACTGATTTGCTAAATCAAGAGCTTCTGCTGTAGCAAAGAACGTCACTAAGAAAACCCCAAAAGCTGTAAAATTAAATTGTGCAGAATCTGGAATATACCGGGAGCAGCCCCACCTAAGCTGTGGTAAAGAGAAATTTTTCTGATCCCTGACAGACTTCCTCTGTACATCCAGTCTGCAGCTGAAATGGGCATTTTGCTGTCTTCCCTTATTATAGCCTCCTAATTGGTGTGATACATTCACTCCTCAGTCACTGTAAGCATTAAAGTGCAGTGAGTCACAGTAGATAGCCCTTTTCCATGTACATTACCTACTTAAGCAAATTCCAAATTAAGATTCCCCCCCTTTACAACTGAAACGTTTCGTATGTGCTGAACACCTTGTGTATTAGAAATGCTGGTCTCCCAGGCGGTGGGTTCCCATCCCCCACCCCTCCCCTTCCTGGTCAAGTTATGGAGAAGTGATAGCTCATCACAGGAACGCATTTGCTGCATCTTGCTCTGGTTTGGTCCCTTGAATGCATTTTTGTATTGTGGTTTTGTTGTTGTAGCGGGAGAATGAATGATTCATTGCTGTCTCACAGCGGAGGGGTCAGTGGGTCACCCGCAGCCATATCTTATTATCATCTGGAACTTAGTTCTGCTGAGGGATTGATAACCATTTGTAACACACACTACTCATTTCCATGGTGTGCTCATAACCTCTGCTAATTATTTATAAAGGGTTAATTAATAGGATTCTGCTCTAAACAGTGACCCAGTGTTCTTTGTTTCTGGTCCTTCTGCTAAAGTAACAGCTCTCTTACTGAAAACAACAGTAATTTATTCTTGAGAACAAGGTTTTGAGGTGCTGTATCAAAGCACCGTGAAAAACTGAACGTGGCATCTACCTCTTTCCTCTGATCACTGATTTTGTAATTTTATAAAAGAAAGCAATCAAGTTTGTCTCATTATATTGGTGCTCATTGTTCAATTCCATTATCCTTTTAGGCGTTTCTCTTAATGTTTGTTTCACTGTTTCAGTAAGGCTTGAAATTAGACTAATTCCCCAGATCACTCTTCTTCCAGTTTTACAACGTAGATAAAACAGATTAAGATTACCGAGTTCTGAAAATCAAAGAGGCAATAAGGTAGAACCATTAAAAGTGCTGAAAGAAACTGTTTGCCTGGTCCCATTAGCCCCTGTTCTGAAAGCAAAAGCAGAGGGCACCTGGTATAATTAAAAGGCAACAGGTCTACTGCAAGTTAAACAAAACCATAAAATCAGAATAGTAGGGGTTTGAAGGGGCCTCTGGAGATCTAGTCCAACCCTCCTGCCAGCACAGGAACACCTAGGGCAGGTCACACAGGAACAGATCCAGGTGGGTCTTGAAAGTCTCCAGAGAAGGAGACTCCGTAGCCTGTTCCAGTGCTCTCACATTGAAGAAGTTTTTCCTCACATTGAGGTGGAACTCCCTGTGTTTCACCTTGCTGCCATTACCTCTTGTCCTATCACAGGGCACCACTGAAAAGAGAGTGGCCCCTTCTACTTGACACCCATCCTTCAGGTATTTGTAAATATTAATAAGATTCCCTCTCAGGCTTCTCTTTACCAGCCTGAACAGCTCCAGGGCTCTCAGCCTTTCCTCGTAAGAGAGGAGTTCCAGTCCCTTCATCATCTTTGTAGCTCTCTGTTGGACTCTCTCTAGTATTCCCCTGTACCAAAATGCTTTTTAAAACAGCTAACTGGTAGAACTTGTTTCTTGAAGATGCTGTCAGAGCAAGAAATTTAGGAAGACACACAAGAGAAGGGGATCTTGTCATGACTAGAACAGTAGCTCCAGTTCCGTGGTTGTGATAATCCTTGCTTGTGTAGCATTGCTGTTGTCATGGTGGGTTTATGTGAGTGATGGAGGCTTTCAAGATCAATGTGAGTATCAGTAAATTGAGCTGGGGAGAAGATAAATGACCAAGTCTGTTCTGTTTCTTCCTTTGGGAAGACTTAAGGCAATAATTAGTTAAGCCAGGAAAAATCTTTCCCTTCTTTCAGATGTATTTTGTAAGATATGTAGTTGCAGTCTTTCAGGCTGAGGAGAGTTGGGTCTTTCTCTAGACCATCTGCAGTATGTGAAAGTTGATGGGACTCCAGGCCACTTCTACTACAGTAGTTTCTCTGCTTTTCTTGAAAGATGCAGTAAAGCTTTCCCATTCATGCTTACAAGCACACCACAGATTGAGACCACCAGGCAGTAACTCTCTTTAGACAGCTTCCCAAGCAGGCATCTTACTAAGCTCTAAACTGCTTTGTATCTGTGACCTACGATGGGTAGGGAGGACGAGTATCTTCTGTTACACCTACTGTAGTGGCTGAGCCAGATAGCTACTCTGCCTTTTCAACTGTATCAACTATTTGGATATAAAATATGTATTTTTGAATTATTAATGGGAATATGAACAGGAGAGAATAAGCCCACTGCTCTAATGGAAATTTTTGGCATAGATGTGCATGTGAATCTTCAGTGCTTCTCTCTCTCCAGTTCATTATTGCTTTCTAAGCCTTCTCCCTTAAAAATTAAACAGATTCTTAGGCAGTAGTTTTTGTGCATTTTACTCATTCTGTCTATTAAAAGACCTTGACCCCTCCATTTCCATCTTTTGGGATAAAAGTAGTAAGTTGTGCCAATTTGGTAGTCAGTGTGTGGAAATCAGCGTTGTCTATGAAATGCAGTTTCTTTGATTGCCTGCATTTAAGCCTGATTATGTTCAAATCACCCAAACATCACAAAGTTCTATGTGAAGTATAATAATCTGTCATCAGAGGCAGACAGAGAGATGGGGAAACAACTCTTCAGATTTTGGTAGAACCCAGAGAGTTTTACACATCAGCCTTTCAAATGTCACCAGTTGGGAATGTCACAGAGACAAGAGCCCTGGTGCTATTTCAGAAACACTGAAGCTTGGAGATCTCTGAAAGGGGTGAGGCTTCAATGCCAAGATTTTAGTAAATCCATCCCAAAAGCTGCACCATTCACTTGCATGCTACCAGATCCCACAGATCTTCAGCACTGCTGACAAACCTGACACTCCAGTTGGATGTAGTGGAGATGAAAACAGATCTTTTGCCAGCCTCCAAAGAGAATGGAGTAATCTGCCAGCATAATGCCTGTGTTGCTGCTGAGCAGTGTGTCCCGGAGACCTTGCACTTGGCCTTTGCCAGGACAGATTCCTTGATCCATTTCCCCTCTGGTAAGAGCATGCAGTGTGCTCTGACTGTGGTCAGGCACAGTAAGAACACTCCTGCTGCCTTGGACTGTCTCAGGTGCACTGTCCACACTTTTATGCATCCCTCAGTGTGTTGTGGTTTTTGGGGTTTTTTTGTTTGGGTGTTTTTTTAATTCCTTCTCATCTGGGAGGTAATATCTGCACCCCTAAACTGATTGCCTCAGCTCCTAGCCCAGCAGTCCATGGCCACAAAGTTATAGAATCATCTAAGTTGGAAAAGACTTAAGATCTGGAATAGGCTTTTAAACACATCCAGGTATGTTGACTCCAGCACCTCCGTGGGCAACCTGTTCCAATGCCTGACAACCGTTTCAGTGAAAAACTTTTTCCAGTTTAAACCTCTCCTGATTCAGTTTTGGGCCATTCCCTCTTGTTCTATCATTAGTTAGTTGTGAGAAGAGACCAGCTCCTACTTCTCTACAGTGTTCTTTCAGATAGTTGTAGAGAGTGGTAAGGTCTCCCTTCAGCCTCCTTTTCTTCAGACTAAATAGCCCCAGTTTCCTCATCCACTCCTCAAAGGACTGTCTTTGAGTTCAGGGGGCTGGTTGTCTAGTGAACAACTAGTTCTGCTGCTAAAGAGTGAGGCAAAGAAGGCATTAAGCACCTCAGCCTTTTCATCATGCGTTGTCACTGTTTCCCTCTGCATCCAGTAAAGGATGGAGATTCTCCCTGGTCCTCCCTTTTGTTGTTAACATATTTATAGAAACATTTTTTTATCATCTATAACAGTAGTAGCCAGGTCGAGTTCCAGCTGGGCTTTGGCTCTTCTAATTTTCTCCCTGCATAGCCTCACTGCATCTTTGTAGTCCTCATGAGAGGCCAGCCCCCTCTTCCCAAGGCCATAGACTCTCCTTTGGTTCCTGAGTTCCAGCCAAAGCTCTCTATTCAGCCAGGCCAGTCTCTTCGCTGCTGGCCCCTCTTTTGTCACACTGGGACAACTTCTCCTGTGCCTTTAAGACTTTCTTCTTGAAGTATGTCCAGCCTTCCTGGACTCCTTTACCCTTCAGGACAGCCTCCCAAGGGACTTTGTCAATCAGACTCCTGAACGGGCCAAAGTCTGCCCTCTGGAAATCCAGTGGGGCAGTGTTACTGGCCCCCCCTCTTTACTTCCCCAAGAATTGAAAATTCCATCCTCTCATGATCGTTATGCCCAAGACAGCCTCCAATCATTACTTCCCCCACAAGTCCTCCTCTGTTCACAAGCAGCAGGTCCAGGAGGGCACCTTCCCTTGTCTTTCTTACCAGCTGCATCAGGAGGTTGTCTTCTACACACTCCAGGAACCTCCAGGAATGTTCTCTCTCTGCTGTATTGTATTTCCAGACATCAAATAAAACAACTTATTTACCCTCTAGGATATGACATTGGCAGGCTGGCAGTGCCTGGCACCCATCAGGAGGGACACAAGGACACCTTGTTATCCCCTTGCCTGCAATCCCGCTGTGGTACAGGGATGTCCCATGGGATCACTGCATGCTGTGCTACCCATGGCACGGACAGAGCCTCCTGCTTTCCCAAGTGGCCAGTCTGTCACTTCTTCAGCAGAGCTGTGCTCAGAAAAGTTTCAAAATGTAGGGATGGCTTTTAAATCACTGAGTTACATTTATGAAAGCAGGGAGAGGGTTTGTCATTTCTCTTCCACAGTGCTGAGGCTATTGTGTGTAAGAGTCCTGTCTAGATCTGGGTTCCCCCCGATGAGTAGGCGCGATGTGTGGGAGAAGGAAGAGAAGGAGCGGGAGATGTAACTCTGAGTCCCTGTCTTCTCTCTGCCTCTTCATGGCTGCTGGTGATTTAAATTGTCAGCTTAATGCATTCATCCATTTAACTCAAAAATAGGTTTGCAAAGAGGAGGAGGGCGAGGGCAGACCCTTCGCCTGAAGTGGGATGTTTGCCTTGCAGAATTCCAGCTTTGCTGTTTCCCAATTAGGGCTCAGTAATGTCTCCAGTGGATGGTAGTCAGAGGCTTTCCTTTGTCTGCTAAGGCTGGAAGGTCTGTGGGTTGGGAACTCTCTCCTACAGATGTGTGTGTGTATTTGGATGTGCGTGGGCACTGCCTGGCACAGCAGTGGTCTCTGGGCTGGAGAACTCTTGGGGACCATTGCAGAACAAAACCACTGCAGTACCAGTACAGTGGGAGAGCAGAATGAATGCTATTTGCTTGTCTCCAGGAGCTGTGCCTGGAGGTTTCCGTGTCCTCTAAGAAAGCAGAGTTGTTGCAGTTTTAGGGCTGTGCTCTCAATCTCTTAAGTAAATCACCGAGAAAAATGGTTGGTGCTATTTTTTCTTCTTGTGCTCTGCTAGTTCTGTTTAGGGCTGTTGCACCAGATTTTCTTCCTTTTATCCTCTTGTTTTTCAATATGTCTGCCTTTTTCCTTTCTCTTTATATTGAGATTTGTCCTTTATTTTATAGAAATTAAAATGCCACATCCCCACCAATCTGAGACTGAAGCAAAAGTGAGACTAGAAAACAGTTTGTTTCTAATTGAGATTTGAAAAATATCCCTCAATAATGCTTTCAACTATTATGCGTGGGATTATTTTGATTACACTTGTTATGGCAAGCCCACATTCTGCCATAGCAGAGGACAAATGAGAGCAGGATTTCCACTAAGAGGTGTCTATCCTGAAGAGCAGATGGCTCACGGTGGAAGCCGTGTTGCATGTGCACATACATCACTGCGTGGCATGCGAGCACGGTGTGAAGAGGCGCACAGTGATGTAAAACACTGGCGGGTTTGCTTGCCCATACTGGGCTTTTCTTTCGTTGTCCTTCTGTATCCTTTAGCACTACTGAGCTCCAGCTCTCTGGGGATTCCCTGAGTACTGGCCAAACATCCCCGGTGGATCATTTGGACCATTTGTAGTGAGAGTGCGCTGGAAGATGGGCTGAAGGCTTCCAGCTTGGGTCTGGGGGTCTACAAAAGACAACTGAGACAAGCTAGCCTTGTATTATTAAGTGTAAATTCCCTACCTGGAACCTACAGCTCATCTGGAAAACTGAGAGGAGTCTGTAAGTCAGAAAAAAAAAAACATCTGGCAAATGCTGCTGCATTGCAAATGTCCAGCGTGGGTAGGCAGGAGGGGAGAATTGTCAGCAGGAATATTCTGGGAGTATTCATGGAGTTAAACATGCTTTGTAATGTCAAAATACAGATGGGTGTGGAAAGGCTAAGCAGCTAACGGCTAGCTCAGTAGTCCTAAATCTGCAGTTCAGCTATAAACAAGCAAAGCCCGGTGTCCATCGGCAGCTTGACTTGGGAGTGCCTGGCTTCTGCGCATGGCTGAGCTCGGCAGTTAACGGCGTCGTACAGCTGGCTCTGGGAGCGAGGAGCTGCTCGGTGACAGACAGTTAATGGGGAGGCAGCTCTACCATTTGGGAAGGATTCAGATGGACACCAACCCATGAAAAGAGCTAAATTCGGAGAGGGAAAAGAGTGTCTGGATGCTTAGACCATCAGGTGCTCTGTGAAGGACAGAGGGAAATGGAGACTGGTGAGAGGATGTTCGTTTGCTTAGGCTTGAGTGCAAGATATGGCTGAGCTGTGGCATACTGGCATTGTGTTCAGTGTAAAGGGTGGCAATGAGCTGTCTTGGTGCCCACATACCACCCGTGTCCCTTTCTGCTCTCTGCAATGGGAGAGCCATTAGCCAAGAGCTCATAGGCTTTGACAGCTCACTTGGATGTTTGTTATTTTTTCCCAAACGCTCAAGTCCAGGGTGCCACCCTGGACATCAGGGAGTTAATTTATGTGTGAATGCAGAAGAATAACTAAGAGTCTGACAGACACAGCTCCCAGCAGACCTGAGAGTGGAACATCAATGCCTGGAGTGAAGATCTGGAGTCCTCCAAGTCAGCTGCCTCCTGGGTGGCTGGACCAGAATGACAGGCTTGTGTCTTGTGTCCAAGACCAGCCCTCCAGAGCCTGCAGCTCAGCCTGGTGTTCATCACTGCTTACTTCCTGCTTCTAAACCAAGCATTTGTGCATGCCTGGCCTCCTCTGCCCTCCCACCCAGGCTCTGCTCCTTCCAGGTATGGTGTTGCAGAAGAGGAGGCCAAGAGCTCTCAAGCCTGAGGGCTGAGCAGTGCTAGGAGAGTTTCCCACACCCCCTTTAAAAATAAATGTACTTGCATATAGATTGCATTCTGTTATGGAAGGAAGTGTCCTTAATAACTGTATTTTCTACTACATCCTGCTGCTCTCGTGCTGCATACTTCCAGGGTCCTCAGCACTTGCCCTTGGCTCCTCCTTCCATTGACTTGCTTCCTGCGCTGGGTTAGAAAGCAAAGAGCTGTTTGAGCAGTGTGAATGGCACTGCCTCTGCAGGGGCAGGGTCCAGGACCCCCTTCTCTCCTTAGAGCCAGGCCTGGCACTCCCAGTGTCCCCAGCATTGTGCAGCAGGCAGGCAGGAGACACCATGGGCAAGTGGATTTGTCAGTTAAACATTTGCTCAGCTGGGCAGCTGAGAGTAAGTGAATCCCTGATTTTTGTCTCCTCCTTTTTGGCTAAAAGGTCAAATTTACATTGAATAAATTTGTGTTCCACACAAACAAATGTAGAAACAAATGTAACTGCTTGAGTGCGTGCAAGGAGCAGTGCCTGCTAACTAGGGCGCTCAGAAGAGTGCTCGCTGATGTCTGGAGGCAGGCGATTGCTCTCAAGTATTGTTCTTTTTAGAGCAAGCCTTTGCAGGGAGAGCAGAGGAGGAGGCAGGCGCTGCAGGGAGAGCGACAGTGGCAGCGCAATGGCTGCTGCAACGGCTTTGGCTGGCTCCGGGCAGGCAGAGCCAGGGCCGGGCTGCTCAGGAGGCCTCTCTTGCTGCATCAGGGAGGGCTGGAAGGTGGTAACCCTAAAATGCAGTGATTTGTAGAGCAAATAGCTGAAATCTGCTGGAGCTGCAGGAGTTTGGGAAGTGCTGAGCATCATCAGCTTCCTCTCAAAACGAGACCTGTGAAGCTTTTCTTTTTGACCAGTGGGCATTGGAGGAGAAGCTGCAGGAGGATGCTAGAAGAAAAGAGCAATGTTGCAGTCATGGGGAGGAAGGCCAGGGCTAGGGTGCAGAGCCAGAAGCAGCCTCATCTAGAGGCTCTCCCCAGATCTTCAGCTCTGCCCTACTTTGTCATGCTGCAGCCTCCTTTCTCCCAGCAGTTCACTGTTTGTAGCTTTCTCTCTCGAATCATTCTGCCCACCTCCAAGCATTGAAACTTCCTGGTCAAGGAGTGCAAAGCCACTATGCCCTTGTTGTTCACGTCTCTCTGCAGAGCTCGAATGGAGATGGAGAAGGGATGGCTCTTGCCTCTCCCTCAGCCCTGTGTTGTGTGTTCTCAGCGTTTCCCTCCCAGCAGGCATCCCTCGGCATTGCCCTGCTCTAAATGTGGGTTTTCCTTGCGCTGAGTCTGTCTCCCTGCCCACACAGCACCTGACATGCTGGAGCTGAATCAGAGTGCTACAAATCCTCTCTGGGGAGCTAGGCTCTGGCAAGCTGTACAAGTCTTCTGCTGGGCATGGCCAGCGGACAGCTGGGAGCTGTATCCGTGGGGCCGTGTTGCTGCCCCGTGCTGCGTGTCTGAGTGTGGAGAGGTTGTTCACCAGGCCAGGGGCTTTTCATGGCCGTTTGGGTGACTCTTCTGTCCCTTGCACGTGCTTGCCTCAAGCACAGCCCCGAGCAGTGCTGGCTGCACAGCCAGGGAGGAGGTGACTGTGCTTTTTACGTGCTGAGCAGAGCTACACGAGGGTCAGGCATCCCAGGCTCTTGTTACCTCTGTCTGACCCCAGCCAGGAGCCAATGATGAGTTGCATATCCTTATCATTTACCTCCAGTCACCTCGCTGAGGTGTCTGTAGTCCATGTGTGCTAAGGGTGGGGTTTTGCAAACAGCTAAACTCGCTGGTAGTTGACAGTAAGTGTTAGCTACTGGCTAGCTAGTCTGAGCCCTCCTTGTGCTGGTGGACCCTTCCCTGAGTTGCTTGGCCTCACCGACCAAATGGAGATGCCCCTTGATTTGTTTCACTTGGATGGGTTTCTTCTAGCCAGGCATGCTGGATCATCATCTCAGTCAGCACATGGAAAAGGACAGCAGAAGAGGGGGAGAGAACAGGACCACCCCTTCTCAGCAGCTTTTAAGTATCCCTCATGTGTCCATGACCAGCTGAGGAGGGATGAAGATAATTTCACTGCTTATTAAAACAAGGAGTTAGTCACTGTTGGACCAAGGAGATGGCATCTGCTCCAACGAACATGTTTGCATCTCCAAGGAAATGAAGCCGTGCTGATCATCATGTAGGGCCAGACTAGGTTCTGGGTGGGGAAGAAAGGGAAACTAATTTGGGGAAAAGCAAGTAAATCTCTCCAGGGCCCCGAAAGGGTTTAGGATGGGAGATAAGTGCAAGTGAGTGTAGCAGAGGGAGAGGCAGATCTCACTGCAGAAGCTGAAGTGTAGTTATTTTTCATTCATTCATTCACCAATACCTTTTATAAACCTTCTTGTGTTTTCTCTTCGTGTAACTCCATCAGGGTTTTTCTGCGCTATCTTAATTTGTCCAAGTTAAATGCAGTTTCCAGGTAACTGAATGAAAACAAATCAGTCTCCACTCAAGGCTGTGGCAAATCTGTAAACCAGAGTGCTGGGGATGTATTAAGAGTGTGCCCTCATAGAAGTTGCACAGATGAGGTGGAGAGCGGCTGTGGCAGGGCCAGAGAAGAAAAAGATGTCTTTTGGTGAGTAGTGAGCCTCTCTGATATGCGTAAGGATGCTCCATGATGCTGGATACTGGTGATGGCCAGCTGGAAAGCCAAAGGCTTCCGAGGAGTTAGTGACTGTGCATCTGGTCTGGGTGTGGTGTCTGGAGACTTCCACCTTTTGGTGACAGTGGTTGTGTAAGGAGTGAGCTCTGCAGCTGCATCACTCTTGTTCCAGCCTTGTCTCTGGCTGTGGAGCAGAGAACAACGTGACATGTGCCATGGGGCTTGTTTTGTCTCATGCTTCCTCACTATTGCTTTCACGCCTGTTTTGCACAGCCTCTGAGTGCTGACAAGTTGCTAGTTACACTCTGGACCTCACTGTTAGCCCTGGGCCCAGGGCATTGCAGTGCTGGGAAACAGGTCTGAGAATGGAAGCTGCACCCCGTTGGGTGCAGTTTGTTCCCTGCAGCCCAAAAGCAAAACGTGTGAGAGCAAATGTTCCTGGTACGTGTTCTGTGCTTCACGTGCTGCTCTGCAGGGGCAGGTGCAACCTCAGGGCAGCCTGGAAAGAGAAAACCTCTCTGAGAGCAGCTCTTACCTGCTTAGGGTTAAGTGTTGTAGGTCCTAGCCACTCTTCCCCCTTCGTTATGCAGTGACTTATATTTGTGATGTGCTGTTCCACAGATAACGCCCTTGCTGCAGTTCAGCGAGGTGTTCGTTGGGTTGTTTTTGTGACAGTGTCCAGGAGCTCTTCTGAACCTGGGGATGCTGCAGATGCTCCTCAGTTGTTGACCATCGAGAGAGAGGAAGTTGTTCAAAGTTGTTCACGTGCCAGTGGTGGCAATTTCACAGCACTGTCTGTGGTTTGAGAATCAGCATATCACTCAGAGCAAATGGAGGTAAAATCATGGCTGTAGGAACAACAGGGGGTAACCTCATTAAATGAGGACTGCCTGGCCTTCAGTCACAGTGCTGTGCTGGGGAGCCATGGCTTGGGTCCTGGCTCTGCTTCTGCCTTCCAGGAAAACTTGGACATGTTTCTAAATATATAAATGGGCCCTAGAGGGTAAAGCTCTCCCCTCTTCTTAACTGTGAGGATAAATTCATAAGTGTCTCTGAAAATTTCCAGCTCTGCTGCGAAGGGCCTCGGAAATACCTGGAAAGGACAATACATTTCCAATCTGTGAGCATTGCTTAACCTAAGCTGCTTTCCATGGTCTCTGCACTTCAATACTATGGTTTCAGAGTCACTCTACCATTTGTCCTTCAAAGAGCACAGCAAGGAAAACAGTTTCTTTCCCATTTCCAGCATTTATTCTGCTGGCGCTGGTCTGTTCTTCTCATTTTAGATAGCATTTCTATTCTCCATCTATCAGACCTCTGGGTGCCCTGGAATCAATCAGGAATTCCAGCCTTGTTCCCGCTAATTGCGGGGCTGTTTGGTGGCTGGGAGCTCTTCCAGCTGATGGACAGTGTGTGTGGAGGTTTTACTCCATCTGACTGACAACCTGTAAGTGGCACAGTGTTGTGTGCATGCCCAGCATGGGGGAGAGGGAAGGCGATTGCACAGCCCTGCCAGACAAGATGTGTTGTGTGTGCGTGGGGGTGTACCTTCACTGCTGCTGGGGGAGCATTGAGGCTGTCAAAGCAGGGCTGGGTCAGCCAGAACACTGCACAGACTCGTGTGTGGTGCAGAAACACTGGGATGGACTGTGCAGGGGTTTGATAGATTCAGCAGGGTATGAGAAATCACTGGCCTTCTCTGGGGGGAAGGCATTGAGGAGCAGGTATGCTCTGACAAAACCAGCTTGCACCCATTCGCAAGATGCTGACTGTCATGGCATGTAGCTAGGTCCATCTCCTAGGCCTGTAGAAGCCAGGGTCAGTGGCTGGACTGGAAATAGCCTAGAGGTCTGCATGGCCTCTAGAACTGCCCACAGCAGTCTTCCGGTAGCCCTGCACAGCTGGCTGGTGGTGTCTGCCCCAGCACACCTTTCAGAAGGCATCTTGCATCTGTAACCAAATCTGGATCTGAAGGCAGAGCATGCCAAACTGACAGATTTACCTTTCTGAGGCACTTTTGCTTTGCAGTTTGACTTAACGTGTCAGGCAACTCCTTGGATTGTTACCCGAAAGGGTATTATAGGTGGTGCTGTACTCTGGGTGACATGTTTCATCTTTCATCTCTTCCAGCTAATGTGTTTCACTGATCAGTTTGCCAGGCAGAGCAGCCTCGCTAGCAATGCCAGGGCTGAGTCCATCTCCTGTCTGCCTCTCATTCTGCACGCGCTGCCACACGGCTTAACAATTGTGTTTTTCATGAATAATTTGTTCTCTCCACATCAGGCAGTTTGTGTCACTCTGTGACCGCTGGCTTTGCAGAGGGAAACAGAGGAGCGAATGGAACAGCCGGTGATGCCAGTCCTGGGCGAGTCTGCCCTGTGCCTTCCTGCCTTCAAAACAGGGGCTTACTAATTTCTGCTTCAGAGCAGCATCCTTTGCTGCGTGCATGCACACAGTGTGCATCTTCCTTTGGCCATGCTCCTCTTGAGGAGTGGTGGTTCAGTATTAGCAGGTGAATCACATGTGCCCTTCCCCAGGAGAGTGCCTAACATCTCTGTTTGCTCCCCACCATGGGGTAGCAAGGGACCAAAACAGCCCTTGCCGCTGTTTGTGCTGCCCTGGGAGTTTGCCCTCTAGTTATTCCCCAGGTCCCAAGGCTGACACAAGTTCCCTTTTAAGAACAGCACCCACCCTGACACCCATGGGATGAGCATTTTGCAGTGGGTGCTCTAGGGCTCTCCCAGGTGCCGCTTTCCTTGGGGAGATGCCTTCCTGCTACCAGTGAATCCCGTTTCTGTGGTCCCACCAGCCACTGTCTGCACAGCTTTCCTAGGGATCATCTGCGTCCTAAGGCAGCTGAAGGAGCTGGTTCAGCCCTCATACTTCAGTGGAGCAGAAAACAGCTTCGATGAACTGTATTATTTGCCCTGAAAAATTCTTGTTACGCTCTGCTGTTGACAGGATCGCACAGGATTTGGATGTCAGATTTGCTCCTTATGGTCCTCAGAGCAGCATCCTGGTCACAGCAGCAATGGGTTCATATTCCCACGTGTGCTCAGGACAGTCCCCCTTCCAGAATGGCGTGTGAGGCGGCAGGTCAGGCAGGGTCGGGCAGAGGTGTGCGTGGGTGCCTGGGGCCTTGGCACACAGGTGTTGGCACAGCGGTCCCTTGGAGGGATGTGGTGCTTGTGAAGCCCTTCCTCAGGAGAGTGGTGAAGGATTGTTTCTCCCAGTGTGTTTTCTGACTTTTCCAACCAAAATGATTCTGTGATTCTATCAATGTTCCTCTGGAGGACCAGCACCTGCAAGCAAGGCCCATCCATGGGAGCCCTCTCTCTGTCCCAGCACTGCCTGCTGTGCTTCAGCATGAGACTGAAAGTCTGTCAAAGTTGAGGTTAAGATTTCCTGTGGACTTTCTGGGCTTTCAGTCAGGCCCTGGCTCATTTGTGTAACGTGTGGTACTGGCCAAATCTGATAAAATCATGTTCTTACAGGTAGGGAGACTGAGGTCTAGACTGGCTGGGTCAAGATGTGGATCCATCAGCGTGAGAACTTGGAGCGCAGGCTCTGCACATGCCAGGAGAAGGACAGAGGGAAAGGTGCAGCACCCCAACTCTTAGAGGGAGAGGGACATAACTGTGGCAATCAGGAGGGCTAGGGTTTCCTTCTACCGTAGCAGAGCTTTTTAATGGATTTGAAACAACAACTTTGGCTGGAAAACCTTGCTCCTGTCTTTTCAATGACCCTTAGGTGCTGTGGTTGCGTGACTGGTTCGGAAGCTGAAAGGCAGACCGGCGCTATCGGATGCTTCTTGGATAACAGCCCATGGACTGTCATTTCTGTTGGCTTGTGATACTCAGTGCATGTTTTCAAATACCAACTGGAGTTGTTTGCAAATGCCTAGTAAATCCTAAAATAGCCCCAATTTGCTGGATTTTGTGAATAGCATTCAGCCCACTCCAGTTACAATAGCAGCCTGCCTCCTTGCCTTGCCGGAGCTTTGCGGAGGTACAATAGTGAGAGGGGCGACGAGTGAGGCTGGGCGAGCAAATGTTATTATTCCAGCTTGCTGCACAAACAATGGATGCTATTTGTTTTGCTGGCTTCTAGAGCATCTTATTTGTATCGGCTCCCGTTCTTTTGCTGCGTTCCCCAATTTTCTTTTGTGGCTTTCCGCTCTTTGGGGACTCATTGTTCTGGTGAAGCCTGGTCCCTTTTGGTTGGTGCTCCGGAGCTGGAGGGCTGTTGCTGGGATGTGAATCACCTCCGATTGCCTCTCCCTTGTGCGTGGGTGGGGTGTAGGGGATGTCTGTCTGCGAGCATCCTTTCTGCTAACCCACAGTGGCATGTCCTCAGTTCCCCAGGCTTCCCGGGAAGCCTGGCAGATCAGGGACTGCCATCCCCTCTCGCCCCAAGCTCCTCTTGCTCTGCTGTTTACATGCCGGAAAGTTTATCTGCTGCAGTTTCTTCCAAGAGTCCAGCAATGCAACGCTGATGAGGAGTGACAGGAAGGTCACAGCACAGGGGAGGAGAGAGTGGGGAACGTGCCCTTAACTTGGCTCTGCCTCCCCAGCCGCACTCTGTCTCTGCCCAGCACAGCCTTGCCAGGGCAGCAGGGGCCTGCCCTTGAGGCCGCTTCCTCTTCCCAAGGGGGTCTACTTCATATGAGACAGCCCTTTATGGCTCTTTAAGGTCTGTTATTTATTCATTATTTGTGTTTTATTTCTCATCCTGCTTCTGAGTTGATGGGTTCGTGTGGTGATGCTGAGCAAGCTACTGGGGACAGGTGGGCACCAATAATTCTGGCACCTCTCCCCTGATGAGGGGATTTCCCTGTCCCCCCACCCAAATCCTTTTTATAATGACTGTTGCCAAGTGTGGTGTGCTGCAGAGGGAAGTGGGCAGACCTGTACTCCTCCCCGTACTTGCTCTGGAAGAAACAGCGTTGCTTGAGGTGGGGAAGGGAGGCAAGGCTGCCCACATGCTGCCTAAGCCATCAGGCTCAGCAGAAACAAGAGGCTGCCAAGCCACAGACCCTGATGTGAGCATGGGAGATATACACGCATGTGATGGGTCTTGCTCTGGGGGTCAGGCAAAGGTGAGACCCATCATAAAGCCCTGGGATGCTTACGCTTTATTGGATTATTACAGGAAGGGAGCGCTGGGTGCTGTGCTCCCTTTCTCCAGCACTGTCTGAAGCCTCTAACCATGAGTGAGATTGGAAAGGGTAAAAACTCATTAGCATCTTAAAAATAAAACAAAAACATTGGTGTCTCCTCAGCTTTGCTGTAGGCTGATGGACGGCTGGTCTGCACCAAGCAGTCACTGCCTGGCGGAGACCACTCTCCGAGGCTGGCTGTGGTAATTGCAGGGCATGGCGCTTGGCATTCATATCCAGCTTGGCATCTATATCTAATCTGAAAATAAGTCACTATATATTTCATTAAACCAGCTGCTGCTGCTTTTATTTGCTTATTTTAAATGATGCTCTGTTCCATTGAAACCAATTTGTTTTAGAAAAATGCTCTGTTTGTGTTAGCAGCCTGTGCCCTGCGTGGCCTGGCCTGCCCCATCCCTCCCTCTCAGCAGCGGGGCTGAGCCACCATCCGTCCACACCGCAAGGGACAGGACAGGAGGAGGTGACCCCATGAGTGATGTCCAGTCCTGGGACATATTTGTATGTCCTGGTTGTGCAACAGCCCCATGACCTTGAACAAATCACTTGCATATACTTTGGTTCCTCTGTTCCCTGTCTGTAAAGGTGAAATGGAGCAACAGGTTCGGAGGTGCCTGGGTTTCCACGACTACCTGTGGGTAGGTGGGCTGTCAAGGTTTGCCTGTAGTTTGGCCAAGATGAGGTGAGTGGGCTGGCGTCACTGCCTTTCCTGCTGGAAAGCTGCTTGAAGTAATTGCCTGGCCTGCCATGCTCAGCTTAGGTAGGTCTCTTTGACCATGACATGGCCTCAAAACAGCAAATGAAAGCTGTTAACTTTCCAGATACAACCCTGCCCCCAATTCACCGAATTCTGAAGTTGCAGGAATTGTGTTTTAAAGCTTCATGCCACGGCTGTGAGTGGTAGTGATGCACTTTCCTTCTAACGTGCAAGTTGAGATTCTCAGGTCGTCTCATGGCTGAGGGGTTGTTGCTTTGCAGAGTGAAGCCCCGAGGCCCTGCCCTGGGAAGGGAGAAGGGATGCTGCCAGCTCGGGTGGGCTGGGGCACGGGGAACCTCCTACAGCCGAAACCTCGCACGCTGGCTATGTATGTATCTCAACATATGGCAATTAGGAAACTTATTTCCAGCCCACTGTTTGCCGTGACAGATTCCTGAACCCCAGCCAGTGCTTTGCAGGAGGAGCTGTTGTGGAAGAGGAAATAATGGGAATCTCAGGCTTTTTATAGTGCTACCCGTTCTCTCTTGGTTGCCTTCAGGAAGCCTGATGTCCCCAGCACTGTGTGTGATGGGAATCAACTGCAGGGTGGGCAGCCGGAGGGGGACCTGGCTCCAGGGAAGGCGTTTCTGATGGACAGTGAGCTGTGAGGTTGGAGCAAGCTGGTTGCTCACCCATCAAAACCTGTGTGTGCCAGGATGCTGTCTGTTGGAGGGCACGTCACCATGCTCACAGCCAGCAGCTGCCTGACTACTTGCTGCCTGTAAGGGGAGCAGGTATTTGGAAATTTATAGGAGCTAGTGGTGATTTTGATTCTTCTCCCACTTCTTTGCCTACCTTTTCTGTGCACCTCAAGGTCATTGGGCCGTTGCTTTCCACACATTGTATTTTCAGTTTCCCCTCTTGCTCTTGTGTTCAGCCAAGTCCAGCTGCTGCCCAGCCACCGTGATTAAAGCATCCAGGCTCTTGCTGTGATGGCAGAATACCTCCAAGTGTCACTTCCCTTAATGTGCTCGGTCTTGTTGCCCAGCGAGAAGCTCGTTGACACTTCAGGTCCACATGGGCACCTGTTAAACATCACCTTGTCCCAAACATGCCAGGTAATGAGCCCCTACCCGAGCACATCTCCCTCCTTCCCCACATTGAGTTGTACCCTTGTGCTCTCCTTTCCCCTCACAGCAAAACCTCCAGAGTGGGAGCACACACAGTGTGGTCTGCCCTCGGCTAAAGCACACTTGCCTGTTGGTATTTCGGAGATGGAAATGACCACATTTAAATGAGGAGTGACAGTGTTGGAATGTGCTGACATTCTGGTTACCAAGGGCTCTTTCAGCATGATGCTGAGGTTCAGGGATATCAGTTAAAGAACATCTCTCTTTCATGCCGACTTTGTGTGGTGAGGGCATGGAGAGGCAGGCTTTGCTCAGGAGAAAGGCAAAGGGGAGAAAGTCATGGGGGCTGTATATATTGCTGTTAACTGTCAGTGTGGGATAGAAGAACCATCTGGATTCATAAACTGTGTGTAACCCAACTTGGGGATGGAGAAGTCTCAGCTGTGTTTCAGGAGGGAGTTTTTGTCAGAAGTTTGTAGTCAAAACGAGAGCTCTGCTGATGCTGTGCAAAGGGGTGATGAGATGTGGCCTGTGTAGCTCTCCTCCATGCTTTCCTGGGGTCCTCGGAGAGCTGCATCTCATTGCACTAACCTTACAACACTGCACCAGGGTCAGGGGGATGCCAGCCCCTGCAAAGCCACGAACCTCAGTGGGCTCTTCCCTCTGCGTTCTCCTGAAGGGAAGAACCTGTGGTTTATGAAAGTGAAATATAAACTGTCATTTGTTGTTCTGGTCTCCATGACTCAATTGTAAATGATGCAGTGACATCTGTCTGAGCCAGCAGCCGGCTTTCATGAGGGGAGGGAATGGCAGTAGTGTTTTGGGAGGGATCTGCTGCCAGATTCAACTCATCCCCATTGCTGGGGAAGCCCAGCAGCCCTCTGAATGGTCCCTGAGCACAGCATGGGAGGAGGGTACCAACAGCCCTGGTCTGTCCTACTGCAACCCACGGCGAGGCAACTGCTCCAGAACCTCCTCAGTTGCTTCTCTCTGTAGTTAAGGTAAAACAAATTGATAGTAACAATAAATGCCAGCCGAGCCATGCTACAATGTACAGTGTAAATCCCAGTGCCCTTGCTGGGCTGAAACTGCTGGTGTGAAGGTTGGGAGCAGCCCCTTAAAATGTAAATCATTGTTAGTGGTGTGGAAATGGTGTGGTTGTAGCCTCTTACCCTCGTTGTCTTGTGTTGTAATCAGAGGGCTGAGCGTCCCCTTCCCTGCAGCCAGGGTGACAGAGCTGACTTGAGCGGTTTCGGGGAGCAGTGCGCAGCTTCCTGGAGAAACGGGTAGCGCGTGTCCTTCTCTGCATCCTAGCAGCTCACATTGATTGTACCTATTGACACATTTCCTCCCAGTAGCCTGCAGTCCCTTTGCTCCTCAGCACTTTTCTTTGATTTTCTATAAAGGTTTCTCCCTCCCCACCCCAACCTTCATTATTAAATGGGTGGGTTTCTATCCAGTGCTTTATTTCCGTGACTTTGACATGCACACTGGTGCTCACTTAGGAGTCACCAGTGCTTTTGCAGGGGGGTGAGTCAGGGTGAAGAGTGGCAGCATTTCTTCATTACCCTTTTTTTCCCCGTTCTGTATTAGTGAGAGTCTGCTGAGGATGATGCAGGGGAGCAGTGTGGAGAGGGTGCTCTGAGAGCGGCCGCGCAGCCTTCGCCTCCTGCGCTCAGCCCTGTGCGTGCAGGCAGGGCTGTGCGTGCCGCTTGCTGCACGCTCGCACAGCTGAGCTTAGCTCTGAAAGGCTCAGCAGCTTAACAGCAGCTGCTCCTGAGGTTGGAGTTGTTCTTCATGCAAGAACAAGCCCTGACGCCCTCCTAGAGAAGGTATTTAGCGGCGACCAGTTTTTTCCCAAAGCCTTATTTGTGCTACCTGTGCCTGCAGACACCAAGACAGAGTGCTGCTGTTTTGCCTGTTTGTCTGAACATCATCGGAGAGGATTTTGCAGAGGTAGATTCCCCAAGGATTTTGTTATGTGCTGTTCTTCCCAATAATTTTCCAAATGCCGCTTCTGCTCGGAGTAGGGTTTTATTGCCTGCATTAACAACACAGAGTGTACTGTGGCTCTTTCTTGAGTTAACTACAAGCAGCTGTTCTGGTTTGAAACTCCCATTTCCCTCTTTTACACTGAAGTTGACCGTATTTCTTAGCAAGATCTGCTTTCACAAAGGGAATGGTGTTGGGGAGGACCGCACTGTTTTGTGCTAAGGCTCCATGCAGTCCCTTTCTCTCTGTGCCACCCAAAGCTGCCACCCTGAGACCGTCAGTGGGGCAAGAAAGATGAGTAGCATTGATGAGTAGGTTTGTCAGAAGCTGGGGGGTGTTTGTCTAAGAGCTGTATTGAGTCCCACCAGCTTTGCAGACAGGCACACAGCACGGTGAGTGTCGCTGATTGTCCTTGCTGACCTGAGTTGCACCCATCCCATTGATGTACAGGTGGAAGGCTCTGCAGCTGGTGGCTCTTCTCCCAGACCCTGGCTGCAGCATGTTACAAGCCTCATCTCTGATTAGTATTGTACTATCTTATTTTTGTTAAAAGTAACAAAAATTGAAGCCCAGTCCCTGTTCTGTGATGTGAGTAGCATTTAAAGTTGATGATGATTGCAGTTCTTTTAGCCTCTTTTGTTGCACAGGGTGGTTTAGTATGTTTACCCACAGTATTTTTGGCATGTGGGTTTCACAATTTGTTTAGCAATGTCAATACCATCTGGAGCATCATCTATTTAAAGTACATTAGAGAGATGAGGAACAACCTATCATATTTTTCCATAGGGTGCATCAAGATTGGAAATGAGAGTCATTCAGAAAGGTTTAATGGGAAAGAGTTGTGCGTTGCTCTGCATGCTCGTCTCATTGCAAGTGGTTATGGCTCTGGTGCTGTTCCTCTGCTGCTTTTCCTGATTGTATTGTACCACTGTATAGTATCTGCCCTGGAAAGCAAACAAAGCTGTCTTTAAAGGTAGGATGAAGGGACAGTACCTCTGACTTACTCCGCTGGATTGAGTAGTCTGGCTTGCAGAGGGTGTATTAGTGGTTATGATATCAGATGTGGTTTGTGATAAAGGCTGCTGGGGGATGGTCTGTCTTCCACTGGTCAGAGAGGTTAATGGATGCAGTGTACGGGTTTGATCCCAGTTGCTGTGCTTTTGGGATGCTCTTGAGCTGGACCTGCTACTGAACAGCCTTGTTGGCAGTTATGGACCTAACAGGGGAAGGGGTGGGCTTCCATGTTGCTAACTCATGGACCGAACCATGGCTTACGGCAAGCTCCAGCTGATGAAAATGGAGAGCTCTGGTCTTACTCTTGTTGTAGACTCCCTTCGCTTTGAGTAGCACCAGGGTTCAGCCCTCATTCAGAGGCACCTACAGACCTCCAGGAACCATAGGGGTTTGGGGTGGTATAGCCTATCTTCACCAGCAGTGCTGGGGCTGCAGGGAGGGTCTCAGTGATGCTGGCTTCAGAGGTCCTAGAAATCCTTGGAAATCTCTTCTCTGCCCAACACCAGAGCGGCATTGTCCTTGGGTACACGTACGTGTGGCTCTGTGAGCCTGAAAGTCTGGCTTTCTTCTCCTACTGCCAGGACTGCCTTTGGCAGGGGTTAGCATCACTGTGCTTTCAATTAGATCACAGTTTATGATCTTCACAAGAGCATCAGCAGGACAGGCAACCCCAGCCCTGGCACCAGCCCGCTTGGGAAGGGCAGCTCTGTCAGGGAGGGAGCGTGGCCCTCGGCTGGGCTCTGACGGCTGTTTGACATCACTGACAGTTCAGTGATGACTGTAATTCCACCCTGTGAACCCTCAGAGGGGTGCTGGGGGAGGCTTGATGCACACCCACTTTTACTGACAGTGAATTGTTGATGAGCGTGAACCCTCCTCACCGCATACTCCCAACTCCCATTAACTGGGCGGGAATTTCAGGGGATGGTGGGGCTTCAAAAAAAACTCACTTCCTGGCGAGGGGAGCAAAGCCTTCCCATGAGCTGGGGACAGTGGTGCAAGATCACTCATAGGCTTTCTATCATCAAAAGCTGGAGGGGCTTATTTGACTCTTATGCAGTGTTAAACCTGAATGAATCCTAGCTGGAGGGTCCTGCAGCACGCTGGCCCCTTGGACACCCAAACCTAGCTCAGTGAGATGTGCTTCCTCTGCTGTCCCCGTCACCTCTCTGCTGCCTGCAGTTCATAAACCACTACACTGCTAAAGGGCAGTCTTGTGCTCTGCATCAAATACAAGTAATTGAATTTCCCTTTCCCTTCGGTATTTAACGTTATTTTCAGGTCGTGTTGGCATTAATGAGAGCCTGGTTGTGGTTTGCAAAAGGATATTTATAGGCCCCCATGTAGATGATAAGTGTCGTCTCCCCGCATCATGTGCCCGGCTTGGATGAATAAATTTCACATTGTTACTTTGAACTGGGTCACCAGAAACTTCAAAAAAATATTCCTCTGATCATTTTGATACAGGTTACTTAACAAGGGAGATAAACTAGTATTTCAATACAATCATAGGAAGAAATGGATTTGCAGAGCCCGAGGCAGTGTCGGCGTGGTGGAAGCTGTTCTGATACACACTCTTCAAAGCTTCCTACGTTTTGCCAGCCTTAGCATTTTTAATCATTTTGCTGGCTGGCATTCATCTGGTAACAGTATCAAAGCACTTCCTCCAACTGGGTGAGTGTTTTACCACAGCCGTTAGTACAATCCTGACTTGTCAACCTCTTCCCCTTCAGAAGGCTGCAAGTTAAAAATCCTGGGTGTTTTAAACTATGGGGATTTTTGCTTTCTTGTAGAAGACAGGCTGTAATTAGTTCTTGCTGCTGGATTTGGGGATGTCTGTTTATTAGAGGAACTTGGCTTAAACCTTCATGGCTACTGCCCAAGGTACCTAGCAAGGTGGGTGGGAGAAGGTACCAGTGGCTCACGGGAAACCTCCTGGCTCCTTCTGCAGCTAAAGGAAAGTTGACATCCCTGATATGGGGAAAAATGCATGTTAGTGCCTGCACGTGTCCACAGAAAGCCTCTGCTGCATCACTGCGTGCAGATAAATACCTGCCCTCAGGTGGCCAATTGAAATTGAGATCCGGGTAATAATTAAAATAATTGTGTTGAGTTTAAAGAGAATGATGACCCACCAAAATCTTGTCATGCTGGTTGCACGTTCACCACCCTGCAGCCTGAGGTCCTCCTCACTCGTTTTAGCTCTGGCAGAGTGTGACATACCCATGAGATGGGAGCCCAGACACTTGCTGGAGCAGGGGGACCAGGAGCTGTGGTGCTGCAGACAGGGTGCGTCCGTTGGTCTGTCTGTGCTGCTGGGGAAGGATGTCTGTCTGCCAGCCTCATCCGCTCCTGTGCCGTGCCTAAAAAAGTGGTATAAATCATACTATGATAGAACCTCTCCAGAAACACTTGTTACACTGTTGCTGCGTCTTGGCTTTATTTTGGTTTGGGTTCTTAGTGGTTTACGGAGACGTTCAGGTGAAACCATCCAAATCCAAAATTTCAGCCTTTTTCTACAGCTTAAAAAGAAAACGATGCCAAAATTCCAAAGTATATCTGTAAAGTTGTGATGAGGTATCAAACGCAAAGCCCCATCTGAAATGAAGTATGCAGGTGCAGATCCTGCAGTGGAGAAGGCACGGGAACACTGGGAGGGGGGAGAGTTGTTTTTCCTCTGGGATTGAGGGGGAGCAACGTCCCAGGGGATTAGACAAGTCACAGGCTCACCCAGGGGGATAAGAGTAGAGCAAAGAGTTAACTCCTGGACTTCCCAGTCCCATCATTTTACTTAAGAGAACCATCCTGCTGGGATTTGGTACTCAGCAATGGGCAGATCCGGTGAAGATGCAGTTATTTTTAGGAGGCAGCTTTAGTCCATGGGTTAGCTTAGGACACAGCAGTGCTATCTAGGTTTGGGGCCTTTTGCCTGGGATGGGACAATAAATCACAGTTAACTTTGGATTAATCATTTCTGTGCATCTCCCTGTGAAGATGGTGCAGATTTCCTCACTGGGTTTCTCGTAAGTCATACTGACTGTGCAAAGAGAATATTTTCCTATCAAGGAAGCTAAATGGTTCATCTGTGCTCCTGGCTGTCCTAATATGTTTGAGAAGTCTTTAAAAAGCCCAAGAGAAATAATTCCAGATTATTGAAAGCAATTTGTCTTGTAGAAGATGAATGTGCCTGCATTTAACCGTGTCTCTGTATTTTGGGGCTCTGATTTCTTGGGATGTAATCATAAGATCTTGTACTGCCTCTGCCTGCTCAGAGCTCCCTGCCCACTGTGGTGGCTTTTCTTGCTGCCAGCCATGCTGAAGGGTGAGCATGTGTGGAGGAAGTAGTGCCTGTTTGTGCAACATGTCTGGCCCTGCCCTGGGAAGAGAAGACGAGTTCAATCTCATGGGCAGCCACATACTGACTTGCTGGTGGGATGCACCCAACACTGGACCACTTGGCCCTTGCATAGGGAGGTGGGAAAGCCCAAGGCCATTGTGCTGTGCTGGAGTGGGAGGTGTGTGCACAACCATTGTTCCTGTGAGAGCACATCAAGCCTCATGATTTCTGGGACCAACTCTGACCTAGCCATCTTCTCCCAGGCAGCAGGGCCACTGTCACTTGTCCCTCTGTCCCTCCAGAGGAGAATTTATCCTCTTTTCCCCCCAGACACGAACAAGGTGGTAGCCATCACTGTGGTCTGGGACCTGCCTCACTTGCCCAACTCCAGCTTCCCTGGGGTATGGCTTGGAGCCATTTGCTTGGTCCTGTGAGGAGCTGTTGAATGTACCTGGAGAAGCTCGTTCCCCCAGCAGCGAGCTGTTGTGCGGGCTGTGAGCTGCAGGCTGCTGAGCAGAGACCTGGGGGTGGTGGTCTGGTGGCAGGGCCAGCCCTGCTCTCTGTGCTTGCCAGAGAGAGGGGGGTTCGTCTCTCTGACTTGTGCTGTACAAGTAAGTGCAGATGTTTTTGTTTAAAACATGTTGCAATGGGTGTTTCTGTGGTGTCAATCAAGCAATGACATTTTCCCAGGGTGAAGCTTGCTGAGACAGCATTGGTGAGCAGCAGCCTCATGCAGGAGGGTTATTTCTGTCTGGTTTTAAGCAGCTACCGAGAATTAGTCTTTTATATCCAGGACAGTACAGTGTGAGCAGCAAAAGTAAAACTTCATGCTGAAGGCAGATAATTAGGTTTCATGCCTGGGAATCCACAGCAGAGAGAATGGAATCAGCTGGTCCAAGGTTCAGCCTCTCAGTCTGAGGTTCAGCTCTTTGGTCCGAGGTTCAGCATCTTGGTCCAGACTCCTCTGTCCTCTCAGTGGCTGTGGCTCAAGAGGGGAGGCTGAGTGGAGCCATAGCCAACTTCTCAGCAGGGCTGTGCCCTTGCAGGCTTACCCAGATCACAGCTCAGCATCTGTGGCAAGCTGGGAGCTTGCAGTTCAAGGAAAGCCAACAACTGACAAAGGGTCTGGGATCTTCCTGCGGGGAGGTTCACTCTTTAAAATAAATTTAGGAACATGCTTGGAAGGTTAATATCTACTGTCTTAAGGAAAAAAAAAAAAAACCAAACAAAAACTAAAAAGGGCTTGCTGCTTCTCCCCAGCAGACTTTAATGAAGGCTCCTACAGAGTGTGGCTTAATCGCTGTGAAATTATCACTTCATCTGTGTGATATATTTCGGTGTCTGTATCGGATCCCTCTGAGCAGTTCGGCTGTCATGTCAGCTCCGCCACGCTGCTGGGAGTGACTCGTCCAGCCCCCTCCCTTCTCCCCCCTCGTGCTTAAGATAACATGGAGGGAATTTTTCAACAGACATCAGATGGTAATCCACAAAGATGGATTTGCATTAGTCTAACAAAGGCCAAGACGTTGACAAATGAAGGCCTTGCCTATGCAAGGGCTTGCTGCACTGGTGGTAGAGCGCATGTGCTTGTGGGGATGCTCTGGCCCAGGAAGTGAAGGGGACTGGCAGAGATTAGGAAGGGCTCTGCTCGGGTCCTGCTCCAGCACAAGGGATTGCCCTGCTGTACTACCAGCAAACAGGGCTTTGGTCCCAAGCTCTTGGCTGTTCCCATGGTGGCAGGGTGGGCTGGAAACAGGATAGAGTTTCTGCTCTGCGTCTGAACTACTTTGCTGTAGTCACTGTAGTGTTATTTTCTAATTCTTCTTGGCTGCGTGCAGCTATTCGTCTCCTGTTTGGAGTAATCCTATTTGTGTTGCAATAACAATAGAATTACTGCAGTGAGCATCAAAGCCTGTGTAGGTCATAAGCATTTTGTTTCATAATCTCAACGTGGTGATGATGATGATGACCTTTTGCTGACTGTGTTTCCGTGTACCTGTATCTCGTTCTTATTAAATATCCTTGCATTGAAATCTCTTGCTAATCTAATCTCCCCATGTGGCTGCTGTATAATTATCTCATTTTGTAAAATATTGCATCTGTCATTCTCCCCCCTCACTTTTGGAGCAGAGGGAGGGTGAGGGAGAGAGGAGAGAGAAGGAGCTGCTGGAGGAGGCAGCAGTTATCCCACTTAAGTGACAATTTGTACAGTATCAGTGTGTAACTGCTGCTGTGTGTGCCACCTCCAAAGGACCACGTTCCCATCACCGCGAGAGGCCAGGAAGGGTGGCCTCAAGCAGGAAACACGTGCTGGTCTTTTTTGCTCAATTGGGGGTTTTTAATAGATTTTCACCTTGCTGGTTTTGTTCTCACTGTGGTTGCTGCCCATTTAAGCTCTGATGCTGTTTCCTTGTATGGCTCTACAGCGAGGATGGAGGGCAGAGTTTTTCCACACTGACCTTCTTCTCTGGCGCAGGGCTGGGTGCCAGCCAGAGCTGCCTTCACTCCCTAAACCCAGGAGAGGGATTGTTCCTCCCTGAAATGCCTTTCAAACTTCTTCAGCTTCACAAGAGCCTCCCTTGCACTGGAACCGAGAAACTCCTGTGCTGCTTTCAGTTGAAATGAAGGTGGCTGCTGACCCTTCATCATGGAAGATGGGCAGCAGCCTGGGACCCAGAGCCCCTCTCTGGGTGGTTGTCTCTGCAAGGTGGCACAGGGCCATTCCGTGCAGAGCCACCTGCTAGTCAAAAATCTAAAATAAAAAAAAGTGAGCATACAGCCATTGTTGTCTTTAGTAATTACACAAAGCTTTTGGGAACGAAGAGCCACAGGGCTCCATTTCTGTAAACCATCCCCAGGGAAGGACCAGAGCGCATCTGCTCTGGCACGTCCTTTCTAGAAATAGCAAGTTTAATTAATCATCCTGTTTTCTTTTCTTAAACTATTTAAATTCTTTTTTCCCCTCAAGGGATAATGCATTGCTGCCTTTTAAATAAGTACTGCAGTTGTAAACTCCTGCCATACTTCTGTCTGGGAGCACATCTGTCTTCTGGCTTGGAACACATCTGTCTGCCTCCCAACCCATCGCTCCCATGTGCTGGCACAGTGGGAAAAATCTTTATTTCAGAAAGGAATCACATGGATACTTCCAGGCCGCAGAGGGTGTCAGATGCAGAGCCCTTTATCTTCTAAACCCCCTTATCTTTTAATTCTGAGACATTTTTGTCTGACAGTTCATAAATTAAAAATGTTCCTTAGGTGACTTTTTGCTCCTGTTTTATATGTATTTCATGTAAAGACTTCCCAAGCGTTTGAGTTCTGGGAAGAATTATGCAAAATGAGAAGCTCCGGCTTTATGTTCTGATGGGACACACTTGGCATGCTGTAAACGGTGACACCACGGTCAGTGACTGTCCACTTCAAAAATGCTGAGCTCTATATAGACAGCTGTGAAATTTTCCTGTTGCTGGTGTTGCCCTGAAAACACATCAGATGTGTTGACTTATCACAGCTCTGAACTTCAGTGAAGTTCATGTTCTGACCCTGACCTCGTGCTGCACTCTGGTGGCTAAGGGCAATGTTGATGTAGTAACGATCTCTCTGATCATGTGGTAATACCTTGAGTGCCAGCGGAGGACATTAGCACCAGACTTCTTAGGTGTAAGTGATGTGTGCCAGACATGTGGGCTTACAGAGAGGGATCTTTATAGCATGCCTTGATCATCTTTGCAGCAATAGACATCTGGGACTTTGCCAAACCAGTGGCCAGGAAGCTGATGAGATGCTGCAAGTGCCAGGTTTGCATTGCCATGCTGCTGAGCCCTTGGTCTCCTCTGTCGTGCAGGGAAGACCGACTGCTGGACCCCTTAGGGACATGTCACCTGGCACTGCATGAGCCATCATCTCTTCCTTGGGGGGTTTTGGGTAGTGGTTGCTGTTCTGGGCATGTAAGGGTGAGTCTTGCCATCCACAACTGGTAGCCCCTCTGCTTCTCCAGTCATGCCCTCTCAGTGCCTGTGCAGTTGGGTTTGTTGCTGGCTTTCTGACTGTGCTTGCTGTTTCTATCTGTTCGTAGATAGTTTTCACCACCACCTTCTTTTACTGCAGTTTGTCTTCGGGCACTGTCTGCTTGTCTGTGCCCCATTTCACCTGCCTGACCTACCTGTGTTTGATGTTTTCCTTACCCCGTGCTCTTCCTGTGCTTCTCCCAGGTCCCCAAGCCATCATCCTGAGTCACTCTTCTGTCAGGCCACTGCAGAGGTGTTTTTCTGTCTTTGCAAACTGACTTCTCTGTCTCAAAATACTCCCCTACCAAGGCCTTGTGCAGTTTGCCTTCCGTTTTCTGCCTGCTCCCTCTGTTCTCCCTGAAGTGCATTTCTCCATCTTGTCTCCTATGCCTGCAACAGCCCTCAAAGCTACAAGTATAGCTCCTCGATGGCTCCCACCGACAGTGGCTTTTCAGCTGTGCTCGTTGCCTGCATGACATGCCAGGAGCAAAATCCATCCCCCGTAGGCAGCTCTTTGCACCTCTGCAAGATTTCAGGGGAAGTATAGCTGTGTATATATTGATAAGACATACAGAGCAGAGAGAACAATTGAATTGCCGTGAGTGGAGCATGCATCAGTGTCCCTGACAATCCGGTAATTAGCTGGCATAGAAGAGTGAGCAGTGAAATGAGCCCAGCAGCTTGTTCACAGGCATTAGGGGCTGACTCCCACGGAGTACCTGCTTTCTGCTCTGACATCCGGGTCTGCCACGAGACCTGATGGCTGCTTTTGCTTAAAGTCACCGTCACCTTGGAGATCACAAACGACAAGCAAATGTGCCGACATCAAATGCTCGTGGAGGCACCGGTGGTCCCTACCATCTGCAGAGCAGGGATGGGATGGTGGGTGCCCCTGCTTTGTTGCTGTCTCGGCCCTCTTGCTCTCACAGGGCTTGTTTGCAGGACTGGGGGGTTCATGCTTTAGACATGGTGGCAGCGCCTCAAACCCTTGTTATTGGAGACTCCAGGTCTCTCTCCCTTCCTTTCCATTGCAAATTTTCTATGTTGCTGGTAAGGCCTGTCTGTGATAAAGATGTCTTTGCCTTGGACTGGCAAGGAATTGATATCCCCATCCATTGTGCAGGGCTATTGCAGACAGACATGTCAGCAGATGCATGTACAGGCAGGTCATGGCAAGGAGGTGTTTGCACAGCATTTGTAACCAAAAGTCTTTTGGGGCAGGTGCATACTCTGGGTGAAATATTCCTGCTTGGGTTGTCGAGAGCTTTGAGCTATGGTCCCTTAGCACAGGCTTTTAAAGAATTAACCTGCTTTGGAATAAGGGGGACGATGGATAATTTGGGTAAATGACAGATTAAAAGGTATGGACTAAGTTTTTTTCGTGCTGTTGAATTCCCTGTAGGATCAGCGCTGTTTAGCATCTTTGTCTAAAGTCTGGGAAAGGAGTCTGAGAACACCACGCCAAAGGTACCTGGTGCTCCTGGCTTGTCCTGCGTGGTGAGAATGAGTCAAGTGCAAAGAGTTGCAAAGAACATCAGGTAGCAAGCGGCTGCCTGTTAAAGCAGCAGATGAAATCCAGTGTTGTTGAAGGCCAAGTGATGCATGTGAGGAGAAACGATCCTCACTCACATCCATAAGCAGTGCCAGGCTCTGACCTGGCTGTTGCTAGTGAGGAGCTGTGTCTTGGAGTAAGGATAAACACTTCCAAGAAAGTAGTGACTCGGTACTCTCGAAGGTCAAAAAAGCAGGTTGAATGTAATTAAGTTTTAGGAAACAAAGAAAAAATGAAACCCACAACACAGTTGTGGACTGGTGTACACATCCACCATGTGTCTGCATGGGAAAGAAATAGTGTGTGCAGCTCTGATTCACTGCTGCAAAGAGGAGCTGGGACCCAGAGCAGGTGACATCCCTGTGAGGTTCGGCAATGTAAGCGATGCTTGAAACCTGCGGAGGAGTGACCAGGGGAGCGCACCCAGGCCTGTGCAGGCAGGGTTGGGCACTGCCAGGTCAGTAGGAAATTACTTTTCTTTGTTTCTGCTAATCAGCTGCTGGGGCATCAAATTAAATTAATAGATGACAGGAGCAGAGCAAACACATGGCAGCTCCTCAGTGGCAGGAGGAAGGAGAACGGTGGAACTGGCTGCCAGATGAGTCTAGAAAGCTTCCAGAACTAATTAGACAAATTTGTAAGAGGAAAATATTATTGAAAGCATTGCTGGTGCTGCCAGTGATGAGCTAAATCTTTGCACCACGAGATGATGGAGGTCAAGAGGCATCAGTGGGTGCTCATGTGACCATATGATTTTCTCTGGGCATCTCCAGTGTCTGTCCTTGGGGAGATGGTACTGGACTGGTTGAAACTGGTTCATCTCTTCTCTGGGTGGCCTCACTCTACTCTGTTGGGAATGCTTGTATGACATGGCACAAATAGACCAGTGGCTTGGTAGCATGCAGCATTGAGGAGCTGAGCACTGGAGAGCTGAACACAAACAGTGCAGGTCTGGGACAGTAGCGTGACGTCCTGCTAGTATGGCTGTGAGTCCTGCTGAGGTGAGGATGGCTGATATCTCAAAGATCCTGCTGCTAGATGGATATGAGGGTTACAATCACAGGAGGATGGGGGTGTGGAAGGAGTCGAGCTCCCAGGGGCTATCTCTGGGCAGGAGGCATCACTTGAGGAGCTGTAGGTGAAAATTGGAGCTCTGCATGTCACCAGCACCCAGCATCGCTGGAAGGCATAGGTTGCGTCTCATGGCAAAAACGTCATTCGTGTTCCTGTTGTCCTGGCTTTGTGAAGGTGTGTTGGGCTGTTACCTTCATGTGAAGGAGCTGGATAGTCACTGAAAGAGGTGGGAAATGAGAAGTACCATGTTAGCATCTTCCGTCAGGGGCCATTGGTGTTCTTTGACCCTGACACCCTGCTTGGTGCTCGACCAGGCTGTCGCTGCTGCTGCCGTGCTGCTGCCATTGCAGGGAGCACAGGAATAGCAAAGCTGTGCAGGGAGGGGGGAAGCAAAGCAAATAAACAAGGAGCGCAACTTAAAATCTCTCCAAGTGTGCAGTGTTTTGTGACTAATGCTAACGTAATTGCTGTCATGCTTTTAATATAATGCTTTTATCTCCCAGATAGACTCCTTCTTCTGGTCATTAATCTCCAGGGTTTCTAAGCAAGCGAGCATTGGAGAGCTGTAGCCTTTATGCACAAGCACAGTCACAGGTGTGCAGGGCATCCCGGAGCAAACCTGGGGCTGGGGCTGCTGGTTACCCATGGGGATGGGTAACAGCTTTGCTCTGAACCCTCAGAAATCCTGGGGCTGGGCAAAGCTATGTGTGTTTTTATGGTTTCTTTTCCTCTCTGTACCACTGTGCCCTGCTTGCCCATAAACCCCCTTCAAAGCCATCTGACAGCTCCATCCATGTGCATTATGCTGTCTCCATCTTCTGCTCGGCATCTCTTCATCCGTCTTTAATGTTGAGGAGCAGCGCCTTGGGGAACCACTTCTCCCTCTTTCCCGGTTCTTCAGGTTTCATGGACACAAAGGCCAGGAGGGACAGTTGTAGCCATCAGCTCTGACCTCCTGCCTAAAAGGGGCCAGGGAATTTCACACAGTAATTCACAGAATCATTAAGGTTGGAAAAGACCTCCAAGATCAAATCCAACCTTCTACCCAACATCTCCATGACTACTGGACCATGTCCCAGAGCACCACATCCATCCATTTTTTGAACACCTTCAGGGATGGTAACTTCCCCACCTCCCTGAAAACAACCTAGCTGCCTCAGCCTGAGAGCCATTCCTGCCTCAAGCCCCTGACTTGTGGTTTCTGAGCTGGGAAGCACCACACAGATGGACCCAGGGGTGTCTGTTTTTGAGATGATGCTTGCCTCTTGCAGGATTGTTTGCTGGGGTTTTTGCCTTTGGTTATTCTTTGTTTGGCCTTTCTGGCCTGAGCTGGGTCAGATCAGGGGAGGTGTGTCTGTGCTCAGCCTCCTCCCGCTGCAGGTGGAGGACAGGCTTGTAGAAATCTCCTCCTGGAAGCTCGTCCAGATGACACTCCCAGGGTTGGTGTTGCTGTAGGCTCCCAGCCCCACAAAACAGGTGCTCTGGTGGTGGCAGAGCCAAAGGAGGAGAGTTGAGGAAATCCAGGATAATTTACAGGAATAATCTCGCTGCCTCATTTATTGACTGCAAAGGTCTGAAAATGTCACCCAGCTCTCTGTGACACCCAGCCAGGCTGAGGGTGAGCTTCGCTGCAGTTTTGTGGCTGCTCAGAAGAAGCAGCCCTTGAAAACCTGCAGACTTGCCCCAGTGCATATTGAACTTGACAGTAACATGGGGTGCCAGCCACACTTCATCCAGCACCACAGAGGTGCTCTCGAGGCTGCTCTGAGTCTGAGCAAGGATTTCCCTGCCAGGTCTGTCCTACCTGCTAAGCCTAAAATGATCCTCAAGCCACAGTGGGAATCAGGGCATCATATCCCTGCCTCCTGGCCACAGGCATGGCAGATGTGGGAGGTGAGGGAGAAGGGCTTGGGGAAGGGGCTGTGGATGGGAGTTGGGGACCGCTGGGCACGCAGGGCATAAGGAGGACAACTCAGTTATGTGGCCCCTTCCCATTTGCTCACATCTCATGCTCCTTTGAACTTCTCTGCATTTCAAGGGATTAAACTGAGACAAACCTAAGTGCTTGCCCCCTCCCACCTTTGCCTGCTCCCCTGTTGCCTGCATGAATGAGAAGAGCCTCGGGTGTTTTTCACCTCTGGGTAAAATCTCCCCTGACACACTGTTCCAGCATGTCTGCAGCCAGCTGTGGCGTGGCACGGGGGGAGTGCCAGACCCAGCAGCTGCTTGTGCTGGAGGGCAGCGATATGCTGCTGAGTGTTTCGGACTTTTCTGGCCTTGCTGGCCTATGACTTTTCCCCTCCCTCTGCTCTGGAGAGTCAAAAAGGATTCCCCTTTTTGCATCCTTTCTTTGTTTGTAAACCAGACGTCCCTGCGGGTCACAGGGAGGCAGAGGGATCCAGCAAATGCCTCCCCCTCGCTCTATCTGTCTCATCCCCAGTGCTGCGTAGCTGCAGGGTCAGGCCAGGCTGTGATGCCCGCTGCTGCCCTGGGGCTGGCAGGCACCGGAGGCAGCTCTCCTCCCTTGATGAAATGCTTCCGACCGCACAGTCAGAACAATTCTGACATTTTGGAGGAGGAGAGAAATCTTACCCGGCATTGTGCATGGTTGGCGAAACTGTTGCTGACAACGTGAATAAAGGCGGACGGCTCTCAATCAGCTTCTCTTTGCTGTTTATTTCTAATTTGGACATACTTCTGGCAAACCATCTCTCGGATCACTTTGGAGGATTCTGTACATGAGTCTGACATTATGTTTGAGCTGTAATATTGCTGGCTTTTTGCATATTGTGGAGCGGGAAGGTGAGATGCCTCCTTGGCTTGCAGAATCCTGCAGTGATTAGTGCCAGCATTGCCATTTGATTTTTGGGTTTTAGCAGCTCTTTACTCCCTGTGCTGTGAATACGGCCCATGCCCAGGGCAGTGGAGGGCCTTGGGATTGTGGCAGCAGTGGGGATTTCGGGCACTTTACACCACAGCGTGCTGCAAGGGTTGATGTGAGTGCGTGGGAAGTGGATCCTGGGCAGCAATTTTGAAGAGAAGCAGCTTTCCCAAATCTTACCAGATGTTGCAGAGAGACCAGGTCTTTTCTTTGTTTCAGTCCGTTGGGTAGAGCAGTCAAACACAACAACCTTTTTAAGGCAAATGTCATTGATGAAGCACCAAGATTTGCTTTGATCTTCTTATAAAGTAAGGGTGCCTGCCTGGTTTCCCTGGCACTGTGCTACATTAAGCAGCTGTGCCATGTGGTACTTGCTGCTGGGCCTGGAAGAGCAGGAAACCATCACCTTCCTTAGGTGAGGGGGGTGAGACACTGGAACAGGTTGCCCAGAGAAGTTGTGGATGCCCCATCCTTGGAAGTGTTCAAGGCCAGACTGTATGGGGCTTTCTGCAACCTGCTCTAGTGGAAGGTGTCCCTGCCCGTGGCAGGGGGGTTGGGCTAGATGGTCTTGAAGGTCCCTTCCAACCCAAACTGTTCTATGATTCTGTGATTCTTCTGGGCTTTGGCAGTGATTTTGGTCCAGAGGGGCTGGGCGTCTGTGGCTGCCCCATATCAAGAACCCAGCCCCCGATATCGACAGCCTGGCCCCCTGCAGCTGCTCCCCCTGGCTTGTTCTTCTCCTGGAGCTGCAACAAGTGTGTGCTCCAAGGGGGTGATTGCACCGAGTATTTTACTACTTCTCCAGTGTAGAGTGCCATATGGGAGTGTAGCATCAGTCAATTATGGCTTCTTTTCATATCTAAATAAAATGATTTGTTAATTTGAGTGAGTGATCACTGCATGGCCGGGATGCTTTTCCTGCAATGGCGAACAGCTTGCGCGCTCGCAGAGATGGATGGTGAGCCAGTGCCACTGGATACTTTCTGGGGTTGTTTTCAATTTAGCTGTGAATTGAATGAGAAGAAAAACGTTTCTCTTGGCAATTTGATAGGCGCTAGCTCTTCTGACAGATGTTGGAGTTTATTATCCCACTGGGACAATGTTTTGTAGTTCAGAATTGCTAATTGCTTTGAAGGCTCAGTGCTGTGGGAGGAGCAGGATGAAGCTGTCGGCAGGTAGCGGATGCTGGACCTGGCATGATGGACACTGTTGCCTTCCTGATAATAGCTTCTGACCATGGCTGCTAGCCTGGCCTTGGCACTGCGTCCTGACAGGATCCTACCTGGTTGGCCAGCAGCGTGTTACTGGCTCCTGTTTCTGGAAGGGGGCTGTTTGGGATGGGAAGTCCCCCCATGCCAGCACCTATCTCTGCCCTGCTCTCCCCATTCATGGGTGGCACTGGCAGGGCTGGCAAGCATGTGGGTGTATATGCAGCACCAGTTGGGTGCTCCCAGTATGTGGGGCATTTAGCCCGTGGGACAAAGCTCAGCAGCTGGTGTAAAAGGTGCCTGGCAGCGTTTCCTCTTGTGCAGGTTTTTGCTCCCTGGCCCTCAAAACAGACTTGTGATCCTCAACCACCTCATCTGTGTCATGGTGCATTGGGGATGTCTTGGGACTCTCTGGGTCCTATTGCGTGCAGGCGCCCTCCTTACTGTGATCTGGGTTCAGGCAGCAGGCTTGCGGTGCCATGGGGCTCCATCATGAGCTGGAGTGGGAATGCCAACTGCAGCCCGGCTGCCCAGCCCTGGGACTGGTTTTGCTCCTGCCCAGCTGCCTATCATGCTGCTCTGGTAGCCAGCTGCCTTCTCCCTTCCCAGTGTGCCCTGCTCACCCCGCATCAAACAGCTTGGTACGTGCCTGTGCTGTTGGCGTAGCTGAGATGCTTCAGGTCATGGCAAACACCTCACAAAGGTCTGGGAGAGTGCTGCTCCTCTTCTGTCCTCTCCGCATGCTCCAGCTGGCTCCGGGAGGAGGGTTTGAGATGCACAAAAGCAGTTAACAGGAGTCGTGAGCTGGTTAACAGAAATTGCTCGCAAGCCTGTCCTCCCGAAGCAGAGCGGAGCTGCAGCCGGAGGTGAGCACTTGCCTCTGTAAACAGCGTTGGCAAACATCAGCACGGTGGGCTCTGGGCAGGAGCGCTCCATCAGCCACGTCTCTCCGCCGGCGTCAGCGTGTTTGCTCTGCTAGCCAGGCCATGCAGGCACCGCCGGAGCTGCTCGGGGCTGGTTTAGATGAGGATTTTAGATTGAAAGCCGTGCAAGCAGCGCTGATAGCAGCAGCAGCACCACCTCGTTGGAACGCCTTCTCCTGGCAGAGACGTCACCGGATTGTACTCCTCCCTCTATCAAAGCTGTCTCTTTGCCCTTCATTTGGAGGGTACTGAGCGCTGGTAGGATCCTCAGCTTCGCTGTCTGCAGCACCCAACATGTCCCAGCGTGGGGAAACCGAGGCCCAGGGCTGCACAGCCACTGCTGGGGTGGGAGCTGTGCTCAGGGGTCCCGTGGGTCAGTGTGGGCAGCAGCAGGGATTGCAGCTGCGAAGCACAGGCATTTTCAGAGCCTTGCTCACCTGCCCGGTCCTGGAGCCTCTCCCAGGACCAGCCCCATTCTCTGCGACTGCCCTGATGCCCCGTATGTTCCTCTGTGGCACACAGTGAGAGCCCAGCAGCCCCTGTGTCCTTCCTGTGCCCTTGGAGGAGAAGCCTTTAGCAGAGCAGAGCGTGGCAAGGGCAGGGCAAGGCAGCCGCAGCCGCCTCGGTGTTGGTCTGCAGTGGCACTTGCTGCACTGCTGGTGGGATCCGGGTCCCCGCAGAGAGCAAGGCGTGGTGGAGGCTGCCCAGGTGCCAGGGGGGCAGCAGGCTGCCCTGTGCCTGAGCTGGGGTGAGCAGGCAGCATTGAGTGCTCCCCCTCCTTTAGCCCTGGATGGTGTTTCTCCGTGAGTATAGTGATGTGGGCTGTGCTGCCCTGATCCTGCTTCTCAGCTGGAGCTTCATCACTTCCCCATCTGCATCCTGGAGCTTCAGTGAAAGTGCCTGAAGGGAGCTGGGCTGAATCCATCCTTCAGACCATGCTCTGCCTTCTTACGGGGACTTTTTTCCTTGTCCCCTTGCCTCCTTTTTTGGTGGTTTGTTTTTTTTTTTAACCCTTAACACAGTGCAGTGCCTGTTCTGGCTTTGGGATTTATGGGTCAAGTGGGGTCTGGTTAATGGTATCTTAATTTTGCCTTTGACTCACTGTCTGGGCTGAGGTAAATAACTTACCTGTCTGTGCTTGGTGTCCCCGAGGATCAAAGAGAAGCTGAGAGTGACAGATAGAAAAAGCCTGGATTTCCCTTACGGTGCGTGACATGGTCATCACCTGGGGCCCAGCTCTCCGGTGGGTCACCACCGTGGCTGTGCACGGGAAGAACAAGGGTGTCAGTTCTCAGGAGGACCTGGCACCTCCACAGCCACTGTCTCAGACTCCCTGCTTCCAACCCAGCCCCAGTGTCAAGAGCAGCACATGGGATGTGGAGATGTTTGACGTGTGAAGGTTAGTTGTGTTCAAAGCCAGAGGTCTGTGTGTCCTCCCTGTTTGTGGCTAATTACAGCAGGGATTAGTCGCGGCCAGGGCAAAGTCCCTCCTTGTGTTGGTAATGATGAGAATTAAACCACCTCTGGCTCTGAAATCAAACCCCAGACCCCAAGCGCTCTCAAGCTTCAGGGAAGCCGGGATCTGAAACTTGGCTCCAAACCTCCACTGTGTGTCTAATTAAGGCTGAAATAATGAAAATGAGGGGCATTCCTGCTCCTTCCCAACACTGTTTGTGCTTGGCCTTTGCTGGGCTGGGTCCTGGCTAGGTGCTCCGTGCTGCCTGCTGGAGTCGGGCACGCTTGTGCCTGAGCCTCTGCACGGGACGGGACCGAAACACTTTGTGGTTTTAAGTGAAATTGAGAAGAAATGCAATCCTGCACGTGTTCTAGTCCATATAAGGTTTTGTGTAAGATTCTTTGGGGGGGGGAGAAGCATGCTAAAAATGGAGCCTAAACAAGCTGACAGAGCTTGAAATAAATTTGTTTCTCTGCCAGTCTCCTCCCACAGCGGTCCCAGTCCCTCAGCTATTGCTGCTCCGTGGGGCAGTGGTGGCCGCCCCGCGTTGGAGATGTTCTCACTAGGGGCGATGGTGCCTGGGGTCGGGCTGTTTGTCCCGGTGCGTGCCGTGAGCCTGTGCCCTCTGTCCATCTGCAGCAGAGGCAGGGGCTGCATGGGGCCAGGCAAACCTTGAAGCCCTGTTTGCCTTTGTGCTACTGCGGGGCTGTGCAGGAGGGTGTCCAAGGGGCCAGGAACTGGCAGGGCTTTCTGTGAGGGGCTTTGTCCATTGTCCCCTGCCCTGGCTTCCTCTGACACTGTGGGAGATGAAGGACAAGCCAAGCTGCTGGCACACTGCTGTCTCCAGCCCGGCTTCGCCTGGCTCTGCTGCCTGGAGCCTCCTTGTTGCTGGTGTCTGAGCACTGCTGGGTGTTCTGGTGTAGGTACCGCTCCTACAGCTGACAACTCACCCCAAAGTCTCTGGGGCAGTTCTTTTGTGCCAGCAGCACTGGTGTGTCTGAGCCACCTCCTGCCCAGATCATCCTCAGGTCCAAGGTTTGTGCTAGTGGGAGGAGGGTGAGCTGTAAAGTCTGTGTCCTCCTGATCACACCAGTGGTACCCGTGTCTTGCACCTATCTGTGCTCAACTTCCCCGGGGTGGGACCTCCCTCCTGCCTGGCTCTTGGGGGTTGGGGAACAAGCCCCCTGCTCCCTGGGAGGACACAGCAGTGTTGTTACCTCACCTGCAGTGGGGTCCTGGAGGAGGCTGAGCATGGAGCAGAGATGCCTGTTACACCAGATGCCTGGGGGTGAGTGCTGCCAGAAGCATCTCTGGGGATGTGATTTAGAATGTGTGTGTCTGCCTGGGGCTTGTGTGCCACTTTGTCCCATCAGAGCTGTGCTGGGGAGTGCAGTAGGCATTGCCAAGGCTGCTTGCAGTAAAGAAAGGGCAAGAAGAGGCAGGGAAAATGCAGCAAGGCCCTGCTGCTGCACCACACTCGGCAACGGGCACTACAAATAAGGCTGCACAGGTTGCAGCTCCCCTGGGAGGGAGGCTGCGAGCAGCCCCCCTCTGCTCTGCCCTGGCAGGAAGGGAGGACAACATTATCTGCCGTTACCCAGATGTGCTGTGGGATTAAGCGTAGCTGGTGTGGGTTTGTTAGCGCCATAATGAAATGGATTTTCTTGCTCGTGTGCAATCGCAGGGACCGAAACACCGCTGGAGCAGCAGCGTTTCCCCCGCTCCCTGCGTGCAGCTGGCACGTTTCCGACGTGTTGCATCGGTCTGTGATTCCTGAGGAGGGGCTGTGCCTGGCGTGCCGGCGTTTTCCAAAGAGGGGCTGTTGGATCTGGGTACTTAGTGCTTTATTTTAACTTCTCTTAGGGCTGTGGAGGAGGGAGAGATGGGAAGAAAGGCTAAGAGGAGAAGTGATGGAAATCTCAGCTGGCTGTAGGAGAGATGGAGAAGGAGATTGTAGTGTAGAACTCTTTGATTGACCACAGTACCATTTTGTGGCTTTTTCTCCCCTCTCCGAATAAAGCTGCACCGTGACATCCATGCCATTAAACAGGCCATGTTCAAAAGAGAAAATTGCTGCTATTTTCCCCCTTTACTGCCATAAAAAATTGATCCCACATAGCATCCTTATTTCAAAGGCTGCTAAAAAAACCCGACAAAATTCTCATTTTGGTTTCTGACAGCTGCATAAAGCATGTTTTAAATAAAGGGGATGTGAAACATGTAAAAAAAAATCTCAACCCTCCCCATCCCCTGAAATTTTTGCTCTAGAAAGATACCGTTATTTTGAGGAGTGAGGAGAGTGGAAGTGTGTCAGTGTGGGATGGGTTTTGGTTTCTCTCTTTTCTTGTGGCTGGTGATCAAAATTAAGACTTTGCTGGTAGCTGCACAACAGCTGGAGCAACAAACCCCCTTGCTTACTTGAGCTGGGATGCGATACACTTCCTTCAGTAGCAGAGTGCTTTTAGGGGGTGATGGCAAAGAGCTTGCACTGAGGTGGGAAGGCAACAGGCTGGGGAGCTGGGTCTGCTGGGGCACTTGGGGGCAGCAGGCTGAAGGATGCTGGGGAGAAATTAGGTGTCTGAGCTGTATCCTCCTGATGACACCAGTGGTACATGTCTTGCATCTATCTCTGCATCTTATTCTCTCTGGGGTATGACCTCCCTCCTGTTAGTCCGGGTGGCAACCTGGGAAGGTAATGGGCAGGAGGAAAGTGAGAGGAAGACAAGGGATGCCCAAAAAGGGATTTAAATGAGTAGCAAGTCATGGCAGGTCCCTGTGGAGGAAGGGGATGGAGCTAGGTAAGGGAAGGACTTGGTCAGCTTTGAGCTGCTGGTGATGCAGCATGAGAAGGACAGAGCAGCGAGGGATGAAGGGGAATGTGGATCTGCCAGAAGGGGGCTGCAGAGAGTGGGGTAACAGAAAGTCAGTTCAGGTCAGCTCTCCCTGGGGGAGTTAATGATGTTAATAAGAATCATCCCATTTAAACAAGATGCTTTTCTGAAAAGAAGATTAAGCAGAGGGAGCGTTGACAAAGAGCAGGGCTGCCAGGACTCCAGTGAGCAGCAAGCTGCTGCTCCCCCTTGCTCCACCTGCTCTCCAGCTCCTCCGCCTCTGCTCTCTTCCTGATTAACAACCAGTCTCCTGCAGCTCCTGGGCATGGGCACAACCAGGTCACCAGTGCCTGTCCCAGCAGCAGAGATGGGTGCCATGCTGCAAAGCTAGTGAGGATTTCCAGCTGCAAGGTGGCCCTGTCCTCATTGACTGATTTGGCTGGGTGTCCCAAAGGTCTGTGACTAGTGGAAATGATTCCCGGGAGAAGTGTAGGGGGTGTGGTACAAGATATCCCTGATTATGTTAGGTGGGACAAGGCTTGGAAGAGGACTGGAGAGGGAAGGTGACTGCATGACGAGCTGTTTGAGCTGCACAGGTTGTAAATGTTATCATCTAAGCAAGAGCAGTATTGCTGCGCACTACATGCCCAGCCTGCTCCCTCCAAGCGAACAGGCCCATCAGCGGGGCCATCAGATGTGCCACCAGATCCTCCCTGTGCCTCCTCCTTGCTCATGTTGACATCTGTTTGCCTTTCATGTCCAGCAGGCCTCGTGCGTTATGAAGCTCTTTCCTCCACCAGGATCTTAGGGAGATGATGAAGAGTTAGATGAGCTCTCCATAAATAGCTCTGCCATTAAAAACCCTCAGCTCCTGTTTTAATGTTAGCAGGATTAGCTGTCTGTAGAAGTATAGGCTTAAGACTCGGCAGTAGGCTTTGCCCTGGTAATATGTCTCTATTTTCTCAGGCTTGATTTCTTCAGCCAGCCTGGCTCTGAGTGCAATAAATTTTGCTCTTCTTTACACCTCAGCTGATGACTTATTCTTTGGAGCCTGTGTCCTTGGCTAGCCAGAGACCCTTCAAAACTAAATTTTGTGCTTGCCTACCCTGAAACCAATAAGGTCCTTACAGGAAGGACCAAGATGGGTGTGACTATTAGGGTTGAAGCATGTTACTGGTGCAGTTCTCCAGTCTCCAATTTCATTTTAATTTTGGTTACTGGCCTGGACACAAAAGGGGATGTGCTAGTCAAATCTATTGGGGTGTCACGTGCGTTATGCAGGTAGAATGGGGTCAAGCTGTCACCAAAGACCTGCATGACCTTGAGGACTGGGCAAACACAAAGGCTGGGATGGAAGGATGACACAGTGCAGAAGGGCAACACGGCACATGGGTGAGCACGAGAGCTGCTTCTGAAAAGGGGAGACTGGCTGACTAGAATGTCTGAGCTGTGATTATTGGTTGTAGGGTGACCAAGAACTGCTGATATGATATGCTTGTGAAAAAAGCACACAGGATCTAGGGGAGCTCTTAGGAGAGCCCCACACAGCAAGACAGGAGATCAAAATGCCATCCCACAGGTCTCTGGTGAACTGTGGTTGTGTGTAGTGTGCTGCCCTGGGAGCCCCAGCAGCCTGGGAGCAGCTACCTTTCCTCCTCAGCCTTCCCTGCAATGGGGTGGCAGCTTCCAGGGAGGGGAGAGGTGGTGCCTGACAGGGGTACCTGTCCCTGCTTCATCTGGGGCATCTGCCTGTGAGCATCAGCAGAGCCCAAAGGTTGGGGGGAAATGCAGTTCTTGTAGATACAGTAAGGGGGTAAATGTGCAGAGGAAGAAAGGTTGTGCAAGCTCACATACAGCATCAGCCCTGTAGTAAATGAGAAATTTTCAGTGGATAGCTCTAGGCTGCAAACTTGAAGGTTTCTAACTCGTAGATGAAGCTGATTCTGTGTAATCTCCCCACCAGCAGACACAGAGGCAATCGGCCAACCTGTCTTCAGGCACGTTTGTTAGCAGTTTCCAAAGGCGTTGTCCCCAAGCCGATGCCTGTGGTTGGTGACCCAGGGGGGCTTCTCAGGCGACCATGCCTCCAGCCACCCGAGAGCAGAGCTGACGCGTGTCCCTGCAGCGTGCTGGTGCATCTTGGGTGACCCAGTACACGGCCTGTTTGTTCTGGGTTTGGTTTCTGGTTTTTTCACTGCAATATAAACCCAGTGTGTCTTTAAGGCCACGCATGTGTAGGGGGATTTGCTGATGGCTCATCTTTCTTGCAGGCTTTTTCAGCTGAATGTCAGTTTATTGCTTTTGCAAATTGTCTTGTGCCTACACAGAACCGGCTGCCTCAGCAGAGGGCTTTGCCAACAACGTGCTCTATAAAAGGGTTATTAGGATAACAAGAAAGAAAACAGAAACCTTTGCAGAATCATAACAGTATAGCGTAGCCCCCCACACGCAGCCCCCTCTCTCCCAGTTTATTACCCTCAAGTTCTTCTGAGCTGGACTTCAAACCATTGTGCTGCTGAATATGAACAGCAAGGTTAAAGTACCCTAGACAGGAGGTAACTCTTCAGCAATTATCTGGTCAATGGCAGAGCACCGATCTGTAGCTCGGAGTAAACATTATCAGGAAAATATGCACAGTTTGCAAATTAAAAAGCAATTGCATTGTCTCGACCCAAGCCAGAAGCCTTCTGGTATGATTAGGGTCTCACAGGTGGAGCCGGACAGAGCATCCTTCAGCTCTCTGTCATCAGTTCTTCATCACAGGAGCCTGTTACTTTATAGTTCTGTTCTATCTGCACTATTTTTGTACCTGTCTGGAGGAGCATGTTTCATCAGATGTTTTTGTTTTCCAGAAAAGCACAGATTTCACCATTAAAAGGAGAGAGGGCAGAATAAGGCAGGAAAAAGCCAAGGTAGCCTGTTGTGATACTTCTGAAATGATACCATGTTTTTCCAAGCTTTATGGAGAGGGAAACATTAAGTGACATGTTCTGTTTGACACACTGCAGATTTGGCTTGTTTGTTGGTTTTCTAACTTTAGGGTCAGCTTCTATAATAAAAAACATTACTGGTGCTGCTCGTCTCATCTCGGCTTGTCCTCTGCCTGTGGTGCCTTACAGCACGCTCTGCAAGCGGGGAGTTGTTCTCTGTAGTTTGAAGCCAGCTGGGACAGACAGAGACTAAATGACTTGACAAAAGTCACTGAAAGCCTGAGCGGAGCTTGTGTCTTTGAGCCCCAAAGTAGCAAAAGGCTGGACTCAGCTGCTTTTTCCTGTTGCCTATTTTCCTCGGGCTCAAAAAACTTCATTGCTAATTCTTGGCTACATGCTAAAGTGCTGCACCGAGACTTTTGGAGGATATCGTGCTCTAGAAGGGAGTTGTACAAGCACAGGTTGCACAGTTGGACCCAGAGACACATGGGGTGATTAGGTGTGAGTACACCACCAGAACCAGCTCGCTCCAAGTTCCCAGAAGTTCTGTAGGTGACTCTGCTAGTCTGCTTTCATTTAAAACTAGGCCTTTTGGTGGAAAGACAACAGAAATTACCTCTTCATCTCCTCACTGTAGGGCAGCCTGAGCTCTCTGAAGCAGAAGGGCTTCCATCCTGGAAGAGACAGGACACCAACTCGTGTTAACTTCTGCTAGTTCCTGCTTTTACTTTCCCAGCCCTGTTGTTTGGACTGCTCATCTCCATCCTTCACTGTACCCATTCACTGAGCTCTTTCTTTTCCTTCCTTGCTGTTTTCCCTCTTTCCCCATGGCCAGGCAAAGTGCTGTTGAGTTCTGAGGGGGAGGCAGAGCCAGCACGGGTACCTGGCATCAGTGGATGGAGGTGACAATGGGTCTGAGTAGACAGGGTGCCTTGCCCCACATACTGCCAGTGTCTGGCACGTGTCCCCTGCACCAGTGGTACCTGTGAGACTGGATGCCACCTGGGCCAGAGTTCAGTTCCCTTCAGAGCACATTTAGCCAGCACAGCTCAAAAGGCAGCCTCCTAAAATGGGGGGTAGCACCATGTCCCTGTCCTCCTGGGAGCCTGCAAAGGCCACCTTCTGTCAGCTCCAATGTCCCGTTCCCATAGCAATGCCTCCTCTCCACTGCTCGTGGCCATTGAAACACGTGACAAGACTCTGACATTGTCCTTGATGCTCCTGGACTGTAACAGGAAGGGCAGGGATGGCAGAACCAACCACTCTCCAACATCCTTTGCCGGATCACCCTCTAAATTAGCTCTGGTGGTGGGAACACCCACTTGGAGCATTTCTTTTTTGAGATGACAAACGACCTAGCAGCCAGTACAAGGGTAGGTGTTGGTGCGAAGAAGCCGTGCTCAGTCCCCAGGGCTGAGCTGCCTGGAGCTCCCAGGGCTCCTCACTCCAGACCTCTGCTCCGGTGGGTCTGGACTGTGCATGTGGTGACAGCCCCTTGGGTGTGTGACTGAAACATGGCATAGGACTGGTGCCAGCACCTTCCTAGTGAGCTCAACCACAGGAGGGGCTCCAGGGAGGTGTCTTGTTGGGGGACTAAAGCTTCCAGAGGAGGCACCTGCCCTGGGCACATTATTTGCTGCACAGTTTCTCCGCACTGATGAGAATTCCCTCTTTTTATGATTATTATTTTAAAGTAGAGAAAAGGACCTGGTACCTTTGGGCACCCGTGTGGACCCAGGAGGTGTGTGAGCATCCATGGCTGCACCAGGCAAGTGTAAGTAGCTCAGCTCCACTTAAGCTGGGAACTGACAGGGGATTACTTTGTGTTAGGAGAAACACACGCTGCAAAGGGAGGGTTCACCCTTGTCCTGGAGGTGGAGTGACCACAGATGGGACATGGCGGGCCACTGACAGAAGCTTCATCCGGGTCATCCTTCAGTACTTGGCCACAAGTGGCTGCCAGAAGCTGACAAGAGGGGTGCTGCTGTCTAGGGAGAGGGATCGGGAGACAGGAGCGGTTCAGTGTTGGGTACCAGCTTGTTCACGGGAGCACAGGGAGATGACTGGGCTTCCCTTCATATGTCTCCATGCAGAGCTGGCCCCCACGGGTGCTCTCCTTCAAGCAATGCTTTGTGTTTACAGGGCATTTTTTTTCTGCAAGGCCTTTTAAGGCAATTCCTCCCATCTGCTTGGTCTTTTTAAGCTACGAGCCAAATGTATTCCCGCTGACACCAGCGCGCTTACATGGATGCCGTTGTGATGGCTCGTGTTCCTATCCTGCCAAGGAAGATGTCTCCACTGAGCTTGGTGGAGGTGTGCCCAGAGAGTGGGGTCATCATACTGGCACGTGGTGGGACTCGGGGCTGTGTCTTGCTCCTCTAAAAATGGGTTTGCTGAAGGGGCTTTCTTGCTTTCCATCTCTTAAAATTGCATTTTAGAGCCTGTAAAATGAAAAGCAGATCTGAGAGAGGCCGTTGCCAGTTAGACCTGGTGCAAAGGCACCTGGAGACAGAGGTGACAGACACCTGAAGTTGCCCAGTCACCCCTGCAGCCTCCCTGGAGCAGCCAGCTGTGCATGGAGAACTGCTCAGGGTTTGCTGCACCCGCCAGGATCATTCACAGCGCAGCGGAAGTCACACAGGTGACCTTGGTGGGGATGCAGCCTGGCTGGCTGTCTGCATTGTCACTGCTGCTCCAGCCAGTGAGGCTTGGCCCCAGGGAGCTGCCTCTCGGAATCCTCTGGCACCTGTGACCCAGGGTGTCTCATCCCACCGGGCTGAGTGTGCCCTGAAGCTATCCCAGCTTGGTGGGGAGCTGGGAGACAGGGGCAGGGTGTGCCCAGCCTCTGGGATGGGAACAGAGACAGAGGAACTGGGTCATTACCTCCAGACCAGCTGTGGATGTGAGGCAGTGAAAGGTTTGGGAAGGACACTTTTTTTTCTATGGGTATTATGTCCAAACCTGTAGTGGAGTTAGAAGAAAGTGATACTGTGATTTTTATTTTTATTTTTTTCCTGTCCTGTGTGTTTTGTGTTGATTCTGTGCATGCAGAGCAGAGTCTGAAACCATCTGGGTGCTGTTCCCCCTTCCCGTTTCACCTTGTTTTACCTTCTTGGCAGAGGATGGGAAATAAAAATGTTACTTTTCTCTGAAAAACTCCTGACATTTTTCCTGTAGCTCTTATACTAGAGCTATCCTTTCACTCTTTAAGTTTGTTGGAGGAAATGAGTTATATTGGATGCCTTGGTGTTATAACTCTCCTCTACCCCTGGTCCCTCCCCACTCCCTTTGTGCCTGTTGTTTCTTCTCGCTATTCTTTCCATGCCTTCTCTCTCCGGTCAGTCCTCCCCAGTGATGTCTGGAGCCATTTGGATGTAGGCAGTGTACTGCATCCCACATCCTGCCTTGAACGTGTCCCAGCTTGGCAGGTCGTGGTTTTGAACAAGAGGGGGAGTGGGCAGCATCTTTCCATGGTCATTTTTAAATGGCAAATGGGTCACCATCCAGTAAGTGTGCACTGAGAAAAGGAAAGACAATGAGAGCGATGGCGAGGTTTGGTTTATCAAATGCATGAGCTGATTCTCCTTGCCTGGCTTTGATGCTGCATCAAGCACCAACTCAAAACGTAGCTCTACCAGAGAGAAACTGCACGCATTTGAGTTCTCGTCCTCCTGTAGCTTTGTACATACATTGTCTGCTGGGGAAATGCTCCATTTTAGGAAGCAACTAGGGACGTTTACAACAAATTATATGAAAATCAATAGACTTACTGACAAGGGGTCTGCCTTCCCACGAGTGGGAACTCCAGAAGAGGGCATCTCAGTGCTCTGCTTCTGCAGCTGCTGCCTCAATGTGGTCCTGGTTGGCAACAGGTTACCCTGGGAGAAATGATAACACCCTCGTGTTCCAGTTTAAAAGGTAGCAATCAGATCAGGTCAGGTTTATGATCCACCTAGCTTATTACTATCTCCATTAGTAGCTGCTAGCAGATGTTGGGAGAGAAGGATTATTACTCTCACAATGCATACTGAGCTGGCAGATTATTGAAATTTCTTTCTAATCCTAAGCAGTTACTTGGGAGGTATAAATCCGTGAGTGATAGCACTTATATTCCTCTGTACTTTGATCTTGGCTAGCATAACCGGTGATACTCTGATTAATCTGATTTTTGTTCCTTAAAAAAACATATTGTGTCCCCAGCATCTCAAGGCATCAAGTTCCACAAGGAACAGTGTTTCTCGTCAACAGATCTGAACATTTAAATAATTGAGCTCAGAACCTTTTCTCTTACATGGGGATTTATACCTCTGTGTCCTTTGAAATTCATTTCTTCCTTTAAGTGAATCATATCCCCCGTTTTCTGTTTGTCTCTGCCTGGGTTCCTCCTGTGCTCCCAGCAGCCACGTTGCTCTTCCCTGCCCCTCATGTGCCTCTTCCCCCAACTCACACAGCAGAACCACGCGCAGTGTCACAGATGAGGTACTCACTGATTTATAGACCTGCTTGCTAATGTGACAGTTTTATTTACTGCTTGCTTCTGAGCACAGACTAGCATCTTTGGACTATCACTTCCACTGAGATGTTTGTGCTCTGGTGTGCCTCCATCTCTTCTTCAAATGGTTTGGGTTAATCTGGAGCTGCATCAGCATGTGTGATGGGTCCTAAATGTTGTTCCCCAAAACTGCTACCTTGGATGTGCTTGCCCTGAATTTCATCCATCTATGTGCTGTTGAATTCCCTGAATGAGCTGACTCCTTCCAGAGCTACTTGCTTGCGTATTTAGTCCCATCTGATGTTTTTCCTCTCCATAAAGGATTGCCATCTTTTCAGCGCTTATGTATTCCCACTTAGGATGTTCCACTGCATTGGAAGACATCCTTCTCCTTTGCCTTGTGCTTTTTCCCATCCTCTTTCATTTCTCTTTCCCCACACAGACCAGCCTTAACTGAGATCTGTGGTTGGGGTGATTTGCTCTTCAGGAGACCTCAGCACCTGAGCAGTAATGCACTTTTAGAGGTCCTTAGAAGAAAGGTGTTACTGCAGGTTTTCTCAAAGTCAAATCTCCACCCTCCCCTTCACTTGCACTTCCCCCCCCCCTTTTCCTCCCACTCGAATAACAAAACATTAGGACATGATGGGAAAGGTTGAAATAGATGGCAGTGGTTCTACTAGACTGCAAGCTTGGCATGGCTCAACATGCCAAGGGGTTTGAAGGGAAGACAAATACTGACCTCACAGCGCCTGGTACAAACAAGGTGATGTAACCCTGGATCCCTCCTTCACAATGTCCAGGCCCTGGCTGGTGCTGTTTTGGGGTCCAGTGCTTGGCAGTGTGTTTTAAGAAGGATGCAATTGAAAGATAGACAGAAAAGAGGATTAGAAAGCAAGCACCCATTTGCAGATACTACAAGAAGAGGTTGGTGTTTTGCTGGAGAAAGCAGATGTAAAATATGATAGTGTTTTATATATAATATAAATCAAATACATAAAAGGTTGCTGCTGCTGGGGAGGAGGCAATAAGGAACCTCTCCTGCTTCTCCACCCCTACATAACTTAAACCTGCTGGTACTTCCCCTTGCGTTCATCCCCTTTGCTGCAGCTTCCATCTGCCTCTGCATGGCATGAGCTGGGGGGTGTGGGTTTATTTCTGCCCCATGCTGTTCCCCGTACTTGGAAGCCCCATGGCTGCAGGAGCTGTGTGGCACCCGGCAGGGCTCAGAGATCCCAAAGGTTTACAGACCTGGACTGAAACACAAGATCGACTTGTAATTATTCTTGAAGGTCATCTTCTAGCCAGATGAGAGGGGCGTGAAGGGTGTTCAGTTAGAGTTGCTGAGATGAGCTCATGCTTGCTGTGGTCACGCTGATGGCAGCCTAGCAGCGGTGTGGTTCAGTGGCTCTTGCATTCCTCTGAATTTCAGTGTCAGTACTGTGCTGGTCACAGTAAGGTGTTGATATCTAAGCTAAGGAGGTCTCCAAGGCTTCTCTCTAGGGCCCACCAAGGTTGCAGCAGCAACTACTCAACCATGTGCTTCAACCCTAAAGTGGGACACGAACACGTCCTTATGGCTGGTGTTGAATCAGCACCTCCACACTTCTTATCCTGCTGTAAAATCTTTGAAAGCTGGTGATATCTTGAGCTAGAGATTTCTTCTGGCTCCAGCATTTCAGCTCGTGTGCTGAATGATAAAACAACTGAGTGTCCCCTGCAGCCAGTTGAGCAGGGAGAGCAGTAGGATGCAGTACATGCGATGGTCAGTTGGGATCACTTTCCTTCTGCTTCACCACTTGCCCAGCACAGCCTTCAGCAGGGCTCAGGCAGCCACACGTCTCCGCAGCACTTATTTATATATTTTTCCTCCCCTCATTTCTCAAAGAAATCAATTCCATTCCCCAAACAATGTTGAAGGCCTTGAGGAGATATTGATCTGTGGCAGAGCTGGAGAGGGGAGCATTTGTGACACAGAGATGCTCTTTTGTAAGTAAAAGATAATTACCAGATCATGGGGACACTTGCTGAATAGGATGACATTAAATAGACATCAGGGTGAAGGGCACTGGGGCTTCTGAATGCAGCATCGGAATTGTGCTGTCCTCCTCAGCAGCTCCAGCACCTCCTCCCTGCTTCCCTCTGCTATTTCTCCTGTTCCGCACCCTAGCCCCTCCTTTTGTTCCCTCACCCCTTCCAATTTCGTTTCTCCCCATGGTTCCCAGCCATCCTGTCTCCCCCACAGAAATACTGCGGAACATTGCCTCAAATCCTTTCTCACTGTCTGGGGATCCCTGCAGCAGGGATGCACCTGGAGCCAGCAGGCTGACATCCCCAAAACCAGAGCAGCAGAAGGGGCGGCTCTCCTTCCTGAGGTTTGGTCAGTCCTTTCAAACCCTGGCTTATTTATTTGATAGCAGGGAAAACAAGACGTTTGCAACAGCACTGAGCACTGTAACAATGAACCCCATGGTAATTTTAATGGCTTCCACGCAAGGGGTCTTGGCTAAGTCTTTGGGGACTGTTCCAGCTTCAACTAATGGTCTGGGGTAGGGGTGGCTGCTGGAAGACCCGGAACCCAGGACTTGCCTTGTACTGCTGGCAGTGTGTTCGCCTTGGGAGCTGGTGATTGACTCTCAGCATGATGGTAGCGTGTGGGGTTGGACCATCGTCCACTTGTGCTGGCCCCAGGGTGCTGGAGGATGAGGGGACAAGGCATAGCCACAACAATGCTGTAGTTGGGTGTGGGAGAGCACGAGTGAGGCTGGGTGTGCTGGGAGGGTCAGTAACTTCTAGAGCAGAGCTGGAAAGGGACACTCGGGACCCTTGTCTCCATCCTGTGCTTTTCCCAGTACTTTCTGGGATGCTTTCATCTCCAGAGCAGCACCTGCCATTGCCACGAGTGATGGTCCAGTTCAACTCATGGAAGAGCCACAGCAGATTTGTTGCCTGGGCTCTCCAAGGAATCCTCATCATCTGCCAGCTCCAGGGTACAAGTCCCAAAGTGATGGGCATCTTGTCACAAGGTGTGTTCCCAGAACAGACGGCTCTTCTCCTTGGGATTAGTTTTGTGGGCACTCGAAGCTGCATAGGGATGTTCAGTCACAGGGCTGGATACTGGTACAGTTCGGTGATGACTAGGAGAGCTGCTGCCAACTGTGTCTCATGAATTGGCACAGCACAATGTGAAGAAAACCCCACAACTCAAAATGATATGTCTTAAAATGTCCCTTTTTATTTACACTGACATTGGTAGTATTCTCTTAATTATTTGCTGATACATTATAAACAGATTACAGTGCATTTTGCAAGATTATTGGATCCCTTGTAGGATGAGCCCCCTTGGACAATGCACTCTGCAGACCTGAGAGAGAGGAGAGAGGGTCCCAACCCTTTGCAGGGGCATCAGGAGCTGCATGTCCCTCCAGCCATCACCGACTCACCAGGTCTCATCCAGACAGTTCATAAAATCTGCCTCCACAGGCTGAACACCAGCAAGCTCTCTGCTCACACACGTTTAAAAACACCAGAGAGGGACGACTGCTATCTTTGCGTCTGTGCAGGCGAGCGGTTCTGGGACCCATCAGCCTCACACTCTCGCTCTGGAGATTTCTTTTGATTCCAGCACGTTTCCAAACCCCCCTTCCTGGCACTACAGTTCTTCTAAAGAAGAGACACTTTCTGGCTGTTATCAGCATGCTGTAGTAAATAGCCAAGCATTTTCCTTTCCTCCTAGGGTGAAAGGGCTCTGGTATCTGAGGGTGTGAGCTGATAACTGCAGCAACTGACTCTCATCCTCCCCTTGACTTCAGCAGGCATGGAGATGACACCTCCAGCCGGGGCTGCTGCCGTTATTTCTGCCTGGTTCCTGCTGCTTCTGTGCAGCACCTTTGGATTTTGCATCTTCAGATTTTGCACCTTTGGGTTATGCACCTCTGAGTTTTGCTCTTTCAGGTTTTGCCCTTCTGGATATTACACCTTTTGGGTTTTACGCCCTCAGATCCCAGGCAGCGAGGTGCGGGGCCAAGCAGGGTGCTGGAGCAGCAAGCTGTGATTTCCATGCCTGTCAGCTGCCAGCTCCCTCGAGCAGCCCTGTGTCTCGATGTTATTAAGTGTCTCAGTGTTATTTCCTGCCATCACCAGGCGAGAGCCAGCTTTGCAGCCTGACCAGAACCAGGCAAAGCAACAGCGTAGACAACTTTGTGCCTTTAAAGTGAAAAATAAAAATAAAATGAAAAAAAAAATCCCATTACCATTATTGAATAAAATACCACCAATTTAAAAAAACCTCTTTTAAATATTGTTACTGCATTTCCAGCTGTTAAAATCTTCTGTATTTAGTTATCATAATAACAAAGTGTCGCAGCTGATTTGAGCGGCGGGGAGGCAGCACCATTATTCAGAAGGGTTTAAAACGCTCGGGTTTTCTTCCTCACAGTGGTGTGCCCTCGCCTACTGAAAGTCCCTTTGTTGCCTTGGCACCTCTGGCCTGGGTGGTGGAGATGGCACCGGCGCACTGGCAGAGGGCCCCACCAGCACTTAGCAACGCGGCGGTGCCACGCTGCTTCGATGGGATGCTGGTGAGCCGGGCATCGCAGGCATCTGCAAAAGGCACAGGAGCTCTGCCACTTTCCTGGGAATGCCTCACCCTGCAGAGTTCGTGGAGAGAAGGAAAATGGCGCAAGCAAGACCTGGGATGCTGCTGCAGGGAGCAGAGGCTTGCTAGGTTGGCTGGTGCACAAAGCCACCCTTTGCTAGGACAAGAGGAAACCACCTGAGCTTGCGCAGGGGAGGTTTAGTTTGGACATTAGGAAAACTTTCTTCACTGAAAGGGTTGTCAAGCCCCAGAACAGGCTGCCCAGGGAAGTAGTGTAGTCACTATCCCTGGAGGGACTGAAAAGATGTGTAGACGTGGTTTAGTGGTGGACTTGGCAGTGTTAGGTTAAGGGTTGTACTTAACAATCTTAAAGGTCTTTTCCAACCTAAATGATTCTGTGTTTCTGTAGGTCATGTAGCTAGCTCCTGCCCTGGGGGCAAAAGGTCCTTTCTTGCAAGTAGCAGCAGGGTGCCGCTGAGTAATGCAGGATGGGGCATGGCAGCCTTCCTGCAACAGCCTGTCAAGGTCAGCTCAGTTGGGGTATCAATGCTTGATGTAGAGACGATTGCTGAGCATTTGCATTCCTGACCCCACATTGGTGGCAGTGGAGAAGAGAGCAGAAGCACCTGGAGTGGGAGCTGGAGAAGTAGGAGCAGGCTGAGAATAAGGACGTGGCAGATTTCCTTCCTGTAGAAAAATACAATTTCAGTACCAGCTCCCCAAGGTGTCGAGGGCTGGTGGAGGTGTGAAAAAGCGTGCAGACTCTCAGAAACTTCTTGACAGATGGACAGAGGCAAGCTGCTGCCGTGCAGCCTCTGGGGACCGCAGGAGCCAGTGAGCCTGGTGGGAAAGACCTGTGGAGTGCAAGTGCCAGTGGGAATGACAACGAAGGCAGGGTCCCTGGGAGGAGGTGTCAGAAGATGCCAGGTCCAAGTGACATGAGGTGGTGGTGCTGCCGGCCAAGTGGTGGGCAGGGCTGGCAGCGACCTGGCCTCTCAACCACCACGTTTCAGATGCTGGGCCACACGAAAGCCTTGTAAACAGGAGCAACCATATTGTCCCCAGGCTCTCCACCACGGTGCGTGTTCCCCAAAAGGTTACCTCCAACTGGTAGTGCATTGTGGGTAATGAGATGTAAATTGATAGCGAGACAATAAGGCTGTTTTGTGAGCCCTTCCGACGGGGGCCAGTGTTTAAAAGTCAGCCTGATTGCCTCGCTGGCAATTTGCATAGCATTAACCAGAGAGATTTTCTTTTTAAACTTGAACTTTTTTTTTTCCAGAGGTCACCTCAAACTAATTACAGCTCCGGCACCGCTTTACAAAAGAGGGCTCTGCGGCTGCAGTGGCAGGGTTGGAGTGTGAGGAGATTTTCCCAGCGTGGGGATGGGGAAGACCTCGCCCACGTGAATTCAAGTGGATTTTTTTGCATTCACTGAGATAGTTTAATAAGAGAGCCCTGCTGGGTGCGTGCTGGTGCCAAGCTTTGCATCTGCTATGGGAGGCAGTAGTGGTAGGGCTAGAGCCCCAGCACGTGAAAGGCATTGATCCCCTCTGCTGTTTTCTCCAGCTCAGGCACAAGCTTCTCCTGGGTGTCACCTGCAAATGCAGCTTTGGATTGGAAGGAGATGGGGTCACCCCACTGCCCGCTTGGGATGCTGCAGTGAAGAGGGTTGGGAGAGCCAAGCCTTGGGGTGTCTGCATCTTTCCTTTCACCACGGTTTAGTTCAAGCAGGGATTTTAAGGTGTTTTATTTGAAGTTGGTGTAAAAGTGACTGGGGACCTCAGCCAAGGACGTCTACAGGAGAAGTGGCATCAGGCTGCTGGGGGCACAGCGTTGTGGCTACTCTGGCCAGACTCCGACTGCTTTTACAGTTGAATACTTTGAGTTCAGACAGGGCTGGTGTCCACTTTGTCTTGCAGTTGACTAGGGGATGCACAGCCAGGCAGGGCTGCATCCGAGCACCTCTGATTATCGAGGCTGTCTTCAAGACACGAAGCGCATGCTCCGTGCTCAGCGACCCTGTGTGGATGTGGGATGGCCCTTCCCGATGGCAGCTGTCTGCTGTGGTTCTCAGTGGTGGGGTTGGCCACCAGTTGTGCCACAGTGTGAAACGGTCCCTGAAAGGCAATGAGTCCCTGCCACAGGAGGCAGCAAGTCAGGGCAGTGACGGCAGGTTTGAAGAGCCAGCTGGACATTTTTATGACCACAAATATCATTTGTAGTTATGCAGGCCACGGCTATGATACAAATAATTAAATCTCATGCTTCACAGCATCAGCTGATCGCTTGCCGCAATCAGGGGTGAATCTCCTACTCAAAGCACATGCAACTGATTAACTCTGTTAGAGGGGTTGGGTTAGATCTCCTTCCTCAGTTTCCTTCCTCCTGGCTGTGAGGCTCAGCACCAGCACGTCCCCTTCTGCTCCTTCGCAAAAGCCCAGCAAGGTCGAATTTCAAGGTCCCTTGGGAGGGGTAGAGGCAGGCCAAGCAGGCGTCTTCCCCAGGCTCCCTAACATCAACTGCCGTTGTTCAGCCACATCCCAGATACCCTGGCTAGGTGATGCTGGGGACCTGACACCTCTGAAATTCATCTCGGTCCTCTCTGCTACTGTTGTCAGAGACTGGAAACACTTTGAGGAGCAGCCTACTCTAGGATGGAATGCTGGCTCCTGCTACCTGCTCTGCAGGTGAATCTACTGCTGGAGGGCATCCTCTGCCCAAGGCTCTTCAGGCTGTTTGCTTGTTTGCCTCCCAGCTTCTGGCGATCCTGAATCCTTGGGACCATTCCATCTGGGCTATCACAAAGCACTTTTCATCACCTATCAAGCCAGTGTGTGTCCATGGCCTCATCTTGCAGCATTCTTCAGGCCCCTTTTCCTCGTTTCCTTGGAGAGGCTTCTCCTTCCAGGCTGAAGTCATCTGGATACACACACATCGTCTCTCCTCCATGGCATCTTTCTACCCTATTTTTTAGAGTATTATCTGAGGTGTTTGGCCCAGGAGCAAAGCTCACACTTCTCCAGGTTTGTCAGTGGCTCTGGCACTCTTGATGTCTTCACCATGCTCTGAGCAGCCCCTTCTGGGACAATATCCCAGACAAGCTTCAAAGGACAAAGATCAGCAACATGATGGCACCAGGTTATTGAAAAGCCCTGGCTTAGCAGGTCACCATGGCACTGTCCTGCTTAGCCCAGGACAGCAGAGCTGCTGCTGACTCTGTGACTCTCCAAGGGAATCAGGGTGGGAAAACTGAGCAGAGAGTATTTTTACTTTTTTTTTTCTTTTTTTTTTTCTTTCTCTTTCCTCTTTTTTTTTTTTCCTTTCCTAAAGATTGAGTATAATCAGAGCTAATCAGAAAATTATGAGCTGTCTGATTGCTGATTAGATTCCTAATGTTAATATAGTCAAGAAGCCTCTCTTAGCGTTGTATTTTAAGAGAAGTGTAAAAATAACGTCTTAGAAGGAGTGAGCCTGAACTGCTGGAGCAGCAGGGAACCCAGCACTGGCTCTGGCAAAGGAGAGCAGGGTTTCACCGCTGGTAAGAAATTCAGGGCAGCAGAAGGGGAAGGGACAGGACCTACCCAAACTATAACCAGGTGCATTGGCTTCTAGAGGGCTGCAGAGCCTGGGAAGAAAAGCACAAAACCAGCCCTTCCCATGGGTTAGTCCCTGCACAGAACCAGACCTAGAAACTTTAGTGCTGTGCTCTGGGAGCAGTCACAGCTTTCACTCTTGCTTTCCTTCCCAACAAATAGCATCTTCCCAGGTAGATTAGTTCTTATGTGTCCCCATGTCATGCAGGGAAGAGACAGCCTCACGTGGTGGCAAAAGGGAGACTGGGATGTGCCCAGTGCCAGAGAGTGGGACCAGGAATATCTGAACCCAACACTGAGCATCCGCCTGAGAGTGAGTATTGTTCAGGGGATGTTTCAGCCAGACTGTGACATGCTCTCCTGGGGTCACTTGAGATGACAGCATGGGAACTGGGCTGGGTTTTGTGCTCCTTCCCCCCCAAAGCCTTCCAGACAAGGTACATTTGTGATATAGGCTGTACCCAGGGTTTATCCTTCAGCTCTTCCAGCTCTGCTGCGGTGGTGTTCCCGGTGCTGTCCCAGCCAAGCACCCTGTGCTGGGGTGGTGGCATTTGCTGCCTTGCTTTAGCTCTCACCCATTCAGAGCTGGGCAGAGGACTGGGGTGGGGCTTGCCCATTGCCTGTCAGCTGCCTGTGCTGCACCAGCAGCACCCTGCTGTCTGCCACAGCTTTGCTTCCAGACAAGGGAAGCACTTGATGCTCAGCACCATCAGTATTTCCCCTCTTCTTTCTGGTCTCACAGACGCACCAAGATGTTATGTCTGGACACTCTTTACTGAATTTTCAGCTGGGCTTTCAAAATTAAAAGTTAAAAAATATTACTGCTTGGTGGGCATGAGAGCAGGCAGCACAGCGGGCTGCAGAGCTGCCGTGGCTGCAGCATGGTATCCTGAATGTGAGCTGCTGCCACACAGACTGGGGACAAAAATCACAGAATCACAGAACGTTAGGTGTTGGAAGGGACCTCGAAAGATCATCTAGTCCAACCCCCCTGCTACAGCAGGATCACCTAGATAAATGCTTTGCTGCTGCCCTGCTGCCCCAAGCCAGGAACTGTTTGGGCAGGAGAAAACCTCAAAATAAAAATACCAAGCCTGGAAAGGCTTGCTGACCACAAAGGAGCAACTCTTGCACAAAAGGCAGGGGTGAGATGCCCTCTAGGATGCTGGTGAGCACACAGAGGCGGCTCCCACAGATGCTGGTGGGAGCTGGAGGAAGTCCTTGTCCACTTGCTCTTGGCTGAGGCACTGCAAAATTCTTTAGGGCTTTCCAGAGGCAGAATTGAAGGGAGATGTCGCATTGCGGTGGCCCAGGGTTGAGGTTTTGCCCTTTTTCCCTGTTTAAGCGCTGAGGATCAGTCCACAGTGTCCCCAGTATGGGGCTGATGCCTCGAACTGTGCAGTGAAGCAGCCAGCCCTTTCCACAACTTTCCTTCCCAGTCTCCACCGGTGCCGCCGCAGCGATAACTCCCCGGCTGAATGGCAGGTATTATATTCTGGCACGCTAATGTTCCCCTTAATAAGCTCCTCGCCATTCACCATGTGTTTTACTTTGATTCATCCCAACGGCAGTGCAATATAATGGACTATATACTGTAATTGTCCCCCATTGTCACCACTTAATAACTTAGTATGATGTTATCACAGTAATTCGTATATTTTTTTGCAAACTTTGATGAATTATATTTTGTTCTTAGTGAAAAAAAAAAATAAAAATTCAGGGAATGGTAAAAGGAGGCAGAAGTTAGATGGAAGACTGCTCTAATTGCAGAGCAGGCTTAATAATGTCTGTAGCGGGCGTCTGGGCTGCTTTTGTTCCCAAGCCTCTGGGAACAGGCCACTGGGCCAGCTGGGAAGGAGCTGCTATTAAATAACATTTCTTTTTTAAAACATCTTGATCAGCAGGAATTGGCTCTGTGCTTGGCATTTCTTTTGCTTTGCTTGCTCTTGACAAGCCCGGTCTTGAATGCAATGAGCTTTACATTGGTGTCCATGGGCAGGAGCAAGGGACGATGTCCACGGGGTGGGTGCAGGTCCCATGAGAACTGCTGTCATTGCTGTGTGGAGCTCAGGCATCGCTCAGCATCAACACGACAGCCTCAGAATCTACCTAGACATTTGTGGAGGACTTTGGGCCCAAGCTAGAGCAGCAGCAGATAGAACTACTCTGGAGCCTGGACAAGCATCTTCTCCACAACATTTGAGCTTACTGGCTGCCTCTCAAGGTTAGATGTGCAACATCCCACCAGATATTTGCGGCTCTCAAGTGTCTGTAAGCATCTCTGAGTGCTTATGGTTCCTGACCCCCTGTCTGGTAGGGGAAGCAAAAGTCCAGAAGAGATCAAACCCCAAATGCAATGAAAACTGAGGCAGGGAGATGGATGCCTGGGCTGGAGCACTCCAGGTGGGAGGCAGGGGGGAGTTCTCCAGCATCCGTGAGGTGGCAGGTAAGGACCTAAATGAGTTTTTCCCTGTAACACATGTCCTGACCTTTTTTTAAAAATGAAATCTATTTTATTAATTTTTTTCTTTTTATCAAATCCATCTGTGAAACATTAAAGATATGACTGTGGAAAAGGTCAAGAAACGTGTAGTTGTTGAAATCTTGTTCCAGTTGATGGCTTTTCCCTTAGGGGAGCTCTTCCACGCCTTCTCCTCCTCCACCTTGGTCTTTAAAACAAAAAGTGTCAAGTCACCTGGAGTTTTGGCTTTAATGGCAACACTGAAACGTACTCCTGGAGCGGGATGGAGGGAAGGGCATTGCAGGCTCCCCAGCAGTGATGCTGCCCTTGGGGAGGTGCAGGATCAGGCCTGAGTTACCGTAGGGAAAACCTGAGCTGGAAGGGATTTCTCCCAACAAGTGCAGACCTCAAGGGAGGGCTGCAGGGTCTCCAGCTGTGCCATAGCCATGCACCCCAGGGAAAGGAGAGGCTGCCTGGGGGGGCTGGTCTGCAGTGAGGGCATGTCTCAGATGAAGTGCGTAAAGATGAAGCCCAAGAAATGGGTGTAGTGGGGAGTGAATGTGTTTTGAGTCCTCCTCCTTGGCTTGGATGGCTCTCTGTTCACCATGAGAATGGAAGGCAACCATGCTTGCTGAAGGAGAGGGAGGGGAGCTGAGCTGTCAGTACAGGTGGCTTTGTTAGCACTGACACTTTCTGTGGACCACATCTTCTGGGCAGGAGCTATGGATTTGTGGTGGGAGACAAGAGCGCACTCCTTACAAAAGGACCGAGAGAATGAAAGAAAGAAATGAAAAGATGGTAACAGAATCAGGAGTGGATCTGTATTGAAGCTCATTGGGAAATTCTGCTACAGAAATGTCAAGAGTCTATGGAAATCAGAAAATGGAGAGATGTGAGGTGAAGTTGAGTGGACATATCTCCTGACAGGAGTTGGGCTGGGTGTTGGACAAGGGTGGGTGTCAGACCCTCTTGCATCCATGGTGGTTGAGTGTTGCTGTTTGGTGCCTTCTTGTATTGTAGCACCAAGGAAACAGGGTCATGAGTTGGACTTGCTGTGCTGTAAAAATGCAGAGTCAAACGACACTTAAATTTTAGGCTCCAGACAAGAGACAATAGGTGAATGGAGGGTAAAACCAAAGCAACAATAATCCTGATCCATCAGCATGGTAGCTAACCAGCAGACTGGGTTTGTTCTGTGCTTCATAAACATCAACATGGGGGTAGGGCCTGAAGGGAAATGATTCATGAGGATTTGGGGCTTTGAAGAAGGAAGCAGAGGAGTAGGAAAGTAGAATTTGTACATTTTAACAAAGAGCAGTGAAGCCTGAAGAGCTTGATCTTTGAGCTTTGCCAAAGAGCAAGAGACTGAAGGGTCAAGAGAGGGTGAACAAGCATCTTGATCTCAAAAGAGGGTGCATGATCCTTTTGCAAACATGGGCACTAGGGTGAGGAATGCGAATGATGCTGTCGGCCCATAGGGCTGCTCAGCAAACCTCCTACATCGCTCAGGAAGGGGGAATAAATGTCCTGGCAAAATGCGGCTAGGGTAGGGAAATATCCTGAGATTTGTGTGTTATTTCCCCGGGCAGTTTATTGGTTTTATCTGTTTGCTGGGTGAGTGTTCCTGGCATGGTGGCAGTGCCAGCATTGCTGGTGCTCGAGCGCTAAGTCAAACTCCAGAAGCCTTTTCTTACCTTTCTGTTGTGTAAATTCATAATAACGGACTTCCAAAGTGGAACATATAATTTGCTTGATAGATAGTCAGGCCGTCTTTATGTATAATTGTTGTGAAACTGCAGTGATGGGTGAGCTCCAAGAGGCCACTCAGATACTACTGAGGCTCTGCCTATGTCCTACTTCCTTGTCCACTCCTGTTTGCAGCATTCAAAGCCACAGGTCCTCCCTGGGAGGTTTCACTCGTCGTACTTTCCTCTGAGGTCTTGAAGGGCAGCATTCACCTCTTTGACAGTATGTTTTCTTTGCTCAATCTCATCTCTCTCTCCTTGTTTGCCATTGCCCCGCTGTTGTAGCACAATCCCTCTTGCTCCGGAACAGAGCTTTGCACGGTGCTGACCACAGGCACTGGCAAAGCCCTGGACCCCACCGAGTGCTCCACCTGAGTTCTCTCAGTGTTGTCCCCATGGCAGAGGAGGATGGCAAAGATGCAGAAAGGGTGGAGGTGGATGTCCCAAAGGGATGGAAATGGGTCCTGGCAGCTGGGAGGCTGCCCCTTGGCCCATGGAAATGCCAGGGGTTAGATGGATGAGTGTTGGGGTCAGTATGAGCTGTCGTTTTTGGAAGAGCCATTTAGTGACCCACTTGACTGAAACTGCCCCCAGCACCTGGAGCTGCTATGATTTTATCGACATTTTTCTGAAAGTTTGAGCAAAGCTGGTTCCAGCTATGGTCACAGAATCAGAGAATAGGAAATTCTCTGAGAGAGATTGGAAAAGACCTTTAAGATCATCTAGTCGAATCATTAACCTAACACTGGGAAGACCTTGACTAAACCACATCCTTCAGCACTAAGTCTACGTGACTCTTATATACCTCCAGGGGTGGGGACTCAACCACTTCCCTGGGAAACCCATTCCAGTGCCCTATAACCCATTTGGTAAAGGAATTCTTCCTCATATCTAATCTAAACTTCCCTTGGCACAACTTAGGCCATTTCTTCTTGTTCTATCACTTGTTACTTGGAAGAACAAACTGACCCCCATGTCTCTACAACCTCCTTTCAGATAGTTGCAGAGAATAAGGTCTCCCCTGAGCCTTTCCTCCAAGCTAAACAAACCCAATTCTCTCAGTTGCTCCTCATAGACATGTGCTCTAGGCCCTTCACCGTCTTTGTTGCCCTTCTTTGGACATGCTCCAGTGCCTCAGTGTCCGTCTTGTAGTGAGAGGCCCAAAACTGAACACAGTGCTCAAGGTGCAGCCTCACCAGTGCCAAGTACAGGGGTAGAATCACTTCTCTGGTCCTATCGGTCACATCATTCCTGATGCAGGCCAGGATGCTGTTGGCCTTCTTGGCCACCTGGGCACACTGATGGCTCATGTTCAGCCAGCAATCAGTCAACATCCCCAGGTCCCTCTCTGCTGAGCAGCTTTTCAGCCACTCCTTCCCATGCCTGTAGCACTCCTGGAGGTTGTTGTAGCCAAAGTACAGAACCCAGCATTTGGCCTTATTGAAATTCATGCCACTGTCCTTGGCCCATCAATCTAGTCTGTCTCGATCCCTCTGCAGAGCCTTGCTATCCTTGAGCAGATCAACACTTCCACTCATCTTGGTGTCTTCTGCAGACTTAATGAGGGTCCCCTTGATTCCCTCATCCAGGTCATCGATAAAGATATTAAGCAGAACTGGCCCCAGCACTGACCACTGGGGGATACCACTCATGACCAGCCACCAACTGGATTTAACTCCATTTACTACCACTCTTTGGGCCTGTCTGTCCATCCAGTTTTTTTATCCAGGGAAGAGTGTGCCCATCCAAGCCATGAGCAGCCAAGGAGAATGCTGTGGGAGACGGTGCCAAAGGCTTTACTGAAGTCTAGATAGACAACATCCACAGCCTTTCCCTCATCCACTAGGCAGGTGACCATGTTGAAGGAGGAGCTCAGGTTAGTCAAGCAGGACCTGCCTTTCATAAACCCATGCTGACTGTGCCTGATCATCGGATTGTCCTGCGTGTACTGAATGATGGTACTCGGGATGATCTGCTTCACCATCTTCCCAGTCACTGAAGCCAAACTGAGAGGCCTGTAGTTTCCTGGATCCTCCTTCCAGCCCCTCTTATAGATAGGTGTTACATTGGCTAACTTGCAGTCTGCTGGGACCTCCCTGGCCAGCCACGACAGCTAAAAAATGATGTAAAGTGTCTTGCTGAGCGCCTCTGCCAGCTCTCTCAGAACTCTTGGCTGAATTCCTTCCGGTCCTATGGACTCGTGTACATCTAAGTAGTGTAGCAGATCATGGACCGTCTGTTCCTTTTTTACAACAAAACACCACTAAAAAGTCCTGTATGGAATTTTATTGCATTGCAGTCGCTTTTCTTTGGTGCTTTAAACTGGCAATTTAAAAATGCTCTGATTATGTTTATTTTGTTGGTAACAAGGCCCAAGTTACTGGTCAGAAAGCCCAGACCTTCTCAGGCTATAGAAGGGTTGCTGGTGGTGTTGGGGGACACAAGGAAGACATCACATGTGTCTCTGGAAGGTTGGAAGCTGGGAAGTCTTGGGAGTTCCCCTTGGGGCTTGCTGAGTGTGCTGGGTAGTGACATTTTGGTGCATTCTGGGGGCATTTCTGCAGGCTGACAACCTGCCTTACCATAAAACCTTAGTAACAGAGGAGAGGAGCTCTCTCTGCGCCGTGGTGCGCCGTATGGAAATCCCCACGCGTCAGCAGATAATAAATGAGGTGCTTTTTAAAGCTTGCACATCACAGCGCAGCAAGAGGTGAAGCCTTAAAATAAATCGATTGTAAGTGGTTTCCAACGCAAACTTTCTAACAGGCTCTGCTTCAATGAAAGGCAGAGAGCTAAAGAGGAGGATTTCAGAGGCACAAAAGGCCTCATCCCCACAGAGCGGGGAGCTGAGAGCCCACTGGGATTCAGGCACAGCGGCCAGCTGCACTTTGGGTTCCCAGGGATGTCCTCCTGCATCTCCTGGGAGCTCCTCTGTTGTTGGTACCATGCAGAACATTGGCAGGGAAGGGGAATTCACTTCTTGGACTTCCTGTCATCTTAACATGGGGCTTATTTCTTCAAAATAAGAAAGGATAAGAAAGGTTTTTTTTTTTTTTCCTTTCAAGACTCTGGCTGCTAAGACCTGTCCAGGCAAATTCTTCCTTCTCCTGCCCAAGTTTCAAGCTGTATTCCTTCCATTTTTTTTTGTTGGGTTTTTTTTGTTTTTTTTTTGTTTTGTTTTGTTTTGTTTTTTTAAATACAGTTCTCCCAAGCTCTAAGTAAAATTGATTTTTAAGTGAAACTGTCTCTTCTAATTGCCACTGAAATGCTTTGTGGTTATTCTAATGGATTTTGAACTGTGACAAGTCCTGCTCAATGATCGTAACTGGAGCTCCGCAGGTTGAGTGTGGTTTAGAGAGCAATGTTGGATTGAATGATTGAAGTTTATCTGAGGAGGAGATGGGGCTGGAGCAGTGGGCTGAGATGTTGAGTAATGTGTTTGCTGACCCTACTGACACTGCAGAAGCTGAGGCTGCCCTGGGACATTGTGCCATAAGGCATCATCTTCCAAAACTCTTTATGGGAGCCATGTCCCTGCAGTCAACTAAGCCCACTGCTTACCCATCCCATGGGAGCCACAGCATGCTGGTACAGGGGGAAGAGGAGAGGGAAGGAGCCCAGGGCAGCACCAGCTCCACTTCCTCAGCTGAGTGAATCTCCAGCCATCACATTTCTTCAGGCCTGACCTTCTAGCAAATGTGTCTTGACCTGAATTATTTCTGGTTGTCTGAAACCGTATTGCGCAGCAAGTGAGCTGCGCATCACGCAGCCAGTGAGAACTGCAGGAGAGTCCCCAAGCCCTTCCAATCGAGGCAGAGCTCTGGCAGACCTGCTGCACCGTGCCAGGTTGCTGTGTTTGTGCCCAGTAACTCATTTGCCCCATCCACACCATGCTGGTGCCACCAAGCACACAGCAGGACCCCAACTTTAGCTCTCCCCAGAGCAGCCCATAACAAGAGCTGTGAGTAGTGTCACCAGGCTTTCAGCTTTGGTGTGTGCAGCTGTCAGCCCTCCCAGTAGCAGTGGTGCTGCAGTTCCCAGGGGAGGGGGCTTAGACTGGGATGGGAAGCCCTGACACTGCTGGGACAGCTCTGTCCCACCTACAGCTGACAGGATGCAGCCACGTTTGTCAGGTGGTTTGTATCCACCAGTCCTCTGGGATTCTGCTGTTATGTCCCAGCCCTTCAGTACTTCCCAGGAGACAGCTATCAATGTTCCAGCTTCATCCCAACAAAGACTTTCTTCCTTGTTAGCCAACATTCTGTTCAGGTGATAAAAGACCAGATAAGGTCTAACTGACTATTACAGAAGTGGTAGGATCAGGAACAGACTGGACTTTCTCTGCCCCACTTGTCTCATGAGCTGATGGCTCCAGAAGAGAGCAAGAGTTGTGAAGTGAGCACAATTTAAAGCTGCTGGGCTTGGATTTCTCATCTGGGACAGCCTTGGAAAAGCCATTCACATCCTTAGTTTTCTTCTCGCCAACAAATTCTCCCTAAATTTTAGGCGAAAGGGATGCCTAATGTGCCTTCCTGAGTCCCCTTCCTTTTCAGGACACTAGCAAAATGAGTGCAAGGGTCCCAGTGGTAGCTTGCTGCAGCAACTCCATTGTCCCAGGGGTGAGTTTGGATCAGGCTGAGACAGAGGAGGTTGTTCCTGCAGCTGAGGGACAGCAAATGCTGGATGTCAGAGCACTGGCCTGACTGAGCACATCCTCCAGTATCATCTCTCCTTTCTCAGAGGCTTGTGATGTTTGCTCTGGTTTGGACGTACTGGGGAACAACCTCTCACCCCTGCCTTTTCTGAGCTACAGAGAGGACTGTAGCTGTTTGGAGCCGCGTTCCCACCCCACACTGCTGGCTGGGGGCAGACCAGGTGCCCCTGGGCAGGGACGGTGTGAAGACTTGTGCTGCCATAGGGCCACTGAAGCCTTCTGCTCTGCTCTTCCTCTGGCTGAATATTGGGATCTCAGAGCAGAGATCCCAGCTTACTTCTCCATCACCTGTGGAAGACGCAGAGGGATACCGTGACTGCAAATAGTGTAGCTAAGGGAATGGAAGAAAGTGCTTTTTCTCAGATCCTGAGAAGAGGACACAAGTGTACCTGCTTTGGCTTCGCAAGGGACTGCCTGCATCCTGAAGCAGGGCAGAAGCACCTGCCAGCAGGGCTTAAGCATGATGCTGTTTAGCAGTCCAGTTTAAAGGCATATTTAATGCCGGAGCGGGATTTGCTACTGTATGTCCAAGCTGAAAGGCAGGAAGATACAGGAAGCGGTGACACTGGTGTATTTGAATGCTCCTTCTACTGGGGAAGGGGCTGGTGAGAGAGGCCAGGCCTTCCTGCACCTGCCTATAGCTGGTCCCATCTGTCCATCCTTCATCCTGTGTCCCTGTCTCAATGCCTGTGGAGCTGGGGACAGATCCTGCACCCTGGTGTTTGCCCTTCCTGTCCTAGCAGGGATGAAGTAGTGGTTACTTGGCATCATATTGGTGAAAACAGGAGCCAAGGAGGGTCTGAGCCCCTGAGGTTTTGCTATTACTGGTCCCCAGCCCCCACCACCTCCCTCCTCCTCCCCTCCTGGGGAGCAGTCAGGGTGATAGGGAGCAGGGACAGAGTTGCTCTCTGCTTGGGATTTTGGAAAGCAAATGTCAGCCCTCATGGAGGGCACAAATTCTGGGAGAAGGGTAACAGAGAGGGGCTTTTCTCTAAGGGGAAAAGAGCTGAAGAGAATGCCAGGCAAGGCTTGTGCCGTAGGATGGCTGGTTCGCTGCACTGTCCTTTTGCCCTTGGTGCTTTTCCATTTGTGAAAAGTTAAGCTCTTCTGGAGGCCTAGGTGATATTTTGAGGTAGGAGAAACACCATGAGCAGCGATGCTCTCCCTTCCCTCACCCCCACTCATGGTACCTCTCCACTTGCGATGTTTCATTCTTAGTACTGATGATGATGTTTCTTAATGGTAAAAATTGTGGCTCTGGAGAAGGAGCAGAGACCCTGGTAGGGGAACAAGAGCCATGTTCTGCTGGCCTGCAGAGCCATCAGTTACTGAGATGGTCAGTAAAATGATGACAGTTATGGCTTTGGGGCTCATCCCAGACTTCCAGGGCTGAGTGTTGGCCATACCACTTCCCTGTGTGGCTCTGATTTTGCTCCAGCTTTGTGCTGTAATCCTCACTGGTGACAGGGCTGCCTCTGCAGAGGTATCCCCTCAGCTCACCATCCTCCCAACCCCAGCAGCCAGCACCAGGTGGTACAGCACTGAGGTCTGGAAGCCCTCAGAGGACTTACCACTTGCTTGTTACTATTCACTGGGGCTTTATTTGCCCCACAGCAGGCAGGAGAGCATTAGCAGCCAGTGCTGGCTCCAGCTTCGTCCTCCTTTGCATGGCCTGGAGATGGACACCAGAGGATGGGAGATGGGCTCCAGCCACTCCTTTCCCTCCATGTGGCCAAGGGAGTTATTGACAAACAAGTTAGTGCTCCAAAAGAAAAATGCTGCAGCGTGTTTGAAGCTGCCTCCTTGATCAATACTCAGCCGTGGCTGAGCCCGCTGCCAACTGGATTTCAGATGACGGCTGCGGGGGTAATAAGAGCCCTGGGATCAAGTGTCTCGGAGATTATTAGAGGATGAGATGCTTCGCTGCTTTACAGTGTTTACTCAAGATTTATATTGCCTCTGTGTGTAAGGGGGTTGTCATCCTTTGTCGCTGGTTGGTCATTTTCTGACGGTGGCATGTGTGCTGTGCCGTTAGGGTTTGCTTGGGGGGCTGCCTGCGGCACGTTCAGTGAATGGGGAGAGGATGTGCTGGGGATGAGAAGGAGAGACAGAGTGGGGGCACCCCAGAGCTGGTGGCAGGAGGTGGGACAGTGAGAAGGTGCCCTCTACTCTGGTGCAGTCTGGGATGGAGGTGCATGAAGCACATGGAATGGGCTCGCACCTTTCTGGATGCTCTACAGTGATAAATGTGGTTTCAGGGTGCCCCATTCATGGTGGAGGATTTGTTGCTAAAGGAGAAGGCTTGTGCTATCCTTATTTCTTCATCCTGGAGCTGCGAAACCAGCTCCCAGGAGGTGTTCTTGCCTGCGGCTTAGGTTACTTGGCTTTGTCACACGTGTTTGTTTCTCACCTTCTTGTCTTAACCTTTCACCTGTGTTTTCTTGCTTTGGGATGATAAGATGGTGTGTGGACCTCTCTGGCCCAGTAGTGCAGGGCTGTATTAATCTCCAGCAAAGATCTCTCCTTCCTGCTGCGTGCTCAGGTGCGGGAGGTTAATACACTTCATGCCGCTGGGGAAGGCACTGAGATGAGGGTGATAACAGCCGCACGGAGGGAAGTTAAATGAAGGCTTAGTGGGAGCAGCTCTCCCTCGGAGCAAATACCCAGGGCACAGGCAGCCTCTGCATGCTGGGACATCGCTGGGCCCTTCCTTACCAGCTGCAGGGAGGAGCTGGGGACACCATCCAAGGCTCCCCGAGGAGCATCCCCCAGCATCGGCACAGACGTGGGGTGCTTTATTTCCATGGGGGGGCTTGGGACACCGAGGCGGCATTGCTGCCGTTACGCAGGGCTGCTCGGTCTCCTCTTGCAGTGAGTTTTCTGTAATCTTGTTTTATAAATCTAACCTTGGCCTTTGGCCTCCCTGTGCTGCTCTGGTCTCTGCTCCACTGCCTCCCAAGTTAAACCTACTGATACAACTGAGGTAGGAACAGCCAGGGCATACTTATTGCCATGTGGGGGCTGGGAATAGAGATTTAGCAAAGCACTGGATCAGTTTCCCTTGGAAAGACACTGTGCAAAAATACTGGTGCCATGGGGGAGAAGGGGTGGTGAGGAGGACATGGGCAGCACCCTTTGGGTGCTTGGTACCTTAGGAGCAGTCCACCTGCATGCTGGCCCCGCAAGCAGCAGGGGTGCTTACAGCAGGGATGATCCCCTCACCTAGACAGGAGGTTGTGGTCCCTGCCTGTGCCAGCTCCAATGCTCAGAGCATTTCCCACCACCTCACTCCCAGCAGCATCCAGGCATCAGACTGGCTGCTCCCCAAAAGGTGCTGCACTGGGTGGGCACATGTGGGTGATCTGTGCTCAGGGTGGGGTGGATGGGCTTTTGGGTGATTAAGGCTGAGACGTAAGGTCCTGCAGCAAAGCAGGGGCAAAGCAGAAGCCATGCATTTGGAGATGCCATCCTCTAGGAAGAGGATGGAAGGTCATCCACCTCATCCCCCTTCTTTCCTGCATGGCTTTAGGGAGAGTGTGCACCCAGCACCCTTCACTGTTGCTGCCTTTACCGACACCTGCCCGTCCCGAGTCCGTGCTGTCCCCAAGGTTCCTTAATCCCCGGCGAGCCAGTGCGCTGAGCAGGGAGCACCTGATGGATCTGCCCCAGTGAGCAGCGAGGTGGAGAGCAGCGCTGTGCGGAATACAAAAGAGGCCAGGACACAATAAAGCCTGCACAGCACCTTCCCCCTCTCAGACCCTTCTGTCAGGATCTCCAGACACCAATCCCTTGCAAATCTCCTGCTGGCCTTTTATGACCTGCAGAGTCATTTCAATTTGGTGTTTTCAGACTCTAAATCTCCTCTCCTTAGCCCTCAGTGAATTCTGGGGAAAGAACTGCACTCCTTAAAGTGCCACAGCCATGGCAGTTCCTGCACCAGAGCCTGCTGGAAATTTGCAGGTATTTAACAACTGTGCTTAATTTTTGGTAACTACTTTTAATTTTTCTTGCTGTTGGAACCACACAATCAACTGGACCAGGTCTGAAGCCAGTGGGAGGTTTTGGTGGCTGCCATGTCCGGCCACGGGACCCCTGCCTGGCTCCCCAGTGCTCTGCCTGCAGCTTGGGCATCTCATGATCCCTGAACACAGTGCACCTTGAGAGGGACCGATTGATCTGTAACACTTGAAAAATAATGGTTTAATCGTTATTAAGGATTAGAAATAATCCTTGCACTGTATTGATCACGATAACATTATTTATGATGAACTCATTTGGCATTAATGGGGACGTCCTGCAGCAGTGTGTGGCTCCGGGCAGACCCATCACCTTCTCTGGGGAGATGTGGCTGGGAGGGTTTGCTGGAGCAGCAGCAACTTCCCAGCCATAACACACAACTCTGTGTCCTGTTTGTGAGCAGAGCTGTCCTATATAGCCCCCTCAGGGGCCCGTCCTTGTTGCTATGGTTTTGGAGGGTCCCGAATCCAGCAGTCACCCGTCCTATTCGTGCCAGCAGCCCATCTCTGGGTGGGGGCTGGCTAAGAGCTCCCATGGGAGCCCCCTGACATGGCCTTGCTCCAGGCATGTCCCCAGCAGGGACAGAGGTGGATGGAGGTTCCCCTGTTGCAGAGGAGGGCCCGCTTGGTCCCTCTCTTCTCCTAGTCCCCCTCTTGGTGACAGGAGCGAAATGCCTTTAGTGAGGAAAATGCAGCAGAGGCACCAGCTGGGAGTCTCTGGGGGCACTTGTCCCAGGGTGGCTGTCCAGTGGCAGCTGGGAGACAGCACATCACCCACCTATGGCTGTGCCATCCTGCCGCCAGCTCCCTTGTCCCTGCAACATGCTGTTTATCAAACAAGAACATCTGTTTGTTGGCTTTTTTATTCAAAAAAAAAAAAAAAAAGTTGTGTCCAGATCAGCTTTGACGAATTGACGTTTTCCAGAGGAAAAATGTCTTCTGTCGTATGTTGTTCCTGGGTGTAGCTGTCCCTTCCTGCACCATTTGCAACCCTCCAGGCACTTCACACAAGGCAATGAATAGTTAAAGATGTCCATAAATCTTACCCTGGCCCATAATAAACAAACACACTCTTATCAAGTACAGAAAAAATGCATATTTCATCACTGCTGCCTTAAACACGACTCAGAATAAATGCTTGCCTTTAATCAGCCATCTCAATACATAAACAGAGCACAAAAGCTCTAGGGGCTGAGGTGCAGAATTGGGCCGCCACTCTTCTAGGCAGTTCCAGGGAGGCAGGGCTGTGGCTGCACAGGTGAGGCCCCCACAGAACTGCCCTGAAAATTAACATTACTGGGCTTTTCTGTCCAGACACACATTGTCTCCCAGTCTCTTCACCACCAGAGCTGTAGGTATTTTGCTTCAGTTCTCAGCTGATAGCTCATCTTTCCCCTTGGCTTCTGGCCATTGAAAGCAAGCACTTTGATTTGGAAATAAAGATTTTTAAAAAGAGAAACGATTAAACAGGAGAGTTTTGAACAGTGTGTGCCAAGATTATGCAGTGATGGATACACATTTCCCCACATCTGATAAGAGCAAGCTGTGTTCTCTGGCTGTGGAGGGCCAGATCTATGCTGTCTTTCACTGCTCATCACCTTGCTTTCACGTACCTGTGCTTTGCCATGTCCTGGTAGCACAGCACCTGCTATTGTCGCCCTGCTTCTGCTGTGCTGCCAGGGCTGGGTGCTGCTGCTGCTGGCCTACAAAGGAGGCACCATGACGCTTTGGGACTCCCTTTCTCCCCAAGTACTTGTTTAGAAGGACTGAGGCGTTTTGCATCCCCATCTGGTGACAGGAGTGCTGGAGGAACTGGTGACAGTGGGGACAGCAGCTGCAGCACATGCAGCTGCAGCCAGGGCTCGTGCTCCCTCTCCAGAGATTGTCATCTCCTGGGTGCATGCTTCTGTAGCCAGGCCCTCTGCAGGCTGTGGGGAAATAAATTCCCAGGGATGTAACTGGACTTCCAGTGGGCTCCTGCTGACGTGCCAGGTCCCCACCAAGCCAAGGAGTGCTGTTTTCTTCTGGGATTTGTGGCTCACAGTGTGAGAGTAGGGGGTGCAGTAGCACTAGGATCATTGTGCACATCTCTGCAGTGCCGCCTGGGTGGTGATTTGGGGTTGCTGTTTGGCCCACGATGTCACCCCATTGGCAGTGCTCCTTCCTTTCCCACCTCTCAGATGATTCAGGGGGCTGGAGGTGGCCAAGGCTCCCCTCCTTCCCCATGCTCTGGCTGCCAGCATCACCTGTGTGGAGCAGATTGTGTCCCATCATGCTGGGGGATGCAGGGAAACAAGGAAGAATGCAGCACCGACATATCTTTGCTTGATGCATCTCCCAGTAACTCATTAGGGATTTCTTCCTGGGCTGCAACAGCCTCGACAGCCTCATGGCCAATTAACCCCGTACAGATTAGCTACTCAGCCTCCGGCGCTGAGATCTCTGCTGCGTGTATTCCCTGGGAGCCTTGTGAAGCTGACGGCTGCTGGGGAGCAGGCAGGTTGTACTGGGTTCTGCAAGGCTGTGGAGATAAGCCCTGTGTCCCTGCCAGTAGTGAGGGCACCTGGCACCCAAGGGTCCCAGTGGCCCTCAACTCTGCAGGCTGGCTACCTCCAGCTGGGCTTCAGTGCTGGTCACGTTGTACAACCTTAGCAAGGCAGCTGCCCATACTGCTTGGGGCCTGGGGCTGGTCCAGAGTCAGAGGGTCGCTTTTGTCTCCCTTGAATCCTCACTCACTTTAGCAGGAGAAGGTCATGCTTGCCCTAGTCTTGGGTGAGACCTGGCTGGGAAGCTCAGCTCTGGAGCCTTCTGCTTCAGGTAGCCATTGGAGGCAGAGCTGCTGCATCCCATAGCTGGTTCTTTTCCTGCTCACCAGCTCCCTGGGAGTGCTGCCGTGTTGCAAGTGGGCTCGGTGCCACAGGCCCAATATCCCTGGGCGTGCAACAAGGTGAAGGAGGGCACAGGCCTGTGAAAGGGTTAATGTGGATGTGCAGAACCATGTACCTCTGTGCCCCAGTGCTGGGACATTTCAAAGGGGTTTTCAAATAATTTTTGAAGGGTCTGCCCTGCAGAGAGACACTTGTGGCACAGGGCAAGGGCTGAACCCAAGTCCCTGTGCCAATGGCCTGTCCGGCCAATGCCAACAGCTGCTGAGCAGTGATGGTTCAGCCCTGGCTGAGTTCAGGTGGCAGCCGTACCCTGGAGACACTGGTTTGGTTTGGAAAGGCAGGAGCATGCAGAGAAACACCAGCTCCCCATGCCCAGGATGTGCTGCATGTGATCTTTCTTCCTGCCCCACAGCCTGTGTGGCAGAGGGTCTCAGGGTTCTGAGGGATCCCCCAGACAGAGGGGTGGTGGGTGCTGAGGTGGAATCCGCAGTCCTGGGTTGACACGAACAATGCTCAGCTCCTCTCGCTTTCACTGGTCTCACTTCTCCTCTCCCTCTTGCTTCGCAGAGACTTGCCAACGCGGCGGAGAAGTTCCAGAAGGCTCACCACTGGCAGGACAACATCCGGGTAAGGCTCCGCACGCACCGCAGCTGCTCTCACCCCCTTCCCTCCTGGTCATTGAACTCTGCAGGGGCACCAGCCTTGGGGATGACTCCTGGCACAGGAATCAGCTCCTTATCCCATCCCGGCTCCCATCCCTCGGCTCTTCCTTCTGCCCTTGCCTGTGTTCTTGGCTCCCTCGCGAGTTACCGCTGGCTGTGCCGTGCTGCTCGGCAGGCAGGCGGACACCGCACCGGGAGAGTAAATGGAGCAATTTTGAGCTCGTTTCCAGCCTTACCTTCTCCTGCACACCCTGCGAGGGGAAGGCAGGAGGTGAAGGTCGAGCTGGCAGCTCAGCGCTGAGGTTTTGGGGGCTGGGGAGGGCTTGGTGCCGAGCAAGGTGTCACGCGGGGTGACGGCAGCGCCCGTGGTCACGCGCCGGCTCATCGGTGGCACCTGACAGCAGCTCGGCTGCGGCGGGGGCTGTTTCTGGGGGAAGGAGCAGGATGGGCTGGCAGGGGGATGGTGCGGGTTTAATGATTGCATTTGACTTTGTAATTCTGGCGGTGATAGTGCTCAGCGGGAACCTGAAGGATTCTGCCTGGAAATGCTCTCAAATTATAACAATAATACAGAAGGAAGGAAAGATTGTTTTCCTTCCAGTGCAAACGGAGTCTGCAATAAGAAATACTCCTGAGCCACCCAGGCCTTTCCTCCAGGTCAGGCCAAATCCTGGCTGGCCCCAGGGAAGCCGCTGCAGTCGCTGAGGGGAAGAGCGGGAACAGCCCGACTGCCGGGCCTGGCTGCTGCATTTTGAGGGGTATTTCTCTGCAACTGTGACTCAGGGAGGAGAGGAGGACCTGGAGACACATGATACTCATGCAGACCCTCCTGCCATTGGTGATGGTCACCAGGATTTAATGCGGAGAGGAAGAGGCAGGAGGAGCAGAAGAGAAGGCCAGGTGTTGAGCTGCTTGGCTTTCATTCACCATGTGGCTGGTGTGGGATGGGTGCTCACGGACGATTCTCATCCCCACAGGAGCTGTGTGCTGTAGGTACCCAGAGAGGCTGAGCTCACAAGGGCCTTCCCTTCACGAGCAGAAACAGCCTTGCAGAGAGGTGAGGTGTCCTCGCTGACCCTTCCATCCAGCAGACAGCTGTCATTGGCACCGACGGTCACTGAGACCTTTCTGCATGACAGTGCTGCTGAATTGCTGTCACCTCTTTCTGGGAGACCTGTGGTGGGGACATTAGGAGGATAAGATTAGTCCAATTTAGAATAGAAATTGCAAAGAAGATCTTTACTCTGAGGTTGGTGAGACGCTGGAACAGGTTGTCCAGGGGAGTTGTGGATGATCTATCAGTGTGTGTGTTCAAGACCAGGTTGGAGGGCGCTTTGAGCAACCTGCTTTAGGTGTCCCTACCATGGCAGGGGGGTTGGAACTAGATGATCTTTAAGGTCCATTCCAACCCAACCATTCTGTGATTATCTGGTAGCAAGGTTTGGTGTAGGCACAGGCCTCACCAGCACCTCAAGTGTGGGTGCAGGGCTCCCAGAGGAGGCCAGTAGCAGCCCCGAGGGGGCCACAGGCTTCTCTCATGGGCTCTTAACTCATCTGTGTGTCAGGAGAGCCGGGGAAGCTGGTCTCTGAGCAGCAGCAGAGCTTGGCTGTGGGCACCTGGGAGGCATCATGGTGGCCCCAAGCACAGTGTGTTGGGCTGGCACAAGGTGGTGGATGCCCTGTGGCTTGAACATGGGTGGGGCAGGCAGATCTGGAGCAAGGTTCCTATGTTTTTCAGCAGTCCTCTGTGCTTCTGCTGGTCCCCTGGGCCACAGGGATGGGCTCCTGCTGCAGAGCCCCTCTACAGCCCCAAAGAGCTCCTTCTCCATCCAGACCTGGCTGCCTTCCGCTGTGAGGGAGAGAACAGTCAGGATATAAAAAGCGTTGGGAAAGGCTGTAGCACTGGGGAGCTCTTGGCTCATTTTGCCATTCACAGCACAAACCTTTCAAAAATCCACTTTTGTAGAAAAAATATTTTTAATAGCACTGTTTGCAACCACTTAATCAAGGTAATTAGGAGCGAGTCACCCAGAAACAATGTGCAGCCATGCGTCACTGCAGAGCTTGCCATGGCTTTATCAGGACAGCCCAGACCTGTCTGGGACACTTGATGGACTGGCCCAGCTCCGTATACAGCACCTGGGGCACTGGGCCTTTGCTCCCTGCTAGCAGGCAGCTCTGCCCGCCCCAACTCTGTCCACCCCAGCTCTGCCCTCCCCAGCCCTGCCCACCCCAGCCCTGCCCTCCCCAGCTCTGCCCTCCCCAGCTCTGCCCTCCCCAGCTCTGCCCTCCCCAGCCCTGCCAGCCCCAGCCCTGCCCACCCCAGCACTGCCCACCCCAGCCCTGCCTGCCCCAGCCCTCATTCCCAGGCAGAGCAGAGGGACCAAGGGGCTGCATAAACGGCTCTTGCTGTCAGGATTGAACCTTCTTTCACTGTCCTTCCTCTATAAGATGGCAGGGAACAGTCAGACCAGCATGCCAGCACTGGTGATGTTGGCTCTGCTGCCGCTCCTGGTACCGGCAGTGGGTAGGGAAGGCAGCAGCACAGCATCCCCAGCTCCTCTCCTCCCATCCCACCGAGTGGCTTATTCCTTCTGGCCACAGCTCTCCCCTCCTCTCCCGGCTCAGCGCGTCCTACCCTCGTGCCGAAGTCGATGACAGATTGCGGCGAGCGCGGTTATTTTTGTGTTTCCATCTGAAGACGCGCCGGCAGATGCTGAGTGTTTGCTCTGCATTAGTGCTAATGGCAGCCCCATTAAACCTCGCTGCAGATGGGTTGCTATGGAAGTCCAGGGGAAAATGAAACTGGAGAAGGAGCCCAAGCAGCTGGGAGGCTGCTGCCAGCAATCGCTCACAACCCATCTCTACAGGGAAAGTTTCTTTTTTCTTGCTTTTTTTTTTGGTGTTCCGAGCTGCACGCTGGCCATACTCGCGTATCTGAAGGGATTGAGCTCAGCCTCCTGGCTCAGAGGGTTTTGCAAAGCACCTGACTGATCCCAAAACGCTCCCCCCTGCTCCACGCCGTCCTGCCCTGTCCCTGCCCCTTGTTCTCAACCGCTCTTATGCCTCCCACATCTCCCAGCCAGGCCAAGCCAAGGCCGTGTCCTCGCGTGTCACCAGAGCTCCCCTGTACACTTTCATTGCCAAAAGCAGCCTTGGCCCCAAGGTCACCCATGCAGTGGCACCCAGGGCACCCCTCGCATTCTCCCTCCAGCTTGTTTCACACCAGGATGGGAGGCAGCTTGGGGCGGCACAGTGGGCAGGGATGGGGGGATGACGGGGCAGGCTGTGGTGTGGGGACATTGTATTGATTTGGAGCGGGAGAGGCTGTGTCCTTCCCCACCTGCACAGCAAAGGTCTCTCAGGGACACGTGTTCATTCCCCACTGAAGGCTGGCAGAGCCCTGGAAAGGTGAGGGCTGGGTTCCAATGCCATGGGGGGGGCTCCCACCACAGGGCACTGGGACCACTCAGCGCTGGTGTGATGAGAAACCACAACCACTTTTCTGAGTAAGAAGTTTCTGACCTCCAGGCTTGTAACCAGGGCTCTGCAGGGGCTGTGCCAGGACAGGCTGTCTCCACTCTGTGCAGAGCCATGGGGGTCTGTCCCTTGAGGCACATCAAGGTTGTCCCCCTGCCTCAGATGTCCCTAGACCTGTCCCCCAGCTGTGACAGCAGTCCTGAGCCCCCCATGTAAACTGTCCCCAGCAGGTGCCAGGGTGCAACCCAAACCATGATGCTGTTTACCAGGTTTCCATTCTCTATTTACCACCCTGCTCAGGCAAGAGATCTGCAAAATGTACCTATAAAAACACTGGAAGGCCACACTGAGTTTTTTGCTACCATCCTTTGTATCCATCCTCTCTGGCAAGCTTCCATGCTGCCCACTGGGCATCCCAGCTCGCTCCATGTTCTCCCAGCTCCTCGTCATCCATGTGTTCTGCTTTCCTCCAGGGTTTTCCAGTGCCTTAGGTTCTTTTCCAGACTTTCAGCCCTGTCTCAGCACTAGCAGTAGGGGCTCGGGTGTCCCACACCCCCATGGCACACAGGACTGGGGGCTTTTCTGACCCGGGGGATGCTGTTGAAGGCACAGATCTACACTTCCAGCTGCCAGATGCATCTCAGGGCATTGTCATCATTGTGCGTTGGTCTCCTGGAGCCACTGAAGCTATTTGTCCCTTTAAGGGACACTCTGACGCTGCAGAGAGCCATCCCTGCTTTTATGTGTACTTGGCAGGATTATATGAATTGCCTTTAAAAGTTGACTTCTTTATAAGCCATTTTCTGCTTCATAAAATGTTTATTACTGTTGTTTTTCTCCCAGTTCTTCTTCCTCGCTGTGTTTTCCATCGCTACATTGGGAAACTTCCCTCTTGCCCTGCCTGCTGCCCCCTGCCTCCCATCTCTCCCCACCTTTCAGGAGAGAAAAGGGGCCTTTGAAGGGTTGCAGCCCCATAGGCTCTTTCTCTTTGGGGAAAGGAAAAAACAGCTATACATTGAGCTGTGGGTGTAAGAGCTGCTGGGGACAGGGTTTAACTGCTGTGCACAGCACAGGTGGTTTTGGGGTGCGGTGGTGTGCACGGAGGTGGCAGAGGGAGCACGGGTGCCAGGCAGCCCCACACCACCGCCTCCATCCATAACCCCTGCCTGCAAGCTCACAAGCAAATAACAAAGCCCAGATAATTTCAAGCTCCATTAGAAATGAAACTCCGGGGAAAACGGGTTCGCTGTTTGCCAAATGGGGAAGGACAGGAGGAATAACAGAGATTGCGCTCCCGGCTGCCCAAGAAAGGTGAGGGATAAAGGCGGGGGACGTGGTGGCCCTGCTGGCTGCCCCTTGGCAGATGTACAGCCCTGGGTGCAGCATCCCTCCAGGCACAAGGCCCTGCCGACCAGCTGATACGACTGGCACCGCCATGGTGTGCCTGGCACGTGTCTGTGGTGTGAGCGGTGGCCGTGCCGCACCGTGCACAGGTGCCGGCAGCTCTTCCTGTGGGTTTGCCGCGGCGATGCAGGCAGGGCTTTGTGTTCAAAGTGGCATTAGAAGGGCGAACGCCAGCTCCTTATCCTCCTTTCATTTTTCTCCTCCTTTAATTACAGATCCTACTTATCAGCCAAGAACAGAAAGATCGTCGCCGTAACCTTGCACTTGCCCTTGTAGAAGGTTTACCTAAAAAGTTAGAAAATAAAATCAAATACTCTAATTTGCAGTCTTCTTGCCATTTCAAACCCAGTTTTCATTACAGCACAGAAAGTGCATTGAAGCTGTGTTTATAACCCCTTTTTAGATAACAAATCACATTTTCTTTTGGCTGGCGAGTGTGTAGAATTGATATTTTTTTTCTCAGTTTAATGGGTTTGTGTGTTCAGGAATGATCTCCATCAACTGAGAGTCTTTATTGTGTTTGATATAATGTCAGCTTTCATTACGCTCAGAGAATTACTGTGTTAAAGCACCAACCTTGCTGTAGAGCCGTTCTGGCCGAAAAGCAGAACACGAAAATCATTCACAAAAACCCCGTGTTGGTGCCGTTCCCTCTTAAAAGCCAAGGATAGGGCTCGAGGGGACTCCTCTCTTCCCCTGCTCTGCAGGATGGCCAAGCAACCCATGATAGTCCCAGGGGTGTGATCATTTGGTGTGGGGGCTGCTGGTTTTCCTGGCAGTGCTGCTGCCCCATCCCATCCTGCCACTGTCAGGGCAGGGGCTCCCCAGCACCCACGGGCTCTGCCCGGGTGCAGTGGAGGGGAGAGGCAGCCACGTCTCATTTGAGGCAGGCTTGAAGGAGCGGGAGCGGACAGGAGATGCCATGTAAAGAAGAATAGCTGGCGAGGCGTGATCAGATAAAACATCTTCTCAGGGAGATGAAAAAACTGTTGACGGGTCACTTAAATATTTCCCCAGCTCTGTCAGAGAGGCAGAGGGAGGAAATTGCTTTTAAAAAAAAGATGCCAAGGCAGATTATGATGACTGTTTCCACCTGTCCTGGGTAATGTGTATGACCTCTACTGCTGGGCGGGTGTGAGGGGACTTGCGTGGCGAGGGCAGCGGGAGAGGCATGGTCCCACCAGAGCAGTCCTGCGTCCATCCAACAGCCTGTGCTGGCTGGGGCTAGCCTTGAATATTTTCCTCTTCCCAGGGACCAGGGAAGGATTCATCATGGTGTGTATGGACAAGGATATGTCTAGCCCAGTGGATATAAAAGATTCAGCCCCTGCCAGCCGCTGCTAGTGTTTGTCCTGGTGCCCAGAGGCAGGCGTGGCTGTGACTACAGGTAGGAATTTCTCCCAGGAATTCATCTGGTCCCTTTGGGAGCCTGTACCTGGCTGTGGCCCTCACGCTGCCCTGTAGCAGCTGTTGCAGAAACACTTTTACCTGTTGCACAGCCGGGAAGGCTGCTGTGCTTATGGTAGGGCTGGGAGACCTTGTGGTGAGCACTCACCAGGCCAAGACCTCCAGCCCCAGCTGCCAGCTAGGGCAAACTGGTCAGCACAGACCCATCCCCAGGCATGGCCATCGGCCAGTCCCATCCCAATCCTCCCAGTGCAGGTGGGCTTGTCAGGGTCAATGCTGGAACGTGCTGTGTTCCTCTGCTTGTCACCTTTTGCCACTCCACCTCAATGCAGATAGGAGGTTGTGGGTGCTGCAGGCATGGTGGGAGCTGTGGGAGTTGCTTCTATATGAAAGGTGTAACTATAAGCAAAATCTGTTGCTTTTTCAATGTTTAATGGTTCAGGGACACAAAGAACTCCCTAAGTATTCGCTGCCAGTTCTAAGTGCTGGTGGCAGAGGAAAGATGGACTTACGGGCAGAGCTGCCAGTGCTGTGCAGCCACACTGGCTCCTGCTTGCTCTCTGCATCTGCCAAATTGCCCGTGGGTCTGAGCAGGCACAGATCCTGGTCACCTGGCTTGTCCCCACATCGGTGTGCTGTAGGTTGCGTTGCTGGCCCTGACACCAGCCCTGTCACCAGCCCTGCCTGGCAGCTGAGAAATGGACTGATGTTGGCTTGCGATCCATCTTGTCCTTCCCACTGCCCTTCGAGTTCCTCCTAACTGCCTGGAAGTCAAATCACTGCAGGATTTGACCCTTCCAGAGCCAATTAAGTCTTTGAAAGAGATTTCCTCACCACAGGGGTCACCCGTGCCACTTGGAGAAATGAAAACCACAGCCATACTGCTGAGGTGGACCAAAATCGATGTGGTGTAGCAGGAGCTACCTGCAAAATCACCCCAAGGAGCCACAGTATCCCCAGGTCACACAATCAGCAGACGATGGCAAGCAATCCTGTAGAGGACAACAGATTTGCGGGAGGATTAGACAGCTCGGGTGACCTTGTAGAAAAGACATAGGGAGCAAGAAATCCATGGCCTTTCTGCTGTGTCCCTGATGGCTGTGTGCTCTGGCTGGACAGGCTGGAGAAAGGAGCTGATGTGCCACCTGCAGCTCCTTCCGAGGTGTTTTCAGGGTGGTGGCAGCTGTGTGCATGACATGGTTTAATTGCCACCTCATTAGACCGCTGACTCAGAGGTTTGGGCCAGCACCCCTCCATCCTGACATCGCCAGGCTGCAGCGAGACAGCAGAGCACTGGCTTTTCTAGTGTTATTTTTAGTTGCTGTAATTGTTTTAGGCAAAAAAAGACCTATTTAAGTGCTCTTGGAGAAAGCTTTTTAGAGGGTGGCAGGGAGGAGTGCCCCTCGCCACCTGCCTGAGCCCCCCATGTCCCTGTTTGTCATGGGCGGAGCACCCGTGCCAAATCAAGGTCCTACCGTGAGCTGCTGGCAGGGCTATAGCTTGTAGCTCCCCAGACACTCACAGCCTGGTTTCATTAATTAGCTTTTTGGTTGGAGTTTTGGAGTAAAATCGGTGAAGGAGTGGAGCATGGAGCTACTAGGGAGGGCTCACAGTGGACGAGCAGGACCTAGGGTCCCCGGAGAGACTGGCACCTCTGGAGCCCCATCCAGGAGGACCCACCTGGGTCAAGCCCAGTCCAGGGGCTGGCTGGTAATGCTGAACCACAAGGGTTTGGTGCAGGCACGGTGGTTGCTTGGTGGCTTTGCTGGAGAAACCTGGGTGATGGCTTCAGCCGCATTTACAGATTATTCTGCCATTGCACTTAACTCCCCAAGTCATTTCCCCTTAACTTATACCGAGGATTTAGGAGGCTGAAATAACCCTGTGCTTATCCAGCGGCGTGGGCAGGGCCACTGCTCAGGTGCCATTTGGCAATTACAGTGCGAGAAAATGGGCAGCGGTTAACACATCATCGAGGAGCCGCTACCCAGTGTCCATCCCCCCTTCACTGCGAACCAGCAAGTGCTTTTTGCAGGCTCCTTTGCAAAAGATGGGGACAATGGTTTGCCCTGAAATCGCTTGACATCATCACCCCCTTGTTTTCTTCATTGGTATTTATTCTGAAAGGCTCTAGAAATATCAGTGCTATTTACACAAACCAGGTGCTGGGTTTAACGTGGACCAGAGGAGGAGGAGGAAAGGATTATGTGAAGAAGGCAAGTGTGGTTTATAAATCAAATATTAGGGAGAGGAACTTGTAGGACCCTGTGTTGCCTCTTGGGAAATCTCTGCATCTTTCTAGAACGTCTCTGAGGGCTCTGTCCATCCTTCCTGGAATAAACTCCTTTTGGCTCCACCAGCCTCCAGGTGCCAAGGACACAGATGCCCTTCCAGCTCCTATGAGCTCTCTTGCACCCATGAACCACCCCCAGCATCAGCAGCGTTGTGGCAGGGAGAGCAGAGCCTGGCATTGGGGCACGTCATAGGGCCAGGGCCACGGTGATGCTGGCTGTCCCACATGTGCCATCTCACATGTGCAAACCTCTGCCACAGCATGGAGCCAAGCCAGGATCTCACCCAGCTGCTCCTGGGGTTGCCAGGGCTTGAAAAGGTGCATGGCCAGGGCTCTGCAATCCCTAGGGAAAGCGGTGGGAGAGTCGTCCTTCCAGGAGGTCTTCTCCCTGTGCCGTGCCAAGCCATGGGAGTGCTGGAGTAGGTGAAAGAAGGACTAGGGGACCAGCTCTTGTCCCTGAGCATCACCTTGCACCCTCTCACCCACTGCCAGAATGGGGCCACCTTGTGTCAGAGGGGATTTGAGCATTCTGGAGGAGCTGATGGAAGATAAAATGAATAACAAAGCACCTTCTGGATGGTTGTTGTTAGTCACACTCACTTCTGATTAAAGATCATTAAACATGAAATTAGCTCATTTCTGTTATGGGTCTCCCGGGGGTTCCTTTAATTAGGAAGTGCAGATGGCCACGGACCCGGGGAGACGGTGGCACTGGCGAGGGGCAGGGGTGTGCGCGGGGCCGGGAGTGGTGCTGGGAGGGCATCTGAAGAGAAATTAATTTTTTTTTCTCCCTTTTCTTGTTGTTGTAAACCTCTCAGCATTTCACAACAAATCACAGATAATTAATAAGTACATTCCCTTAATGACTAGGCTTTTTAATAGCAGAAATTGGAAGATGCTGTGGCGATTTTTTTTTTTCCATTTTCCCCTCTCAGTGCTGCCTTATTGACATGATTAGAGTCACAGAACCCATGGGAGGGACTGGCCCCTCTGCCCAGGGGGAAGCCGAAACTGCCCTTTGCAATCCCCATCCCAGGGGATATTGTCCATGCAGGCTGACAAGGCCCCCCTGACACCAGTGACACCGAGAGAGCAACATCCCCACTCCTTCCCACTTCTTGGTGTGGACTCGTCTCTGTGCTCTGGGGAGCACGTTTGTGGCTGGAGGATGATGCTGGCAAGGGATCAGTGGCCGCCATCTCCCAGTGGGGCTGGGACAGTGGAGCAGGCGGTGCCGGCTGCCTGGCGAGCTGCTCGGACCTGCTGGTCCCGTTCCCCGGCAAAAGCCAGGGTGTGACAGTGCCACCAGCCCCGGCACGATCCATGGCCAGGCGGGGTGCCTCAGAAGCAGCAGCAGAGCAGGAGTGGGGGGGATGGGGATACAGTTGTTGCTGTTAAGGTTTGGCTGGGTTTCTGTTCTGGGCCCAGATCAGTTTCCTCATTAAATAATAGCAGCAGTAATCATCCGAAAGCGCTGCCTGCGCACCGGGAAGGCAGGCTGGTTTGCGCAGCGGCTGCTGACGGCTGATTGAGCGGCAGACATGTTAGCGCCGCGCCGGCTGCCTCTCTGCCTGCGTCGCGCTCACGTCCCAGCACGCAGAGAAGTGTCTCCGAGTGCCCTTTAATTACCCCTTCTGATGGCACACGAAACACTGTTGTGACAGCATTGCTGCGCTCTGAATTGCCTCTTTAGGAATTTTATCAGCTGCCTCGTGTCCTGACATGTGGGGAAGACGAATCTGAGCAGACCTTTCTGCCTAAATAGGCCCTAAATACCCCAAATTAATGGCGTGTGTTCCTCCGTGGGAGCGAGGACACTTTTCTCCCTGTTTCTGCAGCATGAGGAAGGGAGCCCTGCTGGCTGTGGGGACGCTGCCTCACATGCTGCACACACCCAACTCTCCTGCAGCTCCTCGTGCTTGCAACGGGACCAGAGCATCTGGGCATGGGGACATGATGCAGCCTCACAGGCAGTGGCAGCACAGAGGCCGGGGTAATGCCAGCAGCACTGTTGCAGGGCTGCTTGGCAGTGTCTGAGGGTGTGCATGACCCCACGCTGCTGCGGCTCAGTGGCAACCGTAAGCAAAGGGAAGCGTGGCAGGCGATGGCTGGTCCTTGGAGGGCAGATGAGGGGGATGTGGGGTCCCAGCCGTGGCCCGGGGACAGTGTAGGGTGGGTAGAATTTGTTCCCCAGTGATGTGGTGACTCCCAGCAGTATGGCAGAGGTGCCAAGGGGACAAGTAAAGGGGAGAGACCCTTCTGCCATCCCTGTCTGGCTCTAACTCAGCTCTCCCTTTTCTCTACAGGAGGAAGACATTGAATACTATGACTCCAAGGCTGACACAGAATATGTGAGTACCGTCCCTGCTGCACCACTGGCACAGTCACCACCTGGGCTTGGCACAGAGCCCTTTGGCGGGGCTGTCCCTGCGCTGTACGGGGGGATGCGGCATTCGTTACAGCCGGCGTAGCAAGACTCTGTGGTGGGCAGCAAGCGCCCAGCGCGCAGCCATGTCCCTGCTGCTGAGCTGTGGCAGCATCTGTCCACCTTCTCTAGGCCCAGCAGCAGGCAGGTGGGCAGGTCGCTCCGCTGCCTGAAAAAGTTTCTAAATTTAAAGCTGGCATCTGAAATTCAAATGACGAGCAAACCTTTAATTAGAGAGTGAATCCAATTCTCTGCCCTCCTCCCGGCACAGCCGTCCTGTGATTTCTGGCAATCAGTGCTTTAAATACAGACCCGACAGCTCCGTTCTCCCAGTGCTCCCGAGGGGGCTGGCATTTGCCAGTTCCTCCATGCCGTGCTGGTGACAGTGACGGCAGGCAGGTGCAGCCCTGTGCTGGCAATGCCTGCTGCCCTGCCGCGCTCCGCTTTGCTCGCAGGGGACAGGTCACCCAGCTCCTGTGTTGTGTTGTGCTGCAAAACAGGGGCTCGCTGGGTCAGTGATGCTCTTGCTGTGGAGCCTCTGGGGAGTGAGTGAGTCACGACGTCTTCGAAGTTGGTTGGTAGCCCTGAGCAGAGTAAGGTAGGGGTTTGGGGTCAGCTCCAGCTAGTGCCCTGGGACTGGTCCTCACCCCAAGGGAGAACTGGCAGCAGATGTGCCATCAGGGACAGTACCACAGCAGGAGAGGAGGAGAGGCAGCACATGGTGTTGTCATCAGACCACTTGCACACCACATGGCCTCATCTGAAAATAACACTCAGGTGGCTCTGCAAGCCTTCAGAAGGCTCTGTGCAGAAGGGAGGGGAGAATCTAGGCTTGACTGGTTCCCATCAGCTCGGGCAACACACCCTGCACCGTGCTTCAACTCTCCTCTCACCCTGCCTTGGAGGTGATACCCCAGAGCAGAGCCAGGGGCAGGCTGAAGGGAGGACAGGTCCTTCAGAGCAGAGTTACTGACAAATCACGAGTACTGTTGTCCCCAGTGGGCTCTCAGGCAAGTGAAGCTGGAGACTTGGAGAGTCTGGGAGGTGGAAGAGAGAGGTAGAGCCAATGCTACAACCAAAGGGGAGAGCACTTACCCTCCTGAGCAGGTCTCCCTGCTCAGGGTACTACTGTTTTGAAGCAGGAGATGTCTCCTGTCCCTCCCCAGCCTGGGAGAAGCTGCCGAAGGCAGGAGGGCAGGATCCTGCTCTCCATGGCTGCTCCAGAGAGGACAGAGCTAATGGGCTTAAAACGCATTAAAGCGGATTTTGGATAGAAGCAGAGGAAAAACTGGCTAGCAATCAAGGCTGGAGAAAACAGCCTGGGGAGCAGGGAAGCTCCCTGCTTGGGAAGCCAAGGCATGGCAGTGATGCATCCATCAGCCTGGGATGGGCTTTTGCTGTCACCACTGCAGGGCAGGGGACAGGGAGCTTGACTGAGCAGTCCCGGCTGCCCACTCCCAGACAGTGGAAGCAGCACTGATCCGAGCTGGCAGCTCCTGGCTGTTAGATTTGGGATTATCCATTTCTGCAAGTGAGGAGAACATCCCTGGTCATGTTAGGCAGGATTAGGAAATAGGAGGCTTCTCAACCTCAGAGCTGTGCCCACTGAGCCCTCCTAGCACACAGGGCATTGGAGAGAAACCATGCACTTCAGTGTGGCGCCCTGTCACTGGGAGCCCAGTCCCCAGCCCTTCCCCAAGAGCAATGGTGTGTCATTGGGCAGGAGGAGCCCTGCAGATCCATCATGGGCCACACCAACTTCAGGCCTCAGTAGGGGAACTATCAAGTGAAATTAGGGATGTCCTATTGCTAAGACCTGTGGATTTGGCAGGGAGGGCACTTTCCTATCAGTGCTGTTGCTGCTTTCTGGTGAGATCCCAACAAATTTAATTCCAGCAACAATAAAGGAGAGAAAAGAAGGTGATGCTGAAATAAAAAAGGAGAAAGATGATACCAGAAGGTCTGAATGGAACTAAATAGTGCTCTTTCCATCTTTTCTTTACATAGCTTCAATTTTTATATTTAAATTGAGCAGGATCTAGCTGAAATGGAGTTAGTTCTGATGGACAATGCCTATTCAACATAACTGGGGCTTATTCACAAGCCTTATGCCAGCTTTAACTACAGTAAGAAAGAAATGAGCTTCCTATTCATATTGCCGCACCTCAGCTCCACTATCTTCCTAAACAGATTTTGGATTTCTAAGTGGTTTCGAACAAATGAGAACATCTGAAAATATTTATGGGGGTCCCCAAGGCTCTCAAAATGTTTGCAGAAGCAGAGAAGCTTTCACCTTTCACCACTAGCAAGGGCTATGGGGTTTGTCCAGGGAGAAGTGTGTTCACATCAGCAGATGCTCTCAGCCATTTGGTATCACAGGCAGAACAACACAGAACTCAAGTAATTTTTCGTCTTCAATATTGTGTTTATGGCAGGGGATGATGCTTAAGTCACAGCTGAGGCCAAAATCCTCTGGGACATACCGGTCATCAGCAGAAAGCAGTACAGCTCTGTAGCTCTGTGAAGGTATCCTTGCCACAAGCTCAGCCCTCCGGCACCCACCAGCCTGCTCGAGGTCCCTGGTGAGAGCTGAGAGCAAGGGCCTGGTGATGGGAGGTTCTGTGCCTCGGCACCCAGTCCCAGCTGCAGGCAGGGACTGCCCACTCGCTGCTCACCCCGCTCCGCAGACATGTCAAGGAGAGAGAGGAGGGGGAAAAAAAGCCCCTAAATGTCATCAGCAGATGAAGGGTGTTGGAAAATTTAATCTTCCAACTTTCTCAACTAATGTGACATTTGGATTTCCTCCCGATAAGCTATCAGCCCCAGAAGTTTCATTCTTTTGCTTTTTTTTTTTTCCCTTCTTCTCTCCTCTGGCTGGTAATTTAAAAAGAAATGGTCTAGAAAGATCTCTAAACAGTACCTTTGGCAAAGATTAAAAACAGCAAAGGGGGATAGGGGAGCTGGCTGGCGGGAGAGGCTGATTGTTATTTATAACCTGGGCTGCTATAAAAGCAGGAACGTGGCTGGAGAACACACCATCTCCCTCCCTGGCATTACATTGCCGCATTTCAGGAAAAGCTGAAATGCTTAAGAAGGAGAAAGGCCCTTTTACATGAGTTTGGAGTTTCTCAGCCATGCACCTTGGAGCTTGCTGGAGGAGCAGAGGGCAGGACTGGGAGGGCAAGGCTGGAGCCCCAGGGATGGGCTCATCCTCCTTCTTAGCTTACCTCTCTTGCCGCAGAGCTGGCAAAGGGCAGTGGTGGGGTTGCCGTTATGGGAAAAAATATTCCTCTGAATTTGGGAAAAAAAAGGGGGGGGTTGAAATTTCCTCAGACTCTCCAAATGGGAAGAAGTGCTCTGTTTGGATGGTTTCAAAATCTTTCTGTCTTGGAAGGTGGGAGCAGGCTCCACCAGGACATCTCTGCCTGGGAACATGTGCTGTTCAGACCTGAGAGCTGGCTCTTGCTAGAAAATGTGGCATTTTCTAGCAATAACAACAAACCACTTCTGCTGAGAAGCTCCCGGGTCCCACTGCAAGGCAGCACTGCCGGTGGGTGCTGTGTGGGTGCATCCAGGGCAGGAAGCTGCTGTCACCGCTCCCGGCTTCTCATGTGCCTTTGGGCAAATGGTCTCGTGTCCTGGGACTCACTTCACCTTGCCTGCAGAGGACAGCAGTGAACCCCCCCACCTTTGCAAAGGCTTTGAGGCTTGCAGGTGAACTGAGCTGCACATTCCATTTATATTCATTCTTAGGAGTAATCACAGCATTGTTGATAGGAATATTTCGCTGGCTTTTCTGGACTCAACATATATGGGTGCCCCTGTGAAATTTAAAAGGATATGTTGGGATCTCAGTGTGATATATTCTTGACTGAGCAGGACATCGGGGTGCAGGGATGCTGTTGGGGTGCTGCAGCTCCCAGAAGCTCTGCTGGTGCTGGGGGTACCCAGAAGAGTACCACGGGGAAGGCTGTGGCTACCCAGCGTGTCCAGAGCTGTGAAACCCCAGCTGCCATCCCAGAGCAGTTGCCTGCACCATGATCCGGAGCAACCCTGCGCCTGTCGTGGGTGCTGGCACTGAAGCAGCCGTCATTAGCTGTGATGGCTCGTTCCCATGGAGATGAGCGATGAACAGGGGTGTCTGCATCTGCAGGAGCTGCCTGGCCAAGGAGGCATTGCTGCTGCACCAGGTCACATCCCCAGCTCTGTCTGCATCTCCAACCCCCCCACCCCACCCCTGACGGTCCTTGTGCCTATGGGCAGGCTGGTTCTCCTCAGCCAGCACCAGCCTGGATGTGATGGAGGGCAAGTGCTTGCCGAGTGCCTATCAGCCTCCAGTAAAGCCATCGGGTGCTGGTGCTGGTACTCACTAGGTGTGGGGCTGTCTCTGGGTTTTGCCCCCTGTCCATTATTTTGGGAGACTCAAGAGAAAATGTTGTGGCTGGCAACCCAGCCACTAAAGCCCTGGAGATGGCAAAAGCTCTCGACGTGTGATGACTTCTTGCTGAAGCGATAAATACGTAGGATATTGATATATTGCCACTGAGTTGATTTCTAATGGCGTGTAGCAAATAATATATTCAAACTGTAGCATCTATTTGTGTTATGTTGTACATACTGTAACAGATAAATAGATGTTTCCAAGTTCTTTTGAAATGTAATGATGAGAAATGCTGCAAAATCTGGCTGGGGGCCTGCCAAGAATACTCGCAGTTAAACTGGTGTAAATCCAGGAGAACTTGAATCATCTTTTCCTTTGCTTTACTACAGATTTAATGCAGAATTTCTTCCTCTAGCCCTCTTCCCACGGTGGTTCCTTTTAGCCCCAGCCTAGCACAGAGATGCTCTCATCTCTGCCTGGGCTGGTAACAGCTTTTCCTGCCTTCATCTGGGTGGAAATGACCCCATTTCAGGGGCCAAATTCAGCCTGGCTTAAACAGGAATAATTCATTTGAGGTCAGGAGATTTATGGATAAAGGATAAATGTGTCTTGGATAACATCAGCTCTTTCTGCAGGTCTGTTTGCTGTAGAGGTGCCAAGGATGCATGAAGTGTCCTATGTATAGATAGCTGTATATTTGTCTCCGAGATCTATACGTATGCCTCTTTTGCAGCTCCATGAATGAGAGCAGCCAGACAGCACCAAACCTGGCAGAATACAAAGTAGCCCCTCAGAAGTGGGTGACATAACACAGTAACGATAGAGGAGCAGTAATTACATACAGTAGTTCCAGCTCCAGCGAAGTGGGGAATAACCGTGCCAGGGTGGGGGAGATGGGCAGGGTTGGATTCTCCTGGCTGCTGACGGTGATGGGGGCAGTGGATGGGCTGGACCTGGGCAGGGTGCTTCGATGATCTGAGATGGGGAGAGACAGGGAAGTGTCACCAGGACTTTGCTGGGCTCAGAAAAACAAATGGGTTTTAGTGTCAAAGCAGAGGTTTTGGTGCTGCAGCTGCCCTCGGGGCCATGGCTTTATCCTGTCTGAAGCCTGTTTTCAGCCAGCACCTCTAAATCACCGTCTGGTGCTCAGAGGGGTTGGCAGGGGTGAACCATTGTGTGTGCAACCGCTTTCTCCGTGAGCCCCACATTGATAGCCAGTTTGGGGCCAGATCTGCTCTTCAGACAGCCCGTGGCCCAGCACATAGCCCGAGTGCTCTGCTTAAGCATCACAGCTTTGTGGAGGGTCCAGTCTGCAAAAGACACAGTTTTGTGCCTTTTCTCCAGATTTATATGAAATCAAGAGTGTCATCTGGATTTCAATCTTGGCAACACAGCTCAGGGGAGGTGGGGACGGTCTCTGCCTGCCTCCCACTTGGCTACTGCAGTTGTAATTGAGTTCAGCATCTTTCTGGGCGGCTGGAGCCCCCACGCCAGGATCGGCTCAGCAGCATGTTTACACTCACAAGCTACTGCCTGGAATTAAAGCCCAAACCTTGCATATCAATCCTGTTATTCTCCCGAGCTGTGGCGAATGGTTTGGCCACCCCTGACAATGTCAGAGGAATGTCACTGCCTCGGTGGCTGGATGGAGCTGGTTCAGGGGAAGTGGCATCTCTCTGTGTTGTCTTGCAGAGGGGAAACGGGGCAGAGGCCAGGGTGGGTGTTAAACAAGCTTCATAATTTATTTCTCAAGGACATCATTTTCCTTTAAATGTATGGCTTTTCCCATGAGAAATTCAGCTCTTTTGTCCCCTGGGTTTAGTCAAGAGGAGCCTGGCCAGTGGTAGGGCTGCTGGCGGCACCATTGAGGACAGCAGGATGAGACCGTCCCCTACCCCTCAGCCGTTCCGGTGCTTTGCTGAAGGATGGTGTGGAGCATTCCTCCAGGCAGCCAGCACAACACCACACAAGCCCTGCCTGGAGCCACTCATGCTTCCAGTCACGTCCACTGTGGTTTCTGCGGGGCTGATCTCTGCTACCACAATCCGAGGGCCTCACACAGGCTCTGAGATAGGCACTTTGCTCGGGAGGAGGCACAGAGGCACCGAGCTGCTCCACTGTGAGAATTTGCTCCCTTGCCTCTTTTTCTCCTGCAGCCAGGGGCTGTGGGAAGGCAGCTGAAGAAGTCCTGCTCCCCAGCTTGGCCTTGGCATGTCCCTGCCCCTGTTCTGCCTGTCCTTGCCCATGGATGGGGCAGGCAGCTCTGCGCTTGGCCCCTCTTCAGTGGGGCTATAGTTCCAGGGACACAAAAGGCAGGTGCTGCAGCATCCTCTTCTTCCTCCTCCTCCTCACCTTGAGCATCTCACAGATGGCTGCAAACAACCTTTCCCAGCCACTGGCCTGTGACAGGTTTGTGTCAGCCCAGAATCAGCACCTTCTCCTGGGTTTCTTTTCCCCCAGCAGGATCACAGAATCATAGAACGGCTTAGGCTGGAAGGGACCTTAGAGATCATCTAATCCAACCTCCCCGCCATGGGCAGAGACACCTCTCAACTAGACCAGGCTGCTCAAGGGATGACGAATGTGATGTCCCCAGTTCTGTAGAGAGCACACCTGTCTCCAGCTTCTCTGCCTGGCTCTGCGGCTCGGCTGGGACCCTGTCCCTGCCTGCCACTACCCAGCTCTCCTGCCTGAACCGGCTCAGCCCTGCCCTGAGTTTCAAGAGAGGACTTATCCCCAGTGTGTTACTGGCAGCAGGACCCTGGGAAGGGAGGGGAGGGAGGGCTGGGAAGGGGAGGGAGTCTGTTCCAGCACCGACAGTGGGGAATTTGCCGTCTCTCCACTATAATTAAATATTGTTTGCACTGCTTATTGACAGAGCACTAAGCTGCACTCTGTTTTAATTTGTTCTTTGATAGTTGCCTTTTGCTGCTAATTGATTTTCAAGGCTTTTTTTTTTGTTTGGCTTTTTTTCTGTCTGATTTAATACCTGCCATGCTACCAAAGCCAGAGAGGCAAGGGTAACCAGCGCTTACCTTCATGCCCACTCACTCCCCTGTGCCGCTGGCACTGGCACAGGCTGCGGGACAAATCTAGCACAAGAGCCAGCATTTTTGGTCTCCACAGGGGAACATTTGGTGATGGGCTTTTTTGGTGATGGCATTCCCAGCGTGCTTCTGGGGCTGGCACCCCCAGGTGACCTCATGTGCTCTGCTCCTTCCCTAGGACGATCCTGATGGAGAAGAGATCGAGAGGGAGAAGTCCAACTCCTTGAAGCTGGAGTTCACTGACGATGCCAACTTCAAGACCAAGGTTAACTATTCGTACGCTGCCGTGCAGATCCCCACGGACATCTACAAAGGCTGTGAGTGCCACTCCTCACCCGTTCTGCACTGCCAGGCCAGGCTCAGACTCCACCTCTCCTGCTCCGGGTGCAACAGCCTCGGGGACTGTCACCCTGGCGTGCACTGTCCAGGTCTCTGTGCATACACAGCATCAGTGTGTCAGTACAGAGGTGCCAATGTGTCCCTCTCCAGGGAGCCTCAGTGTGGGCCAAAGAGGCAAATCGGGGGTTAGGGTTTGTTAGAAAGAGGTGGAGAGCAAAGGAGAAACAGAAATAAAGGCACAGGGTAATCTTGGCTGCACCCACACGGCTCTGATCCTCCCTATAGAAGAGCTCGGCAAAACTTGAAGGAGGTTGAAAGTGGGTGCTGAACCTGACCAGAGGGATGGGGCAGCTCTGTGCAGGAGCAGTTACAGAGGTGGCAACTCCTGCGCATAGAAGGGAGTGAGACGGGGCTGGACAGTGGGAGACAACAAATCAGGGACACTTCCTCACTGGCTTTGGGCTGCCTGGGGCTGAGGTTATGGGAAGGGAGAAAAAGCAACTGAAATCCTGGAGGAAGCAGCCGAGGGTGCTTGCAGGACAATGCAATGCCTCCTAGGGCAGCCTCCATTGCCGGGAGCATTGAGGGGGTGGCAGCCCCGTGGCTGTGCCCCTGCAGCTGCTGGAGGAGGGCACAGGCTGCTCCAAAATGAGCTGGCCCACCGACTCGGTGTGCCAGCCTGGGAGCAGTGAGGGACAGACAGATGGGATAGGATACTCCACAACAGCTTTCAGTCCCTGCAAGGAGGTGACACTGTCCCTGAGCTTCCAGAGTGCTCTCCTACCTCACCCTGCTGCCGTGGCACATGGTGACAGTCGGTCTCCATTTCCCTCTAGTGGCTGCTCTGCACCGAGCTGGGGACCACTCCCAGGCAGAGATCAGCCTGCAGCACCTGTGGGCTGCATCCTGCACCCAGCCCCAAACCCTGCTGCTGGGGACCACCCCCTGTCTCCCTGCACCACCTCGTTTCAGTGGCACTTGCTGAAGGCTCTCAGGTGGTCACGGTGATAATGGGTTCTGAGCTCGTGTTCCTTCCCCAAATGGCGCTTTCCCAGTGCACAGGCTCATTACTGGCACAGCCATGCTCAGAGCTGCATCAGTGTGACGATTTCACTTCAGCGGCACCAGCGGATTAGAAATTTGCAATTAGTTTTATTACCCAGCTAGTGCAGGCCAGACAGCTAATGAAGCACATCATGCGAGCGGGGTGGGCTGTGCAGGATGAAATATTTATTACTCCTCACCCCTGCTCACCAGCCAACGCCACGGCTGATGCCCTGCCACGGCCACATAAATCACCCTGCTCGGCCATGGGACACGAGCAAATTGGAGATTTAACGTGCTCCAGGGAATCACGGACACTTGGAGAGGGATGCTGGAGAGGGGACAGAGCAGTGAGGGGTCCCAACAGGATGACTCCCTCCCAAAGCCCCTTCACAGCCAGGGAAAAGGGCCACAGCTGTGGGCATAGTGGTGTGTGGGCACAGGGGTGCTCTGAAAAGCCAGTGTGCAGGGCAGGGTGCTCAGCTGCTGCACCCCAGAGAGTGGGTTTGGGGTGCGGACATGGGGCCACCCACGTGCCCTCTCCTGCTGGGGACACTGGTGAGTGCGGCCAGTCCCTGCAGAGCCATAGGCGAGGAGCATCTCCATGGTGGGACCCAGTGGAGAGGCACTATCACTGTCTGGCACGCTAATTAAACCACTGTGGAGACGCCCTCCACCGTCATCCCTCGCTACACACACAAATTACATCCTATATGTGTTTTATTTACTGTGCCGTTTTTAATTAAATCTGCAATCGCTCGCAGGCGGGGCTGAGCTCAGCTTGATGAGAACAGGGACAAGATGAGGACTGGGATGGGGATGTCACCGGCGGGCCTGGCAGTTCTGGCCTTGGCCAAAGGGGACAGGAGCTGTCCCAGCCATGGATACAACCTCCCATCTGACAAACTGATCGCTCTGAGCACAGGGAGAATGTCGGGGCTGTGTTTGTGTGCAGGGAGGGCGTAGGGGCTGCATTCATGCACAGGGGTATTCTAGAGGCTGCATTTGTTCACAAGGATGGTACGGAGGCTACATTCATGCACATGCAGGGTATAGGGCCTGCATTCATGCACAGGGAGGATATAAGGGCTGCGTTCATGCTCAGGGATGGTATAGGGACTGTGCAGGGAGGTTGTAAGGGACTGCATTTGGCACAAGCCTAGTGTGGCTGATGGGCCCCAAGAGATTGGGGGTGCAGGTGCTGCTGGGGCTGTCAGGGATGTGTTGGTGCCCCAATCAGTGTCCATCCAAGGCTGACAGCACTTCCCAGAGCAGGCAGGAGGCTGGCAGCTTGCTCACAGCCCCTTCTCCCAAGAAAAACCACATCCTGTGACAGAGCCAAACAAGAAATCATCCTTAGTGCCCAGATAACAGCACTCTGTGTTGGTACCGTGCTAAGAAATGGCTGGGGAGGTAAAGACGGAGTAAATCGTGGTTTGAAGGCACAGCTGTCTGAAGGAAGGAGAAGTCTTCATCGGTGGTGCTGGGATTGAGGGATCTGGAATTCACCCTGGGTTCAATGTGCCCAAGTCCCGCCAGCGCCTTGGGGCCATAGAGAAGGCTTGAATGGGTGATGATGTTATTTCAAGGAGGGGCAAGCGTGGGAGGAAGCCTTAGGAGAACTAAATATACTCCTCACACACACACCGGCTCCCTTGCAGCACCGCACTGGTTTCTCTTCCCAACACTGAAGAGAAGGGCTGCTTCTGGGAGCTCTCGCACTCCAAAAATACGAGAGTCCCCCAGGAGGGAGCAGTGCCTGGCCTTGAGGTGCTGCTCGCTGCCCACAGTGGCTCGGCTGGCTCCTCCACGCTACAGTCCCAGGGCTGCTCAGCACAAGCTGCCAGATGCTGAGGGGCTCCCGGGTGTTTGGGGTACCCCAAAGGGCCCTGTGAGCACCAGGAGGTCCCACTGTCCCTGAGACAGTGTCCCTGCTGGCTGACCGGCCCCATACCTGCCTCACTGCCCACCCTGTGCTCTTCCAGCCCTCCTTGATTAATCACAGGCTGGAGCTGCCAGCAGCTTATCTTCTGCTTTAATAGCTGAATAATTTAAAACCACTCTTTGCTAGCATCTTAATTGCTTTTGCGTCAGGTGCAGGGGCCAGCGGGAATGCAGAGTGGAGCCGGGGAGGTTCTGCAGGCCCCGTGGCAATGCAGCCCCTTGGTTTCCCAGCTGGCATCTGTCCCCAGGGAGTTGGACTGGCACGGTGGTGGGTGGAGCGGGGTGTTTTGCAGGGAAGGGGGTGAGATGACAAGCTGGCTGTCTCCAGCAGTGGCTGGCCCTGCTCCGCAGCCAGGGGATGGGGATGGTGAATGCTTTGTGGAGGCCTGGAGGGTGGCTCGGGTCTGTGGGGACAACGGACCTCAGGCTGATGCTGGAGTCCCCTGGGAAAGAGGGAGCTGGGGGAATGCAGGAGCAGCTGCAAAGCCCCTGTGGGGTCCTCCATGGGAAGGGACAGGGGGAACACACCACCTTTCCATGCCTGCCATCACCATGGGGACACTGTGGTCCCCGTCACCACCCAGCCCACCCCCAGCTGCCCTGATCTACCAAACCCACCCACTTACCCCCAACTCTGTCTCATGCAGCCACTGTCATCCTCAATGAGCTGAACTGGACACAGGCACTGGAGGACGTCTTCATCGAAAACCGGAAGGAGGATCCCTCCTTGCTCTGGCAGGTGTTTGGCAGTGCCACCGGCGTCACCCGCTACTACCCTGGTGCGTGGTGGGGGGGCCATTGCCAGGGGCAGGGGGCTGGCCAAGGGCAGCCCAGGCCCTTGCCACCATGAGTCATGGGTGAACATCCCCCAGTGCTGGCCATGGGGCTGCCTGGCACACGTAACTGTACTGTGCCAAAACACTTGAGTGTGAGCTCCCAGCCCGAACCTGCCACCATGCCTGTGCATCCCTCTGCCCCATCTCTCATGGTCCCCTGTCCCCCCCACCTCGCTCACCGCCTGCCTTCCCCCTGCAGCCACCCCATGGAGAGCCCCCAACAAGATTGACCTCTACGACGTGCGCAGGCGGCCCTGGTAAGGGGGTGCTGGGTGGGGAGGGGGGGTCCCTTCACCAGCCCTCACCAGCCTGGAGCAGCCAGCTCCCTCTCCTTTTCATTTCACACATGGTTGGCATTGGCGAACGGACACGGTAACACAGTCAGAGGCACCCGAGCTGCAGCTCATAGCTCTTGCTCCCCTCCCCTCTTCCCGGGAAGACAGAGTGGGATGGAGAGATAAATCCTTGGATACAGATCAAGCATGGAAATCCACCCCTTGCCCTGCTTTTCACTGCAGGCATGGCTGCCAGCACTCAGTCCCAGACAGCATTCCCATCCAAACAGGAAAACAACCGGCTCTCGGAAACCCAGAGCTGGGAGGGCAGAGAGCGAGCAGGCAGGCAGCGCCCAGCTGGGCTAAGCGATGGCTGCACGCAGCCTTTAGCCACACATGGAGCAAGGTGGGGTTGGGTCGGGGTTGAATGGTTCCCCTTGGCCCACGTAGACCCCCAGGGGCAGTGCGTGTTATTGTGCTGCCCGTGGAGCTGGGGGAGCTGCGGACCCAGCCTGCCTGTGGTTGCTGCCTGAAAACGGGGGAATGGGGAGGAAAGTGGGTGCAGGTGTCCAGCATGTGCCCTGGGGGTGCGCCCCTTGCCCAGCCCCCTGCCCATGCTGGGAGCTGCCCCTTCTCCTCATCAGAAAATTAGTGGCCATGTTACTGTGGTTAATTGTCTTTGATTGCTCCACATTAATTATTAACTGTTCTCTGGCAAGGCAGCTGAGTGGGTTATTGGCGAGGGTGACTTACAGGCCATTTCAGGGGGACTGCTGATGTGTATGGGCGCTGCCAAGCCCAGCTAGCCCAGCTCCCTGACTGCTAGCCAGGCTGGCCACCCACTTGACCACGCAGGCACAGAGAAGCAGCACCCCCCTTTGTTCTGGGAAGCAGCGCAAACCCAGGGACAGTCCTTTGGGGTCCTCTCCTGCCCTTGCACCAGGGTCAGGTGCAGCCATAGCCCTCACCACTCCGCTGACAGACCCAGCGGGCACCGCATCCTGCCCACAGCCTCAACACGGCCACCAGTGTCACTCGCCTGCTTTCCCCTCCCTTGATGAATGGCACCATTAACCACAGACTTCTGCCGAGCCCAGGGTATTCATTTGAGCAGGGCAGCCAGAGATGGATGCGCTGCCACAGCCTATTACAGGCAGCATCTTAGTTAGGCTTGGCACCATGCCATGCCAACAGCCCAGCCATGGGGAGTGGGGTGGGCACAGAGCCCTCCAGGAAGACCGTGGGCAGCTGCCTGCCCATCCTGCACTCTAGCATGAGGCAGGGGTGTTGGGAGGTGCAGCACCCATGCCAGGACAGCCCCCTGTGCCAGCATCCTTAAGGGTCCTACTTCCCACCTGGGTAATCACTTGTGATTAGGCAACACCAGGACCTGGGATTAGCAAGCAGAGCCTGCCCCTTCCCCAGTCCTCCCTATTAATGGTGAGTAATTGACATTAATAACATACTAATTAATTTGCATCAAGCCAATAATGAGGCCCCCTTGGACTTCAGCCATGACAGACAGGATCAGGCCCTGCTCAGTGGGACAAGGAGCCTGGGCTGTGCCTGGCCATCACCGGGATGAGTGCTCAGCACCACGCTGGCTCAGTCCCCAGCAGGATGGCACAGCAGGGCTGGGAGCAGGAACGAGCGCTTCAAAGGGCAAGGAAGGGTTCCTTAATTGTTTTCAGGGGGAAAGATTTACATAGTATTATTATTTTTCCTCCTCGTAGCTAAAAATAACCTCATCAGCCTGGCCTTTGAAGCCACCAGGGGGGTAAATAGCATCTTAATATGAATGTGTGTGTCAGCATAATCAGTGCACTGAAAAGGGCCTGTGATGATGGAAGAGTTTAGCATTTAGAGCTCATTAGGCTGATACGGTACCAAGTGGCGGGTCGCTGGCAGTCTGCTGTGCCACGCTGTGCCGTGCCGTGCCGCATCCTGGCCTCTGCTCACCCACCGCTGCCTTGTCCCCGCTCCTCGCTGTGGGGTCGCTGCAACCCTGGGCACGTAGGCGCTCGCAGCACAGCTCCCTGCCCACCCATGCTGTGACACAGCTTTGATCTTGGGCTTCACCCAGTAGGGTCATTATGCCCCCCAAAATGAGTTGACCCCACTGACCTCTGTCTGCACCCCACAGGTACATCCAAGGTGCATCGTCCCCGAAAGACATGGTCATCATCGTGGATGTGTGAGTACACGGGTAGGGGCCATGGCCAGGCTGAGCCAGGCCAAGATGGTGGCACAGATCACTGGGATGCCAGTGTCCCACTGGTGGCCATGGGGAAGCTGTGTGGGAGAGCATTGTCTGGGAACCCCATGCCCTCTTGCTGCCAAGCCCCCAACACCCTTCTCTCTGCCAGGAGCGGCAGCGTGAGCGGCCTCACCCTCAAGCTGATGAAGACCTCAGTCTATGAGATGCTAGACACCCTCTCGGATGATGACTATGTCAATGTGGCCTCGGTGAGTGCCGTGGGGTGGGCAGCAGGGCTGTACCACAGGCAGCTCCCAACTCCCCACCATGGGAGCTCTTTGCCCTGAGAACCACTTGGCAGGGGCTCTGTAGTGCAAGAAGTGCCTTTTTTTTTCCCTCCTTTACCATACTCCTGTATGTAAGCAGGAAAAAGGCTTCTCAGGGCTCAGCTGTATGTGGTGATGAACCAAAGCTGCCCCCATCACGAGGTGTTTGGCAGAGATGCTCCTGGGATGATCTCAACCAGCCACCTCCTGTCTGTGACCAGCTAGTGACACCATGCCCCCTGTGGCGTTGCCACCAGCCTGTGACCTCACGCAGCACAGCAGCCATGCCACTGCATCTGTGCATCGCTGGGCGCCCAGCCCGTGCTGGCCCTCCCCTGTCTGGCCACAAGCATGCCGGCACTAATTAACGTGTCTGTCCTGGCTCTGTTAGCTGGATCGCTGCTCCCTTAATGAACGGGCCCTACTGCCAGCAAATAAAGCCGTAAACGAGAGGCAGCACCTGCTCCCGCTGCTGGCATGGCACGGCACGGCACGACGTGGCACAGCACGCCTGCTTGTACAAGTCCCGCAGAAAGGAGGGTGGAGGTGAGCCCTGCACTGGGAGCACCCACTGCTGGCACCCACACCAGATGGCTCAGTGCAGGATTTGGTCCAAGCTAAGCCCTAGTCTCAGCATCGGCCTTCCCTGGGACATGGGACTTGGGGAGCTCCAGCTACTTCCCACCCATGGGAGCTGATCATGGCGAGTGTTTTTTGTCTGCCAGGGGCTGCAGCCATTCCCTTTCTGCAACCTCCTTCCCTCCTTTTCACCTTCCAGTTCAACGAGAAGGCGAAGCCGGTGTCATGCTTCAAGCACCTGGTGCAGGCCAACATCCGGAACAAGAAGGTCTTCAAGGAGGATGTGCAGGGGATGGTGGCCAAGGGCACAACTGACTACAAGGCTGGTTTTGAGTACGCCTTCGACCAGCTGCAGAACGTGAGCTGGGGGCCAGGCTGTGGGCTGGGGTGGGTGGAGTGCACCCACGGGTGCTGAGGGGTGGTGGGAGAGCTCCGAGCACCCAGCTGCTGTCCCACACCTCTTCAGCATGCAGGGAGCTTCTTGTCCTCCTTTACAATGCTGTGGGGGATCATCCCGCCCCCTGGCACACTGTAGCCAGGGGTTTGCTGGAGCTGCTGCCCCCAGGGTTGTTAAAAGTTAGCAGAACTGTGCAGAGGGGGACAGATCCAGCCAGACACCCACCATCCCAGAAAATAAAGCTGAATGGTGCTATCAGGTGCTGAGTGGCAATAGCCACAAGATCATTTCCAAGCAGACAGCATCCCTTCTCCTGTCCATTCACCCTGGCCACCATCGCTGTGGAGAAACAGGCTGGGAAAAGAGATGGGTCAGGACCAGCCCTCCTGGACACATCTAGCCCAGCGCCACTCACTCTGGGTCCAGCCTCAGGCACCTTCTCTGCCCTGCAGTCCAACATCACACGTGCCAACTGCAACAAGATGATCATGATGTTCACGGATGGCGGCGAGGACCGCGTGCAGGACGTCTTTGAGAAGTACAACTGGCCCAATAAGACGGTGAGGGGCCGTGGGTCTGTGTGCTGGGCTGAGGCCACTTGCTGGGGAGGGAGACAGCTGCTCCAGCTCCATTGCCAGCTTCCACCTAATTGCCTCATCACCATCCCCTCTCCCAGATATCCTGCTCCTGCACCAAGCCGCTGCCCTGGTAATGGGATGGCTGACACACAAGTGTCATTTATAGCCAGTTCCCACTTGGCGTGTGAGAGGCACGGCATCATTCACTCTACAGGCTACTAGGGAGGGGATGGAGCTGGTGGACTCTCCGAAAGGCAGCCCTGGGGGGAGCACATCCCAAGCACACCCAGGATCTGGAGACATGTGGGTTGTGGGTGTTATGGTCCATGTAGGACCCTCGGAGAGCACAGAATCCTCTGGGTGCAGTGATGCCCCAGCATAAAGACTCCCTGAAGGTGGGTGGCTTGGGCCAACACAGTGATGCTGTGGTACAGAATGGGGTGGGTGAGGAGAGGGGGCCTACCTTGCTGCCAGCGGAGCCAGCATTCACAGGACCCTTCTTCTGCCCACCTGCACTTGGCTGAAGGCAGCACAGTCCATATGCCACACTGTCCCTGGGGAGGGTGGCATCACCACCACTTTCTGCCACAGGTTCGGGTCTTCACCTTCTCTGTTGGGCAGCACAACTACGACGTGACTCCACTTCAGTGGATGGCTTGTGCCAACAAAGGTGAGCGGGGCTGGCACCTGGCAAGCATGGGAGGCTGCAGCTTGCTGGGCTCACCCCTCACCCAGGGTCTGGCACTGGTGCTGCGGTGCGTGCCACTGCCAGCAAGGTGCTGGCTTCAACCCTGGAGGGCTGGACAGCAGGACAGCCAGACTGCCAGACAGGCAGACATCCAGCTCTCCATCTGCCTCTCTCTTTCTTTTCAAAGGTTACTACTTTGAAATCCCTTCCATCGGTGCCATCCGCATCAACACACAGGTACGGCAGGTGCCGGCAGGCAGAGCTGCCCTCCCGGTGTGCCCTGCCTGGGGGTGCACTCAGGCAGCCCCAGCCCTGCTGTGCAGGGGGGCCCAAAGGCTGGCAGTGAGCGTGGCAGCGAGCTGGGGAGCCAAGCCCTCAGCCAGGCCTCGTGCTGTTGAAATAAGTAATTCATCTTCTGCAGCTCCCCATGGACCTGCTGCCTTTTCAGTGACTAATTATGAAACATCAGGCGTTAATCAGCACAGAGCAGAGCTGAGTGCACACAGGGAGCAAGCACAGGCAGGGCCAACCCCAGCAGCACTGAGCTCAGTAGAGCCAGGCATGTCCACCCCACACCCCTTCCCACTGCTCCTTTTCTGCCCCTTTGTCGGATGCACATGAGGTGCCAGGGTGGGCATGTGAGGTCCTGAGGACAGAAGCCCCTTAGGGCAGAGCTGGCATCATGGCAGAGGGGCTGTCCCCCTGCCCAGAAGTCTGGCTTGGCAGCGTGAGCCAGGATAAAGCAATCTTGCCTTGGGAGGAGATCCCAAAAGGCCAGTGGTGGCAGCCAGGGACACAGCAGTGACGTGGTCCAGTCATGGCAGAGCCAGCCCAGCCCTGGGGATGTCTGGTTGCTGGGAGGACTCTGGCTGGTGCTGCAGAAATCCCTGGAGCATGCCTGGGGACAGGGTTGTCACTAGGTTGGAGCAGGGAGGCATCTGGCTCCCATGTCATTGTTTTCCCCTGTGCTGTATCCTTGCAGGAGTACCTGGATGTGCTGGGCAGACCCATGGTCCTGGCTGGGAACCGAGCCAAGCAGGTTCAGTGGACCAACGTCTACCAGGATGCCCTGGTAAGGACCCCCAGCCCCAGGATCCCAAACAGCACCTGTCCCCATCTCCCTTACTAGAGGGGTAAAACACCTGTCTGCTGCCCAGCTTTGGGTCCTGGGGCCAATGAGAGGCCATGGGACACCCTTTGTGCTTGTGCAGGGGCTGGGCCTGGTGGTGACAGGCACACTGCCGGTGTTCAACCTGACGGAGGACAGCAGTGACAGGAAGGTAGGAGACCATGGCTGCCACCACCCTGGCTGCTCCAGGACCCCCACTGTAGGGCTGTGGCGGGGTGGGGAGGGTGCCCTGACTCTGGATGCATGGCTGCAGGTGGGGGACACCGGCACCCAAGGGGTTCTGCCTGCTCTGCACACCCACCCTGGGTTGAGACCAAGTGTGACTGCCATGCCTGGGACCTGAAATGGCCTTGGCTAGCTCTCCCAGTTCAGTGGAGACAGCTGGCAGCTTCAAGTCCCTCGGGGATGTAGCGTCCCGTGGAGGGCTGATGAGGGGCTGGCACTGTGCCCCTGCGGTCCAGATCCGACCCACGTGTCCCCAGAGGGAGAAGAGGTCCACCTCGCTGTTCCCCTGTCCCCATGGTGGCAGTGGCAGGTGGCAGCCCTGCTCCCACCTGCCTCCCTCCCTGCACTTCCTTCCAGAACCAGCTCATCCTTGGTGTGATGGGGATCGACGTGGCTCTCAACGACATCAAGAGGCTGACGCCGCGATACAACGTGCGTGGGGGCCCCTTCCCTTCTGTCCCTGCCCTGTGCTGCCTGGCATGAGAGCTCACCGCGGGGAGCCCCGAGCTGTGCCCCAGCACCCCTTAGCACCCCCCGCAGCACTGGCAGTAGCAGGGTGCAGAGGCCACGATTGCGGGCAGGCAGGCAGGGAGCAGAGCTGGATGATGTTCTTGGAACACAGAGCAGAGATGAAACCCTTGCAGGGTCAGAAGAGACTAAACCTTACTAGCCTGGGGAAAGGGGCAGGGGAAAAAATGAAGAGCCCAGGTGAGAGATGCTGTTGGCCTGAGAATAGAAATAGATGGATAGAAAAGGCTGAGCCCCAGCAGTGGTGTGGGGCGAGCTCTGCCTGCAGAGGTGAGGATGATCACACCAGCACGGCACACCTCAGAGCCCCTGGCCATCCTCATCCCTCTTCCTGTCTTCCCACAGCTGGGGGCAAATGGTTATGTCTTCGCCATCGACCTGAACGGCTACGTCCTGCTGCACCCCAACCTGCAGCCCCAGGTGAGGAGGGGCCGTCGGGGTGGGACACCTGGCTGCCTGGGGTCATTGGGAGCTAATTGTGGGAATTTTGATGAGTTTGTCTGGGCTCTCTGGTGGCTGTGGGAGCCCCGAGACCTTCCCTGGCTCTCCCTTTTTGCCTTCAGATCATCAATTTCCGTGAGCCGGTGACACTGGACTTCCTGGATGCTGAGCTGGAGGATGAGAACAAGGAGGAGGTGGGCAGACCTGGGGGCAGCTTTTTGGGTACAGGCTGGCTCCCCCAGTCTGCAGTTGCCAAGGGCACTCAGCCCCTCCAGACTGCCCAGGGGAGCACCTCGTCCTAAGGTCTCCATCACAGCTCCCCTGGGGCCATAGTGGGGATGGGAGCTGGGACGCTGTCCCCTGGGTGTCAGCATTATGAGCCTCCTCCAGGCTGCTCACTGTGCGGGTCCCCAGTGCCACCCTACTGGGGTGGATGGCCATGGACACATGGCCAGGCTCTGTGGCCCTCAGTCACCTTCTCCATGTCCCCCAGATCCGGAGAAGCATGATTGATGGGAACGACGGGCAGAGGTTCATCAAGACGCTCATCAAGTCCCTGGATGAGGTAACACTGCAAGGGAAGAGGGTCACAGCCAAAACTGTCACTGTGCTGAGCACCCAGCACCGTCGGTGGGGAGGGACGGGCTGTGTCCAGCACTGGGCTTGGAGCCGGGGTCTCACGTCACCACGCTGGCAGGGTCCTGCACTGCAGAGGCCTGACTGGCTCCCTCTGACCCGCAGCAATACATCGACGAGGTGTTCAGGACCTACACGTGGGCTCCCATCAAAAGCACCAACTACAGGTGAGTGGCATTGCCAGAGTACCCATGCTCACCCGGCATCGGCTGGACCTGCATCAGCCTTGCGCCTGCAGCTCAGGAGGTTCTGGGGCCACCAGGAACACGTCCCATAGGCTGCAGGGTTGCAAAGGTGCCATCGCATCATTGCGCACAGCCAGCGATGCTCTGGAGGACACTCCCAAAAGTGCTGCCTGCCAATATGTGGCACTGGTGCACTGGGCTGTGGGCTCAGGACAGGCTGCAGGGCTGGTGCTTGGGGCGCCAGAAAAGGGACACCCCTGTCACCGGCTGCACAGGCCTGGTCTCTGATGAGAGTTGGGAATGTGGCACTCGCCCACCGGTGCTTGCTTATACTGGGCAGTACCTGCAGAGACACTGTTACTGCTGGCCACTGGCCACTTCAGCCAGCACCCAGGACCCCAGCTCCCTGTGGCATCATGTCCCATGGGTTCAGCAGCCCCAGCGCCAATTCCTGCTTCCTCCTTTCCCACCCCATCCTGCACCCTACATGTCTGTATAATGGTTTTCTTCAATCTCTCCTTGCTGGGAAGAATGGCTGTGTCTCTCCCCACCTTCCTCCCTTACAGGACATCATCCACGATGTCATGTCCCTCTTCCACATGCTTGGTTCCCACACATCCTGCCCGTCTCAGTCCTGGCTGAACAAGTTTGCCACCTCTTGTGGTCAGGCATGCTGCTGAGATGGCCCTGTGTGGCACCAGAATGGCCCTGCATGTTCCAAGGGTGGTGCTGGCTCCGCAGGATGACCCTAGAAGCTCCAAGGATGGCCCTGGGTTCTCCATGATGATTCTGGGTGCAACCAGGATGACCCTGGGTGCTCTGGAGTTGATCCTGGATGGCCTAGAATGACCTTGGTTCCTCTGGGGATGATTTTGGATGCCCTGGGATGACCCTGGCTGCCCCCAGGACAGCTCTGGATGCAGTCCCTGGAGAGAAGGACATGGCAGGCTGTACAGGAAGCCAACAAGGCTGCTGCCTGCCATCGCCTGGGGCCAGGTTCTGCCAGGGGGTGCCAGGTAGGGCCTGGGGGCCGGCCAAGGGCTCTGCTTGGGTGTAAAGCCTCATACCACCTGTCTGCTCTCCCCCTCTGCAGCCTGGGGCTGGTTCTGCCTCCCTACAGCACCTACTACATCCAAGCCAACCTCAGCGACCAGATCCTGCAAGTGAAGTGTAAGTAGCCCCTGGCTTTCCCAGCCACCCTCTTGCACTCCCACTCACCCCCACGCCAGACCATGGCTGTTGGGGGGGGAGAAACACGAAGCAAAAACTTGCAAAAAGAGATAGGGATCACTATGAGAGGCAAAAAAAAAAAAAAGTTACATTAAAAAAAACATAAGAGAGGTGTGAGTTGAGGTGAACGCACAGAGGGAAAGCGAGCTGCCTGCCTGCCTGCCTGCCTGGGGTACCCCAGGGTGCCAGGGTTTGTTCCGTACTCTTTGCACCCCAAAGCCCCAGCCCCAGGCTGCAGGCAGGCGCTGCTGGCACAGGCAGGGGCTGCACTGCTGCCCATTTGCCTCCTGGGGACAAGGGATGACACTGTAGCAGCCACTTAATTTGTGAGCCTGGGAACGTTTGCATGGATCTCTTTAATTTCCTTTGGTTTATTATGATTCTTTGGTTTCAGTTTAAACCATTTCTTCTTTTTATGAGTTTGGTTTTGGTTGGTTTCAATTTTTGAATCTGTGTACGTGTGTGTTAGCCTGGCCCCCCCTTTCTCTCTCTTTCTCTCTCCCCTGACCCCCAAGCCTTTTTCCCATCACAGGTCCACGCTGCTCCCAGGGACCCTCTCCCACGTGGGAGGACTGGACCCTTCCCTTCTCCCCTCTGGTTCCTGACGTTTCTCCTCCCTGGCTGCCCCGGCAGCTGGACCCCAGATCTGGCCCTTGCCACCCCCTCCATCCATTGGCAGGAGCCCCGTGTCCCGTGGGGACGAGGCCAGGCTGTCCCCGTCCCCGGGAGGGGGGATCTCTCCGGCCTCCCTGGCTCTGCCCGCCGTGCTGTGCCGTGCCATGCATGCCCCCTGACTCAGTGAGGACATTTCGATATCAAGACTGTTGCAACTGTTTGCTACTGACTCTCATTTTCCTTTGGAGTATTGAAAATATATATATATATATTTCTCTAGTTATATCTTTGCATTTTTTTTTATTATTTTTATTTCACCGTGGCCTTTTCTTTTCCTTTCTTTACTGGGTTTTTCTTTTTCTTTTTTCATGTCGTTTTTTGCAAGAGGTTTCCTTTTGGTATGATTATGATACACAATATTTTTATTCAAACGGCGATTGAATAAAATATTGTTTGTGCCCCCCTTCCCCCTTTCCACCCAACCCCCTTTTTTTTTGTTTGTTGTTTTTTTGTTTGTTGTTTTTCTTGCTTTCTCTCTATGGTGGATTCACACAGTACCAAACATCAAAATGAAGGGCAAGTATTTTCAGTCTCAGACCACTCACCTTCACCACCCCGTCCCCCGCCCCGTGTCCAGTCCCCCCCAGCCCCCCTGCTTGCCCATCTCCCTGCCCGTTTGCCACGCCGAACCTGCAAACCGCCACTGACTCGCCCTTCCTTCCTCCTCCTCCTCCTCCTCTCCTCCAGTTCCCCCTTTATTTGAAAGCAACATGTCTTGTTCTGTCCATGAGAGCTTTGTCACAATAATCTCCCACTCCCCCCCGTGCATCGCTCCCAAACCCAGTTCAATACTGTTCAAGAGCTGATCTCGTATGAAACTCTGCTGTTTTCAATCCACGAGGTTTTTCGTAGCTAGTTTGATACCCTGCTCTTCCTCCCCCACTCCCTCCTCTTCTTGCTTCTCTTCCCCCCGCTCGTCCCCTCTGGCTCCTTCTCCCCCTATCCCAGCTCCTCTGCTTCCTCTTCCCCAAGACAACTCAACCTGAAAGGGATAGGGCTGTGCAGGGAGCAGGGGCCTGCAGGGTGGGCACCTAAAGGTGGTGGGGACAGAGGGCAGGTGGGGGACCCAGTCCTCTGCCATCATCATCCTCTGGGACAGGCATTTTGGGGGAAACCCCCCAAGCAAAAACCCTTGGCAGAGGCGGGTGGGGATGGGACCACCCTGGGGCAATGCCACCCCGCTGCACAGGGGATGGCGAGCCTGGGGACGCAGGGTGGCTGAGCCCTGGGGTGCTGCACTGCCTGCCCCCGTGGCTTCTTGGTGGCTGTCCCCACTGCCCTGGGGCCCATCATGGCATGAAGTCCCTGTCAGCCACAGAGTCCTGCAGCCATCCGTGCTCCCCTGGGAACAGCCAAGTTTGAGCCCAAAGTCCCACTAAGGTAGGAGGAGATGGGGAGGAGGGTGCCAGGGCTGGTACCCCCCCTGCAGTGGAGAAGGACATTGCCCATTCAACCCAGGGCAGGATTTGTCCCACATCCCTGCAATGCCTGGCTGCTTGCTGGAGCAGAAGGGGTCCACAGCTCCCACGCAGCCCCACAGTGGGCCAGGGGCCACCCTGACACGCACAGTCCCCAGGGGACCCACTGCCACGCTTCTTCCCACACGGCACCCTGCACGGCACCCTGCACGCAATGCTCAGCAGCACCCCCTCCCCAGCATGGGCAGGGGGATGGCTGTGGGGGGCATGGCAGCGCAGGGGGGGGACGGGGGGACAGGGGCAGTGGGCAGGACAGCAGGGAGGTGGAAGTGTCAACCTCAGCCCTGTTCTATCAGCTTTGAGTTGCCTCCTCCTGGCGCCCCTGTGATGGCAATGCTGATGGACCAAGTACGAGTGTTTTGTACTCCTCTCCTCTTCCTCTTCCTCTCATCGGCTTGTACCCAGCCCCCGCCTATAGCCCTCAGAGAGCAACAGTCCAACCTCTGGCTGTGCCGTGCAATGCACTGGGGGCCGGCAGGAGGGTGAGGGGGTGGCAGTGCCCTCTGTGGGGGGCTGGTAGCCCTGGGATGTCCTGCAGCACCCCCCCATGCACCCCCTAGCCTGGCTCGCCCCTGTGAGCTGAACCTCACATCTGCCACCCCTCTGCGAGAGGGGTCCCTATGAGGCACTCCAAACCCTGCTGGGCTGAGACCCCCCCCTTAAAGCAGAGCTGGCAGGAGAGCGTGAGCCCCCATTCCCGTTGGGGTCCCACTGCCCCGGGGAGGGAGGGGGGCCACCAGCACCCAGCAGCACATTGCACGGCACTTTGCTGGGCGGGCAGCCTCTGGTTGGACTGTCCTCAGCAAGGTTTCCCGTTTGGCCATGTTGATGCCTGAAAACTTTTTTTTTTGTTCTCCTGACAACCGAGTGTTTTGGTGATCCTCCTCCGGCCAGGAGCGCAGCATGCGGTTCCCTGCCCTCGCCCACCACCACCACCCTCCCTCCGAGAGAGAGACGCCCCCACGCCCTCCCGAACATGCATATATATACATGTGCGCGCATATATATATGTGTGTGTGTCTCTGTGTGTCCCTGCGTACACGCCACCGGCTGCGCGTACGCAACCGCCCGCCTTCAGCCCGCGACCGAGCAAATTCGAGCCGAGATGGGCAAACCTCTCCCGATTTGGCTATGACTTTCCTTCCCGTGCGGTGCCAGCGACAGCAGAACGGCCTTTTCCTTCCTCTCTTGTTACCAAGAGCAGCAAATGCCTTTTTTGTTGTTGTTCCCTCCCCTCTCTCTGTCCGTCTCTCTCCCTCCTGGCCCCGGCATCCCCATCCCCGCTCCCCGCCGGATAACCTTCCCTTTCTGTTGCAGATTTTGAATACCTGCTGCCCAACAGCTTTGAGTCGGAGGGACATGTGTTCATTGCTCCCAGGTAGCTTTGCGTGTGCGCTTGCCGAGGTGTGCATCCGCCCCGGCCCTGCTGCCGAACCCCCCCATCGCCCCCCATCCTCACCTCATCGTGCCTTGTCCCCCATCGCGGTCCCCTGTCGCTGTGTGTGTCGTGTGCCCGCTCGGCCGAGGGCGACAGCCGCTGGGACCCCGGCCCCGCTCCGCCACCTGGTTGCATCCAGCACTGTATATATGCACCCGGCACGGCCCAACCTCTGCGCGTGCATATATAGGTATAGTTTCTGAAAATCCCCCTGCCGAGTGAGGGGCCGCTGGAGGCGTCATACAGTCGTGCTGGCTGCGGAGAGGTAGGGAGAAGGAGGGGAAGGGTTCCACTCAAATTGGGGATGCCCAGAGGCTCTGGGGAGGCTGCTGGTCACAGGCTGCAGACAGGGATGTGAGGACAGCGTAGCGGCCCCCGGACAGACAGACACAGCCAGTCTTGTCACGTAACTGAGACAAAGGGCTGTTGCTCAGAGGGTATTCAGGGAGCCCCATGGCTCTGCCAGCACTCTGCCCTTTCCACCACTGACCAGCTCTAATTAACATTACCAGCTAATAACCTCTATACTTACGCATCGTTACAACAGCGAAATGCCCTGTTAGGAGCTGCTTTACCACGGCAGCTCTTGGGCCTGCAGCAGGTCAAGGCTATAACACAGCCACCTGTGCCACCTGCAGGTACCCCCCACCTCCCCTGCCTACAGCAGCCACTGCTCACTTACACCAGTTCTGGGTAAACCAGCCCAAGATGTACAGTTATTGTGCAGTCACAGATTTTCAGGAGGGACTTGGTCCCTGGGCAGCACACAAGGCAGGGGGAACGAGGTCTGGGAAACATGGGAGCCAAAGCACAGTATTAATGAGAAACAGGAAAATACCGTTATTAAAAAATAGGCCTGTAACTGTGCTAAGGAGATAGGTTTGGAGGTGATGTCCAAGCCCAAGGCCCATGGAGTGTGTCTGCCCCTCAGCTGCCCCCCGACTGCCCAGCTCAGGCTGTGGTGATGGGGTCAGTGCCCAGTGCAGGGCTCCACAGCGGGTGCAGCCAGAGAGAAAAGGAGGGGTTTGAAAACTGAGACAAGTCTTCTGGTGCAGCTCTGTGAGCACCCTCCCTGCAGTGGGTGCCAGCCTTGGGCAAGAGGGTGGCAGGGAGGAGCCACGTGTCTGGGGAGGGGGCCTGGCACCCAGGGCGACTGTATGATCTGCTGTTGGCACTGCTGTGCCCATGGGCCACTGGAAATTTTCAGAAACCGTATATCCCCGTCCCCCGTGGGTGTGTGAGTCCCTGTATCTGTGCGTGTCGGTGTAGATATTTAGTTGGCTGCTCCCCCTGAGCAGGGGGTGGGGGGCCGGGAAGGGCTGGCTGGGGTGCCCCAGCTGTATTGGCTGCCCCATGGGCATGCTCCCTGCCACCCTCTGCGCTGGCATTTGTCCTCTTACCAAGGTTTTCGGCAGAGTCAGGACCTTGACAGAGGGGATGTGAGCAGGGGGTGAACCCTGAGCCCCCCAGCACTGATCACAGCTGTACTGCTGAGACTGGAAGGCTCTTGGCACCCCAGGGTGGCACTAACCCACGCTGTCCAGCTAGTTCCTGGTGGTGACCTATGGGGTCACAGCTGTCCCCAGCATCAGCAGGGCCGGGGCTCTGCACTCAGGGTGATCTCAGGCTGGGGTGGGGACACAGCACCCCCTGCAGTGCCCATCCTGGGAGGAGCTCAGGGCTGGCAATGCCCACAGGTGAGCACCGACCTCCCCCAGCTGAGCCTCACCTAGCACCTAACCGTCTGTGTGTAGGGTGCAGCTATAGCTGCCAAGTGCCTGCGTGGTGCTGCAGGCACAGCCACCAGAGCTCCTGAGCCAAACCCTGGCTCCCACCCACAGTGGAGCCCCTACTCCCTGTGGTGCCGCAGGGGCAGGGTGGGCACGGCAGCACCCACCTGGCCCCACAGGTAAGTACAGTGGCAGAGGCGTCAGGTCCCACCAGTAGCCCCACCAGTGTGGGGAGATACGGGCTCAAGGTTGTACCACTCTGGACAAACTGGGATCCATCAAACATGGCCCTGGTAGAGGTGATGGCACCTCGGTGCCTGTGGCAGTGACGGACCCAGAGGCGTGATGGCCAAGCCAGCAGCAGGGCAGGCAGCTGGTTGCCAGGCAGTCTGCAGAGATGCCCACAAGCCAGCTGCCGCAGAGGGCTGACACTCGCAGGAGCGGTGGCACATCACCACTGTCACGTCCCCTGGAAAGCCCAGCTGCTGGCAGCACAGCCAGCGCCCACCCCACCATCCCCGGGGGAGAACTGACCTTGCCTTTTCCATCCTCACGAACGACAAACCTTGTCCCCCAAACCCCAGAGAGTATTGCAAAGACCTCGACTTGTCGGATAACAACACTGAGTTCCTGGAAAACTTTATTGCCCTCATGGAAAAGGTGACCCCAGACTCCAAGCAGTGTGAGTAGCTGGGAATGGCTGGTGGAGGGGCTGGTGGGGAGGGTTGGGGAGGACAGGGGTGCAGGGCAAGATGGGGCAGGACATGAACTGTACCGGGGCTGGGGTCCTGGGAGCTGCTGTGTGTGGCAGGGCAGGGGGGCAGAGGTGGCCCCCACAGAGCCAGCCCTCACCTCCTCCTCCTCTCCATCTTCCTCCCAAGGTGACAACTTCCTCCTGCACAACCTGATCCTGGACACAGGCATCACACAGCAGCTGGTGGAACGGGTCTGGAAGGACCAGGACCTCAACACGTAGGTGGAGGCGAGGTGGCCTGAGATGTACAGCGCTGGCTGGGGATAGAGGCACACTGGGACAGGCTATGGGCACGGGCACTGGGGCAGAGCAAAACCCCACTGATGCCTCGTGGGCCTTGCCCCTCTCCTTGCAGGTACAGCCTCTTGGCTGTCTTCGCAGCCACCGATGGAGGCATCACTCGCATCTTCCCTAACAAGTGAGTGTCCAGGGGGTGCGTGCATGTCCAGCCCTGCAGTCACACTTCTGCTCCCGCGGGGCCATCTCCACTGGGACCAGAGCCCAGTGATAGTCATGGCTGTGGCTGCTCACCCCCAGGGCCGCGGATGACTGGGAGGAGGAACCAGAGCCCTTCAATGCCAGCTTCTACCGGAGGAGCCTGGACAACAAGGGCTACATCTTCAAGCCACCCTATCGGGATGGTGGGTGCCAGCTTGAGGTGGCAGGGTGTGGCACAGGCTGCCGCTGGCCCCGCCTGTCCCCTGATACCACCCCTGCCCTCCACAGCTGGCTACCGGGCGCTGGACCTGGAGAACAACACTATTGGGATCTTGGTGAGCACTGCTGTGGAGCTCAGCATAGGGGGAAAGACGCTGAAGCCAGCAGGTAGGCAGGGGATTGGGTTCCCCACCCCCCCGGCAGGGGGGTACCCATCATCCCCCCCACACCAGAGCTCACCCTATCTCCCTGCTACTCCAGTGGTGGGGGTAAAGCTGGACCTGGAGGCCTGGGCTGAGAAGTTCAAAGTGCTGGCAAGCAACCGGACAGACCGCGACCAGCTTGGTGCCCGTCGGGTATGTCCCTCCCTGGGGCTTCCGCAGAGCTGGCACAGCACGGGGACAGGGATGGGGACGGGGACAGGGACACAGACAGGGAGGGAGCTCTGTTTACTGGGGACTTGACTGGAGAGCACAGCTGGGACATGGTGCCAGTGGCACCACTGGACTTGCAGCTCCTGCCCAGCCCTGCCCATCACCCTGCTGGCGGCACCTGTCCCCACCCCTTGGAGACACCACCCTATGTGTCCCCTCCTAGCCATGAGAACAGTGCTGGGGGAGAGGATGGTCCTACTAACCTGTCCCTCTGCCGTGGTTTCGGTTGACAGTGTGACCCCTCGACCAGCTGCGAGATGGACTGTGAGGCCAACAACAAGGTGGGTGATAGGCAGGGGGAGCAGGGGATGACTGGGAGGGCTCCCTGTCTACTGCCTGCCCTGACCATGATGCTGGGTGAGGGCACCCCCCTTGCGCCCCTTCAGGTCTCAGAGCTCAGCCAGACCCTGGCACCCTTCAGAGGGACGAAGTCCTGGGGGTTGCCCCTTGGGCTCCCCGGGAGGGGGTTGTTAAACCCCCCAGGGTGGGTGGTGATTCCTGCTCCTTGAACCAAGTGTTGGTGCTCCCAGCACTAAGATGCTCCTGAGCATCCCCCAGGCTTGGGGACATGGCACTGTCCCCCCCAGCTGGCTGCCCATCACTTCCCTTCCCTTCTTGTCCTGCTTTTCTCTGGACATGGCCAGGGGTGGGTGATGCTTCTCTCCTTCCCCAGGACCTCATCTGTGTTCTCATCGACGACGGGGGCTTCCTGGTGCTATCCAACCAGGAGGACCATTGGTACCAGGTGAGAGGTGCCTGCAGAGCAGCTCTTCTGAGCATGGGATGCTAGTGAGGAGCTGAGACCTTTGTGCTTGTCATGGGTGGGATGACACAGTCCCACTCAAGTCTCCTCCAGGGGAAACCCATAGGAAAGGTGGAGCTTGGGTGCAGACTTGGTGTCCCTGTCCCAGGTGGGCAAGTTTTTCAGCGAGGTGGATGCCAACCTGATGTCCGCCCTCTACAACAACTCCTTCTACGCTCGCAAGGAATCCTATGACTTCCAGTCCGTCTGCGCCCCAGAGGCCCAGAGCAACACGGGCGCTGCACCCCGTGGCGTCTTTGTGGTAAGCACCCATATGGATGGTGGCTGCCAGGTGGTCTGGGAGTTTGGGGACCCATGGGGTTGTCCCTAGAGCCCTGCACCAGGACCCACTGGCTCACTGCCCTCCTCTTTGCCCTCAGCCCACCGTGGCCGATCTCCTGAACCTTGCCTGGTGGACCTCAGCTGCAGCCTGGTGAGTCCCGCCATGTCCCCTCCGCAGGGACTGTTTCCATCGGAGGTGGCACCAGCACATCCCCAGGACTGGGACAGCTGACATGGCCACACTCTCCTTCCCCAGGTCCCTCTTCCAGCAGTTTCTGTATGGCCTCACCTACAGCAGCTGGTTCCAGACAGGTGAGTCTCCGGGGAGCCCCAGGCGGGGGGCGGGCAGGGGAGGTGACAGGGGTGCGTGGCAGGGGCTCCGTGGCCCCTGGCCCACAGCGCTGTGCTGGCGCAGAGGAGGTGGCAGGGGACGGCATGGAGGCCAGGGAGATGAGCTGCATCATGAAGCAGACGCAGTACTACTTCAGCACTGTCAACGCCACCTACAACGCCATCATCGACTGCGGCAACTGCTCCAGGTGAGTCCATCCCCACTGTCCCATCCCCTTGGCAGGGCTGGGCACACCGCCTTAGGCTGCCTTTGACAGGACACCCATGCAGGTGCCTGTGGGGGGGTGATGGGAGGTGCCATGCAGCTCTGGCAGGGGCTGTGGTAGACAAGGAGGACAGAGAGCAACAGTAGCGTTCCTGCGGGCCGTGCGGTGATAGTGACATTCCCAGGGCTCCTCCAAATGGGACCGAGCCCTGAAAGCACATTGTTGACAGTTCCTTGGGCAGCCCCTTGGCATGGGGATGGGAATGGGAATGGGGATAGGAGTGGGGACAGGGTTGGGGCTGGGGACCAGGCTGTGGATGGAGATGGGGATGGGAACAGGGACAAGGATGTGGATGGAGATGGAGATGGGGACGCACCACCAGCTCAGACTCCCTGGAGCCACCGGCCAGCATGGCTAGCGCTGGGGGCCAGGGAAGGATCGGGGCATAGGGTAACCGAGGTCCCCTCTACCATTGGGCCCCCAGGCTCTTCCATGCACAAAGGCTGGCCAACACCAACCTGCTCTTTGTGGTGGCTGACAAGCCCCTCTGCAGCCAGTGTGAGTCCGTAAAACTGCTGCAGGCAGAGGTAAGAGGTATCCTTTGGTGGCTCAGCTGCATCCCCCCAGGATGCAGTGGCAGAAGGGTGGGGGAACAGGTTGGGGTTGTGAGGCTGGACAGGGGAGCTGGAAACTGCAGGGTCAGATGGAGGTGGAGGTAGCTGGTTCATGGCCAGAGGGGCTGGGGGTGGCCATGGGGTGCTCCGTGTACCCCCACCACCCTGTCCCTGGTGGTTTCCTTGACCTGCTAAGCTCCCCCGAGGGACCCCAACCAGTGTGAGCTGGTGGACAGGCCACGCTACCGGAAAGGCCCCCACATCTGCTTCGACTACAATGCAACAGTACGTGGGGTACAAGGGGGTGGTCCCCAGGGGAGGGATTTGGCCACTGCCCCATGGGAGGGGGGAGTAGGGCCAGAGTTGTACACAGGGGACAGGGGCTATGGTGTGCCCCCCTGGGGGTAATTGGTGCAGTGTGTTCCCCCTGAAGAGTGGAGCCATGGAGGGACCCTGGGGAAGCAATGCCATGGGGGGACCCTTCTGATGGGGGTCTGAGGCCATGGGAGTACCTGGGGGGTTGAGAGCCTTGGGGTGCCCCTGGGGAGATCAGAGCCATGGGGGGCGTCCCTAGAGAGTGATGCTTTGGGGTGCCCTCATTGTGTGTGGGGAGGGAGAGGTGCCATGGAGGTCCCATGGGGAGTAGCACTGTGGGGGTGCCCCCAGGGGAGCAGAGCCATGGGGGTCCCAGGGCAGGAGGTGCCCCTGGGGTGCAGAGGCACCGCAGGAGGTGCCCCACGGCCCCTCTCACTTTGCCCCCCCAGGAAGATACCTCAGACTGCGGCCGAGGGGCTTCGTTCACCCCCTCCCTGGGGGTCTTGCTCTCCCTGCAGCTGCTGCTCCTGTACTCCAGTGCCAGCTGGCACCCGCTGCCCCCAGCCGCCTGCCTTTAGTCCCCCCGACCCTTACCCCTCCGC